>OZ010789.1:126664363-127864363 GCA_963932465.1 Maratus speciosus | reverse complement strand
AAATATTCTTTCAAGATTATCATTACTTGCTGGTAATGTCATTATTGAGGATGCAAATTTGAAAAATCCTCATTTTCACCAGTATTCGTTTTTAAAGATGACCACCACATAGAAGGTAAGGGCAAGACATTTTCTAGGGCTTCCTTGGAGAAATATGTTTCTGAGGCAGGAGTCGATTTTGCTTCAAAGGATATTATATGTGGCACAAAATTGGGATTAATATCAGAAAGCAATTTCCTTGCCTTTTCTTTATGCTCATATGTCAATTTTGATCCCATATACTTAGGATGAAGTAAATAAGTTAGCATATGGTAGTCGGTTATTACTGTATCAAGTATCAAATCTGCTTTGAACCTTTGTAGTTGTTTGTTTTGTAAGTGCAAAATGTGGTTGGAACATTTTCAACTAACAGTCTTAATAAAAAAGCTAAAATCTTTAACAACGATTTTATGCACAAATAACATACAGACACGACAAAAATATCCCATATAATCGTTTTTTGTCGTGTCTGTACGTTATTTGTGCGTAAAATCATTGTTAAAGATTTTAGCTTTTTTACTAAAATTCGCACAAAGTTTGATCTATGCTTATAACAGTCTTAAATTGAAAAAAAAAAAAAAGTCAGATTTGTTCCTTTGAATACTGTATTTAAATGAAATGTTTTTTAAATTCATGAAATTACAAGATCCGCATATAACTATAACATTTCTATGAGAGATAATTTATAGTGTTATTATTAAATTAATACGTTAAATTACAGAAAATTATTTTGAGCAAGTACTGAATATTTTTCTTTTCTTTTCATTGTTTAATTTAAAATAAGTATTGGATATAGTTTTGTATTTGATTTTTAAACTGAAATTTTAAAATACTCTAATAATTGTTTACATGTAAAATTATATAACCATACTATAACAAAAATTTTATCTGTTACATTATTCATTTTTTCTAATACAAATCTATTTATTTTTTAATTAAAACTACCCACAATATTTCATTTGCTATTTATACGGAATAAAATGTACTTAAGGAATTTAATACTAGTAAAAAAGTCTCATATTATGTCATGAAATATGTTTATGCCAGTTGTTGCCAGTTTCTGCCGGTTAAAACCGGTTATAACCAGTTTCTGCCACTGGCAAGGCAGAAACCCTTTTTTGCCGGCAAATAGCCAGCCCTGAGTGGTGGAAAAAAAACATTTTTTTTTCCAGTTTTTTTCTGGAAAAATTGATTTCCTATAAATGTTTCTCAAAAATAAGTTATATTTTCTTAAAAAGTATACAATAATAAACTTTTTCAATATTTTTGCACACTAAAAAAAATTATTTTCCCTTTATATGTGAATATGTTATTAAAAAAAGAGAAAGGGAGAAAAAGCCAGCTTTTAAAAGTCTATCCTTTCAGTCTCAGAATTCTGAGAGTAGCTTTTCTTGCTTAATGCACCAGTGTTTGTATAATGTATCATGTGTCTGTTGAAATGATTTTTCAGTAGCACTTGTTTAATTATATCAGTAGAACTAATTTAAAAAATAAACAAAAAAAAAATCTTTAGTTTCAACCAATATCACTGTGTAGTTTTAAAGCAGTTTTAAATTGTATTGTACATCTCATCTACATAATACTCATAAAGGATGCCAAATTATAGTAGTTCTGGTATTATTATAAATACTATTATCCTTTCAAATCTTCCGTTGTTTAAAAATTGGTATTATTTTACAATATTACTGCCCCCCGCTTGCAGTTATAATTTTCATTTCCTGTATATGTAGTTTTGGTTCAACTTTCCAGACTGAACCCAAACTGTGTTTTATTAAGATTTAGATCCTTAATATTGAAAGTAGTATTTTTTTTTTATGAAATTTTTAAAATGGGTGGATTTTTCCATATGTTTAAAAATTGTTTTCAAATAGATTTTTCACAGAGATTTGCTTACATTTTCTTTGCAAAGTTTGTATGGATTTATGTTTTTTGAAAATACATTTAGACAACTCTGAGAATCTATATTTCAAGAAAAGAAAAAAAAAAAGATACATAATTTCAACTGCATGTTATTATCAAAAGAAATTTTTCTAACAATAGTGAAAAATCGCAGTCATGCGAATAAAAATAAATGCATGTTTCAAATTTTACATTAAATTTTCTATCTTACCATTTTCATTTATTGTTATAATATTGAAATACTTTTGCACATGAATTTCCATTTTTCACCAGAGAAGTTCCATTTAATTATCTTACCAAGGATTAGCTTAGATTTTTTTTTTCACACGATCAGGTTTTTGCAAAATTGTGAACTTTTATAAAAACTTATGAACTTGTAAAAAAAATGTGAATGAAATGTAAAAAATGTAATCGGAATTTTGTAAATTGGAAATTACATATTTAAGTTCTTATCTAGACATTGTTGTCCTTTGTACATATAAACAGCTAGATAATAGATTCATTGGTTATTGCAGCTATTATACAACAGGGTTTTTTTTTTTTTATTCTAAAATCATTACGTTTGTGAAGGATTTAATTTGGAGATTGTAAAAAAATTCTGAAATGACTATTTTTAAGTGAAAGAATTTTGTTAAAGGTCATATGTTTTAAGGAGAAAAAACTGTGAAGGATCCTTTAAGAGACTCAAATTCTTTATAAAGAGATCTCTGCTTACAGATAAGATTTTCCATGTTAAGGTTTTCATGAGGAACACTAAACATGAAAAAAATATAAATAAAAGTATCAGAATGTAGCAATTATAAAATTTTGACTACATTATTTTATAAATGAAATTTCAATTTTTCCAATTTGGAAAAATTGAAAAATAGCCCTTCGGAAAAAAACTGAAAAAAAAACGTTTTTTTTCCCAACTTTTCCGGGTTTTTTCCGAGCATTCCCATCTCTAGTCATGAACACTCATAAACCTAGCGTATAAATACTATCTGGCTTTTTTATGACTACAACACTACTCTCAGATGAGAATCCTGACTGTAACACTGTATAAATGTTTATACCTAAACAAAATAATTGTTTAATTCATATTTGACACATATCAGTTGCTACTGTGCTTTAACATAAATATTAGTCAAAATATAGATTTAAATGATATTACAGAATAATTTTTTATTCACAAAGGGATATTATTTAAAACATGGATTTGAAACAGAGAGACAATGTCTGTAATGATTTTGAATAAAGGTGTTGTCAGATTCATAGTAACATTGCTACTGCAGAAGATAAGAAGCATTTAATACTCCAAACTAAATTGAGCATATTTATAATTAGTGCTCCCATTTGATGTTTTTCAAAGGGTGTTATGCCTTGCTCTTTTTGTTTAAACTGCTGATGTGTCCTGCTCCGTTTCCCAGTAGCTTCTTTGTGTCCTCATTTTTTTTTTTTTTTTTAATTCAAAATATTTGGCCCTTTCCTCTCCTCCCTGGCTTTTGAAAACAGAAGTTCTGCTGCTCTGATTGACTCACGTGTTTTAAGTTCTAAATCAGTGTAATAAAAACATGCAGCAGCTGCATATTGTATTGTGTTTTCAAATCATAATGCATTTTCCATTTCAAAATCGTCCCAGAATGGCACATTTCCATAAGTGGAATATTCAAAAAATGGAGTTATTTTAATCAGATTATTTTATGATATTCTTAAAAATAGAGCACAATTTCAGTTTACCTTGATAATATATGCCAGTGAATCCAGTGTGCCTCCTCCCCCTCCCCTCCTCGAAATGTCCTCAGGAAATTTAGGACTTAATACTAATTAAATGTTTAGAGTTGAAATTCCTACTCCTCAGAACTGACAAGTGATAATCCAATGAGAGTGTCCCTTCACTCAACAAAATGTGCCCCTTATTCGATATAGGTTCCCTTTTACCAAACAAAAATACCCTTTTCAGCAAATCTGCTTTGCCCTTTTGAAAAGAAATGTGAACACTATTTATAATAAAACAAATAATTATGGAATATCCTTAGAAATTTTAAAGAGAGTGACAAATTAGCCTAGAGTAAGAATAGAAAAGCAAAATCTAAAATTCAGTTTAAAATCAGCATTTGGCAGTACCTTTTATCACTTCCTTCACTTGTGAAGAAAAATAAGCAGAAATCAGATAAACTATAAATTCTAAAAAAATATATCAAAATCTATCTTAACCCTTAAATGCCGGGTGTTGCTTTTCGGCAACATACCCAATTTAGGCTCTAAAATAAAATTAGAATAATAATGAAGCTATAATGCCTAATGTTGCCAATAAAATACATTCTGAAAATATTATTAAATCCATTTTCAACATGTAGGATGGCAACACTTGTGCTGTTTAAGAATAAAGATAGATTTATTTTTTCAATTGTTGCTACTTGTTCTTTTTGTTTTGTTTGAAAGCTTGCGAAATGCCCTATTTTGTTCTGCAGTGAGCAAGTAAAATTTATTTCTTATTATAGTTCAAAATTCTTGTGCGTTTAATATTATAATTTTATCAAGGAAAATTATTTTTCCAATTAAAGACCAGTATTGCTGACTAGTAACAAACTGTTTTTTAGCCGTAAACCATACTTAAAACAAAATATGATTTTTTTAAGTATTTTTCCCATGATTTATTAAAAAAATGAAAGCCGAAAAACATTATTACAATGATTTTTGAAAAATCAGGCATTTAAGGGTTAAGACATTTGTCTGGCCCTCAGAAATTTCTCTTTTCTTAAAAGTTTTTTAAAATTCATATGAATTCAAATTATTAATATGCATATTTTTAATGGATTCACGGAAGTCTTCTCCTTCCAGGGATGTAAAATGTATAAGTTTGGATGGATAGGGTATCAAACAGAATGTTGGTTGATAAAAAACAAACTTCTCTTTTTTGGTAAAATGGGTAACTTAGAAAAATTACATATATCACAAAAAACTAAAGAAATCTCAGTGTGAATTCTGAATAAATTTTATTGAAAAGAGAATAAATTCACTATGGTAAAAAAAAATTGTTTGTATTGTGTTTATAAATGGGTCAAAATTGCTGGTGAAATAAGATAATAAGGGAAATGCACAAGCTATTCTGTTCAATATAAAACAAAAAATCGAAAATAAGAGCGTCAGGTGCATTTGGACATCTATATTCATCTATCGAGAACTAATTTTGAAGACCTTCATGCAACAGATTTCACTAGCTATCATATCATGCATACATCTTTCTCTTATTAGCAGAGATACTTAAAAATTATAGGGGAGAGCGGGGTGGAATGGGACAGTAGGTTTTTCTCTTTATGTATCATTCTAAACATTTCATCAATCACACACTAGATGAAGCAATGGTAGCCCAATCTTCAGTTGAAAAAAGTTGCTGATCTGCATAAGCTTGCAATTCTATAAAGGAAAAGATTATTACAAGAATCAAAAGTAAATTTACTTCATATACTTTTTAAGCTTTCTGTATATTATTGACTTGCTTATGCATATGCATAGATGTAATAGTTTCCCTAATTATGGAACATTATACAGTATATTGTCCATAACTTAAACTAAGCCTAAAAGTAGCATTTTTGTTTATACAAGAAGGTAGTGGTGAGGAATGGGACATACCAGTAAAAGGAGGAATGGGACATGGCTAATTCCTTCTTTTTAATAAGATGAATGTGAATAGCTAATATGCAAATATTTTTAGAGGATAATATATTAATTATAACATTGATAATATATTCATTTACTTCAAAATATAAATAAATTGAAATGATGATTTATCAATGTCATCTGTGACTGACAATCCTGAATTTTCCTTCCAGTATTGAAAATACTGGAATCTGATATTGTAACACAGACATTATCAACCTACAATCTTTGTTAGACTGTATATCTAGCTGAAACTAGACTATGTGAGTCTTAAAACTTTGTTTTATAGCTGTCCCATACCTCCCTGTTAGTGGGGAGGTATGGGAAACATTTTGAAACTTACAGTTTCTTTAATTATAAAATTTTTTCTGAAAATTACGTTCTATATTGTTCAAGGACATTAGAAAGTGTTTCACTTTGTATTCTATAAATTAAAATTTTTGTGTCAAACAAAGCTTATTTTCTTATTTTTGTAAAAAGTGTCCCATTCCTCCCCACTCTCCCCTATACTTTTCTTTTCTAATATTCTTACAAAATACAGTACTAATACATTTGTTCTTGAAATAATGACCTTTTCTAACGAACTAGTGATCTTTCTGGTGGTTAGCGTCCTGTCCTTTTTCTTTTTAGAATCATCAATAAATGTTAGAAAATCTTATACACGCAGAGTAAAACTCGTACACTCTGAATTATGTTTATTGAAAATGAGCATACTCGTCTAAATGAACCATTTATGGGTCATTCCATGGTAACTTACGTTACATTTAGAACAATTTACTTCAGTAGTTTTAGTATACACACCAAAAAAATATTTAAAATGCAAAGTTGGTGTGATTTGTTAATTAAACATTGCCAAAGTTCAGTTTGGATGAAAATTACTGAAATTTAGTGTTATTTCTTGAACTTTGGCAATTATATTTATTATAGTAACTTACATTACTGAAAAAGGAACGTAAGTTACCATAACAAATATAACTGTCAGGGTTCAGAAAATAGCACTAAATTTAGGTAATTTTCATCCAAATTGAGCTTTGGATATGTTTAATTAACAAATCATGTCAACTTTACATTTTGAATATTTTTTTGGTGTTATAGCACTAAAATTACTGCAGTAAATGTTCTAAATGTAACGTGAGTTACCATGGAATGACCCTTACATGACTGGGAGTATATATGAGCAATTTCACAATGAAAGCTACCTCTATAAAATAAATTATTGCCTTTAAAGTTTGTAATTTTATGATTCCATTGCAACATTTTTAAGCATATAAAATGAAGCACCATACTGTAACACATTTATTAATGAAGAAACAAGATTTTGAACATTTTTCTATCAACAAATATAGGATGAATCAATATTCTTGCTAATACATATTCAAACAAGTTTTTAAAACACACAGACAAAATATTTTTTCACATTTATATATAATTTTTCCTTTTAATGCAACTAGACTTATATAACAATTTTAACAATACATTGATATTCACCGGTAGTGGTAAATAAAAATTTGTACAATGTAGCAGATGTTTAAAATATAACTAAATAAATATTTGAAGAAAAAAATATATGTAGTCTTACGCGCTAAACTTCTTAATCAATATTATTTATAGAAATTTTATCCCAAAAAACTAGAAAATGAGATACTATAACAATTTATTACAAACATACAATTTCTAAAACTACGGATGTTTTTTATCAGAAATATGCACAAATACTAAATAATCTCTTAAAATGATACAGAAAATCTTTTGTCATTTGAATTTTTAATATAAAAAACATTTAAATTCTTCTAACACGGAGCATTATACTATAATATTGTAAATTAAATACATATATGATTATGATATGAATCGAATAAAAGGCAGTAGAATCGAAGCTCAATCGAAGAGGTTGAATGTCCGTTCATGAATGTCCGCAACAGAGAAAAATTAACGAAGCTCCGCCTTCTAATAATATGACAACGCGGTATAGGGAGGAGCTATGGATACGGAGATCAATAATCGAGACGTAAGGGCGGGTTTAGTAATGATTGTCATGATTTATATTTATGTTAATCTTTGACGTTTTCTTAACATTATTTACAAGTAATAGTTTACAAAATACAATGTAACATTTCCTTTTTTGAGTAAAAACTTTAATTATTATTTACAAGCATTTCAGCCGATAGAAACTTAATTGTTATTATTATTTACATAAACTTCAAAGTCATACCGGCTGTCTTGCTGGTACATTTAACTTCATCGTATGGTAAGAGGACAATAATAATAATAGTCAAATGAATGCAAACATTCAATTTTTACAGAATCCTTTTTTCATTGAGTTTTTACCATATTTATGATTTTTACTGTAAAATACTATATTTAAGTACTGAATCTATTATTGAACTGAAAACTAAGCCGTATTTATCATATATTTATTTTCGGTTTAATAGTTTTTTTTTGTTTTTTGTTTTTTTTTTTATTCTGAAACTTTTGGGTAATATTAACTGTAATAAAGAAAGAATTGTGTCAGTAAATACTTGTATTTTTTTTATGAAGTAAAAATTTTACAAAGGAAAGGAAAAAAGTTAGCGAATCATTTTAATGAATAAAAATTCAGATTTTTTTTTTTTACAAAAACTTTGAAACCTCTTTAGTTAAGAGTTTAATTGTAATTCTTTAACTGCGAATAAACAAATAAATTTTGTGGGTTATCAGATTTTCTGACACAGCTCAGAAAACTAATTTCTTTTGAATTACTGTGATTACAGCTGCAATAATAGTGTAAAAGTTCAGATAGTCATTTCTATGCCATTGAGTTTCTCAAAATGTTACCTATATTTTAAACAATTCAATTTTCTTCTACTTTTAATGCTGCTAAAAATAAAAGCTGCTCTAAATGTTGCCTCTAAAAGCTGTAAAATGTCTAAAAGTTGCTCTAAATGTTATATTTTGAACAATTCAATTTTCTTCTAGCTTTAATAATAATATAAAAAGCTATTGTAGTTATTCTTAGAATGAAATCAGCAAAATTTGCAATAAAGGTTGTTAAGGGGTTAAATTAAAGGTTGTAAAAGTTTGAGCAGAGAAAATAACTTTCATAAATTTGCTCATTAAGATGTTCTGAATGTTATATTTTGGACAATTTAATTTTCTTTTAGCTTTAATAATAATAATAATAAAAAGTTGTTGTAGTTTAGTTATTCTTACAGTCGAGCCAACAAAAGTATCATAAGAAAAATCAACCGTTCAGGGGTGCAGCCAGCATTTCTTTTTGAGCAAGATCCAAAATTTAAATGAAAATAACTTTCAGAAACTTTTACCTTTTTTTTCAGCGAGAGAAACTCAACCAAACACGTTGTAATGGGAAGGGATTGTAATCTAAAATAATCATTGGAAAGAAATTTATGTCTCATGGTGCTGACACATTCAATCCTGCCAATCATATATGATGGCATATATATACCACTTGGTGCCAGTTGCAGATCCAACCATCCATTTAGAGTTGTGTGTAGGAGGGGGGGGGGGGGAGAATCATGTCTACATATTTTTTTTTTTTTTTTTTCAAGGAATGGGGTGTCACTGTCACATTTTTATACCTTAAGATTATTCACTACTCCAAACTAGCTGTTTTATGGCGAATTAACAAAATTGTTTACTCTCATAAATGCATACTATTGGCAAGAATAACAATGATGTCACTATGCTTTTGAAATTCTGAAACCCAGACACTTCCAAAATATACTAAATCCTTTTTTACAAAAGTGAAATAAGACAGATTCAATGTATTTAATACAAAATATGCCTCTTCTGTGATCTTTCAAGAAAAAAATTATGCAACCTGAAGACTCTAGCTTAGGTTTTTGATTCTAGCGTAGAGTTGTATTTGACATCCAGATAATAAGTAGGGGAGAGGAGGGCACATGTGAACAATTTTTACATTTTTGACCATTTCTCAAAATTGTTATGAATTATTGAAACAAAAATTGATTTATATGAATATTAACACTTTGTTTGTTCTTTTGGTGAAACTTTTGGATGCATTTATCAGGAATTTCTAACTTATATCATCATTCTAAAAATTAACTAAATTTGTTCACATTTGCCCCAGTGGAGGGGTAGTTGTGAACATACCTGGGACACATGTGAACACATTCATAAATAAGACAAAAATAATTTTTTGTGAATAAAAACTGTGATAAAAACTAATTAGATGTCCTCTTTCTAGTTGGGTGAATAAATCAATAAATGTTTCAACATAGATACAAGAAATTATTCGTAAAATTATACACTAATATACCTACTCCTTTTGAGCCAAGCATAGCAAAACTGTGTTACTTTTAAATAAGTTATTGAATAATTCTGTTATTGTGTTTTTATTTTTTTTCTAAATGTTATGCTATGTGTATAACAAAATTGTGCATCATCGTTTTAAAAATTGGTAAAATTGTGATATAAAACATTGGTGATTATCACAGTACTACTTATCACTTTTTTTGACCAACTAAATTTTACTTTCATAAAATAAAATATCTTACAAATACTTTAATATGGGTTAAGAAAAAATAAATATGTTTAAAGCTGGAAATCATTAAAGAATAACAAATAAACATATTGGTTTTTATAGAAAGCCACCACTTTTAATTGTTATCTAACTTCCAGTAAATTAAAACTGTGAAGCAATCCTAAAAACATTGAATTTACAGCTTAATGTTTGACAAATACAATTAAATTAAAAAAAAACAAAAAAAAAAACGCATTCATAGACTTAAAAAAATACACTTGTGAACTGTTCATATCTGCCCCCATACAGGCTCGGACTGGCCCGCCGGTCCATCGGCCCAAGGGCCGGTGCGCTCTCGTCCAGGTAAAAGTTCGCGCCCCTAAGTACCTAAGCCACCCCAATATATTTTCAATCTTTGTGCACATACATTCTGGCGAGTGTACTATATTTCGAGAATTTGTTTAGGGATAATCATCCATTAATAGACAGACAGCACATCAAAGGTATTTTTTTATTATCTCAAAGAAATTTGAAATGTGTCGAACAATATCAGGATTGGAAACCAAGTGGACATCTTTGCATGCGATTCAAAGAGAAAACATGCATATAATGAGAGCTTTAGTAGTCATGGCGCCCTGAACGAAATGTTTTTCACTTCCTCTTTGATTGATATCTTTCAGATTTTAACCAAATATTTCGCATACTTTCAGACCTTTCCTTTTAGTACCTCTCCCGCCCTTCTCCCTTAAAGCCGTTCCTGAATGCACCTATAATCGTGCTTTTTGAAAAGCAACTTGTGAAAAAAAGGAGAGAAGTATCAGAAGGCAAAAAACTTTTTGTATGGATTTTGTTGTTGATTGGAAAAACATGATCTTTCTTTTCGGAGAATACAAAGTTGATAATACCAGGGCTGCCACAGCGACTATTTTTTAATTCTAACCGGCACCACTTTCTTAAAACAGAAATCCTTAACAGACACTTTGGCACCATTTGCAAGAGAAATATACTTCAAAATTTATATTCGAAAAATACTGGTGCGAACAGATTATAAAAATAGTCGCCTGTGGTAGCCCTATGATACTTTTGGATTTACAATCCTGCAAGCTGTGGGATCTCGCGGACAGCGTTTTCTCATTCATAAAATCTATCGTCGTTTTCGATAGTAATTCTCGTTTTATTTAATGACAGATTTTCCACGGTTAAATAACTATGAGGATATTAATAGCATGTACATTGAAAAAAAAAGAATGTTTAATTTAATCAATCGAAAAGCCTGTCATTAAATAAAGCAGTGACTACTATTTAGAAACTATAATGGGCTTTTTGATTAAAATAATTTTTTTTACAAAAAAGACATTACAAAAATGAATATTAAAATGTTTTATTAAAAATGTTTTTTAAAATGTTTACTTAAAATATTTATTTATTTAGACTTGTGTTTAATTTCTAAAAATGTACTGACCTAATTTTGAGAAATCTGAATCGGTCACGTAGTTTCGGAATAATCGGTGAACATACATAAAAACAGAAAATACTTATGCGTCGAAAAAAAAACCTGCTCCTTTTTTTAAAAAAAATCGGTTTAATACTGGCTACGGGATTCTGCAGTTTACTTGAATACAATACTTGGTGCACTTCTCTCAATTATGAAACTTAAATATTTCCCTTGATTTCTAACAATGACAACAGTTTTCCTAATCATGGGAAGAGTGTGCTGAGAATAGTAAATTTGCTCAATTATTTTATCGATTTTCGACTAACAAAACGAATTTTTTAGAGTATATTTTTTATGTACAAACTTTTTTATAGTGCGATATCAATAAATCACTTTATGGATGCATAAAATCATTTTTTAAGGATACAAAATAGCTATTATTTTCAAAAACAAGTATTATTTTCATATTCAAATAGCCTTATATTTCAGCATTCCAATACACTGTAACATATGGTACATTTTATAAAAGAATGAATGAAAGATGAGATTTAGTTCTGAAAATTTTTATTTCCATTCAGAAAGTACATTTTTGTTCTAAACATAAATATTTTTTAAACGAAGTTTCCATATTGAATTTTTCTTGTGTGTGGTGAGGGAGACACCTGCAGATTCCATATTTAAAAATGCTACTTTGTTAATAATATGAATAATAAAAAAACCCGTAGTACATAAAAAGCAATTGTCAGATTGCAACAGAAATTGAAATAATGACATTTTTAACTGATTTGATAACTAATTCATATTACGTTAAAGGAATATTTTAAGAAATAGGTTAAAACCCTTAGCAGCACCGCAAGCAACTTTTTTTGGGGCTGGTGGTTAGCTTTTCTAAAGATCATCACTGCGTCAATGGTGATAAGTGGAAAAGAAATCTGGTTACTCCTTACTAATTACCCTAATAATAATCGTAAAAAAAATATGTAGGTACCAATCGACTAAAAATAATATGTACTAATTATTGCTATGTATAAATTAGGTTTCTGAAGTCATCTACTTATTAAAATTATTAACTTTGAATTTTCAAACAATAACACCCATTTTTTACATCTTATTTGAGTTTCTTGTATCGAGACAGCCTGGAAAAAGGCATTGTTTATATGCCTCATTTTAAATCTTGAAAGGGTTAGAAGCATTTAAATTTGAGGATTTTTAAGTTAAATCTATTTGAGAAACTTAATTTGTATCTTTATAAAACTTATCTGATTCATTTTTTATTAATTTATTAAAGAGATATACTGAATAGACCCAAACTTATTCCAGACATTTTTTCTATTCAAAAACTATTTTTAATTAAGAAAACTATTAATTTAGTTATATTAAAAAAATATATTAGGAACAAACCATAATTGCTAAAAACATCGATGTGTAGAAGTCATTTGAATAACTAGCTTTCAAGATGTAGAGAAATTTTTCGTTTCCATAACATAAGGTGGGGCGTTACCTGTAATCAAACGAGCCACAGAAAAAATCTTAGAAATGTACCAGAAATATTTTTTAGGATTTTCTTTGATCAAAAATAAATTTTTAATAAATATATAATTCTTGTACAATTTTACTGGTGACTATTTGAGTGCTTTCGGTACCTTTTCTTCTAAGATCTTCAATTTATTTTCTGAAATTTAGGGATAAACACCTAACACATTTGTTTTATAACTGCATTAAGATTTAAGAAAAGCATAAACATTTTATAAATTTCCTGGCTAGCTAGAAACTCAAATAGGGTGTCAAAAGTGGATGTTACTATTTGAAAAATCAACATTCGTATATTTTTTTAATATGTAGACAGCATCCAAAGCAAAATTTATAAAAAGCAATTAATAGTAAACTTTATCCCAAATCAGTAGTTACCTTGTCTTTTTTACACAGTCATTTTTATGGAAATTGGTAGGGGTGATCACTTTTTGTTTTTCCAAGATATCTATCGATAAAAGAAGAAAACAAAAAAGCCGTAGTCGTAATATCACTCATCTACTACAAGGTAATCTGTGTTCAACTTACTGTAGCTTTTAGATATATACATGATTTGTTTAAAAAATTGCGTAGTATTCAGTAGGTTTGATGGAACGTTATACATGCACAGAGAATATAGCAAAGCCATTATTATTACTTGGTTCTATGAGAGTGTGTCAAAGCTTGTCAAACCATATGCAACACAAGCAAATAAAATTGACTTGAGTCTACTACAAGGTAATCTGTGTTCAACTTACTGGAGCTTTTAGATATATACATGATTTGTTTTAAAAATTGTGTAGTATTCAGTAGGTCTGGTGGAACTTTAAACATGCACAGAGACTATAGCAAAGCCATTATTATTACTTGGTTCTATGAGAGTGTGTCAAAGCTTGTCAAACCATATGCAACAAAAGCAAATAAAATTGACTTGAGTTGGTTAAAATTTTTGCGCCCTTTGAAAATCCAAGGTCTGCGCCCTTTACACTGACCCAGTCCGACCCTGCCCCCATATGTTCTGTTCACAAGTGCCCCATCTATCAATTTGAGCCTAACTTATAAAAAAAAAGATATTTTTAATTGAAATAAAGAAACAAAACTTTTTGTAGACTTACCTAATTAATGCCACTATAGATTGCAATGCTGATATTCTACTTTAAAAAATGTCTTGAATGATTTTTTACTTCAATAACTTTAGAAGACTTCCCCCCCCACCCCCCGTATGAGAAACGTTTACTGACTTATGCTTACAATAACAGTAAAAACTTTGAATACGGAAACTCAGAACCAATGAAATATTTCGTTTTAAACAGGTTTCCGTCTTAGAAGGTAAAATTTTAATATATTGGACATGATTTTTTTTCTTTTTAGACAGGATTCTATTATAGACAGGTTTCATTTTTACAAGTATCCTCACTGACTGTTAAACCATCCGCTCTATAGTATAGCTTTGAAAAGAGATGTATTAGAGTAAAACTTGTGAAAACGAAACCTGTCTATAACAGATTTCTTTCTAGAAGGGGGAAAAATCAAATTTCGTTGAAAAAACATCATATAATTGTACTTGCTAAGACGGAAACCTGTTTAAATGGAGCTTTTTTCTAGTCCCTTTCGAAATTTTACTTACAAGGGCGCCATTTCATGAGTTTCCTGAAGAAGAAGAAGGTAAATTTTTCTTTGAGGAACAGGGAACGTGGGAAATTGCACAACTTGCAGAACTGCACAAATCACACAGAAAGAAAATACCGCACAATAAAAAATGCTCTACGTGATTTTGTCTCCATAACTTCTTTCACAAGCATGTAGTTATTCCACAATTTTTTTTAATTTTCGTGAAAGTCCACGATATTTCTTTCTTTCAAAATCCGCAAAATCAATTTGTCAATGGGTCGCAGAAAAAAATCGCGAATCTTGGAAATTTTGAAAAAAAAGTCTCCAAAATGGTCACTTAAAAAATCGCTAATTTCTTCAAACGACCGTGGTAAATATCGCTAATTTCCTCAGAGATCGCAAAAAGAAATACAGATTTCGTCAAATGATTGCACAAACAGAAATCTTGAATTGCGTAATAGGATTGCGAAGAAAATCGCGAATTTCGTAAAAGGATTGAGCAAAAAATCGAGAATTTCGTCAAAAGATTGCGTAAAAAAAATCACGAAAATTTAGTCGAACAATAGCGCAATAAATGTGGTGGGGAGAAATACTGCACACCAGATGCTTCGAGAGGTCGAGGTCCGATTCCCATGAAAAGAATTGTGAGTACAGCAAAAACTCAATGATGAACACTCAGATATCTGGGGAAAGACGAAGAGAGATCCTTTTAAGCGTTGGCTAGAGAAAGATGTCCCTGCCGACCGCTGTTTTGATGATCGGGCCCCTTTCCTTTGTTCCTGATGGAATAGGATCGTGTTGATCCGATCAATAATTTAACCTTCAATTATATTTTAAATATTGTATCCCTGTATATATTCTATAATTCCTATAGCCCAGAATTTTTAAGTGCCTGTATTTTTAGTGAATAGTCAAGAAAGTTATAATTAAAATATTTCTCAGTTTGAACAAGTCACAGTTTTGTGTGCCTGCTTATAATCATCCCACATAAAATCGAAGAGAAATTCGTCAAACGATCGCGTAATAAGATCCAAAATTTTGTCTAACTCTCGCGCAAAAAAATCACAAACATTATTAGTTGGTGGCAGAAACAAAATCATGAATTTCAATAAATGATAGTGATAAGGAATAGTGAATTTTGTCAAAAAAATCACGAAAACAAATATCGAATTTCGTCAGTTGGTCGCGGAAAAATACTGTCAATTTCGGCAAGTGCTCGCGCGAAAAAAATCCATTTCGTATAACGCTTGCAGAAAAAAATCGTGAATTCCGGGAATCGATCGCAGAAAAAATCGCAAATTTCGTCAGATGATCGCGAAAAAAAAAATCATGGAATTCAATCAGTCATGAGATAATCAGCCAACGAACGACATGAATAGGTCACGAAATTTACAAATTTTGTGATCTATAAGAAAATTTTCGTTAGTAATTTTCTGCAAGTAAAGGTAAAGCGTTAATTGTTTCGGATTGTGTTTTCACTATTATGAGATGGTTTCATGTTAATCCGGTTTTTCAAGGAAAAATCAAAGAAAAAGAAGTTTTTCTGAATATTTTTCAGATAAAAAAACTACATATTTGAACATTAATGAATACTATGAATATATCTTCATTTTTCTACAGAAAAGGTAAAATTTATAATTAATATTCATGTATAAAGCACAAATAAATGCCCAAGAATTACTTTCATGTGCATGCATATAATTTAAAATACATTAGAAAAACCCAGAACGTTTTCATTCATCACAAGACCATCATCAGTGGGATTTGAATGTTATTATTTTCTTTGCGCTTATTCGAGAATTGGCTAGAAGAAAATCATTGTGATTGTTGTGTCAATGATTTTGACGAGTTTTTCCATGATCAATTTGCACACAGCTGAGAAGCAACTGATTAAAAAAAAAAATCTCACATTTATTTTTTAAATTTACAAAGTACTCATTAAAGATATATGTCTCACCTTGAGGTAGTTCGAATAGTAAGGCTTTAGGATTTTTTTTTTTTTTTTTTTTAATAATTATTAATTTCTATGCATAAGCATTTATTTAATACATATGTTTTCACTGCAATCAAATCTGATAAGTTATTTTAGAGTTTGAGCAATATTTTAATGCTTGTTTGAGTCTGACATTTGATTAGGGATGCACCGAATATTCGGTATCTATTCGGTATTCGGCCATACTACCGAATATTCGGTTAGGCCGAATATCAAACTATTTGCCCAAACCGAATACTTAAAAAACCTCTTTAAAATGTTTTTTTAAACGTTACATAACTTCTACTTTTAACTGTCAATTAATAAAGATATTCAGAATAATTAGAATCTTTAAATAAAAGAGAATGATTTTATATTATTTATTTGTTGTTTTAAAAATGTCACTTAAAAAAATTAACCATTAATGACATGTCATTTGTTCGTGGGAATTATTAAATGTAGAAATGCAAGTTACTGAGCATTGTCTGGTAAATAATCCATTTCTTGCTTTTTCGCAAACAAGGTGTTTCTAAACAAAATCGAAGAAAATTTCAGGGGTAATAATAGGCATCAAAACAGGCAATTTTTTGTCCAGTAAATCAGGATCGCAATTCTCTTATTCAGTCAAAAATACAGTGCATCCCCAAGTCAAACTTTAATTTTCTTTTGTTACTTTAACGATAATGAAGGTATGGTAACAATATTGTCAACAGAGTTACTTTAATTTCTGTGAAATATGATAACATGACTAGAAGTTCTGGAAATAGCAACCATTCATATCTAAACAGCACTAAGCTAGACATTATTTTATTAAGAATGCATCTAACAATACTTATACTGTACCACTGGCCAAAATCCAATCTCTTTCAAGGATATCATCACATTCTATACAAGCAAATTAATGCGATGCAAATTTCGCTAAGATAGCTTCATTTTTATACAGTTATAAATGAAAGTTCTGCTAGAGCTTGTACACCTTTCATTTTTGATGAAAGAAGTGGAATGATATGTTGCTTCTTTGTTCAATATAACAGAATTCTTTTCATTTGTTTGAATTAATTGAAGAAGGCATGGAATTTAAATTTTGTTATCTAAAAATTTTTTAAACCATCCTCTTCTTAAATAATAACTCAAAACATACTTTTTTTACTACAAAATTTACTTATAAAAATAGTCTTGTTTGTCAAAATGGAAGTATCTGTGCTAAATATTATATAACATTGTTTAAAATTTAACTTTTAACGCTAAACACTGAGATATAAAAGTATTTGCCCAGCCGAAGATGCTATTCGGCTGGCCTATTATTCGGAATTCGGCCTAACTGTTACTATTCGTCTGGCCGAATATTCGATATACCTGCAGGGAAAATATTCGGCATTCGGTATTCGGCCAAAATCACTATTCGGTGCATTTGATGGCTGATAAATTTTCTGAAATATCAAATTCCTTGAGGGGGGCATTGCCCCCCCCAACCCCCTCAAATGGCACCCCTGTTTACATGTGCCCCCCTCTCCCCTACTGATTTTGTTTTCATATTGAGAATATCAGCATATTTTTAAAGGAAAAACAAATTAGATATTTCTTACAAATATAAATAGCTTAGCAGATCTGATTGTAACATAGAAACGTGTTATTTATTTATGTTGCAGTTTTATACCATTGTATAAAGTAAAGTTTATTTTTAATAGTGATCCCAATAGCAGAAACGGTGTAGCATGGCATTGTTGCAGATTATTTTAGACCTTTCAGATTAATCTAATAGCTTTAAAAAAAATCGCTAAAATTTACTTTGTCTCTAGACTTATTGTATCTTCTGAATACATTTTCTTCATACATGCAAATTTTCCTTATTTTATAGGGTACTATAATTTCATGTGATAGTAAGTTAGGTCTAATATTGTTTGGTCACAGATAATTTTTTTTTTTGCTGCAGATTGACACAGAAAATTCTGCTATTGGACTAGTGATCAGTTTGAAAAAGTGATACAGAACTGAAAGGTGAAAATTTCTGAATGAGTATTGCATTTAATCTAATAAATTTATTAAAAAAAAAATCTTTTTTCGTTTTTTTCCCTTTAAAAATGAATTAACTCTCAGCTAAATTCATGCATGAATGAAAACAGTCACAGTTTTAATGAAAAGAAAATTATTGAAAAAAAAGTGTAAAATTTCAGTTAAATTTACTGCTTTCAAATTTAGATTTTTAATAATTTAGAATTATGTGCTGCAAAGTTTATAGATTTTTTTCATAAAAATTTTCTTTTTGTATTGAAAAGATTTTTTCTTTACAGATAAGAGGCATTATGTAAAACATATTTTTCTGAGTGAAATATACAGAGTGGTTTTAAACCATTACTAAGCTATAATGAAAGATTTTTTAATGACTAGTTGTTGTCACTCAAAGTTACTGCAGTTGAAAAAGGTAATAAACATTTATATTATTGCTTTTCATTTTTTAAATGTGAAATTTAAGTAACTTATTGAATATTAAATACGTAAATAATCACATTGCTAACAAGTCGTAAACCAACTTAGTGAAAAATGTCCAAAAATGTCACTAAGTTGGTTTACGACTTGTTAGCAATGTGATTATTCACGTATTTAATATTCAATAATTTCAAGCGTAATTTCACTGCTGAAAAGTAGTTGAAAATTAATTAAAAATTAAGTAACTTAGTTTATTTGTATAGGTCTACACCTTAAAGATCAGAAGAGTTCATTGTTCATATTCTGATATTCCAAATTAAGGCTCTACTGAAATCCAAATCTACTACTTTCACAAAGTCAATTTTACTTGAGAATGCATAAAATTTGCTAGTACAGTAGACTCCCTCAAATCTGCAAATGCCTAAAATCCGCACATCATCACAAATATAAGCAATGAAACTTTCAGTTTAGATGAAAGGACAAAATTTCAGAATTTTTTAGTTTTATATCATTCTGTATGTATTTTAATATGTAATTCTCGATAATATGACTGAATTCAAGGTTTTTCATGAAGGAAGTATAAATTTATTTCTGAAAAGAATCAAGATTATTGCTGATATCACTGGTAATCACAATCTTTTTACCAAATATATTTATGTATTAATGAAGTTTTTTTGGTTATTAAGACTGGCTAAACCTGAAATAAAACTTCCTTACTTTATAATTTTGATGTGAATTAATAGGGTACCTTTAAGAGGAAAGTTTCATTGAATAATTCAAGAAAAATATATCCCATCTTTATTATGCATATTTAATTATACATTAATTTACTTGTCCTTTAATTTTAATAATTTTTAAAGTTATCTTACTTTTTATAATTTTAGTTTATTACTGTACTTAATTCTTTTAATATTTTACTATATTGCAAGCATTCATTATAATTTTGATTACATTATTACATTCAAATTACTTTTTTAAAAATGCAAACGAAACAATGATCAGAAATCCGTAAAATTCTAAAATCTGCACAACCTAAGGTCCCAAGCTGTGTGGATTTGAGGGAGTCTACTGTATTCTTATTCAGTTTCGAAGAAATCAACTAGTGTTTATCTTTTAATAATGAAGGCAAAAAATCTTTTTTTAGAAAATGCTTTCAAAATTGAGGTAGGACGGACACTCACAAAATATTTTTAATTTTTTCCTTCGCTCAAACTTATATTATAGCTGTAATTTACATATGAGGACGTGAGTTTCAAAACTTGCCTTATCTAGAAAATCAAATTTTGGGAAATTGCGAGAAACCGCTGAGTCCATTGGTTTTCATTGTAAACTAAGATTTTACAGTGATATAAATACAATATGGAACTGCAGTACAGGACCTATTATCCGGAATCCTCGGGACCGAAGGCTTTCTGGATTTCGGGTCCTCCCAAATTCCGTCAAAAAAATCGTGGGAAAAATGCAAATTCCATCAAAGAATCGCAAAAAAATACAAATTTCTTCTAAGCACTACAAAAAACCACAAATTGCGTCAAAATATAGCAAAAAAAAAAAAAAAAAATTCTTCAAAGGACCGAAAAAGCCTCCTGCAATTTCGTCAAAAGATCCTGAGAAAGTCCACAAATTTCTTCCAAAAATCGCGAAAAAAAAGCAAATTTCGTCAAACGATCGCGAAAAAACCGCAAATTTTGTCAAAAGATCGTAAAAAAAACGAAATTTCGTAAAAGGATCGCGAAAAACACGCAAATTTAGTTAAAGGATTGCGGAAGAAAAACGCAAATTTCGTCAAAATCTCGCGGAAAAAAACACGAATTTCGTCAAAAGATAGCAAAAAAAAAAAAACTTCAAAGGATCCCAAAACACTCTCTTAATTTCGTCAAAAGATCGCATAAAAGCGCGACTTTCGTTAAAAGATCGTGAAAAAAACACATAATTAGTGCCGAGAGCCCCCGCTCCCTCCCTCTTCTGTAAACTTTCAGAAAATTTGCTGTGAATTTCAGATTTTTTTTTTTTTACTCCGAATCACCCCTGATTCAAGTAACATAATTGTGTAGTCATAATATTTTATCGAAGTGAGAGGGAGGGTATGAAATATCTTTTTGTTTAAACGAATCATAATATAAATTAATTTTAAACCAAAATTTGACAAAAATATGATTTTTTTCTAATTTTTTTTTTTTTTTGGGGGGGGGGAGAGGGGGTACCGTGTTCCCTCATCACTGATGTGACATATTTTAGTGGTTACACATTGCAACACAATAGACCCAAAAGAAAATTAGAAATCTGTAAAATTTTCGACAAATTTCAGAAATTGCAAAATTTTAGTAAAAATTTTCAATTTTTTTTCTTCTGGATTTTGGGTTCTTTCGGAATTCCGGATAATGGGTCCTGTACTGTAGTCTTTTTACAGATTGTTGTGTTTTTTGGTGCAGGTTTACCAAGAGAATAGAGAACATGATTTTTTAATTTTGGATAAGGCGAGTTTTGAAACTCACGTCCTTGTATGCAAGTTATATATCCTTTACATTTGTTTATCAATATATATGTAAACACACACATATTTCTTTTACAGAAATATATATGCTATTTTGAAAGTATAGGGTCAGCTCTGCTGTACGGTACATGTTCAACATCGATGGCTTTTCTTAATAAAGCAATTATTTCATCATATGATTTTGACTTTCCTCTCTTTATCATGGCCTCTCAAATGTCTGTATGCATCATCTTGTTGGAGATATTTAGAATTTCTGGATTTGTATCAATGTCCAAGTATACTTTAAAATCAGGTTTGTAATTTTTTTTTCCTTAGTCATTTAAATAATACAGTAGACTCTCTGAAATCTGCAAACCCCTTAAAATCCACACATCACAGATGTAAACAATGAAACTTCCACTTCAGATGTAGGGACAAAATTACAGACTTTTTTATTTTTATATCATTCTGTAGGTATTTTAATATGTAATTCTTGTTAATATGACTGAACTCATGCTTTTTCATGAAGAAAGTAATAAACAGGGGTGATTGTGAATTCATGAAAAAATACCTGAAATTTTAGTGAGAAGTTTTGGTATGGAGAGATAACATATAATTTATTGCAGGGAGGTCCATTTCTCTCATTATGAAATATATTACTTTTAATTATGTTTAACAGTCATATGAAATTTAAGTATTGCGCGGCAGTGCAATACTTATTTATTTCCAGTGTCACTTCTCAGTGTTAATTTAACATAGAAAAACCTATGGAGATGATAACTTTTTCATTTTTTCTTCCCACCTTTTTGTCCCTGATGCCACTCATTTTTTATTCGTTACTAATTCTAATAACATTATAAATTTAAAGTTTAAAAACGTTTGCCTGACGTCAGGGTCAAAACGAATGGCAAAATACTTTTGCATATGGGTGAATTATAACCCAGAGAGAAACAAGGGCCAATTTTTTTGTATATTATTCAAATATTTTTCTTAATAATTCCAAATTTCACTTTTTTCATTGAGAATCAACGGACATTTTTAATAGAAAATGTAACATTTTTTCTTCATTGTTGCAAAAATTTCAAAAGCCATAATAATAATTTATTTGGTTTTAGTAGAAGGATTCCCGCGTGAAAAATTTTAATTGAAATAGTTTTTTTCTTTTCCAAAAATTAAAAAGTTGAATATGGCGTCATAGTGGAAATAAAAAGGATATTTTCAGAATACGTTTTTGCTTTGGTCAAGTTTATATTTTAGTAAAAAGTTTCTAATGGATAGCTATTTTTATGCAGGTAGCGAACTTAGTGGGGAATTACATAACTTAAATTTTAAAATGTATTTTTTTTTTCGAGATGAGAACTATTTATACCCCAAGTTAAACTTAGGTAATAATTTTCTGATGTGTTTACATCACCCTTTGGGAGAGAATAAGGTTTAAAAATTCAAGTAAAACTTTTATTTTTTTTATTTTTTACTGTATCACAGATATAATATTGTTAAATATTAGCAGTAAGGATTCAACAGAATTTACATTTACATTCATAGCGTTCCTGAGTGGGAAATAGGGTATCTAAATTTAAGTGAAGCTAATTTTTTATGTTTTGATTATAGATTTTTTACGTTCAGATTGGAAGTTTTTGTCCAAACTACCGCAACCTGCATTACTACAGTGGTGAAACATTTTGAATTACACATTGGTAAACTGCATCCCACATTGTGATGCAATACCGCATACATCAAAGCCTGATGATGATACTCTGTATTAATTTTGAAATGCGTTCGTCTGAGTGCTGTAGTCATTAAAAAACTTGACATATTAAACAAAAACATAATTTGAAGAACAAATTAAAAAAACAAAATTTATTTCCTACAATATTTAAGCCTGAGAAGGGACAGATATTAAGTTATTTCATTCAATTAGTTCTCCATTTAATGTTAAATTTTTGTAACAAATTAGTTAAGCCAATTGAAGATTAAAAAATAAAAATAAAATTCATACAATATGATACTTAAAACATCCTAAAAACTTAGATTCCGTTCAAATGAAATCGACATAAATCTTAGACTTTTTTTAAAGTTTTGTATTTTGCATGCATCTTATCATTTTATGCACAATTTTCATAAACATAATACTAAATCTGCAATACAAATATTTTCAATTAAAAATGGAAGAAGTCTAAGATTTATTTCGATTTCATTTGAACGGAATCTAAGTTTTTAGGGTGTTTTAAGTATTATATTGTATGAATTTTATTTTTATTTTTTAATCTTCAATTGGCTTAACTAATTTGTTACAAAAATTTAACATTAAATGTAGAACTAATTGAATGAAATAACTTAATATCTGTCCCTTCTCAGGCTTAAACAATGTAGGAAATAAATTTTGTTTTTTTAATTTGTTCTTCAAATTATGTTTTTGTTTAATTGATATTTTAGTGTTATTTTGTGAATTTAACTATCAGAAAAACTGGAATTCCAGTATTGAAAATGAAATAAATACCTGAATTCAGGTATATTACCTGAACACAATCACCCCTGTATAAATTAATTTCTGAAAAAATTCAAGATATTGCTATTATCACTGGTAATCACAGTCTTTTCATCAAATATGTTCATGTATTAATCAAGCTTTTATGGTTATTAACCTATCTAAACCTGAAATAAATTTTTCTTTTATAATTTAGATGTGAATTAGTAGGGTACCTTTATGAGACAAGTTTCATTGAATAATTCAAGATAAATGTATCTCATTTTTATTAAATGCATATTTAATTATACATCATTAATTATTTATTTGACCATTTTTAAAAATTTTACTTAATTATTTTAATACTTTACTATATCGTAAGCATTCATTATAATGTTGATTAATTACTGTTCAAAAATATAAACAAAGGAATGACCAGAAATCCACAAAATTCCAAAATCTGCACAACCTCTGATCTCAAGCTGTACAGATTTGAGAGTCTACTGTAATATAAATGATAATAAGTCATTTTAATAAGTGAAAATTTATTCAAATTCACTAAAAAAATTTTTTAATTAAAAATATTATTATTCATAAAATTATTGATTTTTATTTGTCATTGCACTTAATAAAATTTCTCACTGGGATGACAGATTCATATCAGCTGTAATATTTTTTTTTACTGTCAATTAGGACTACAGATGTTAAATCTATTGACCATGTTGATTTATTTTATTATTATCCTTTTATCTTTAATTCTTGTGATACTTTCTGTATATGATGTAACATGATTAAAAAATTGTATTTTTTAATGTTTGAATATATTTTATGGAAAAAGATAGAGAACTTTACCGTTAAATAAATTATTTGTTTTTAAGAGGTTAATTGACTTCTTTTTGTACATTTTTAGTTGATAATTATTTATTATAAATAAATTTTCATTAATAATTAAGATCCTGAAGCATTAAATTAATCTTGCATCTATATTATATGGTAATAGTATATTTTGCATAGTGATTAAGCCAAGCGGCCTTGAACCTATCTAAAATATTTTTGAAGTGAAAACCTCTTTAGGCGCGTTGAGCTTTTTTTGAGATGGGGAAAAACCACTGGTTTCGAGACACTGTAACGTAACGACATGCTAGCATTTTAACACACAGACACTAGCGCGCCAAGCGGTGAATGACAGGAACTTTTCCCTCTTCAGCTCAATCCGCAAAAGAAGAAGGAAGCTAAAACTCACTTTTTCTCCCGGCGTATTACTAAAACAAATTATTATTTTGTTTTTCGTCAGTTAAAATGAATTATACCGTATTCGTGACCTACCTATTTCGTGTAACTAAAAACCGATAACGCTGTACTTTATCGTGTTGATGGTCTGGTCAATAACCAACAATATTGGCGGGAATTTCGATTACGGAAGATAAAATACGGGGCACAGGTGTCAGATACGCACTTGGGTACCTAATTGACAGCAAAATGGCGTTACTTTATTTTACAAGGTAACCTGGCTACTGTTGCTTATTTATTAATAAATTGTTCATTTACTTTTATTTTTTTTTTTAAATTGTACAATTATTTTGTTCTATAGTTATTAATGAAATTACTGTTTATTTATTGTTGTTTACTTTTTAAAACAATAGAAAATAATTTAAAAATATATATTGTAACTGGTATTGGAAAACGGGCTTTCGCCAAATTGACGTTAAAAAATCGCGCCAAACCTGGTTCGTATATTACATCTCGGCCAAATTCTCGGTTTTTTGATTTTTCGACTTTTTATCCAAATTTTCCGGATTTTTTAAATTTTCCCTTTCATTGTATCCCAAACACTACCTTCATACCAAATTTCAAGATTCTAGGGATACAGGACGTACCTCTGAGTTTTGATGATCGGTGAATCAGTGTCGAAAAGGCGAAAGTTTAAGTTCATATATCTTCTGAAATAAAAAAGATAGAAAAGTGAAATTTCAGCATTTAGTTCCATTTCCACATTACTTTAGATTTACGAAGTTTCAAGTTTCTGGAATCACCAACACAAAGATATTGGGGGTCAAAAGTACCCTGAGTTGCTTCCAGAAAAAGATGCTTACGGCTGTGCTTTCAAGACTTGGCAGGGGCACTGCCGTGTCCCCAGATGCTTTCATTAGTGCTGCTACACAATTCAACGCATAAAACATTTCCTGACGATTAAAAAAACACACACGTAATTGTTGAAGTTTTCACTTCTATTGGCACTCCCGGAGTGTCACTGTTTTTTTTTTTTTCTGATCCCTACCATATTATAATAGATTAATTTTAGTACATATATTGCATATACATATAAAATATTCTGTTGTAAAACTCGGAATGTATGCATTTATTTATTATTTTACAGGGAAAACATTTATATGGCCATCCTTGTTCTATGCATTACATTCCTTTACTGCTCTTCATGCCTTGGGTGGTATGTCTATTCCTATGTATGCTGCAGTTAAAAGATGTTCACCCATTGCGACACTATTTTTATCTGTGATATTTCTTCATAAAAAATGTGCATCTTTAAAATTGATTTTATCTGTGATATTGATTACATCTGGATGCATTTTAGCCAGTAAGTTATATATTTTTGATTAATTAAATTTCAAATATTTATGGGTGCAAGCAGCACATCCAAACCAAGATTAAAATATTTCTGGAGTATTAGTAAAATTAATTGCTATCTTAAAATAAAAATGAATCATTAAAAGCAATTGCTTATTTAAATTGCTATTTTCTAAAGAGGTAAAATTTAATTTTTTTATTACCTACCATAAATGCGCACATTAAACATACATGTAATTACAGTACGGTGACACTTATAATTTGAATAAAAAATAGATTGAAACAAACTTGTATTCAAAATTGGTGGTATAGACAGATTCATATTTCCAGTAAATTCACTTTTCTTTAGAATGAAGTAGATCACACAATAATAAACAAGCAAAAGACAGAATAGACTTCATACAGGGTGAAGTTAAATTATTCTTTAAAATTTTTATGGAAAAAAAATTTATTTTATACTCTTTTTTCAATTGTGATTTCAGTCTTAAGAATTTTTCCGGGACTAAAAATTTCTCACCCTATGGTGGCTCGTGGGTTCACAAAAAAAAAAAAAAAAAAAAGTGCAGATACAAAGTAACATAAAGGTGGATACATTTATGTTGCCAGGTGTAAAAAAATATGCTATAAGAAATAAACTTTTCATAGGTGTAAAAATTTTATTATTTTACTTTCTATGAAAAAAAAGCACAGTCATTCTCCCCCCTTGTTGCAGAGAAACATGAAAATAGTCATTCAATAGGGGATATTTCTTCTTCCATGTTATATATATATAAGTTTAGGAAGCCTCCTCATATTGAAATTGTAACAAACTTTGAAATATTCAATACAAACACATATTTTTTGGAAAAATGTACATTAAGACAAAAAAAAAAAAAAAAAAAAAAAAAAAATCAGTGCTATACTGTTACAAAGAAAGTCAATTTGTGCAGTAGTATAATAATTATGCAGAAGTAAAATTTGAAATTTCTTGAATCAATTCCTGTTAAAAATTTTATATGTTAAAATTCATACTTTTTTCGAATATTTATTTCTTTATTTTCACATTGTCAAGTTTTGCTGTGAAAATTATAAGTTTTCTGGAAACAGCCTGATTTATTGAATTATGTTCATCATGTCTTCAAAGTGCAAGCTCAAATGCACTGCAAAACAGGATGCAGTCAATAATTTTGAAATAACATAATGATTTTTAGTAACTTTTCCATTGTGTTTTTTTTTTTTTTTTTTTTTTTATAATTCATATAAAAAGAACTATTGAGCTGTAGGCAAATATTCACATTTCCTAATCAATCAAATTCTATTGCAGAGTTTAAATGCAATTATGAGCATTCATGTTTCTTTATTTTTTTAAATATATCTAATGATATATTTCCAATATATAACTATGTTATATAATATATATATACTATGAGCTACACTGTAGCTTTCTCAACTAGGATCATCATTTTGTTTTACAAACTTGAGACTCAGAAAGAGAAAACAAACCACCTGTTAATTAATTTGCATCCCAAATCCACAAGCATTTCTCATATAAATTTGTTTGAAGTTTGAATTCTGTTTTAAAATCTCTAGTTTTGGATTTTGTCACTTGGATCAGGTTTAGCAAAGGTGTTGCTTAAGTAATTTAATTTTTATTTTCCTCTCCAGCGGCAATGTTGAAAAATGCAGCTGCTGTAGTTCCGAAACACTGATTTTACAAGGTGCTATATTAACTGTTTATAATTATTTCTTACACAGAACAATAGATATAAAAACAAATTAATAATAATAATTAAAAAAAAAAACGAACATAGTAAACCAAGAGAGAAATCAGACAAATAAGAAAAAAGTTGCCAAGCATGCAAGTCCTGTGTACAGTGAAGGGAATGACTGATGCGCTTCCCCTCACATTCGTATTGCTGCTTTCGTCTGCATTAAGTGGTTTTAAAGAGAACTTCTTCACTCACATCCATGAAGCTCTGTGTTGAATTTTTTAAATTTTACACTGTTTGAATAACATTTGGTCATGAGTGTTCTAAGACTTTTGGGGGTAGTTAATGAAACTCATTCAGGAAATTGAAAAACATTTGGAAAGGTGTTTTTTAATTACTTTATTTAACTTGTTAGTTTACTTCTTTTCACATACTCATGTGTGCCGATAGAGAACCTGCCACTGCTTGCACCCATGTATATATTAGATAATTTTTAAACATGTACAAGGATATTACATAAGACAAAGAACTAGTAAGTAAGTATTTGATGGATGTTGAAACATCTAGAAAACAATTTTTGTTGCCTACTTGGATGATCTGGTAGGTTAGCAGTGGCTTAAAAATACATTTAACAACATTACACAGCCTGCTCTAAAGAAAATTAACATAATTCTGATTGCAGATGACTTCCATCATTATTTGGGAAAACATCCATAATCGAGATACACATTCATTTGGCTTTACGACTGTGCAATGTTGCTAAGTGCACTTTTAAACTGCTGGCGAGTTCTGCATCAGATCAGGAACCTAATTTTATCCAATCCGATCTGCAGTTTGATGATAATTTTTTTTTTCATTGTAGGTTGGGTTGACTTTAAATGCTCAAGTCAGTTTTAGGTTGACCTAATTTTTCAAAAGTTCTGAATATTTTTCAATCAAAAAAAAAAAAAAAAAAAAAAAAAAAATTAAAAAACAACTATGTACTTGAATATTAATGAGTGTGTGTATATATACATATATATGTTCATTTTTACAGAAAAGGTAAAATTGATTAGAGTTGATTATAATTGAACATTACTTTTCCATAATTATATTAAAATGTGGATTAATTTTCTTTCAGTTCCGGCCTGTTGACTTTAAGCAGAATTTTCGGGTTTTGGGTATAACTTGACCCATGCATGACTCTACAGGTCATGCATACTTTGTTTTAACTTTCAGCAAATAAACATCTTCACAAGCTCCCTGTCTAATTATGTTTTAATACTATTAAAAAATATTGTACTTTCTTTTCATAGCAGCCTTGGCAAAATAAAGAGAAAATGGTTTTAGTATAAGAAGCCAAATTTTCACAAGTACTTTCTGGAACCATATTTAATGTTTCACAAACACAAATAATTTGTTCAATATTAACACAATTTAATATACAGAGAGAGGGGCAATTTATCCAATGTATGCATACAGGAGTATACATTTAATTAAACAAGTAATATAGCAAAATAGACCTTAGCGCAAGCAGGAGAAATTTCACAAGAATTTCTATTATTTTTATATTATTTGCTTAATAAATACAAAAGAAACCTTATCTATACACATTGGTCATCCTACACCCCACCCCCCCTCCAAAAAAAAAAAAAAAGTTGCTTTTTTGATATATTGCAGTTAATTTCTGACATAATATAAAAAAAAAATGTTGTAGTATTATTTTTACATATAACACTTCTTAATAATATAAAGTGCATCATGTGAATGTTTGGCTAAAGTCAGTTTCAAAACATGATTAACGCCTTTGTATTTTCTATATAGGTGGATTATAACCCAGAAAAGGTTTTAAAGTCTTATTTACTTTATTGAAAATATTTTTTTTAATTATTCAATATTTCATTATTTTCATAGAGAATCAATGAACATTTTTCTTATAAAATTTGGTCAATTTTCCTTATAGTTGCCAAATTTTCAAAAGCCAGAATAATTTTTCCACAGTAATTAATTTTTAATTAAACATTTATGTATGAATAATGAAAATCAAATAAAAATTTTTGAGAATTAAAAAACAGATGGATATGATGTCGTATTTGATACGAAAATTTAAATATTTTTTACTGATATAGTAAGAATGAATATCAGTTATGTACAGATGTTTTCTGTCAAAAATTACACCATGATTAACAGAAAATGAAAATTAATTATACTGATGCCTGTTTCTAGACACGGAACGGGTAGAATGTGCTTTTCCCATCCTTTCGTGAAAATATCGTAGCATTTATCACCTAATAAAAATATTCAGAGGCAGGAGGAGCCCTTTTTTAATTGCAGTTGTTAGCCATGGATGCACACATTGTTATAGTTTTTTATTTAATTTACCTTTTTTCTTGAAGAAACATTGTCTCACAAGTTTAAGCACTTTATGAAAATTTTTTTTAGAAAAACGTGATTGGACGGGTATAATGAGGTTTAATGACGTCATTTTCCCATTTTACAAAAGTAAAAAAATACTTTCCATTCGTCTTAAATATGCCAAAGGGTAAAATTCACAAAAGGTGAGATTTTAAAAGTTTAAAAATTGAAATCACAAAATAAAACAATTTCTCAAACTTCAAAATTTTTAAATTGATCAAAGCGGTGTATCTATGTCGAGTACTCTCTATAAATGATAATTTAAACCGGAAACCAAGATGTGGATGACCACACATGATGTTTGTTGAGACGGATCGGAGAATACGGAGATTCGTGTTTATATAAAATATGCCCATACAACAAATTAAAAATAATCTCTGTGTACAGGTGTCCAAAATACTGTACATGGACGTATTAGAATGTGATTACATCATACTACAGTGATGAGAAAAAATAGAACTTGGATGAAACTGATAGGTGGAACACGTATTGGCATGATCTATGAAAGGAACCAAGGAGTTTTTTCAATACGCAGCAAGGCGGTAAGCCTGTTACGGTTTGGGGGGTATTCTGCTTCAACAGCCTGACCTCCCTGGATTTTTTAAAAGGAAGACAAAATTCCTAAAAATATCAAGAGACACTGAACATTCGGTGAACATTTCCTTCCATTCGGTGACATTTTGGGGATCCCGAATGCGTCTTTAAAGAAGATAATGGCTCAATCTACATATCACATGCTACATAACCATGGCTTTCACAAAAAAATTTTTTAATTCTTTACTCACAAGCGTTAAGTTCTGCCAATAACCTGATTGAGAATGTCAGTGGCATTTTATCCTGCCAGGTTTACAGCAATGGAAAACAGTATGACTGTTTTGAAGAATTCAAAGAAGCCGTAGAGAAAGCATGGTACTCTTTGCCACCAGAAACCCTACAAAAACTAATAATTTTGATAGACGCACGTTTATTTGAACTAATCTGAAATTACGGAAAAAAGAATTGGAATGTAAGTTTTGTAAAAATTATATATATTTTTTTGCCGTTGTGCATAAACTTTTGAGACAGTTTTGTATGAAAATATTTAAATTCTATTTTTTTTTACAAATATGTAATTTATTTTTTTTTACTTTTGATATCATTTATTTAAATGAAGTTGCGAAATCCACAAATAAAAAAATGTTATTTATTTTAACTTTTTATTATTCATTAAAAATCTGCATTTTATGCTTGTGCTTAAACTTTTGAGACGGACTATATTAAATTCGCACTGAACTAGGAATGATTGTGAATTTAATGTATCCTCCGTTCTTGATTTAAAAGGTAAGTGTTATTTATTTAATAAAAATAAGTTTTTATTTCGTATAGGTTAAGCTTTTTTTTTTGAGAGGTATTTACCTCAAGTTTCATACTCTACACTAAATAAGCCTGGCATTATAAAACAAAACATTGCATTTTTATATCTTCTAGTACAATATTATCAAGGAAAATTTTGCCTAGATCCTTATAAATTAAATTAAGATTCAAATAATGAAAAGAAAATATGAACATTTTTGAACCGTGGATGTTAGTAAATTTTTTTAGGTTAAATTTCTTTATTAAAATTTTCATGTTCAAAAAGTAAGATTTTCCATAGAATGAACCACATACTAGGAAAGAAATCATGATTTAATGAAAAAATTCTGTGTTAAAATATTGAATGGCTACCAAGAATTATAAGTTTCTAAAACAATTAAGCCTCTAATTAGATATTAAGGAGCATAATTTATATGTTTATGCTTTTATTAATACCATTATAATTATTAATTATGGAAATATTAAAAACTGCAAATAAATAATTTTATTAATTAATAGTAAAAATAACAAATCAAACAAATACGGCAGCTTTTGCACTTTTAAAATTATTGAAATCACATTAATCTAAATTTACACACACGTGTATGTCAACCAAAAAAATCCTGAAAGTTAATTACTCTTATTAATTCATTCACACACACACAGAGTAAATATATTTGTAAGAATAATCAGTTGTGTCTGCAATCTATATTAACTTATCGAAATATTAGCATTATTACACGCCCAGTAAGCATGATCAGCATTTAGTACTCTGAATTTAAAAAAATAATTTTCTTCAATTTCCATCCCTCACTGATTTCTTTATTTGCTGTGTAAGAGTCCAAAAGTAGAAAACATTCTTTCAATTACTACTAAAGTTGTTTTTGCTATGTGTAACATTTTGATAATTATTTTTTCCCCTATTATACATTCTTTAATTTTTCTTTAGCTCCAATGTGTTGTTATATGTTTATTTGTAGAGTACAATGAAATAACAAGAGAATCAATTCTTTGCCTAAAGAAATTTATTATGCTTGTTGTGCTCTCTCTCTCTATATATATATATAAAGAATAAATAATTTGATTATTCAAGTAAAGTTATGACAATGTGAATTATAATAATTTAATATCAGTTTTAAATGAAATGCTTTTTATGCCTGATAAAAACTTAGTACAGTCAAGCTCTGATTTAACGAATTTTCCGAATTCTTTTATGGTCCCCACGAAAATAAAACAGAAATACTTTGATTTAATGAATTTATAATCATGATTTAATGAATAATTTTCTATGTAAAAAAAAAAAAATAAATAAATAAAATTTGAAGAATCTTTCTAATATTTATAAAAGATTTTCAATATCTATTGTAATTTTTTTCTGAATCTGTACCTTGTGATTCAGAAATATTTACATGCGAAAATGTACATTACAGCGAGGTTATTAATAGCAGTAGTAGTGGATCGGCTAAAGACTACGAAACAGAGATGAAGCATACAACATTCAAAGAAGCTGTCAGCAGTTTGGATACTTTGAAAAACGGTATTTGACGGCTCATAATGTTAAGGACACTGTTTTCAAAGCTTCAGGAATAAATTGACAAAGAAATTTGGAATACAAAATCAAAAGAAAGCAAACATACATCTACAAAATGTATCTTATAATTTAGCTATAATATTTGAATAAATGAATTTTTTTCTTAATTACAATGATTGTGATTTATAGTAATATAAAAAAATCTATTTTTATAGTGTAATTTCTTAAAGTAACAAATGTATTAAAATCATTATTAAGGCAAGTGAACGTTGCTTTTTTATTTATAGCCATTTTTTAATGTGCTCTGTTGTATAACAAAAATTCTTTTGATTATCGCGATTTAACGAAAAAAGTTGGTTGTCCCGAACGATTCGTTAAATTGGGGTTCGACTGTATTCTCAATCTTTATTTTATTTAAAAACTTAAGAATTTTTTTTTAAATTAGCATTTATTTAACAAACAAAATATCTTAAACATTCCAATTTATGTTCATAATAGATTTTAATCAATGTTTTTTTTTTACTCCTCAAATCATCTAATTAAAATAACAATTTAAGGCTGCCTGATTAAAATCGTTGATACCCTACTACATAGAGAAGCAATTTACTTAATATAAGCAAAAACAAGCAAGTAATGTTTCATTAGTTCTGTTTTTGTGACTGTTTATAAATTTGACAGCAAACCGCACTTCTTAAGAAGAACAGATCCAAGGCTACTGTGAAAAGGAAGTACCAAAACTACAGATAAATTGTTGTTGTTTCAATTTTAGGTTTTGGAGATTTGAATTTAGATATTAAAGCTTACAAATATGGAACTGTCAGTGTATTTGCACAGGCTTTATATTTGACTTTGGCACAGAGAAGTTTACAAAGTATGACTGCATTAGACGTTTTATACCTTAGTAGTTACAATACCATTCTTATTTTTGCTTCCTCAAGTCTATTTTTTGAATATCAAGAGATCATTTTAGCCAACAGATTTTCAGGTATGCTTAATTTATTATAAATTATCATTATAATCTCATATATTCACAGCTAAATCTTTGTTTTTTTTTCTTTCAGATCCTTCATTCCTCTTTTGTTTCATGCTACAAAACATTGTAGGAGTAGTACTTAATTATAGTCTGTTTTTATGTACCGAAAAGAACTCTGCATTAACTACTAGTTTGATTGGAGTACTAAAAAGTGTTTTTCAAACTGTCATAGGAATTTTTACGTTTGGTGGCATAAAATTTAACATTTTAAATGGTTTTGGTCTTAGTTTAAACCTTTTTGGTGGTGTACTTTATACTTATGTAAAATATAAAGAGAATGTTAAACATAACTCCATTGATAGCAGTTCAAGAAATAGTGTATGTGTTTAAAAGCAATATACTTTTGCTATAAAAATCTCAGCCACTTATTTGGTAGAATAAAAGACATCTTACATAAAGTCTTACATAAAAAATAAAATATTTTTTATATTTCCATTGTAAAAAATGTTTATGCTTTTCTCTATCTGGGAGAAAATTATACTTAATGCAAATGTTTGAATAAACTTTTTAACAGTCATTTTTACTGTTTACTATTTTTTCCCCAAATCTTTTAAAAAACAGCAACATATAGATAAACAATGTGACATTCAGAATTAGTGTTTACCTGAATTTCCCAAGTAATTATCAGAAAATTCATGAATCAAGACGTTTTACAATAGTGATTCTAAAATTGACGCCTCCTTTCCCTAACGAAAAAAAAAATTAAATGCTTTTACAAATTTCTGTTACTACCAGCTCTTCAACATCTCATTTCTGTTATCACTATTTCTTTATAAGCAGCTAAAACGACATTTTAAGGACTACAGCTTTTAAACTAATTGCAGGCTAGTTTTGGCAGCTAGTTCCATCATTTTTTGTGCTGATGAAGGTATATACTACCAAAACTAGTTTGCAATTAGTTAAAAAGTTTTATGTGCTTAAAACGTTTTATTTAATTAAATTGTACTGTGACAAGTATCATATGTTGTCATGGATTATTTTAGTAGCTGAGTTATAAAAGTCTTCTAAAATCTAATTGCAACCTGTATTTACAAAGAATTGACTGTTTCCATTTTTATAGTTTCAAAAAGTAACTACCTACCATGGTTTATTGAAAACATTTATCAATGTAATGGTCTAGGAGCCGGTGATATCAAAAGTCCTGTGATCGTGGAATTAAAATTTTTTTTAATGTAAATCGATAGTAAAAAGTCATACGAACAAAATGGGCTAGGTATGACTAAGTTTTACAAGCTGAAAATATGTTGAAATTATTATTAAAAAGCTATAATGTTTTACTGTTATTGTGGATATTGATCACTTTTAGAAAATTTTGTGCTCTTTCAGAAAAACTTGGTATGACAACTTTATTAGAACACAGCTGGAATTCGCGGAGCAGGCAGCCATGTGTCCGTCAAATGTTCCCATATGCCTTTTCCGAGATTTGACCAGTGTCCAGGCACAAAATAAAGTGTCTGGACACACACCGGTAAAATTCTCAAGCAAAATAATAGGGAAATTTTATCACTGGCCTCCTCCTTAAAATAGATATGACAGGCTTTTCTGGCAGAATAAAGTTTGTCATACCAAGTTTTTCTAAAAAAGCACAAAATTTTCTATAAAATGCTCTAAGAGTGATCAATATCCATGATAATGGTAAAACATTATAGCTTTTTAATAATAATTTAATTAAACATATTTTCAGCTTACCAAAACTAGTCATACCTAGCTCATTTTTTTCATATTGCTTTTTACTATCAATTCACATAATTTTTCAATTCCACGATCAAAGGACTTTCGATGTTACTAGCTTTCTACTAGGGTGTCGATGATTTTAACCAGTTGATTTAAATCAGTGATTAAATCGTGATTCTAATCTGCTGATTTAAAAAAAAAAAAAAATATTGATTAAAATTATAAATTTCATTAGAGATAAAAGTGCTCCGTCCACCATCCAGCTTAAAACAACTGTGAAGCACATTTTCTCATAACCAGTTGTTCTAATAAAAACAGTCTTTACACCTTTCTTCTCTACTGTACGATTTGTCGGTAAATCAAAGAACATAGGATTTTCATCCATGTTTCCTACTCGTAAAAGTTCAAAGTTATATTTTTTTCGCAATTAAATTCGGTGAAATGCTTTTGAAAAAAGATAACTAACTTGCCTTTTTAGAAGTTTCTGGACAATTTTAGTAGGAGTTGGGATACGCATTTGGCACCAAAATTTGCTTGTTTAAATGGCAGTAAATTCTGATATATTATCATAGTCAGTCCTCGATACGAATATTTGTACAAGTTACAATAAACCCACTCTGCTGAGACACTTGCATCTATTGGGCAGAATGAATGATTTTATCCAGGGAGGGGGGGGGGGGGGTAAAAAATCACTGCTAGAGTTAAAAATATTATCTACAGAATGACAGAGGCAATAAAATTGAAAAATTATCTTACACTTTTTTTAGATATATAAATCATACACAGCGATATTATCAACCATATGAAAATATCAAAATTAAAAATGATATTCTGAAAATAAATATAGGGTGAAGCAGATAATCAAGTTGCATCACCAGAGCAAGAAATCCATCCAAGCCAAAACTGAAAAAGTTTCAGAGAGTATCGCATATAACTAAAGAAGATGTGCTGGGCAATTTCAATGTCTCACATTACAGCTAAAAATTGATCTTTTACAATAAAAGAAAGGGAATAAAAGTTTTCGTGTGTAAAATTCCTACTATTTCAATATATAAAGTATAATTTATTATCAGTCTAAAATCTTTTGAAAACTGAAATCAATCCTCGGACTGAAGGTCTTGCACCGATGAGTTACATTTTCACATAAAATCAAAATAATAGACAATTCTTAGTAAAAAAATGATACAGAAAAACTAGATAAACTACATTTTATTAATGAGAGCTATCAATGCTTACACAAACAGTTCAAACTACACAAATGCAAAGTTTTCATCATGAATATCCATAAGAAAATGTATGAGTAACTTACAGTGCAAAAAATGTAAAACTATAGACTAAGCTTTTATGAAAATGATTCTTTTTAGTAAGACGATTTTTCAAATGATTATTTGATGTCAGTTTATGAAAATTGATGTATCCACAAAATTTATCTGTACAAAATCCATTGAAATAACTAACTCTTTTCTAGATTTAAAAGAGAAACATAATAATACTTAAATACATATTCACTAAGATATCTAACACATCAATAAAATCCTTTTGCATATTTCGCAGTATAAGGCAGTTATTTTTAAAATACCAATAACTTAAAAGTATAATTGCAATGTCATACAGTAAAACAAAACATATATCAAGAACAAAATTATTGTGGCTTTTGGGTTCCTTTCTTCCCAATGAGAGATTTGTGGATATGTGGGATGACACCTGAAAGTAAAAAAAAAATAAATAAATCCAGATAAACAAAATACTTTTTTTAAAAGTGAAAATTAATATTATAATACTACACATTTGAACATCCCAGGGGTCTGTATGGGCCCAAGACTGGAGCGAGAATTAATGTACTGCACAAGCGGATGCTAGTTTGACAACATCAATAGAGAAATATAACATGTTATAGGTGAAAATTAGCGGTCGCCACGTGGCGATTAAAAAATCGGCCATCGATCGCCACTCGCCAAGTGACGATAAAAAATCTTATCGATCGCCAATTGAAATATAGCTTTTTTCATAGAAATATGCATCTCTACTTTGATTACATCTAATTAGCAAACTGGTTAATTCTTTTTCTTACCGGATGCAAGCAGATTACAATGATTTAGCTCTATTTTCAATATTTCAGCTTTTCGCCATTGCTCTTCACTTGGATTATTTTTTCAAGAAATACAGTTTTATTCTGCAAAATATATTCATCAACTTTGATTCCACATGCATTTCAAATAATTTATTATTTGATTTTTTTTTTTCTTACTATATACACCTAACTGTTGGAATTTTGATTTAGTTATTTTTTATATCAAGAAAGTAATAGTAATTTAAATTGATAATAGTGTTTATGAACATATACAAATAATTTAAAAATATTTTCTAAAAAATTAATGTAACAGATTCTGTGGTTTTAAAGTAATTTTCTTGAATTTTGACTGCTTCCCTATTCTTATCATAGATAGTTGGCTGGTATAAAACTCTGACTTATAGAAAAATGTGAATATATACAACGATTATAGTTTATGTAGATGTCAAGAAAGTTTGAAACATTGTAGTGGCCACTAATGAAACTGAGTCTACCGGCCACTGGCTACTAACTCAATTTCCCAGTTTTCACCTATATAACATGTTCAGTGTAGAGATCAACTTTTTTTTTTTTTGTACTATGTATTTTAGAAATATGTAGGCAGTAGTCTTTAAAAGGATCTTAAGTATATATTAAGGAAAATCTAAATTTTTTGTAGAAATTGGAGAATTTTGTAGACTCGGGCTGCATCATGACTGATTTCACAGATTTTTTCATGGGCTCGCCCAGGGCCAAACTTTTAGTTTTTACACAAGGCAGGGCTTCAAAATCTTAGCCTGTGCAGACCTCTATCTCACCTCCATAGACATGTAAAGACCAGTAACACAAAGCATTAAAGTTTAAATTACTGTGGGTATATACAGATTCAACATAGATCACTTAGTACTACAACATAAAAGGAAAGATATGTAGCTTATTAAAAGAACTTTTATTAATTATGTGAAAAGATATTTGTATGAATTATTTAAAGAAAAAAACAATCTTTTGAAATTTATAAAAAACTAACCTTGAAAACTAGCAAATACAAGAACTAAATTTTTAATATAACTAGGGGATCCCTCTCGAGTTATAGAATATATGTAAAGACCACTTTTTTAATTGAAGACTAACAGATTTTTTACATTTAATATACAGTGGGTGATTGGTTAACAAATTGTTCGGTTTACGAACACTTTCGCCAGAGATTTTCATGTTTGGATAACGAACACCTCACAAAACAAAGCGAAGAAGAAGCAATGCTGTGTTTAAGATATTTGCTGAGCTGTATTTAATTGCATATATTATCGGCTTAGAGAACATTTTAACAGCTATGTATGCATGGCCTAATTAATTCATGAGCTACTGGAGGTGAAACCCAACATCTACATTTTAGGACCCCCAAATTCGAATGAACAGATCAGAAATATTAATTTTTATATTTTGTGCAGGGTTGGAAAAAAACAAAAAACGTGTTTTTTTTGTTTAAAACATGTTTTAAACGTTTAAAATGCTTTTTTCTCATTCAACAGCACAATTTTGATTAAAGCGAGCAAAAATTATTAAATTAAATATAAAGAACGAAAATATTTTTTAAAAAAAACAGTAAATAAGAAAAAAATTATTTAATAAATACCAAACATTAATTAACAATTAATTTTTTATTCTAAACTAAAACATCTAATTATTAAGTTCTTAAAAATTGTAACAAGCTTGGCAACCTTATCAACACCTAACTGGTTTCTAGTTTTGCTCAGCACAAAGCCAAAAGTCGAAAACTCTTTCTAAACCATCCACACAGCTGTATGTAATTGCTTTGTGATCAGCATGATATTTTTATCGATGTGTTTTTCAAAGCTTATCCACCAAGATAAAGGTGTTATTTCTACAAAATTGTGCACTTTATTTGATTCTTGAACAGCGAATTTATGATTGGTAACTGACAGCATATCATTTTTATTTATTTTTTTGCATTATTATTAATAGCATCAAACATATAACTGGAGAATGGAGCTGACTTAGCTTTATAGTTTATAATTATAGGAATTAGTTCAGGACATAATTCGGCTGCAAGGTTCATGCCTTTTTCTGTCTCATCAATTGTAAGTGATTCTCCTTTAAAGCATGGATCAGTAATGTCTGCCAAGAAATGTACAGATGTCATGGCCAATTCATATCCGTCTTCTATGGCTTTTTCAATGTTTTTTGTAATCATGGTAAGATTACTAGCAGCACATATTTCTGATATTTCTTTTTTAAAATCTTTCCAAACTTCAACTACATCACTAATAGTACAATTATTACTCAGAGCTTTGTCACATGAAATTGCAATATGTTTGAGCCTTTGGATATAATCTTCAACATTTGTAAGACTCCATTGTGTCCAACATGGAATTCCACCTGACACCTGATGGTAACTCAAGCTTTTTAGCAACTATTTCCCGAAGCTTTGCTGAAGCAAAATGATCATTTTGAAAATATTTAACAATATCAAAACTTGAGCTTTTATATTAGAGATTTTAATGTCTTTTGCTAGAAGATTTAAGACATGAGCTGAACATCTATAAGTTAAAATATTCATATTATGTCTCTCAATCTTTTTAAGTTCATTTCTCATCTTCATGGCAGCATTGTCTGTTACAAAGCTGCCAATAAAACAACCATAGCGTTCCTCGACTTTATTTATGGCAATACTTGCAAGCTCACAAAGATAATTAAATTCATGAGGATGGCCAGATGTATTAATTGAATCTACTAAGTAAATATGGCCTTTACAAGATGTTAAAATATTCATATTATGTCTCTCAATCTTTTTAAGTTCATTTCTCATCTTCATGGCAGCATTGTCTGTTACAAAGCTGCCAATAAAACAACCATAGCGTTCCTCGACTTTATTTATGGCAATACTTGCAAGCTCACAAAGATAATTAAATTCATGAGGATGGCCAGATGTATTAATTGAATCTACTAAGTAAATATGGCCTTTACAAGATACTGTAATTCCTACAACTGGCTCATTGAGAATGTTACTCCATCTGTCAAGAGCAGCACAAACAATCTGTTCTCTTAAATCATTTTTATAAGTTTCCAGCACAGGGATTCATACACTTTGTCAAGTAATATGCCTCCTATTTCATGATGATTTGGTGGTTTGTAGCCAGGTTTTGTACTCAACACCATCTTTTTAAATTCTGAATAATCCACACATGAAAATGATGTATTTGTTGCTTAAATAAAGCGTGCAACTTGAATATCAAACGATTCTTTAATAAACATGTTTTAAACACTGTTTTAAATGTAATGTTTTAAACAAAATGTTTTAAACGTAACAACCCTGATTTTGTGTCCTTTTTAAAGGAATATTTTTTATTGCAAATTAATTATTTGAATTGAAATTTAGTTCACAAATTATTAACATGCTCTAGTCTCCACTTGAGCTTTATCAAGCACTACAGTAAACACGATCTTTTAGAGAACAAAGGAGTTTTTGAACGGTCAATATGACAAATTGATATTATTTAAAACTCTTGTCCCATCAAGCAAAGACACTCTTTACTTTTTCGATTTTGGTTGCAGATATTTTTTATAAAGTTACTTTCACTTTCGAAACCGGTTCCGAAAATGAAAGAGTCATTATAAAAAATATCTGTAACCAAAACTGAAGAAGTAAAAAAGTTGCGATATGCAGATGGACCTCAGCTATCGAATGCAAAAAAAATTATTTAAAAATGTCAAAATGCAAACGAGACATTAGCAAATAATCTCTCCAAGGTTTAGCATTAGCTCGCGAGTGTCTTCACCTGGTGGAACAAGAGCCTCAATGCCGTAGTCAATGAATGTAATGATAAAAGTTTTTCCAAAGGGCATGTCATTTTTTTAAAATACACCACGACACGGACAAAGCCATCAAAATGCGATATGATCTATAAATATTAAAAAAGGATGTATATTAACCCTATTATAAAGGGAAGATTTATATATTTTTTTTTTATCAGGGTTGGGGTTTTGGACGGACATGTGGGTTTTACTGTCCAAAACTGTAATAAAGTGTCCAAAACCTTTTAAAAAAAAAGCAACATTCCACGTGTAACTACTGCACACTTATTAAACATATGAATAAATATAAATATCTCACAATATATTTTACTAACATTCCATTTAATTCTTTGGTAAATGAAAAAAAGTTCAATTTTTTCTAATATCTGTGTAACATAAAAAGTTCTGTTTCTGTTAAAATTGAGTTATAATAATAAGAAATTCTTTATAATACCACACATTTAGTACAGGGAGGGGAGATTTGCTTAACACTAGTGCTTTTGTTTCAATTTTTGTGCAAGAAAATGTTACAAAGAAATTTCTTTTAAATAATGTTTCATTGTAAATTATCTTTTCTAGATTATAGGATAATGAATGAAAACACAAATATTTAATTTAAAATCTAGAAGTTATTTTTCAAAAATATGTATTTTTATTATGAATTTAATCTAATTCTAGCGAACATTCTATTTCTTAAGAGTTAAATAGTGTTGTTATAATAATAGTCACTATCTAAATATCTCATAATCAAACAAAATCAATTATTTTTATTTATACTATTTCTTAATATACACATATACATAGTTGCCAGCAGTAAGCTGGTTTAATCAGTATGCTGAACCTGAACTCCATTTATCAATTATTTCCAGTAACAACTCTCGGGACTTTCAGTAACAGAATCAGAATGTATTCTTCATAAAAATCGTTAGTACTTCTATTAACTACTATTATTTTAAATGAATAGCATTAAAATTATGACACATAATTAAATTTAATATATTTTTAATGTAATTGTTACGTAGGGCAATTGGGTTGTTACTACTAAATTGTTAGGTAGTATAACATAGGGTAATTAGGTTATTAATACTAAATTGGTATTTTTGTATTGTAATCTTTTTGCCAATTTTTTGAACTTTTAGCATTGTTCTGATAAATACAATTTTACTACAAAATATAGTTTTGGACAGTTTAAGACAGAAGGGTTTTGGACAGTATGGTTTAAACCATGGATTTTACCGTTGTGTCCAAAACCTTGCCAACCCTGTTTTTTATAATTTAGCTTCTAAGAATGAAATAATTTAATTCCCATATAAATCAATACAAAATCTACGATCGGTTAACAAAGAATTCTGTTAGTGAACACTGTTTTGGAATGGATTAAGTTCGTTAACCGATCACCTACTGTATATATAATTACCCAATTAACACCAACAAAGGACATTCTTTTATGAAAAATATCAATTATGTATTCATAAAGTTTTGAAATTTATTAAAAGCAACATTTTCATATCTACATGCATGCCAGAATTTAATAGCCAAAGAAATTGCTACAGATTTTGTTATAATAGCTTCTTTGATAATTTCAGTGGTTTAAGCATTTAGTTTGATTACATGTTTGTTAAATGTGTTTTATTTATATTATTTTATTTATTGATCGATGAAGTTTCAAGTTTGTTATGAAATATATATATATATACGCAGTGGCGGTCAAAAGTTTCCGGCCAATTAGTTTCTTTGATTTATTTGACAGAACGTCTCAGCGAAGAAGAAGCACAATTGCTCCAAAAGTTAGGAATAAGCAAAGTATCTCTGACCACGTGATCATTTTGATTGGATACTGAAGATACTTGATGGAAAGGGGAGGAATTCAAAATTCGCGTGTGCAAAAGTTTCCGGCCATTTGTCATCCGTTAGTTTTTGATATCGGTAAAGTGTTTTTTTGCCGGTGTTTGTTAATTAATCAATGTGAATAACGTATTTGAAATTCAAAAATGAAAAGTTGAACAATTTATTGTTCCTAAACGAGTGATTTGTTTGTCGCTAAAGGGACAATCCTCTCGTGAGATTGCGGCAAAATTGTCGATGGGAAAACTTTCTGTGTGCGATTAAAAAATATATAAAGATGGTCATGTCCTTTGGAACTTGCCACGGTCCGGGGGATCCCGGAAAACGAGTATTGTTGTGTACAGAATTATCAGGAGAAAAGCAGTTGATGACCTGCATAAAAATACCGCTGCAATTCCCCGCAATTTCCGGTGTTAAAATATTGCTGAAATAAGTCAGTCTACCGTGTCAAGACGCTTATGTGACATAGGACTTAATAGAACAGTCGGTGTTTAAAAACCTTTCATAAGTAAAAAAAATCAGAGGGCCCGACTGGCATTTGCCAAGGAATACAAAAACTGGTCATCGGAAAACTGGAAAAAAGTACTATTTTCCGATGAATCGACATTCAATCTTTTTGGGAGTGATAGCAGACACTACAACCGACGACCTAAAATCAAAAGATAAGATTCGAGATATGTTATTCCTACAATGAAGCATGGCGGAGGACACGTTATACTGTAGGGAGCATTTTCTTGAAAATGTGCCTGTCCGTTATTTGAAATCCGCTGCACGATGAATAGTGCAATGCATAAGGATATCTTGCAAATCCTTTGCTGTCTTATTGGAGGAAAAATTGCAGTCGCAACTATTTGTTTCATCCTGATAACGACCAAAAGCATACATGCAAGCTCGTCAAGCAGTGGCTTTCGCACAAAAAATTCAGCTTTTGAAACGGACAGCCTAATCACCCGATCTGAATCCCATAGAAAATCTCTGAAACTAACTTGAAAACGTGTGTGGAATTAAATATTCCAATTCAGCAGTACTTTCACAAAAATTGCAAGAACAGTGGAAAAAACTTAATATTGACGATCTACAACCGTACACTGAATCAATGCCACGTTGCTGCGCCGCAGTACTTATTGCTAAATGTATGAATACAAAATACTAATTGTAAATGTTGTTTATCACTGTTATTTTCTGTTATAACACCATTTTTTTCCAAACTTGCCAAGGTGGCCGGAAACTTTTGAGAACATGCGTTTTCTTTTGCAATTAATTTTGTCAATTAAATTTATTAATATTTATTTTTTATTCCATAAATAAGTTCCTATCTATTATGTCAATAAAGTATATAAATATCACTTTGAGATTCCTCTTCATATGGGTATACTTACAAATTAGCCCAAAATTTTATGCTGGCCGGAAACTTTTGACCGCCACTGTATATATATATATATATACACACACACACACACACCAGGTGTCCTAAAAAGGACTGACTGATTTTAAAATTCAATAACTTGCAAATTGTGACAGATATTTAAAAAATTCTTGCATGAGGGTTATGCGTGAGGCCAAAAGTTTTCATACAGTGATTTTCGATTTTAGTTTGAATTACAAACAATAGATGGCTGTTAAACGAATAGACGCTAAATTCAGGCTCTTTTTTTGGTACTTTGGGACCAATTCAATACATTTTTATCTGCTTTTCTGCATGGAAGAAGTGAAAGGCCCAAAAATTGAGCCTGTATTTAGCGCCTATTGCTTACAGCACCATCTATTTTTTGTAATTCGAACTAAAATCGAAAATCACTGTAAAAAAAACTTTTGACCTTATGCATAACCAGACTTGTATAAAACCAAAAACTTTCTGCGCACGCAAATACTGGGTCAAAAACGTTCTGCAAATTAATTTAATGTTTAATTTTTTTAAAATGTGTTACATTATTTTGACGATATTAATTAATGAATAATTATTTTAGTTAAAAAAATAACAAAGCTAAAAATCCATGATAAGAAAAGGTGAATTCTTATCAATTATTTTGTCAATGCATTTGAAACAGCCCAATCCTTAATATTGTAACCTCATCGCACAAAATGCTAGTCACTCTGTTCACAGAAATAATATGGCATTGCTTCTGAAACAACTGAATCACATTTTATAGGGAGAGGTCTATTCATAGGTATCATCATTAAAGAGACTGATGCAGGGATGAAAGTGCACTAAAGCCATTTTGGAGCAAGTTTGATGCAGCAAAATCCATTTTTGTAGCAATAAAATTAAAATTCTGTTTTTAGAGCAGACTGAAATTCTAATGCTAATATAAACTCCTAAAAATTAAAATGATTGCTATGTTGAAAATATTTTCACATTTGAAAGAATAATTACTCAGATTAAATTTCTCCACACATTTTGCTAACTCTGAGCATTCTTGACAATTGGGTACAGATTGCAATAGTGAAAAATTAGCAGCACGAAGAAAAAAAAAAAAAAATCAGTTTATTTGGCTTTAAAAAATATTATTTTAGAGCAGTAATTTTAACTAATCAAAGAAAAGCCTATGAATACAACATACAGGATTCCCACTCAACTTTAGTATAGTAAAAAATGGTAAAAGGAGACCATTTTTTTTTTCAAAAAAAGGGACTAAAAAAGACCATATATTTCGCATAAAAAGTAAACTTTAGGGACCTAAATTCAGCAAATCACAAAATAAAGCCGTCTCCAAATTAGCGTGTTTTTCGCGATCCGTGGGCAAAATTCATGTGATTTCATGATCTCTTACCAAAATTTGACTATTTTTTGCGATCTTTTACCGAAATCCGAGTGCCTTTCGCAATCCTTTAAAGAAATTTGCTTATTTTTCGCGATCTCTTGACGAAATTCGCATATTTTTGCGGTCTTTTGACGAAATTCGCAAATTTTTGCGATCTTTTGATGAAATTCGCATATTTTTGCAATCTTTGCATGTTTTTCGGAATTTTTTGTCTAAATTCGAATATTTTTCGTGATCTTTTGGCGAAATTTGCATGTTTTTCGCGATCTTCTGACAAAAATTGTGATCTTTTGAAGAAATTTACAGAGTTTTTTTTTCTATCTTTTAACCGCATTTTGTTCTTTTTTTTTTTTCACGAAACTAGTGATCCTTTGAGAAAATTCAAGATTTCTTCGTGATCTTTTGACGGAATTCGTGTATTTTTCACTATCTTTCGACAAAATTTGCGTACTTTGACGAAATTTTCTGTTTGTTTCGCGATCTTTTGATAAAATTCGTGTTTTTTCGCAATCTTTTTGCGTAATTCGCAGTTTTTCCGCAGCCCTTTGACAAAATTTGTCTTTTTTTCCCCTCAATTCTTTGACGAAATTAGTTTTTTTCTGCGATTCTTTTACGGAATGTGCGTTTTTTCGCAATCCTTTGACAAAATTCGGGCCTTTTTCGTTATGCTTTTACGAAATTCGTCTTTTTCCTGCGCTCCTTTTGTGAAATTTGGTTTTTTCTGCGATGTTTTGACGAAATTAGTGAATTTTTTTCGCGATCTTTTGACGAAATCCGCACTTTTCTCGCGGCTCTTTGACGAAATTCATTTTTTTCTGCGATTCTTTTACGAAATTTGCGTTTTTTTTCGCAATCCTTTGACAAAAATTCGGGCTTTTCCCGCTATGCTTTTACGAAATTAGTTTTTTCCAGCGCTCCTTTTACGAAATTCGCGTTTTTTTCTGCAATTCTTTGACGAAATTTCCCCCCCCCCCCCCCCAGGATCCTTTGAAGATATTCACGGTTTTTCCGCGAAGCTTTGACGAAAGTGGTGATTTTTTTTCTGCGAACGATTGACGAAATTGTTTTTTCTTTTCGGCAACCATTTGTTGAAATTCGCAATATTTTTAAGGGATATTTTTTTATGCCTTTATTTTCGGGCTGATGGCAGATTTTTTTTAAAATTTTTGGAAAATTCGGAACAGAATCACCCCTGGCAAACAATAAATAAACCGTACATAAAATTGGGAAATATTTTTAATATCTCGGTATTTAAAAAAAAAAACTTTTTTTTTTTTTAAATTCCAAAATAATTTTCTGCAAAGTTCCGAATTTTGCGGAAAATATTCCGTGCATGGCGTGCATCTATATTATACAACTCTGTGCATAACCCTCTTGCAAGAATTTTTTAAATATCTGTCACCGTTTGCAAGTTATTGAATTTTAAAATCAGTCAGTCCTTCTTAGGACACCCCGGTATATATATATACAGTAGAACCTCCATCCATCGTTTTTCAAGGGGCTCATGAAAAAAACGAATGCGGGAGAACGATGAATGCGGGTTAACATCAAAACACAAAAAAACAATCTATGCATCACTATTAGTCTATTACATGCGATTTATACAGTATACTAATAAATATTCATTAGTTACTTGATTAAATTGATATTTATTTTTAAAAATCAGCAATTTTTCATCAAAATCAGAGTTTTTCGTTCATTTTTTATTTTTAAGATGTACATTTTTCTGGTCATTTTCTGTAATTTTGAGTGCAAATATAAAAGTTCGTACAGTTTCAAATGCCGTAATTGCACCAGGTAGATTTGGCACTAGTGTAGGCTGAGATTCATTGGCGTCAACATTATTCTCTGCTACTTCGGCATTATTTTTATTTTTTGCATCAAAATGCATTTATGCTTAGGGCATACATGTCGCAACATCTTCATCAATGGAAATATAATCGCTAAATTTCACACCAGATACATCCTCTGCTGCAACCACTCTTCATCTCCAATATCGTCACCATCATCATTAATTTTTTTTTAGCTTCTGTTGAGCATTCTTCATTTTTTTTTTCGCACAAAACTGTATTTCACAAAACAATTTTGGATGGTTGAAGAGTCATGCTATGATGAAAGTAAAAAAATTAATAGTCTGCAGGTCTATTTCTGGAGTAGGTTCTTTTGCTTCTTCCATGAAACAAAGATCTTTTCACTGGCTTTCTCCTGTAAAATTGCTTAAAACAGTTTATTATTCATCCCGGCATCAAGAGGTTGCACAACAGATGTACAATTAGCTAGAAAAAACTGAGTTTTATATTTTTCAAAGACGACGTATCTGGTCAGTGAGCTGGGCAATTGTCAATAAACAGAATGATTTTTCTTTTTTGAGCGCCGTTTGATCTATCAAAGTCATGAAGAAATTTTGTAAAAATATCATTTTTCATCCATGCTTTGGAATGCGAATGGTAGACTACTGACAGTTTCTTTACATCCTTGAAGCACCGAGGTTTAGCAGATTTACTAATAACGAGGGGACTAAATACTCGTTTATCAGACCTGTTCTTATTTGTACATAGTAGCTCTATAAATCTTTCTTTAGAATGTTTGCCACCACGTTAAGACTCTCCTTTGAACGATAGCCTTCGCTCTGACAAGCATTTATAAAAAAGGCCTATTTCGTCTGCATTTTGGATGGCACAATCCTTGTATCCTTCTAGTAACTTCGGAAGTTTTTCAAACCACCTTTCTATCGCATTAATATTTACTACTGCGGCACTTTCGCCGAATAATTTCCAGGACATCAAATCATGGCAAATTTTAAAACGTGAAATCCACCCATTTGATAAAGAAAAATTATTCATGCCATATGAGGCAGCTTCCTGCTGCTGCCAATTACCAACCGAAGATAAATCTTTCCAATTTACTGTAAATAGACATTTTGTTAGTTTTTCTCTTTTTTGCTGAAGTCATATGCTTACCAGCCTGCTCTCTAATTTTTTTCTTTTTTCAAAATTATCGAATGTAGGATTGACGGCAGTATACTAAAACGTTTAGCGATGTTAATTTTTTTCTCAAAAAGATTCTTTTCAACCTCATCTATGACGTCAAGCCTTTTTTCTAAGGTTCGGATTAGTGTTGCCATTCTTAAAATTCACCAAACGCGTAAAATTTAGCCCAGAACACATTAAATTGAAAGCTCATACTTTTGAAATTAAACACGTACACTGCGCACAACAGATTATCCAGGAATGTGAAAGAATATGAGAGCTGGCTGAAATGGATGCATACATCCTCCCATTTACACAGGATATACTTCGTGCATGCGCAGGTAAAAATTACTTTATACAACATTGTCCCTAATGTACTTTTTCAAGTTTTCCGAAAGTAGCATTAAGTTTCGTTGAAAACCCTGCATGTTACAAACAAAAACCTTGAAAAATGTCTTGAGTTTTTTAAAGAAACCTTTATATCTTTATGAAAAATATGCATCGTACTTTGATGACAATGATTTCAGTATAATACAAAAAGACCCAATATATAAATAATAACAATAGTTAGTTATTAATATCTGAGAAAAACAACTCAATCCTTACCTCCACCAGCAATGGTTGCTTTAATCAAAGAATCCAATTCTTCATCACCGCGAATGGCCAACTGTAAATGTCTTGGCGTTATTCTTTTTACTTTTAAATCTTTGCTGGCATTTCCTGCTAACTCCAGTACCTGAAATCAATGTTTAGTTAATAGCACGTGTTTCATTAGATCCACATTATTATGAATATTCTAAAACATGAGATTCTACTTTAAAAGTTATTTTATCAGCATACAAAGACATAGACAATGACATTTGTAAATTTCGATAATTTAAGTTTTCAACATGAAGTTATGAACTACTACATCTAATAGAAAATTACTAGAGATTGACCTAATACCGAATAGTCAATTCGGTATTCAGAATGAAAGCCGAATACTCGGTTTCAGCCAAATACTTTTAAGTATCGGCTGAATTTTCTAAATAATTTGTGAAAAACACTAGGTACTAGTAAAAAATACATAATGACTAATGTTCATTTGATGTTATTTTAATATGCTTCAAGTGATAAGTGATCATTTATAAAAGCAGATACATTATTACTTGTAATCAAATTTTAACATAGTCAAATTATGGTGTAAAAATAAAGAGTTTTTCGGAATTATCTGGTTGTAATCTGTTTCTTTTCTGTTCATAAATCTGTCCAGCTTGAGAAAATAAATGTTCGCTATAAACACTGTTGGCAGGTGCGGAGAAGTATTTTCTTAGGAGCAGAATAGGTAAGTGATGAGTTTCATTATTATGTTCAGATGTACTACAAAAAATAAGTCAAAGGCTGTTTTTAATAATAATAATAATAAAAACTTTTTCCTTCCTAAAGTAGTCTATACAGGGGTACAACGAAAACAACTGTCTACAATGAAAAAAAAAGTAAGGCAGATGGGGCATCTTTCCTTTATCATTTAATTTTAATTATTTGTATATTAGTTTCTTTAATTTAAATTTATTTAATGTATATTTTCTTTAAAATACACAATAAGTATACCCATATGCCTATCCTGTAGCTTTTATATCCATTAAATTAAAATCGCTCAATATTTTTTTTTATCTTCCTCTATAGGTGAAAACTGGGAAATTGAGTTAGTAGCCAGTGGCTGGTAGACCCAGTTTCATTAGTGGTCACTATAATGTATCAAACTTTCTTGGCATCTACATAAACTATAATTGTTGTATATACATATTTTTCTATAAGTCAGTTTTATACCAGCCAACTATTCATGATAAGAATAGGGAAGTAGTCAAAATTCGAGAAAATTACTTTAAAACCACAAAATCTGTTATCATATTGATTTTTTTTAGAATATATTTTTAGATTATTCGTATATGTTCATAAACACTATTATCAATCAAATTACTATTACTTTCTCTATATAAAAAATAACTAAATCAAAATTCCAATAGTTAGGTGTATACAATAAAAAAATAATCAAATAAAAACCAATAAAATGTTATTTGGATTTTATTTAATAAGTAAATGCGTCATTAACATACTACACACATTACATACAGCTGAAATCTAAGCTGGTGAGTGTATTTCGCGGGATTAAACAATATCTCTTGAAGAAAAATAATCTAACTGGTAAGCATGTGGCAGGAGTCGAAATATTGAAAATACTGCAATGTTACGCTTGCATCCGGTGAAAAAAAAAGGAATAAATTATTTGAAATGCATGTGGAATCAAAGCTGATGAATATATTTTGCAGAATACAACTGAAGGGCAATGGCGAAAAGCCAAAATATTGAAAATACAGCTATATCATTGTAATCTGCTTGCATCCGGTAGGAAAAAGAATTAACCAGTTTGCTAATTAGATGTAATCAAAGTAGAGATGCATATTTCTATGAAAAAAGCTATATTTCACTTGGCGATCGATAACATATTTTTTATTGCCACTTCGCAAGTGGTAACTAGAGTCGCGATCGATGGCCGATTTTGTAATCGCCACTTTTACAACTTTAATCGCCATGTGGCAAGTATATCACCTATATTTTCATCACCACACAGTTAAATCATTAATCAAAATATAAAGCATTAATTTTATAAAGCAATAATTCGCTGAATACCGAATATTCGGCGAAATTCCTGTTTCGGTCAATCCTTAAAAATTACTGTACATAGAAGCAGATTTTGCATTATTTAAGAATGAAAATTGAAAATTTGCTTACAACAACAATCATGAAGTTTAAAAGACATTTAACTTATATTAGATCTAAAGTTTATCAGATTAAATAACTTTAATCAATCATCAGAAGACAAGAATAGTTTTGTTTTATTTTTTCGGTAAGTGTATTGCAGTTCAAGTTATAATCGAATGCTGTCTTATGATGACCCTTCAATTATGTTAAGTCTAGAAATTTGGTTCAAAGAAACCATTTTGACAGTATCGTCTGAAAAATACTTTGCATTTAAAGAAAAAAAGAGAGACGCTAATTGGTTTCTTAATTTCTTATCATGAACATTTGCTGATTTTTTGTGTTTACGAATAAAAATCATAAAAAGTTATATATCATACAAATACTTTATCATTTCTTAAATAGAGCTACAACAAATATTTTATTCTACTATAAGCTTCCGTTCTGTTTACAATAAAATTATGATAAATTTTAATAGATTAAATGCATAATTAATACTAATATAATTAAAATCTTAAAAGATTAAAACACCTTGTCTCTCTCTTTCTTGGATTCATGCTTCCTTTTTTTAAATATGTACATGGAAATTTTATTATTCTCTTGGTCAAAATAATCCATTCTTCGGTCAATGTTTGAAAAAGGCATGTAACACTTCATATCTGTGAGATAAAAAGTGTAATCCCTGAAAGAATAAACACAACACTTCATATCTGTGAGATAAAAAGTGTAATCCATGAAAGAATAAACAATCTCAAACTAACTGTTCTTCTAAAAGCAGTTTGTTCCGCTATTGACTAGATAACTTCCTTCCCAAATTCACACAAACAGTTTCAGAGAATGAATAGGTCTTTACTAAGCTGGTGCTAAAATAATGAAATGGCTAAATGAACCAGGGTTGACAAGTTTCTTCCCAGGTGGAAGAAACTGTTACACTTTAAAAATTTACCATATAAGTTTCAACTTTGTAAGATACAATAAATATGTTCTTTTTATAGATAACATTAAATAAATTTCATTAGATCTATACAGTTTTAATTATTTAATAATTACATCACTTTTTGTTTTAGCCAAGATCAGACACCTGTATAAAGTTTTCAATCATTGGCTAATTGAAGGAAAGAAATTTTATCCAAAATACACAAAATCAATTAAAAGTTATCCATTTTGATTTAACCAGCATATTTTTTAATTATATTCAGATTTCTGAAACTAGTAGTAAATAATACGGATCATTTAAAAATGGTAGAATGAAATTCATTTAAGTAAAAGACAGTGCTTTTAATTTACATCAGTTTTATTAAAGAAAATAATATGCAATAATTACTGTATTAAAAATTTCATTAAAATCCTTTCCTTATATTCAATCTTACAGCGCAACATAGTATAACAAAACAGTTGTCTTTTAGCAGTAGGATGCTGCAATCGGTTTCTCAACTTAGAATGGGTGAATGCAGAAGATGAAAGAAATTCTTTTGAAAGAAGTTCTTTCAAGTCTTACCGAACTTGAAGGAGAGTTTAAAAGCATTTCGATATACCCATAGACATATTCAGAACATTAGTCTTTCAAAATCAGCATTGAGATATGCATGTTAGATGCTAGTATAAATACTTAGAAATTCATTTATTTACTGTGCTGCACAGTAGAACCGTTAAAATAATGTACTTTTATTTGAAAATTAAAGAATTTGCAGGTTTTTTTTTTTTTTTTTTTTTTTTTTTTTTTTTACAGAATTGGCATAATAAAAAAAAAAAATCACCCCTCTACCTCCAAAGTTGTAAAATCCATCACCAGTAAATGCATGCTGAACCTTAAGTTTGTTATTAAAAAAACTTATTTTCCCAAAAATAATACTTTTAATGTTAATTAAATTTTCCACTTTAGATTTAATATAATTATACTTTGAGTTTAACTCATAATGAGTAGCTACTCATAACATAGCTAATATATTTTAATTTTGAGCATTTGTTGGTTTCTTCCATTGTCCTGGAAGAAACCCAATCCTGAAATGAACATCTCTATGCGATACTGATACAGGAGCAACTGATTCTGAATCCAAAGATCAAGCACAAACTTTCATCTTTTTCCATCAGGCTATCAGACTCCATTCATGAATCACAAAATGAAGGTAGCGTTTCAAGTTTGTTTCATTTAGTTCTGCAGCACGTTCATGCAGTTATGAGTAATATTCCAAATAAATGATTTGATACTTCATATCAGAGAATGAATACAGTAACGAGTACATGCATTTTGCAAAAGCTCTGATCTTGGCCAATAACTTTTTTCTACTTAAACTGATGTACTATCATGAAAAGTTTCACTGTCATATTGTCCCTCTTATGACAGAGGGATGATGTAACAGTGAAACTTTAAATGATAAAATATCAGTGATAGAGACCTGAATGTGTAAATTTCAAAATTTGAATGTTTCATTTTGTCATTTCTATTTGAATGTTTACTGTACTCATAATTAATGTTTTACTTTCCATAAATGTTACGTTGCTTCACATTTATATTTCTGGCAAAACTTCCAATAATCATCCAAATAGCTAATAAATCAAAAAAGGAGAAATTGCACATCGGTGTTTCTGACATAAACAGGATATCAAACACTTCATTTGCAATAACCACCATAGACTAAAATTGTCATTTCACAGTATCTCCTTTTCTTTTAAATATCAATAAAAAACAAAACTTAAAAACAACTATTACTTCAGCAGTCAAGTATTCCAGAATTGCCGCACTATATACAGCAGCAGTTGCTCCTACTCGTCCATGGCTGGTAGTTCGATGTTTCAGATGACGATGTATTCTACCAACTGGGAACTAAGGGAGAAAAAAAAAAAAAAAAATTAAAAATTATTAAAATAAAGGCAGTAAAATTTAATTCAATTCTCTGTATATTATTAATTAGAACATCAAAATCATGCATGTTCAAGAAATTAATTTCAAATTTTGGCAAGATTAAGAATAGAAACTATATTTACAAAGAAATTTTACAAAAACTTACATAACTGAGATCTATCACGCAAATTGTAGTGCTTTAGATATTTTTTTATGCAATCTAATTATCGAAGAAGCTTCTGTGATAGTAATGAAGAATGACAGTTGTATTTCAGACTTAAATTAATAAAAAGGAAACAGACATTCATGAAATATGGAAAAGTTTTATTTCTTTTGGTACATATGTATTATCCGTGCCAGAAAGATAGATCACCAAAAATTTATTGCCCATCGACAATCAGATTTATTGTTGTCAATCGTGTTCAAAACACAAATTTAATATAACATTTATTAAATATGTAACACATCAGATTGGCAAGTTTTAGCAATAAAAGATGGAAGATTTATTTCTGGCAGGATGCTATGCATGCCAGAATGAATCTATGACAGTGGTTCCCAACCTTTTATCAGCCACACCCCAACAAAACATAAGTAAAGTTACTATGCACCCTCCCCCTCCTTAATCTGTAAATTATGTCTTATTTTTTTCTTAAGTGAAATCTATTCACACAGGTGAAGCGTAATACAACCTTAACAATACCTCTTAATTTGACATTTTTTAACTTATCTAAGAGGAGAAACTCATGTGGCAAATGTCTTTTTAACATGTTGACGGACACTTGCGTCTACAGCCGTCAAAGCGAAGTTAACTTAATTTTAATTCCTAAATTGGTATCAGTATTTTAAAACTAAATTTTACATTATTTAATGTACGTGAAGTTAAGCTTTTACTTATTTTCATATATTTCTTCATGTAAATCCTGGTGTCAATCAATCATTATGCCACGTGGTGAACTTCGCTTTGACGGCTATAGACGCAAGTGTCCGTCAATGTGTTAACATTATTTTACAAATGCAACGAGGTTATACATCTTCGCCTTTGTGCCAAAAATAATTTTGTTGTACTTTCTAACTTACCTCAATGCTAAAAAAAAAGTGTTATACATTCTGCATTTTTATCTTCACAAAATATCTTGAAGAGAGACTTGCATTTAGCGTTGAAAGTGATAACATTCACACATTTTATAATTCATTTTGTGACTTATTAAGAGTTGGTGGAAAAGCTTTCAACACTAACTTTTTTTTTTAAATAAGTATTTTCTTAGAAGTAGAAGAATTCTCTTTTACTTAGAAGTAGAATAAGCTAAACGATGAGTTTCAACATTATGTGCATGAGTTCAGAGTTCAGCTGCACTACAAAAAGCAAGTCAAAGGCCATATTTAATAAAAAAAAAAACTTTTTCTGTCCTAAAATAGTCTACATAGAGGTGAAATCAAAACAACTGTCTACGATAGAGAAAAAAAAAAGTAAGAAAGATGGGCATCTTTCCGTTATCATTTAATTTTAATTATTTCTACTTTAGTTTTCTCAATTTAAATTTATTTAATGTGTATTTTCTTTAATATACACTTCAAATAAGTATATCAGAGTTTATCTCTGTATATCTAAGGTAGCGGTGCACAACCTTTTTAAGAGGAGGGCCACTTACAAAAATATCTGGGTTGTCGAGGGCCACATAGTAACACAGATAATTCTATTTCTGAGAGGTGATCTGAGGCCTATAATCGGATAAAAACATGGTTTCAGAGAGGGTAGGGGAGTTTTACCCCTCTAGGTTCCCTTATCCAGTTAGCATATCCAATTTAGCTGGCAAGGATATTGGATGCTGGCAAGGCCAACAGTTTACGTTTGTATATATAACAGAGATAGCAAGTATTATTTTCAGGTAGTGATAATATTCCTTGACTTTGTTCTGGGGGGGGGGGGGGGTAGTATAAATTTTGCTTTATTAAAAGTGCTAAGAAACAAGCGTAGTCATGAGGCTAGTGCCGAAAAAAATGAGAACTTTATGAACGAAGTTGGAAAGGAGGAGCCGATCAACGAAATTTGAGATTTTTCTGCACTTGATGGACGAAATTCAATTTTTTCGCCGCCCGATCAATGAATTTCCCTTTTTTCCGCACCCAATCAAAAAAATGTTTTTTTCCACACCAGATCAACGAAACTTTCATTTTTTTTTTTTTTTGGCGCCTTATAGACAAATTCAAATAATTTCCGAAGTCGATCAACAAAATTTCGGATTTTTCCGCTCCTGATGGACAAAATTTGCTATTTTTTTTGGATCCGATCGACGAAATTCACGATTTTTTGCTCCTGATCAACGAAATTCGCGATTTTCCCACTCCCTATCAATAAATTTTGCTATTAACTGGCTCTGACAAAATTTGTAATTTTCCCATCGTTAATCCTTGATCATCAACGCGATTTTTCCGAGCCCAATCGACAAAACACGCGATTTTCTCGTGCCGATAAGCGAAAATTACAATTTTCCATGCCTGATCGACAAAATTCACAATTTTTCCGCACCCGATCAACGAAATTCTCGATTCTTAAACTGACTGACAAAATTTACAATTTTTCGCGCGATAGATTGGCGAAATTCGCAATTTTTTCCTCTTGACAAACTGACGAAACTCAAGACTTTTCCGTAACCGATCATCAGCGCATCATCAATAAAATTCACGATTTTTCTGTGCCCGATCAACGAAATTTACGATTTTTCCACGCTTGATCAACAAAGCCTGCATTTTTTCCATGCCAAGTAGACGGAATTTGCGATTTTTTCTCGTTTCATTGATAAAATTTGTGATTTATATCTATGATATTTGCGATTTTTTGTGCCGATCAACTAAACTGGCAATTTTTCTGAGCCTAACCGACAAAATTTTATGATTTTTCCGTAACTAATCGACAAAATTTGCGATTTTTACACATCCAATCAACGAAATTTGCTATTCTTAACTGACTGATGACATTTGCAATTTTTTCTCGTGGCAAATTGATGAAATTCGGGATTTTTCTCGTGATAAACTAACCAAACTCTCGATTTTTCTGCAGCCGATCAACAAAAATTTAAATTTTTCTGTGCATCATCGACAAAATTTGCAATTTTCCCGCACCTGATCGACGAAATTCATGATTTTCCCGTGTCCCATCGATGAAACTTGCCGCCATTCCGTGACCGATCAACGAAACTTGTGATTTTTCCGTGCTGCATCGACAAAATTCGTGATTTTTCAATAAAATTTGCTATTTTCCCTCGCTTGATCGACAAAATTCGCGATTATTCCGTGCTCGATCAACAAAGCTTGCAATTTTTCGTGCCCGAACGAAGAAATTGACAATTTTTCCTTGCCTGATCTACAAAATTTGCGATTTCCCAGTGCCCATTCGAAGAAATTCGAATTATTTTTCGACTAACGACTGACGTAATTGAAAACTTGGGAATTTCCTATATATTCCATATGTCTAGAATTTTTGTCAGAATTACGTTGATTTTGTTTTTTAGCCCCCGGTATGCTATTTCTTTCTCCTAGCTTATTTTGTGTTGTTTCCAAAAAATAATGTTATGTTGTATAAGCCATCTGTAAAACAAAGCAGATATATCATTGTACCATTAAATAGTATATAGCAATTTTTTTAAACTTCTAAGCATCGCATATTTTCATTTTTTTTATACCGTCGTATTGGGAAAAAAAAAAGTACTTTTAAATGCAATTTGTTTGAAAACTATCACCATTTATTTATTTTTGAAATATTTTTTTTTTGTAGTTTTAGAGCCATTTTCTTAATATTGGTAACAGAAGTACTCTGTAGAAAGTAAAGGAAAAATAGTTCTAAAATAGCAATTATATATTTTTGTTGCCATTTTCTCATAACAATTAACAACCAAAAGAAAATGTAATTAAAATATGTGCTATTCTCAAAAAATATAAACGAATGATTTCTGTTAAAGCTATTATAAACTATACATGGAGCTATTATAAACTATATTTAATTTTTAGTACAATTAATTTTTTTTATGACTGAGTAATAAAATAAGTAGAATCAATCTTCGTTAAGTTTTCTTCATATCATAATTGTGGAATAATAAAACATAGACTTTGTTTTGGGCTTAAATACAAAGTTATTTGATGTGCAAAAGACTTGTACATTTTACAAAATATTAATTAGCCAAAGAATTTTTATGCATTTTTACATTTATAAGCAGTATTTATTACTTCATTAGTATCCATTGTGAATGGATTTATTAATCATTTACAAAATTATTTGTCCATAAAAAATATAACTGAATGATTGTTATCAATTTTATTTTGCTTAGGCCAACTGAAGTTTTTGGCTCCCTTTTCAAAAAATTTTCAATAGACCTTTAATATAATACACAGCATAATAATTAGGTTCCTCTATTGCATTATGTATGCTTCTTTTAAAAGTGTTTAATATAGTAGAGGAAAATTTTATAATCTTTTTTAAAGACTGATATGTCATTAGTTGAAATAAAATAATTAAAATTTCAAGAATGACAATGATCTGTTGTAAAATGTGTAAAAATCAAGATCGATGTTTTGCAGAAATTTGAGAAGCAGTTTTGAATATAATTTTTTTTAAATATTTAATTTCAACTAAATGAATAATTAAGGCATATATTTCAAAGCAAAGGATTCAAAGTATCTTTGAGATTTTTTACAGTTTCATAAATTGTTATTTTTATAACAAAAGCGAAAATGATCAAGAATTACCTCAGAAACTCAGTGACCAGGAATTACCACGGGTGACTACTTTATTAAGAACTGCAATTAACTAAAATGTGGTGAAACAGTGTGGTTGCAGTTAATTCTCAAAGGGTTTGCAACAATTAAAATCATTAAATATGACAATAAAAAGGAATTAAATGATGATAAAAACATTGACCAGGAATTACCCCAGATATATGGGGCAATATTTGACCAACTTCTGTAAATTATTTAAAATAGTATAAACATTTTCAAGACTATTTTTTAATACCTAAAGTAGTTGGTAATTGAACCAAAAAGAAAGAAAAGAAAAATATTTAAAAATTTGAGTTGTGGCAAAGATCTTTGTAAAAATGTATCATAACTAAGGCCGGTTAATTCACAGTATACTCTCCTTCGATAACTGCACCAAGGTGGCAACCCTGGTTTATCAGGCTGCTCCTCTGACGTCACCAAATATGGCAACTCTAAGATTTTTCTTGAGAGAGTTGATGGTTTAAACTCCTTGTTTTGTAAAGCTGCTTTCTAATTGGACGCTTATTTTTTTGTAAAAGGCTTTCTTATTGGACAAAGAGGAGAATCAGGGAACATTTTGAATTTGTTTGGAAAAACATTATTACTGCTGCAATGGATTTCGTGTTGACAAGTTCTGTGTGTTGCAGTCGCGTATTTTTATTATTTGTTTTCTCAATCTCGTATATTTTGAAACAAGTACCTATCTGGATAAATGCTTGACAGGTGAGAATAAATATTTGATCAGTTATTTTTACCTGTATTTTTCAGCGTTGATTGAATTATGTACGAAACAGACGCTGATTGTTCCAAGCTATGAATGACTAAAAGTGACAGACTGAGTGATGCTTTTGAATGACATCCTAGAGCACAAGGTAAAATTATGAATAAAAAAATGGGGGGCGGGGGGTGTTCAAGGAAGTGGTAGCCCCCCTGATTAAAAAAACCACAACATTGTTTTGCTCCCCTTACTGTTAACAAACGTTCTTTTTTAATAATTTGGGTAAGTGAAAGTTTTGTTTTTTCATATATTTGATAAAATGTATTTCAAAAAAATTTGAAAATTTATGTATTATTTTTACTCAAAAATACAGGATAAAATAAGAGAAAAATAACCGATTGAATATCTATTCTCACATTTTAAGCATTTGTCTAGACAGGTACTTGTTTCAAAATATACGAGAAGAGAAAAAAAATAATTTTGTGTATACTCTCTCCCGGATGTTGCAGCTCCGGGAGTTAGTACGCGAAAATGCGCCAATTTGGCGATTTTTGAAAATCGTGCAAAAAAAAGCGAATTTCGTCAAAAAATCACGGAAATAAGCACAAATTTCAACAAAATATCGCGAAAAAAACGTGATTTTTGTAAAAGGGCTGCGACATTTCATCATAAAATCGCGGAAAAATAGCGAATTTCGTCGAAAAATCGCAGGAAAAAGCCGATTTTCGTCAAAGAACCGCGAAAAAAGTGCAAATCTCATCAAAATATCGCACAAAAAATGCGATTTTCGTAAAAAGGCTGTGAAAAAAATAGTGTATTTTGTCAAACAATCGCGGAAAAAAGCAATATTCTTCAAAAAATCGCGGAAACAAGCGCTAATTTCATCAAAATATCACGAAAAAAATGCGATTTTCATAAAAGGGCCGTGACAAGTTAGCGTATTTTGTCAAAATAATCGCGGAAAAAACAGATTTTTGTCAAAAGATCGCGAAAAAAACACAAATTTCATCAAAATATCGCGATAAAAAGCCGATTTTCGTCAATGGATAGCGAAAAATTAGCGTATTTCGTCAGAGGATCGCCAAAAAAATAGCGAATGTCGTCAAAAAATCGTGTAAAAAGCCAATTTTCATCAAAGGATCGCGAAAAAAAAAAAGCATAAATTTCATCAAAATATCATGGAAAAACGCAATTTTCGTAAAAGGGCAGCGACAAAATACCGTATTTCGTCAAAAAACCGTGGAATAAAGCCGAATTTTGTCAAAGTATCGTGAAAAAAAAAAAAAAAACACGATTGTAGTGACAGGCTCGCGAAAAAAATAGCGAATTTCGACAAAAGGATCACGGAAAAAACGCGAATTTCGTCAAAGTAACGTGGAAAAGACGTGATTTTAGTCAAAGCACCAAAAAAGATATGCAAACTAAACTTATAATAGGTAGAAAATTCATAAAATGGGATTTAATTTTTTTATGAGATTCTTAAAAATACAGCATGATTTCAGTGTACTTTGATAATGTATTCAGGGGGTGGACCAGTGAAAAATCCCCTCCCCTCCTTCTTACTGCATTGAAATATCTTCCGCCTTCGGAACATTTAGGATTTTATACTTATTAATGATTTAGATGTAAATTTCCCTTCCAAGGAAAATGTCCGATTCCAACACAGATCTATGCTGACAAATAATTCAATGGGAAGTATAATGAAAGCACCCATCCATTCAACAAAAAGTACACTTTTACTTAACCATAAGTATTCTTTTTTTAGCAAAAATATCTTTTTCAATAAACCCGTCTTGCCCCTTTTTAAAAGAAAGCGAACATTAGCGATACTTGTTAGTGAACTTGGTATCATCTACTCTCAAATAAGCATTATTTTACAATTAAAATTATATCTTGCATTTTTACTTTTAAAAAAGTAAAGAAAATTTCTCTTAATATTAAAAAATATCTATATCTTATTTGAGTGAAAATAATACTGGTTTTAATTCATTACTTAATTATTATTAAAACAATAATTAATGCATTTATTTTATATTTTCCAAATAACCAAGTTCATTTATTCCTTTGAAATATGAATTATTATTGATGGAGACCCGCCTTTGTAAAACAGGACCCAGATTTTCGGAAATCCTGGGTCCCGGGGACCCAGGTTTTTTCAAGTACAGCGACATCACTGATTCGCAATATATTTCAACGACAAACTGACGAAACCAGCAACGTTTTGCTGCGACTAATTAAAGAAATTCGCATTCATTTTTTCGTTTTTTTAATATATATATATAAACGATTAATCGACAAATTTACGATATATTTACAGCAACAAATTGACGAAATCAGCGAATGCGGCTTATGAAATCAAATGAATTTTTAACGTGACTTACTGAAGAAATTTGCAATTTTTTGTTGCGAGACTGATTGAAGAAATCCATATTTTTTTCCATACTTGTATACCAATACTCCAATGATCAATTGACGAAATCCATTTTTTTTTGTTTAAAACAAGTTTGGCAAAATTCAAAATTTTTCTTCTGGAATCGATTGACAAAGATCTCTAGTTTTTTTTTTTTTTTCAACCTATTGACGAAATCAGATTATTTTCGTAATTGAATGATGAAATTTTAGTACCGTGATAAACCCAAGAAATTTATGATTTTCTGTTTTGTATAGAAGTGTCAAAATTTGTGATAAAAAAAAAAATAAATCACGGAATTCAGTAAAATTTAAAAAATATATTCGCAGAAAAATCCCATCCACATTGCTAAACTCGGCTTAAAAAAATAATCGCGAGGGTGGAGGGCTGAAAAATATAAGAACTTTTTCAAATTTATAGGAATTATAGGAAATATAGGAGCGCTGCTAGGCCTGCTAATATGTTGGTGAATAGTCTTAATTTCTTAGCACGGTCCCTGGTTAAAAATCTAAAAATCCAGAGCAAAAATTTTTAATTTATAACAATCGAAAAATCCAGAGTGAAAAATAAAAAATTTATAAAAATCAAAATCTGGAGTGAAATATTGTTACAAATTTATAAAAATTCAGAGCAAAAAATTCTTAAATCGAAAAATTAAAAATCTGGAGCTTTTCTTCTTAATCGAAAAATCTGGAACAAAAAATTTGTAAATATTGAACAATCCAGAGTTAAAAATTTGTAAAAATTGAACAATCCAGAATTAAACATTTGTATAAATAGAAAAATCCGAACTAAAAATTTGTATAAATTGAAAAATCCAGAGCTAAAAGTTTGTATAAATAGAAAAATCCAGACAAAAATCTAGCTAAAAATTTGTAACTTCAATTTTATTGTGTGGAAAGTTTACTTTATGAACAAAATTCTCATTGGAACTGCGAGAATTTTGAGGTTGTCGAGCATGGGTGCTTGGCCAAAAACGGGTGTCTCGCTTGTTCTAGGATTATGTCAAGGTATCCATTTAGAGCTTTTATAATCACTGAGCTGGACAATAGAATGCAGGGCTAACTCCCTATTCTGATACATTGAATCCAGCAATCCACCCACGAATACAATGCCAAAGATTTTCCGATGAAAATTTTTGGCAAAACATAGATTTCCTCCCATAGAGTAGTATGGGATAGATATTTTCAAATTGGATTTTCTTTTAAAAATTCGACGAAGTTGTTACAATTTTCACTGATATACATTTTTTATTGAAAAAAACTATAGATTTTATTTAAATTAATCACAATTTTTTAGTTTTATATTAGTTAAAAATAATATTTTAGGTAAGCTCAACTAAAAAAATTGAAAAACAAATTAAGTACCTATTGCTTATAAAAATATCAAAAAGATGTAGAAAACACCAAAATTTATAAAAAGTGCGCGAAAAAGTTTGAAAAAATGCTTCTAATATTAAGAAAAGTGCAGGACTCATTACTTGCGCGTATTGAAAGGGTGATGCGGTCGCGGCAGAAAGTGGATCGGTAAGTTGGTTCTCCGTATTATTGTAGAGCTCAGTGTTTACAATGACAGGGGTCGATGCAGGTTTTTATTCTTTGGGCCTATTTTGTGAAAAGTAAAAGTTAATTTTGTGAATTTTATAATATTTTTGTGAAAAATAACATTTTGTAATAAAAGTTGAAATCCGGTTACACAAATCGAAACCAAGAATTTATGAACAAAAACATTCTTTAAATCCCCTTGCTAAAGTTTTTGTTTTTCGTGACCTGGTTTTATTTACAAATTACATATTTTAAAATTGTTTTTATGAAAAAGAATGTGGTACAGATGTGATATTCGCCCCATATTGGCGCGATTTTCTTCGGTTGCCAATTTGGCGAAAACATCAACAGCATAAACAACATAATCCGGGTTACCACATAAAACAAAATAACGACACTTTGGCGCAAGTTAAGTACCTGTTGTCTATATGATATTGGCGACAGAAAAAAATCGCGCCAATATGGGGCGAATATGACATCTGTTCCAAGAATAGGGAATCCTAGGGAGCCTATTTTATGAAAAGGAATTTTGTGAAGGGGCCTGTTTTATTAAATTCATTTTTGTGAAGGGGCCTGTTTTATTAAATAGATTTTTGTGAAAGGGTCCTAAATAGGCCCCAAATTTTGCCTGGATCGACCCCTGAATGACCATTTATATTTATATAAAAAAGTTTTTAGTAAAAAATCATCAATCTGTTTTTCCCTTATTTATGAGAAAATAAAGTTTTTATGCACATCCACATCATTATAGCATTATTTAAATTTTTTATTTATATTCAGACGATTATTGAAGACATGAAGTATTTATTCTATTTTTAAAAAAAATCAATTTGAAAAATAATAGTAATCAGCAAAAAGTAGTATTTACATGGTTAGTACATTTTTTAAGTTCATATTATTAGAAAGAATCAGCATGTATAAAGACAAAACTTGAAACACATACATAAATTATTTATCAAGAATGTTGACACTCTAAGTTAAGGAAACTGAAGAAGAAAAAATAAATATTATGTAAAATACACATGTACAAATATAAATAAATGAAACAAAACAGTCATAACACTATTATGAAACATATAAAAAAGCTAAATGTAAACATTTAAATAATTTTGACATACTTGTAATCCAGCTCTTGCAGATCTAGAAACTGCTTTGGCTTTGGCTTTTCCTGAATCTTTCCCTGCTTTGCCTCCAGCCTAAAGTGAAGAAATGTATTTTATCTCTGTACCCTAAGCTTTAATGCCTATAATTGTGGATTTTAGATAAACAACTACTTACCATTATTTTGTGTATGAATATATCTTGAGTTTAAAATTATACGAGTAAAAAATTCGCGCGCAGAAAAATAGACAACACACAGTTTATGTCAGCAGAAGCAACGCTATGTAACCGTTGCCAAACAGTACTTTCGTTTTTATTTACAGACCACGGAAGATAAGAAATTTATGGTGAATTCATTCAAACCCTTTCAGGGTTAAATTTATTTTCTAAAATTAATTTGATTTCTGGTTATAAATCTTTTCAAGGAAATGTCAGTAGCAAAAAAAAAAAAAAAAAAAGATGTATATTTCAAGCGGGAAAAATGTCCTCCACGTTTGACATTGCCTATTATTAGTCGAATTATCTCTCGCTGTGGCAACCTCTCTTAACATGTGCGCAAATGGAAAATGAAAACATGAAAATTTATTTCTGCTTTTGATGGTTGTATCTTATCTATCAGCTTGTTAAATATTTTCTTCTCTATTGTTTCAGAATTTATACATACATATAAAAATTAAAAATGGATCGTCAAAGTGGTTATCTAAATGTATTTCCAGGAGTAGATCCTAACATGTGTAAGTGATGATTATGTAATAGTATCGTTCAGTTTACCCGATTTCAGATTAAAATATAAATCTAAAAAGTGTTTGTAGTTATTATTTTGAAATGAATCCTTGTCCGGTGTTATAAAATGTAACTTTATGATTCTACCTGTGTCGTGATGTTTGAAAAAAAAAAAAAAAAAACTTTCAGAAAATGTCTGATTCAATAAGAAAAAATTATATAAATTTTAGTTAAAGTTAATGTTTTAGAATACTTTTCTTATATCATTAAGTTACATTTTCTGACGCTTCTTAGTTACGTTAACCTAGTTGATTCATAAATTACAATTTAATGAATTTGTCTCAAAGATTTAAACCAGCAACCTTTGCCGTAAAAGCCACTTTTATAAAATAAAATTCATTTAAATATTCGTTTCATGTGCATTATAAAATGGTATTAATAGGCCTTGCCGCTTTTCCAAAATACTGAGTGCAATATGGACTTAAGAAAGTGAGACTTGTTGCTAAATGATGTAAACATATATTGAAGCAAGACTGATGAACCATTATACCTTTTTATGTGTGCAGTGCATGAAAAAAAGTTACTTCCAATTACTACACATATTAGATAGATTCTGTTTGTATATAATATAACAGATAGATTGCTTCTGTATATTAAATAAATTGTATAACTAGTATTTAAGAAAATACTTGTGTGTGTAAAATAGAATAGGTTGCTAGAAAATATGCCCAGGTCATTTTCTCTATATTTTTATGTGCTATTGGGCTTCCTTAATCAGGGGTCGATTGAGGCAAAATTTGGGGCCTATTTAGGGTCCCTTCACAAAAGTCCATTTAATAAAGCAGGCCCCTTCACAAAATTCTTCTTACTAAAACAGGTCCTTTCACAAAATTCTTCTTAATAAAGCAGGCCCCTTCACAAAATTCCTATTAATAAAACAGGCCCCTTCACAAAATTCTATTTAATTAAAAAAAAGCTCTTCATTAATTATTTTTATATTGTTAGGTTTTAAAATATGTAATTTACAGAAAACAAGTTCACCAGAAATTAAAACTTTAACAGAAGGACTTTATGAAATTACTATTAATAAATGCTTGGTGCAAATTTCAGTAACTGGATTTCACATTTCGTTACAAAGTGTTACTTTTCACAAAAATATAATAAATTTCACAAAAATAACTTCCACTTTTCACAAAAATAACTTCTACTTTTCACAAAATGGGCCCCAAGAAAAAATCCCTGCATCGACCCCTGTTAATACAAGCACTGCTAAAACAAATACACTGTTACATCTGGTTGGTCCACTGAGCCAAAGACCCAGGCTGTTCTAACCTTGACCTGGATTTCACTCAGTTGGTTTTATGCCTTGTTAGCATTGTGAAAAGAAATTAACATAATTAAATTTAGATTTCTCGGATGTAAGTCATTGTGTAAAATTGTTGGTACAGATGTCATATTCACCCCATATTGGCGCGATTTTTTTCTGTCGCCAATATCATATAGGCAACAGGTACTTAACTTGCGCCAAAGTGCTTGATGTGGTAACCCGGATTATGTTGTTTATGCTGTTGATGTTTTTGCCAAATTGGCAACCGAAAAAAATCACGCCAATATGGGGCGAATATGACATCTGTACCAAATTGTTGTGTATATATCATTGATGCTGGATTAATTTGGACTTAAGTTTGCCGCATGGTTGTGGTTCATGAAGTTATCTCATCTTGTGCTGCGGTTGCAGACTTACCAACATATAAGAGTGAAGCGTGTCAGGCTAGGTGTGTCGTTCCCAGTGGCTCAGTTGGCTGAGCGTTTGTGTGCTGAACCAAAGACCCAGGTTCAAACCCTAGCCTGAATACTTTTTCACTCTGTTGATTTTATGCCTTGTTTTCATTGTGCATAAAAATTCACATAATTAAATTTAGATTCCTTGGGCTTAAGTCACCGTTTAAAATTGTTGTATTAGGAGAGAAGGGGGCTATTGAGGACAAGTTGAATAATTCTGTTATTTTGTAGTTAAAGTTGCTCTGTAAATTTTTGCAGATTGGTAACACTGATGTACACTTCCATGTGTAGTTACATGAGAATACATTTCATAGTTCATTAGCAATTTATAAAACAAGGTTTTTATGGTGAAAATGAAAATGTAAGTTCATGGTTTGCTTTTAAATTACCGAGTTAGGCTTTTTTTTCATTATTTCAAATGAAAGGGGATAGTATATCATAATCATAAATAAATCTAATCAGTACATTCTGTTTAGTAGGGGAGAGTGGTAATGAATGGGCCAATTTTTGGTTTGTAATTTTTTCTAATAATTTTTTTTTGGCTCAGAAATGGCTTTTCAGTTACTTTACTTATTTGGTTATATAAAAAAGTCATAAAAAATTGGATTAGAAAATGTCTATAATGAATGATAATAGAAAATAAAAATATAGAAATTTGGCCCATTCATCCCCAGCCATGGGGTTGAATGGGCCATTGAAGGTAATGAATAGGCCACTAAATGAATTCAATCAAAAAATGTGGAATCAATCTTTTATTCACCAAATATGACAAAATGAATGGTAGTTGACATGATATGATCAAAGCATACTGAAGTAGTAAGTAATACACAATGCTTATCAAAATTTATGAACATCAAAAGTGATATTATTAAATCACATAATTGATAATTGTAGCAGAAAAATGACAAAATAATGAGATTATAAGAAAGAAAGAACATAAAAATAATAGATAATACACATTATGATATAACGAAATTTATATTTTTCAAAATTAATATTAAACGATATGGTTGTAACAGGGTTGGAACTGCCTATTAATTGACTATTTAGTGTAAATTTCTGGTATTATTTATTCTACCCATCAGATTCAGAATATAAACAATTATTCTAGTTTTATATCAAATGGGAAAATACTGGTAGGTATGGTCAACAACTGGACAGTTCGCCTTAATCATTTATACAAATTAACTTATGTTTCTAATAAATAATTGATATTTCTTAGGGTGAAAATGTGCAAATTATTTTTTAGACATCACTATAAACCTATTCTGACTAGACAGTAATTTAATCTAAATCCATTACAGTCCATTATGTTTCATATTAAAGAGAAAATCAGAAAATAAGCAATTAAATTAAAAAAATCAAAAAACCCGACTGCGTAAAAAGCGAACTAATTATTTCTCATCAATGTGAAACTATTTTTTTTTTCAATTCCTACTATTAGCTCACACTCGCGCTATATATATCTTGTTTGAATTTTCAATCGTTAATAAAATACTTATTATTCATCCAATCAAGCTCAAATAAATTTTTTTAAACTTGTAGTGGATGACATTGATGTTAATCCAGTTTTTTTTCAAATATTAATTCATTAATTAAATTAATTAATTTTCAATAATCGAGAGAGCCCTCTTCTTGATCAAGGTAATTTTAAGACCGAGAGAGCTCTCTAATTGATCAAGGCATTTTAAGCACCACTCAAGCAGAAAAAAGAATGGGAGAAAAAAAAAAATCTATTATTGACCTAAGTACGAATTGACTTAAAATATTTTTTTTATATTACTTGATTATATTACTTACCTATTTTTTTTATTTACTTGTATTGATGACTTTTAAGTTGTGTTTAATTGTTAGTTCCTATCTATAAACACTGTTTTGATGTGGTCTATGATGGTTAGAGTTGCAGTAAAGCAAGAGATCCAACATACACAACTTACAGGTTGTATAATATTTTAACAGAGCTTCTGACTGTAAAATAGTCAAGTCAATGAAACACCGCCTTCATTTTGAAAGACGTATCCAATAATATGCCACTCAATAGGGTGCGCAATTTTTTTTTTTTTTTTTTGTCTCTATCGGCATTTTGTATTTTACAGCTGCCATTTTGAATTTACAAAAACAAAACCTAGCCTATAATCATCGGGCCATTTAGACGAATTGATAGAGACCTCATTTATTAAAATCCATCTAGCCGTTGGGATGTTTCGAGTGTATAAAGTAATCCATATATACACAGATACGCGTGAAACACATAACCCTTCTTTTCAATCGGATAAAAAGAAAGAAAAAACATATTTTCATGATCAGGGCAAAGGTGGTCCATTCATGACCATGATATAGTGGCCCATTCAGCCCCCTATACTTCTGGAATATATTCAGGCTTTTTTAATACATTTAGTTCAAATAACATCTAAATACATCCTAAAATTAGTTTACAGATATGCAAAGACTTGCTAATATACATATCTGCATTCTGCAATGAAATAATAGATACTTTTTAGCTTATTTATTTTACTGAAAAGGGAAAAAAATTATTTTTCAGTCAGATTCTTGACCATCCTACTCTAGTGGGAAAATGGCTTCTCCCAAGCAATGGAAAATTTGAGGAATATGTTAGAACAAATAGCTTCATCTATTGGTGGCATCTAAAATAATTTTATGCAAATACTTTTTAATATTTTTTAATGGAGCATTCATTACCACTCTCCCCTAAGTACTAACCTTACAAAGGTAGCTGTATACATTTTATGACAATCTGACGGTTGCTTCAAAAGTTACAGTGATTTTAGTGAAACAACTTTTTTTTTTTTTTTTTTTTTGTATTTTCAAAACAAATGGAAAAAAAAGAATTTTGTGTTTTGATAAAACATTGCTATTTGATGGGGAAAAACACCGTGGAAACAAAAGCTTGGCTTGATAAATGTTATACGGATCTGCACCAGCAAAACCGACCATTATTGACTGCTTTGCTGAATTTAAATGTGGTTGTACAAACATCGATGATATACAGTGCTCTGGTCGTCCAAAAGAGGTGGTTATACCGGAAAACATAAAAAAAAAATTACAAAATTGTTTTAGAAAACCGTAAAGTGATATTGCAGGAGATAGCTGGCACTCTAAACATACCAAAAGAACGTATAGGCTTTATTTTCCGTGAACATTTGTCTATGAGAAAGCTGTTTTTGAAGTGGGTGTCACGTCCGCCTCCCTTGCACCCTGTCATAGGTCTTTTGCTATGATGGCAAAATTGCACGAATTACACTTCGAACGGCTTCCTTGCTCACCTGATTCTCCAGATTTGGCTCCCAGGGACTTTTACCTGTTCGCAGACCTGAAAAAAATGCTCGCCAGCAAGAGATTTGGCTCGAATGAGGAGGTGATTGCCAAAACAAATGCCTATTTTGTGGCCAAAGATAATTCGTTCTTCAAGACAGGTATTGAAATGTTAGAGCGGCGCTGGAATGATTGTATCACTCTTAAAGGAGACTGTGTTGATGCATAAAATCGAATTGGACCAAAAAAGTTGTGTTTTCTTCATTAGACCGGGAACTTATCAGCCAATGTGTTATGGCCTAAAAGCTAAAACCTTCTTCTAATCGATGATGCAATTGGTTTTTAAAAATTCAAACTTTAGCCTTTTTAAATATACCGGCGAACGCAGGTCATTTCGCGCCTCACGGAAATGATATTTTTTCTACTTTAAAAGTAACTAAACATCCCCATTTTAGCACAGTCTTTTTAGAGCATCTCAATAGATCAACAAAACTTTTGAAATGTTTGGACGGGTATAAATATTTTTTACAAAATAACATATGTGAAAATTTCAATGAAATTGGTAAAAGTCTGAGTGTTTCATCATTGTTTCACCCCTCCAGTGCACAATTTTAGAGACACCCATAGACCAAAAATATGTTTTTAAAGCTGAAATCTTCTTCTAATCAATGGGATAATCGGTTTTTAAAAATATGAATTTTAACTCTTTGAAATACGTCGGCAAATGCAGGTTACTTTGTGCCTCATGGAGACTATTTTTTTCTATGCTAAAAGTAACTAAACATCCATATTTTAATACAATCTTTTTAGAGCATTGCATCAGACCAGATTTGTATCACTTACAAAAATTTTGAAACGTTCGTGTTGGTATTGAAAGAAATTAACCGTCAAAATAAACTACTGATATTTTTAACAAGTTCTGAAGCAACTTACTATATTAGAAATTCACTATATTTTAGTTTTTCCAGTTTCACTTACATATCAACAAAGTTGTATTTTGAATGTATTTCAGCTCAAGAAACCAAAATAACTTTATCATTGTAAAACCACAATATGACGTCATAGCAAAGATGTTGATAGGACTATCAAACGACAGTTATTAGTTTGACGTCATTGTGTGATCGATGTTCAGCCATTCGCACGGGTGTTCTTTAATTTTTCAGAGATTTTTGGCAACTTCAATCTTGTCGGATCGCTAAATTTATGCAAAGGTAAAAGTAAGTTTAAATGCTTTTGAGAAGACTTCGATCGAAGGATGTCTTTTTCGAGCCGATTTCTCTTATTATGCAATGGCTATTTTTTAAGAAAACACTGCTGGGATGTTTACCATGCATGCATAATATTAAAGTTAGAGATGCTGTTAGTCAATCATATTTCGTTCTTTTAATATCAATGTTTTTTTAAATGTATGTGATTTGTGGAGATAGTGCTGTTTTAAGTGTTGTTAATAAAAAGAATGTCACCAAGTATATCTGATTATTCTGTATAGATTTTAAGACTTTCACAACAAACTCTGCTAGTTTATTTGAGTTAAGTTTATGAATATGAAAGGAGGGGGTTGTTAAAATGAAAAACAGTACTTGAAAATTGCAGTAACTCAGGGGTGATTCTGTTCTGAAAAATTAAGGCAGTCATTTCCGAAAATTAAAAAAAATTGGCCATAAATCAGAAAATTCGGATATAAAATATATCGTGAATTTCGACAAATGATCGCTGAAAAAGATCAATTTCATCAATCGTTCAAAGAAAAATTGCCAGTTTCATCAAAGGATTGCGGGGAAAATGCGAATTTCGTAAGAGGATCACGAAAATAATGCAAATTTCGAATTTCACCCAGGAATCACGAAAAAAAAGCTAATTTCATGAAAGAATCATGGAAAAAATGCAAATTTTGTAAAGGATCGCGAAAAAGCTGCAATTCTTGTCAAAAGATCACGGAAAAACGGCAAATTTCGTCAAAAAATAGTGAAATTTCGTCAGAAGATTGCGAAAAACAGCAAATTTCGTCAAAAGATTGTGAAAAAACTGAAAATTTCGTCAAAGGGGCGTGAAAAAAACACATAGTTAGTGCTGGGAGTGGATTCTCCCGCCACCGTATTTCCAAAAATGCGATGTGAATTTCTGAAAATTTTTTTTCACTCATAATCACCCCTGCAGTAACTATTGCAATGTTAACTGAGTTTTTACGTGAAAAGGGGAAAGTGATCTGTTGCAGTACTGTACGTTGTTCCTGTCTTTTGAAATTATTAATTCTTTAGAGGCTTTGACTTCAGTAACTGTGATTTTGTCTAAAGAAAACGACACTCACATAAGTAGCTTTTCCCAATAGCATATATTTTTTTCATTCTTGAAGTATCCATTATTTAGAGGTTTTACTGTATATGTATCTCATAAAATGTACATATTACTGTATCAAACTGTGTAAAAGCATATTTTTATGATAAATTTTGTTTGTCGTATTTATGAAATAATTATAGACATAAAATTCATGTGCTGATTTATATTTTACTTTTTTTCTTTCAGATGGTTCAACAAATATGCAAAGCATCTCTCCTTACCTTAATGTCGATCCATCTATTTTAAATCAAGTAAGTTTTATTAGATATATTTTATTTGAATATTAATTGTGAATTACTTATATGTAACATAATTTTTAGAAGAAATGTCACATCTGCAATATTCAGCCTAGTGGAAAAAGTAAATATAGTAAACGCCACACTAATGAGAATGTTCTTAATAAGAGCTTACAATATCTCTATCAGTCAATATATCAGTTTCGATTTCGAGGAAATTACAAAAACATTTGTAAATACAAGTTTCATTAATTTTGCAATTATCAAATTGTAGTATTTCTCTGATACATTTTTGCCAGATTAAATTAGACAAAATTCCTACACCTCAGAAAATTTTAACACCATATTTTTTGTAAAGTAATGATCTCCATATTGAAGCATTGCATTTCTTCATTAAATAAGGGAAATATTATTTTACAAAAAATCTTGTATTTAAATCTTCTGAAGCATACATATAAATCCTGCAAGAGGTTTCTGTGATATTTATTTTTCCACTGTAAGGGCTTTGAAGTTTTCCTTTTTGAGGTTGAGCGATTCTAACTTCAGAACTGGAAAAGTATAGGGACCCTTATAAATCTTTTTATGAGCTGTTAATCTGTAAGTGATTTGTTTCTGATATTTCTAGTGTACTTTTTCTCTGATTAGATTTGACAATTTGGTGATAACTTTAAGGAGGCCGTTAAAATTGTAATTCCTTTCTGTTTATGCAGATTTTTGTCTGATCAAATTTATGTTTCTGCGATATTTTTTACTGAGCTATTTAAACTGTAGTTATTATCTGTTTATTTATCATGTATATTTGCCAATCTTGTGTAAAACTGTTAAATATGAGCCAAATCATGTCCAAATAAACTCATTTTAACCAGAAAATATCTCCAATAAAATATTAGGTGTGTCACAGTGGTTTATATTTTATGTAAAATTTTTGGTTCAAAACATTGTTTGTCTTGGATCAAATTGAATAATTTTATATGAAATTAGTAAAGTTGATCATGTATGTTTACCTTGAGAATGGTTATTAATTTTTTTTTTACTTGTACAGTAGACTCTCTCAGATCCGCAGAGCTTGGGACCAGAAGTTGTGTGGATTTTAGAATTTTGCAGATTTCTGATCATTGCATTGTTTAACAGTAATTTGAATGTAATTAGGGGTGATTCTGTTCTGAATTTTCCGAAAATTTAACGCATTCATTTCTGAAAATGAAAAAAAATCGGTCATCAATCTGAAAATTCAGACATAAAAAATATCGCGAATATTGACAAATGGGTACGGGGAAAATGCAAATTTCATCCAAGAATCGCGAAAAACCACAAAGTTCATCAAAAGATTGCGAAAATACCACTAATTTCGTCAAAAAATTGCGAAAAACCACAAACTTCATTAAATGATCACAGAAAAACCCCCACAAATTTCGTTAAAAGATCATGAAAAAACATGCAAATTTCGCCAAATGATCGAGGAAAAAACCCACAAATTTGGTCAAAAGATCAAGAAAAAGCTCGAAAATTTCGGCAAAGGATTAAAAAAAAACCCCTCAAATTTCGTCAAAAGATTGGAAAAAAACTGCAAATATCATCAAAAGATCGCGATAAAACCAAAAATTTCGCCAAAAGATCGCGAAAAAACCCACAAATTTCATCTAGGGATCAAGTTCATTAAAAGATTGTGAAAAAATGCAAATCTTGTCAAATGGCCATGGAAATAATGCATAGTTAGTGCCAGGAGTGGACCCCCCTCCCCTCTGCTTTAACTTTTCAAAAAATTTGCTGTGAATTTCAGAATTTTTTTTTTTATTTCAGAATTAATAAGAATATAATAATGCATGTTTGATTATAATGAATGTAGTAAAATATTAAAATGATTAAGTAAAGTAATAAACTAAAATGATAAAATGTAAGATAATTTAAAAATTGATTAAATTATTAAAAAGAATAGTCAAGTAAATAATTAATAATGCATAATTAAGTATGCATAATAAAGATGATACATTTTCCTAGAATAATTCAATGAAACTTTCCTCATAAACATACCCTATTAAGTCACATCAAAATCATAAATTGAAGAAAGTTTTTTTTTTTTTTCAGATTTAGCCAGTTTTAATAAACAAAAGAGCTTTATCAATACATAAATATATTGGTAAAAAAGATTGTGATTACCCATGATATCAGCAATATCTTGATTTTTTTCAGAAATAAATTTATACTTCATGAAAAACCGAGATATTTTCCAGAATTACATATCAAAATACATACAGATTACAGAATGATATAAAACTGAAAAATTCTGTAATTTTGCCCTGACATTTTAACTGAAAATTTCATTGTTTATATTTGCGATGATGTGCAGATTTTAGGGAGTCTACTGTACTACATTTATTTTGTATTGAGTTAAGTTTCAATACAATTTAAAACTGAATGTATATTCTAGAACTTAACTTTTTGTTAATCTAAAAACAAGTAGTTATGGTGAAGTTTAACTGGGAGAGGGGGGCGGGGGGCATAAAATAAAGGATTGTGCAGGGGCATCGTATATCCTAAATACGGATCTGCATGTTATTATGTACAAGTTAAATACATATTTCAAATATATTTTAGAGAAATATATGTTATCAATTTATAAAAATTTTAGGCGAGTCCTGAATGGATTTTTCCCGAAGGAGCTTCTAGACAGCGAGGTAGATTTGAGTTAGCATTTTCTCAGATTGGAGGTGCTGTTATGACAGGTATTGTATAATATGAAAGTTTTTATATATTATTAAAGTGATATAAATTACTTATATTGAGGGCATTATAATGTACTTTTAACAACTTATTTCTGCTTTTACTGTCGTAAGCCTATTTCAAATCAGCAAATTGATGTACATTAATATTTTGTTCATAAGGATGTTCATGTTCCTAGTTACTAATACTAAAAATTTGATCCACCATTGATCATGCTCTTCTAAAACCACACACATAACTATTAATATATTAGCATATAGCTGTAATCACTTTTCAATTATCTTTGTTTCTATACTTTATATGTAACATTTAACAAGTCTATGCCTCTGGCAATTTAAAATATTTCTTGCTTTTGTGTATTGGTATAATAACAGAACTATTCTGTTCTTTTGTCACATTTTCCTTATGCCAATTATCTACTATTAAACATCTCTACAATTCTAACTTCCCTACTATTATACACATGTACCAACTTCTGTCCTCTATATTTTGAAAGCTCAGCACTTATCAGATTTTTACCATCCTTCCATTGGGGCATTCCATGAAAAACAGGACATTTCATGAAAAAAAAAGAAATTTAATTTTTCTCTCAAAACTTCTAATATATTTTCTTAAGAGTCTAAATTTCTAGTATCCATGAGTATTTTTCAGAATTTGTCACCATATGAGTGGCAACACTGAATCCAATATGGCCACCATCAACTTGCTCACATGTGGTTGAAAAGTTGTCATTTTTGAAAGCTTCATATTATTTTACTGTTACAGTTGAAGACTTTATTGCTATTGCAGTGTGAAATGTAAGTATCTCATCTATTAAACATATTCTTTCAATATTTAATTCTCAATATAAACTGCTAAATTAAATATACTAAAGTTATTAAAAATTATTGTCCCCCACGTGACACCATTTAGTGTTTTTTTAATATTTATTATTGAACCAAGCAATTTAGCTTGTAGCTATGCAAGATTATAAGTTACCTATACGTAAATAAACTATTTTCAATTAAAAAAAATAATTTTTGCTATTTTAGAAGTTCCTATAGCCCATTTTATTATGTCCCACACGTGACGTCACGTGTGGGACATCAGGTGTAGAATAACCATTTAACCACCTAAAACTCATGAATTTTTATCATTAAAAAGAAAATAAACATAAATCATCATTTTTAATAAATATGTTTACAATTAAATTTCTGTATTGTAACTTTTAAAATAGCAGACTAATGATTAGGCTTAGAAAGGTTTGATAGTAAATAAACCCCACATTATGTATTATGCAGGAGGATGTAATGTAATCTTTTTTTGTCATTTGGCTTCATCACATGTTCACTAATTATGTTTTATAATAAAACTCACTTACATATTTTATAAAATTAAGCTGTAGATTTTCTATTTTGTTTCAGTAAGAAAAAATGTCTGACAAAGTAAGCCATACTTCCAGCGCAACCAGAATGAAGAAAATGAGAGAAAAGTTAAAGAAGGAAAATCCAGACTATCAAAAGGAAGAAAATAGACGCATATCAGAGCTAAGAAAATATAAGAAGCAGCACATGTCTGACAAAGAGCTAGAAGATCTTAGAAGGTATGAACGAGAAAGAAAAAAACTTCAAAGGGAAAAGAAAAAAAATAAGAAAAACACAAAAGACACTACACCTACGTGCAGTCCTAGCTCTTCAACTGGCCCGGGTGCTACTTATTCCCCATATTTGCGTCCTCAGTCCCTTGGCAAGGCAATTTGGAGGACGGTTAAGTCACTTCCAAAATCCCCTCGCAAACAACAGGCAGTTGTGAGTGGATTGGCTAAGCGTGTAGGTCTTCCATTAGTTGATGAAATGAACAGAAACATATCAGATCGTAAAGATTTTTCCAAAGTAGTTGATTTTTACTTGCGTTCAGATATAGTTTATACTTGTCCAGGTATGAAAGATAGCATGACTGTGTGGCAGGAAGGAAAAAAGTCAGTCCTACAAAAACATTATCTGACTATGTTTTTAAAGGAAGCTTTTTTTATTTTTAAAGAGGAAAATCCAGACTTTGAAATTGGATTTTCAAAGTTCTGTTCCCTTAGACCAAAGAATGTTCTTTTACTTAAAAGTACCCCAACAGAACAGTGCAAGTGCATAATACATGAAAATATATTTTATAAACTTAAAGCCTTACACTACGAATATTCAAATGAATTTTGGAAAAACATCCTATGTGATATTACTCTTAATTCAGAATGCTGGCAAAATAATTGCAGTAGTTGTTGCGATGGTAAGTTACTACCAACTCCTAACAACCCAGAAAATCTTGTAATATGGAAGATGTGGGAAAAGAGGGACAACAGACTTGAACTTGTAACTAAAGAATGTGAAGTGGGAGAACTTTTTGAAATGTTGATTCAGGATTTGCCTAAAATGATGTCTCACGTTAATCTGAAAAGAATACAACATTCAGATTTTGAAAAAGACAAAAAAGAAGAATCTACTCGAATTTTACAGATAGATTTTGCCATGTCTTTTGGATGTGAATACCAAAATGAAGTGCAAAGTGCACTATGGTCAAGATCAAGTGTACTCTTATTTACAGCAGCAGTATTTCAAAGAGGAAAATGCCAAACATACCTCATATGTTCTGATACATCACATAAAGATAAAGACACCATATTTGTTTTCATAGAGTTTCTTTATGAAGAAATTTTTCGTTCATCTGAAAATGGTGACATAAAAACAAAGAAAGAAGTCATCTGGAGCGATGGACCTGCTTCTGAATTTAAAAATAAGTTTATGACAAAAGTTCTATGTTACTTGTCTAAAAAGTACCCTGAATTACAATTTTCATGGAAATATTTTGCTACTGCCCATGGTAAAGGTGTCGTTGATGGGGTCGGAGGGAATGTAAAGAGACTTGTGCGCCAAAAGATGATGAGCCAGGGTGAGAAGCACATTGTTCAGTCAGCAAAGAATTTTGCAGATCTTGCAAGCCAACTTGTGCCTAGTACAAAAATTTTCTATATCGGAGAACAACGCATACAAGAGATAATAACACAGAAAAATCCTTGGGATTGTGTAATTTCAATCCCTGGTATATCAGGCTTTCATATGATTGAGATGAAAGAGGGTGATATCATTAGCTGTCGGACCCATTCCCTTTCAACAGATATCATCAAATTTGGAAATATAGTTCCTCCTGCAGAAAATCTTGAATGTGGAAAGTGGGTTGCCGTAAATTATGAAGGCACCCTATATCCTGGTGAAATAACCAAAATAGATGGTATTGATCAAATTACTGTCAATGTCATGGAAGAATCAAAGATCAAAGGCTATTTTAGGTGGCCCAAATCTCCTGACGCAATTCCATACAAACGAGAGGAAATCATAAAATGTATCTCAGCACCAGTTGTTGTCAATAGTCGAGGCTATTACAAGTTTTTAGACTTTTAAAAGCTGGCCAAAACAAAAACGTTACAACTACAAGACTTTAATTATATTATTTGTGTTACTCTATTGCTTTAGTTTAACTTTAAAAGGTGTACCTTTACTTATGTATGTTTGTATCTATACTACTTACATATGTTAGTAATAAAAATACTAAATATGGAAAAAATGCCTATTTATCATTTATCTGACATGTAATCAGTACATGATTGAATAATTTAATAGTTAAAAGAGAGTGAACATTGTATAACTCAATATTTAACAATTGAATTTGATAAAATGTCTAAGAAAATCACACGATGTCCCGCACGTGACACTGGTGTCCCACACGTGACATTTGTCTAAAAAATTGTTATTGGTTTATGTTTAATTTTTTTCCCCTAAACTATATAAAAACAGATGATAGCAATCATGAAGTTATGATAAAAAAATACTACGTTGACAGTGTTGTAAAAAGTTCACAGATTTTTTAGTTACAAGGAGGAAAAGTGAAAAGTTGTGTCCTTTTGCATGTCCCGCACGTGACAGATAGATTTAATTAAAAATCTTAATAATAAAATTTTTTTTTGAGAAATTGATTACTTTCTAATAATTAAGTAAGTTGCGTACTTTCATCACGCAATTGCACATTTAAAAAATTCAGCCTCAAAAAATTGGTAAATAGAAAAATACAGCTGAAAATTTCATCTAAATGTCCCACACGTGACTGTGGAATCGCCCCATTTCTTAATTTTGCAAATTGCATACCTTATTTCATCTACAGTTAATGGTTCACAGTTTTCATTGTTCATATCAGATTCATCATTGTTAAACTTTTGTCACTTATTCTTCAAAATATTCTGCCCTTCTATTCTATCATATTTGCATATCCTCTAATAAGTTTATTGTTTCTGTCATTATAAAAGAGGGTATGCAGTTGATAGACATTTCTGATTCCTTTAAGCTTTGAATACATTAGGCTGATATCTCCTATCTCTGATAGGTCTTCAATTTCCTGTATTTTACACTACTCAATAGCTCATTTTTGTTCTTAACAATTTTTGTGAACTTCTTTTAATTATTTTATAGTGATTTCCACTCTGTCTTCTTCTATCTTTCAGGATTTTTTGTCTTGTCTAATTTCTATTCTCAATAAGTTGCCAGCACTCTTCATCGAATCAAACCATTCATTGTTTTCCCTCTTATGTTCCTTTCTGACAACTTCCTCAGCCGTTTTTAATATGATATTTTTGTATTTATCCCATTTACCTCATATTATATCTTCCGAATTAAATTTCTTCTTTGCCTGTTTAGTAAATTTTTTACCTTAAATTTTATTTGTTTGGTTCCTTTTACATCTGAAAATCTTGTAACTCTCTGTCTGTATTTCATAACAACAAGGAAATGAATGCTCAGAATCGAAATCAGCACCTCTTTAATTTCGCACATTTATAACATCACTAGCATGTCTTATGTCGATCATTATATGTTCAGGTTGATTTTTTGGCTTTCCATGAAAAGAAATCCAAGCCTCTTTATGTATATTCTTATGTTCAAAACATGTACCACTTATGATTAGGTCATTAGAAGCAGTGAAATCCACAGCTCTTATTCCATTTTCACTACACAATTCATGTAAACTAAATTTCCCAGTTGTTGGTATAAAGGTGTTTTCTTTTCTAATTTTAGTATTAAAATCCCCTATTACAATTTTAACATCATGTCTTGGTATCTTATCAAATTCATTGTGCAGTTCCAGTTTTCCATCTTGGAAATCAATAATATTTCCTCCAAGGCATTTTCTTATCATGATTGCAGTAGCATGCATGTTTTTTCTTGTTCTTTTGCTATCAAAAATTGTAAAATTACTAATATCTCTTATTATTCCACTGTCCTTCCATTATAGGTCAAGCGGCCACTGGCCGGTAGGACTAATTTTTAAAGTGGCCACTTTCTTTAAACTAGCGGCCACTTTTTTATTTCAAAATGCTAAACAGTAAAATTTCTATAAGTATTAATCTAAAACTGAGTAGCCCAAATAAATATGTTAATATAAATATACTGGAACCAAGAAAAGTAGAATCCTTGATGAAATGCAAGAAAATTTTATTATCTCCTTGTGAAAAAGTGGCCGGAAGGTGGCCACTGATAGACAATTTTTCACTAGCCACTTTTTTTCATTTACTGGCCCTGTGGCCGGCGGCTAGTGCTAATTTTGACCTTTACCTTCCATCTAACTTTCTGTTAGGCCAATATATCCAGTTTCTATAAATATCCATCTGCATATGCAACTGATTCACTGCCCTTTTCAATATAAACTTAAAACATTCTGCTTCCAATTAAAAAATTCAAAAGTCATTTTCGAATACAATTTCATTTACACCCCCCCCCCCCAAAAAAAAAAAAATAAAAAAAAAAATAAATAAATAATAATAAAGCAAAATTCTGCTTCAAGCATAGATTATGAATCACTTTCCTTTCCAACATATTCAGAATAATATAAACTGTAACAAAACTTCACCATTTGATAAGGTGAAAGATGATATCTAGGTAAACAATTTAGAAAACTCATAACACATTTGAAAACCTAATTTTAGCATTTACCATCCATAGTTATTAAAAGTATCCATATTTTTTCATGCAGCCCTGCATATGATCTATAGATTTGTATGTATATTAAGCAGTATGCTAAAATTTTATTCAGTTAGGAAATGCATATCGCATTTGAAAAATCAGCATTTTCTGTCAATAAACAGAAATATATTCAAATGTTTTGTGACACTCTGTATATGATCTATAGATTTTATGCCCACCAAGTAATATGCAAAAAATGCTTACATTTAAAAACTCATGTCACAATTGAAAATGCACTTCCAGTAATTATTGCTCATACACAGCACTGAACCGATTTCTTTTGTATGTCCCTGTAAATGAACAATAAATGCTATGTATGCCATATTTTACAGTAAGCATCTTGTAGTACATCTCAGTGATGTATGTCAATTTCAATCTGTGTGAAACAGCATAACTTCATTAAAATACATTGCAAATTAATTTCCCTATAGACAGTAATGCAATGGGGTTGTTTTGAATGTTCCAGTAAACAAACTATAAATGTTACCCGCTTTATTTGCAATACTGAACATGTCATACTAAACCCCATAACATAGTCAATGGTAATCCAAGTCTCTATACTCGAGTTTGAGCACAGACAAATGGAGCTATAACACTTTTAACATGAACACTTTTCAACAATGTTGGAAGAACCAAAAAAAAAAAAGAGACAGAAAAGAAAGAAAATGCACTAGAACATTTTTTTTTAATTTGAAATAGAGATGCAACGAATATTCGGCTTCGGCCAAATATCAAGTCCATTATTCAGCCTTGGACAAATAATACTGTAATAAATGTTTTTATATTTACATAGTATAACTTTTTAATTTGACAATTTATATTCATCATGTATAGGGAAAATTTCATTTGAAATTAACCAACACTTTTTTTCCATTAACTTTCATACCCCGAATGGGTTTTATCTACCCATTTTTATATGAGAGACTAATTTAGGTATCATGTTAAAAAAATTTTATGCTGTATCAGTAAGTACAAAAAGTATCTATAATAAGCCAACATAATCTGTTAAATTTAAAATTAATCTATTTAAAATTGTTTTAATACAGCTGTACAAGCAAATTCAAGTTTTTTTTTTTTTTTATTATTATAATGGGAAGTTTAACATTTATCACTTGTTACATAAAAAAATATTTCTTTCAATAATATTTTGAATTATCTATATTATAAAGGACAAACATATCTGTGCGTAACGCATACCTCATTCTGCGAATGGCAACACTTTGAAATTTGAAGTGAAATTTCGGTTTTGCAATTTTTGCTATTGCAAATTTTTAAACTTCAAAACATCCCACATTTTAAATGTTTACACCGTCATATGCAGAAAAAAATGCACTTTTAAATGCATTTTTTTAAAAGCTGTATCTCAATTTATTTTTGAGATATTAATTTTTTTATAGTTTTTAATACCAATTTTCTAATCGTGGCAACTGAAGTACTTCATTTCTATTAAAAGTGGTTTAATTATCTTTATTGATTTTATTCAAATTTGAACAGAAAATGACGTTATGCTTTAAAAAAGGTACTATTTCCTTGATGTAATATGATGAATTGTTATATTTCAATATTTTTTCATTTCGCTGATATTGAGTTTGAGACAATAGGCAAAATATTTCAGCGACTGAAAATGTCATATTTAAAAGAAAACGATAATTTTATTTGATAAAATGAGATATTTTCTCTTGAATACGCCTAAAAGTTATAAATTTCTGGAATTTTTACATGCAGGAACAGAGATTATACTAAGACCTCGAATCACGAGTAGGAATTTTAACATGGAATGTTGTAATAGTTGACAAACGTGACTTCAAGCTTGAAAATATATTTATTAATAACCTATTATGCTTTAAGATGTTTTAAAATGGTTAATATGGATGTGAAACGTGGAAAATGACTTGATTAGGTTTAGATTTAAAGGGGGGGGGGGGGGGGGATTCTATGATTATGTCAATGTGAAATCATTTTGCTGATTTTTCATTTCGTAATACCAAGCATCTATTTAAGAGCGGAGTGGAAGAACATGTTATGCTACATTTTCTCAAAAATTATTTTATCTTTTGGACGAAGGTGTTATCAGGTATTCTATCACATAGTAAAGCTAAAATACCGAAGTTCTATTTAGCCTTGAAGATTTAAGACATTATTCATTAATATTTAATATTTTAATATTTAATAATCCAAATAATAATAATATTTTTTAATATTTAAAAATTAAATATGAATAAATTTTTTTGATAGAGTTTAGAACCACACCTGCTAATATTTTAAACACATGATATCAAACAAAAAATAAATCATTAAAATTGAGAACAAAAACTTTCACATCAAATTTCTTCAAATGTAATTTTTGTTACTTAACATGTTCTTCCATTTAGCTCTTCAGTTAATAACTTAATCAAAATTACTTATCTTGACTATATGTTACTGATTACATATATAAATAAGGTTTAATTTTTCAATAATTTTACCGGTTGAAGTTTAAGGAAAAAGTATTTTGTTAATCTTAAGTTAAAATATGTCTTTGGAGAGTTAAACTAACAAGTGTAAGATGGATTTTTTATTGTAATTATTGTTGTCGATCTATTATAAATTTGATGCAAGAGTTCCTTTGTAAACATTTTCTTTTGTCGAAATCCGACGGGTTCCATCTCGTACCTATAAAGAACATAAATATATGATTGATTAGGATATAGATGTATTATTATATGTATAAGATATTTAAGTCGTATGTGTTGCAGTACTTAAGGGGGTTTTTAGTTAAATATAATTTAAGTGATTTTTTTAAGTGTGTTACTATTTCTTATTAAATAATAAAAGAAATGTAAGTACTAAATTCTTTTAATTAGTATGCATTTACGTTTTACATATTTTTTTCAAAAATAGCATTGTAATGTTTATATTTGCCTTAAAAAACAGTTAAAATGTTTTCAATAAATGTAGATTGTGATGCAGAAATAATAATAATTCAGCATTTTCAGGTGATAGTCTATTTCTTTTTCTTTCGTAAATGTTACCTGCTTCTGAAAATAATCTCTCACTATATATGGTACAGACAGGTACATTTTGGCTAATTGTGAAAAGTTTGGAAAGTCTTCTGAATTTTTCACCCATCACTCCAAATGACACTGTTGTCTTTCTAGTAGTGGCTGGGAAAGAAAATTACTAATTTCTTTTACTTCTTCACATTGAAAGGAACTTTCTATACAGCTTCACTCTGTGATTGGCTTGCAATTTCATTAAAGCATGTCCACAAAGAATTTGGAACTTGTGGAGATGGAATGGTTATGTTGGAAATATTTTGTTTACATTCTGTTACTGGTTTCATACTAGCCTTTCTTAGTCTTACTAAAGCAATTAATTTGGACTTTACTCCTACATCCTTTGCTTCATCTTTGTTGAAAAAGAACACTTTAAATCTGGGGTCCAAAACCGTTGCAATGGAATAGTGTTCATTGTCTTGAATTGATGCAAAAGTCTTCTCCAAATTTTGTAGAAGAGTGTCTTTCATGGTGCCTACACAAAAAAAAAAAAACTCCAGATTTAGATAAATATGATTATAATGCTGCAACTATTGGGATGACTTCAGAAATTAATGATCTCGATGAGGCAATTTGTTTTGTTATTTCTTCAAATGGTTGTAATAGATTGAGCAATTTTTCTAAATTAGTCCACTGGTTTGCTGTCAGATTATTTATTTCTCCAAATTTAGTTGCATATAGAGAAGTGCATTTTTTTGTTCCAGTAATCTCTCCAACATAAAATCGGTGCTATTCCAGCATGTTGCCACACTTTGGACTAATTTCTTCTTAGGAATTTTTAACTCATTAATTTGTATATCAGTTAATTTTGAACATGCTAATGGCGAATGATTAAAATGTGTAATGATTTTTTTGTCTACAACAATTAAATTATTTATTGATCTTTCGTATGTTAGAGCATCAGATACTGTTAAATGCAATGAATGTAATTTGCTTTTCCTTACAGATATTTCCTTCCTCTGAATCTGAAAACATTCACGATACACTTCTTAATAGTGCTATCTTCTGACAGCAAAGAAAAAAAAGAAAAAAATGATAATAATGATTAAAAAAAAAAAAATTAATTGTGAGCTTCATAAAGTCTACAATGATCTCTTTCCACCATTTTAGAGGATATTCCTTTCATCCTTTCTGTCAGTGTTTTTTCTTAAGATATTAAGATTTCTTATTTTTTTATTTTATTTCATCTGAAAGCTGAAACTTATGTTTCCTAGTACTTTTAAAATTTTGTCATTATTTTAAAATGTAACAACACACATAATATCTATTAAAGTGTAACTAGACAGTACCTGATGAGGAACTTTTGCTAAGAATTTCTTTTTTTGTCTTAATTATATTATTGAGACAATTTTTAGGCCGAATATGCCGAATATTTTTTCAGAGTAAAATAATGCTTTCAAAAATTAAAAATTTGTATATAAATAATTTTTTAAAAGAAAACAACACATTTGAATTGTGAAATATACAAGAATTGTGCATATAGTACATACTATATTTTGTTTTTAGGCAAAAATAAGTTCATTAATCGGCTGTAACTTGGCCGAGTATTCGGTTATTCGGCCAAACCACTATTTGTTGCATCACTAATTTGAAATCATTTTGATATTCACTGTTACTGTAATAATATTAAGATTTCCTTTTTCTGTAATTTTTGTTTTAGGTGCTTTTTTGGGCGGAGTTCAAGGTTTTTATAGTGGATGGAAACATATGGGTGCTATTGATCAAAAAGCCAGTATAAAAAGAACACAGTACGAAATTCTTTGTTTTAAAATTATATTTTGAATTAAATATACTTTTACTTTGTACTGCATGCTAATAAATATAAATGTTTGTATATCTATATATGTAGTTTGGATATCTTAAGTAATTAAGAATCTTAAAGTGAGAAATATATTTTTTTTTAAGTTATAGTGAAATTATTTTTTAACTTATCTTATAATTTGTATGGTAGTTCAGTTTTTTTTTTTTTTTTTTTCCTTCTGCTTTTAAAAGTTTGTTTTTTCTATTTTTTAAGAAGATATATTTATAATAAAATAATTTCATAGCTGAGGTTGCTAAATTAAATCTTTATCCATTTGACAGATTTATTTCTGTGAAACCTTAAGGCTGTTCTCATCCAAAAGGTCAACTTTTTGACATAAGTTTTGATTCATTTTTGTTCGGAAATGCATGAAACTTGAAGGTGTTGTTATTCAGAAACTGTGTCATCGAACTGTTTTTTCCGTTTTCTTGTAAACGCAATAGATCTTTCAGGAAATACTGTCAAAGTTGGCATTTTGAACTAAGCTTCCAAACGAAAGAAGAAAATTCAGTCAGTAAGGGGAGAAAAACGCTGTGTCACATGATCCAAATCGCTTATAATTCAATAGGTAATTTATTGATCAAAAAATGGAAAAACAGTTAGATTCCAAATTGCTTCCATGGTCAGGCTTTCCAATTTTATATCTTTCCGTTAAAAAATGAATTTGTAAATGTGTCAAAACGTTTTGCGCTTGTTGAGCAGAGCAGTTGAGAGCAGCCTTATTGCTAAATGTTACCTTCAGATATCTATGAATTTCCATGTGTTTATATATTAAAACAAAAGATTTAAAAGTACAAAATTTTTCACTGTTTGAATATTTAATCCTCCAATAATTACAGATACTGCAATTTATTTATTTCATAAAGAAGAGAGATGATAAAATATTTAAAATAAAATACTAATTTTTCCCTTATTCTTCTTGAGAAACCTATTGTGATTGTCATACTGCTGTAAATAAGACTCTATATATGTCATAATGCAGTGTAGCATTTATTAATTTTTATAATTCTTATTAAAAGCATATTGATTTATTTTTAAATGTGTAATATCATTTATGATTGTTATAAATGTCTTAAAAAACACATTAACATCTATTAATGTTAAAAAGAACAATTATTTGATCTGAAATAATTTATACATACTAGTCATAACCTTCTTAAAAAATTAGGCTAACTAATAAACCTTAGTAATCTTTTCTTAAAATTTTTACATATTTATGTGGTACTATTATTAAAAAACACATTGAAGCAATCTAAAATATTTTAATCATTTTTCATCAGTCCATGGTTTTATTATAACTAATATTTAAATATACATTACATATATAAAAAAAATGTATTTAAAATTATTTTAAAAAGCATTTTTCTTATTTTTAAGGCTTTTGAATCACATTGTTAAACGAGGAAGTGGTACTGCAAATACTCTTGGTGTATTAGGTATGGATATATCATATTTATTTTAAAATAAATTTAGTTTTGTTAATATTTATACTTATTGGATTTTCTCTGTGTGTATGTTCCATGCCCCTAATTAAATGGTTTCTGATATGAGCTGCTAGATTGAGTTAGAATAGACCTTGTAATACAATTTAGTTCAAATAATTCATCAATATAGAAAAAAATGTATTAAAAACTAGCATTCTTTTGAAAAAATGAAGTTTATTCTAGCGATAGCATATATATATATGTGTTATTGTCAGGGTTCGTTGATATATATCATGATATATATCTTGATATATATCCGATATTTATTTTTAAAATATCAAGATTTTTGATATTTTCGATATTTTCAAATTCTTGATATTTATTTTCAAAATATTAAGATGTTTGTTATTTTGTATATTTGATATTAATTTTCAAAATATTACTGTGCAAGATAATTTTGATATTTTCTACAGTCAAAGCAAGTGCAAGTGAAATTTCCACCTGTTATTGACCACATATTGTCATTCTGTAAATAATGAACTTTTGCCCCTGGCAGTAACTTTTTTAAGAAAAGAAGAAAACAAATCTTTTCCAAGCTTTATGTTTGAAACTTTTATTTTTAATTTTAGAACTAATAATTATGCTAGGCAGTTAATTCAGAACAACCTTTGAAAGATAAAATGTAATTTAGATAATCATTTATATACAGCCAAAGTTCGTTGATATATACCAATGGATATATATCAGATATTTATTTTCAAAATATCAAGATTTTTTATATTTTCATATATAGTACTTGATATTTATTTATCAATTTATCAAGACGTTTCATATTTTCTGCATTTGATATTTATTTTCAAAATATGAATGCGTGCAAGATATTTTTCATATTTTCAGTCGTAATTCATAATATTTCAGTGTAAATTAAATAAATTTTCAACTGTTATTGACTGTGTGAATCTGTAGATAAAGAACTTTTGTCTCTTCTTTATGTGACTTTTTAGCCAAAAAAGGAAACAAATATATTTTTCAAGCTTTAGATTTGAAGCTTTTATTTTTAAATGTTGAACTAATAATTATGTGCGACGTAATTAATTCAGAACAACCATTAAGTGTATAAAGCAAATTGTTACTGTTTTCAATTAGTTCATCTTCAATTTTGTTGTAAGTGAAAAAAAAAAAAAAAAAAAAAAACAGAAAAAAAGTATTTTTAAAATATTGTTTAAGTTTTCATGTTAAGTACAATATATTTTAGTTTCTAATCTATATTATGTTAGAAAACAATTATTATCAGCGGTAAGTTGGCTACTTTGAAAATATCGGATATATATCAAAATATCGGATATTTTTGATATTTTCAAAAATATCATGATATTTACGAACTCTGGTTATTGGTGTATAAATTATGTGAGCCAGAGAAACATGCATAAAAGAAATTGTGATCCATCGTCTTTTTTATCCTTTGCATTGAAAAGTTAGTGAACTATCTAAAAGAGAAATGTATGTGCATAATTTGAAAAGAGAAAGTGTGTGTCAAGAATAGATAGTGACAATAGTGTTTGTGTGTGTTGTGCATAAATATACCTGATTGGATTACACAATGAAGATATTTAAATGGAAACAAACATTTAAATATCATGATAATTTATTATTTGAAGTATCATTATAATCAGGGGTGGGGAAACACATTATTTTACTCGCCGGTGGCGAGTGGATTTTCTGACAGGCTGACTGAGTAGTAGTTAGGTCGTTTTTGAATAATAGTAAGCTATAGAGATATACCAAAAGAAAAAAAAAAAACCTAGATATTGTAACTTTCCAAATTATTGCAATGTAAACATGGTACTAAATTCTATCTTATATTAATCTTTTCTTTGTTGTGTATATTTCTTAATTTTATCGAAAAAAAATTTATGAAAATGCATTGTAGTAATAGAAATTAATTATTTGTGCAGTCACATGTGATTTTGTCATAACTATTTTCAACTGTATGTTGCATCTTGCTGGCTGATAAAATAAATCATTGGCTGGTAAGACTTTCTGAAAATTCCCCATTCCTGATTCTAATAGATAAGATGACGTACCAATAAGGTATATTTATGTTATCATTTCTATATCAGTTATTTATTATAACCAGTAAGAAAAAGCATTCAGAGGGAACATTTTAAATAATTTTGACTTGAACAATTTTTTTGTTTGTTTAGTTAAAAGGATTAAGAAAAAGAACCAAGGAACATTGGTTTCCAAACTTTTTTTTTTAGATATATGTAAAATATCACTGTATTTGTTAAAAAAAATTTATCAAGCAGCATTGTGAACAGCTCTGTGTCGAGTTTGCCTAAATATTAGCATTCCTATGTGTATCACCGGACCAATGATTGCCCATTTAGAAAACAGACATTAGATCCTTCACTTCTAACTCAAAATACACAAACCCAAACGCCTGACCATGCACTCCTGATTTACCCCCACAATGCTAGTAGTAACAAATGAGAGTTCATTGTATCCAGACACTTGGTTAACAAAGGTACCCAACATAAGATAAACAAATGTCTGAATGTTACTTAAAATGCATTAACCTTTACACAGGGGTTCGAACAGCATCTTCTGTCCAAAAAATACATGCCAAGCTGGACAGTTGCTATCCGAGCCCCAGTGCAAAGGTTAAGGTAGAATCTTTACCATGTTTGATTGACTCTGGAAGTTCTATCAACATTATTCTTTCTCACCTAGGATCAAAACTCAATTAAAAAATTTGTAATTTTCAAAGAGTCATTCAAAGTCATTCAAACATAGGGCATTCTCGTCTTATACCCATATCACACGGCGAACGATAAACAACAAACATTTTACAAAACATGTTCGCCCAGCTTGCTCCGTGTTCAGTAAACGGTAAACAGGTTCTTCAAACTTTTCATAGGGTTATCTGTTGTGCATTGTCTGGAAGGGTTACTCGATACGTTTGTATATCTTTGGCGTGTTTTCATCTCGTCTCTATTTGACTACAGTGAAACCTCCCTGTGCAACCACCTCCCTGAATGACCATTTTTTCATGGAACGAAATGTATTCCCATAGGCTCAATACTAATTTTACCTCCATTCAGAGACTATCCCAGTTGAACTCCCTCCATGAGCGACCCATTTCTTTGAAGAAAATGAAACAATTCTGTTTTTTCCCTGATCGCTTGAAACAGGTTTTATTAGAAAAATAATTCCAGAGAGTGCATTATTCATCCAACTTCTGAATTAATTTTAGAATTTTTTCTTTTCCCGTAACTTTTCAGTGTTTAAACCCCTTTGTGCCTTTTTAGGCAACGAATTTATTTCTGATGACAAATCATTATTTGTTCCTTCCCCCCCCCCCCCCCCCCCCCCCCCAAAAAAAAAAAAAATTGCATTTATTTACTGAATTTTGAATGGACATGAAAATAAAAGTTATAAAAGAAAAAACCGTAAAATCAAAGCAAACATAAATGCATTCAGTTTTTAAACTCTGCAGTAATTAACTTATGTAATTAACTTTTGTTTTGATACTTAAATTTTTATATTTCTTCCTAATATTAATTGTTACCTTTTTTCAACAATTAAAATCTAGATTTGTACATGACCTCCATTAAGACACCATTTCTTGGAGTGACCAATTTTTATTAGAACGGAACAGGATCGCTTTACGGAGGTTTTACTGTATTTATAACATTTGGCATGATAGCAGAAACCACGAGTTTGCGATTACACAATTGTTTATATTTCAGTTCATTAGTTTTTAGTTTATGAGGTTAAATATAAATGGTTAAGGGCGGACTAGCTTTAAACAATGACAAAAAAAAAAAACAAGTTGGAAATTGCTCGTCAAACGTGGCAAATGAGGTGCGTTCGTACTATAACTAGTTTTATAATTATTTTTTGCACCCCATATTGTATTGAATGTATATTTTTTTGCGCTTCATAAGTGCATAGTCTGTAACATCATTAAAATGCACTTACAATAATTTTTTCCCCATTCCCCGTAATGTAACGGAAAACTTTTGACTGTCCCTGTAATTAAACTATACATTCGATTTTAATAAAATTTGAAATGGCTCGACAAAATTTTGCAGCAATTATATATTAAAAATTTCAGACCATTCGGAAGGCTGTAAAATCATTAAAATGCATTTGCTATAATTTTTTCCCATTGGCCGTAATGTAACGGAAAACTTTTGGGTGTCCCTGTAATTAAACTATACATCCGATTTTCATAAAATTGGAAATGGCTCGACAAAATTTTGCAGCAATTATATATTAAAAATTTCAGACCATTCCGAAGTCTGTAACATCATTAAAATTCACTTGCAATAATTTTTCCCATTGGCCGTAATGTAAAGAAAAACTTTTGACTGTCCCTGTAATTAAACTATACATCCGATTTTCATAAAATTGGAAATGGCTCGACAAAATTTTGCAGCAATTATATATTAAAAATTTCAGATCATTCGGTCGGGTAGTTTTTGCTCTGTTATATGCGGACGGACAGACAGACGGACTGAATGACGACTATAGGTGCTACGTATTTATATAATTACGAACGCACCTAAAAAAAAAAAAAAGCTTTGCACATTACTTATTTTATTCTCAGCATCTGCAAAGAAAAAAGAAGTAAAAAACAGGAAATTGTGGTCAAGACAATGGCTTTTAAAAAGAAAAAAAAACTGGGATGTTATGAAAACCTGATGAGAGAATTAGCATTACAGATAAGGCTTTTTTTTTTTTTTTTGGTGCATTTTTTTTTTTTTTTTTTTTTTTTTTTTTTTTGTGCATTTTTCTTATTAAATTAATCGAATGGCACTGGCAGAGTGAAATTTGTTAGAAGGGGCAAATTTTTTTGGAGATAGTTTTGTGATAAGCAGATGCCTCATTATAAATCTAAACATTCCTACCCCAACTCAAAATTATTTATTTCTCGTAAATTTTATTTGTTTACCTGAAAAAAAAAGCTTGAAATCGTGGGGGGGGGGGGGGGGGAGAAAGAAAGAAACAGTACTAGAAAAAATTTCACAATTCTTGGTAAACTCTTTATGGATAGAAACATGATTTTCCAAATTTGATCTGATTCAGAATAATCTATGACACCATTTTAGTTTAATAGAGAAACACTTGTAACTGTTTTTTGAGTTTAAATAATATTAAAAGAAAATTTTTGTTTAATCTGAGGTTGTTTTCTTTATATAAAATTAGATATTGAATTAAATAATCAAAAATATTTCAGTACTTGTGTTAATTGCTTATCTTTAGAAATCTTTGTGCTTCTAAATTTTAAAGTAATGAAAATTAAAACTACAGTACTGAGTAAACTATGTGTAAATATGAGGGTTATTTTTAAAGTAAGTTCTGTTTTGCAATAAAAAAATAAATGCTAAGTATATTTAGAAAATTTTTACACTTTAACCGCCTTTTCCACCTCTTTATCATTGTTGAATCTCTGGCTGCCGAGAAACAATTTTAGATATTGGAAGAGGTGATAGTTGCTTTGTGCATGTTAGAACTGTATCGAGGGTGTTCAAAATGCTCCCACCCAAAAGATTTTATGAAAGATTCTGTTTCAATAGCAGTGTGTGGGCACTCATTGCATTAAGATCATTCACCTCACAAGATATGATGAATGTCTGCTATTGTCATGCTACTTGATGTGAAAATCCGAACTAAAGACCGTATTTAACACTTGGCGGGATGATCACTCAACTTCAACGATTTTATCGCTCACTCTAAAACAACATATTGACACCGTAGGTGCACAACTGGTAATAATAATAGCACAGGCGATTCTATGTGTTTGCATTCATGTGCTTTGCTGAAATTGTGTGAGATTTAAATGCATATTTATATTTGGTAATGGAACTTACTTTAAAAATAACCCTCATTCTTCCAAATGTATTAAATATTGTCAAATTGTTTTATTTGACATACCCTTCTAAATGTCGTTTTAAATTTATCATTTAACAAAATAAATTTTAATTTATTTCCCCAGTGAAAATAAGTTTTGACTACTGTTGGTCAAAACATATTTTATACAAAATGATTAAAATCTTCTTCCTTCCCCCTCTCTCACTCTTATAGTAAAACTAAGACAGCCCTGAGTTTAACAGATATATAATCAGACTATGCTGTTACTACGCACTTAAACACTGAAATAATCACAATAAAAAAGGTTGTTATAAATGGTTAAATGTCTGGCTATTATCCGCTGGCATGATAAATCACAAGAAAATAATTGAGATTTTTCATATAAAAATGCTTTTTGGTAGTGTTATAGAGCAATTAAAAGATATATTAAATGTGCAAAATTTGCTAGTTTTCAATTAAAAGTGGTTTTCACCTATATTCTGTAACCTGGGTTGGATCCCCTGGTATTAATAAACGGACTTGTTTGATTGTGTGTGTGTCTCTGTTGGTAACAGCTAGGGAAATCTATCACACATAGAGGTTTGTAAATTTGGTTCAATTTAGACACAGAACAGAAAAGTGGTGAAATTTAAATAAAATAAGATATCCTATTAATTAATGCAATATGTTTGAAAATTCTATAGGTTGGGTTTATGAGTGTAAGTCTCATATCTTCATTTATGGAGTTAATTGAAGGTTTTGATTATTGTATTAATTGAGTTAAAAATAATTGTAGAGCTCATATTCAAAATATTTGAATAATTGAGAAAAAGTAATAAGAAAAAAATATTTTTCATTTATTTATTTTTTTATACTAAGTAAATGCAATTAAATTTCTTATAAATTAAATCTGGAATGTTTAGATATGATTTTAACATTTACAAAATATAAAATACAGTACAATAAATTAGGTATACAGCTTTCTGAAACACATCAAAATATTAGAATAAAATTTAGATTGGTTCAAAATGTTAGAATATTTTATTTTACACAACAATATTATGTTATGAATATGAAGTAAATGGTAGTTAATATTTTGTAGCATCCCCTTTAGCTTTCATAACAGCGTACAATCGATCTTGCATACTATATACAAGGAGTTTACAAACATTTCTACTAATATTAGCCCAAATAGACTTTATACATGCCATTAACTCAGTTTTACTTAAAGGAGGATTTTCTTGGCGTTTTTTTTTCATTATACACCATACGTTTTTAATGGGATTAAGGCCTGGTGAGTTTGGCGGCCAAGGAAGTACCTTAATGTTGCGTTGGCGGAACCAATTTTTAGTTGACACCGAGGTATGCAGTGACGCTAAATCTTATTGGAAGATGAAATCATCTTCAAATAAATCTTCTGATGATGGAATCATGTAATGTTCAAAAATTTCTTGATATATCTGAGAGTTAACCTTTTCGTACACGATGCATAACTTTCCAGGTCCTTCTGCACTCATGCAACCCTAAACCATGACACTAGCAGCAAATTTTACGGAACGTTTAAGGCATTCTTTATCAAATGCTTCTTGCTTCATTCTCCAAACTCGAATACCTTGATTACCATATGACACACAAAACATACTTTCATCACTAAATAATATATTTTTCCAATCTTCTTCGTTCGATAAACGTCTTGATTTACACCAATTCAATCTTATACGCTTTTGTTTTGCAGTCATGAGAGGTTTTGTTTTCGGTTCATGAGATTCAAACTTAAATTTATGGAGACGTCTTAATGTTGTCGATGTAGAAACTTCAACTCCTTCTTCTTTCCATTTTCGGTGCAAGAATTGCACACTTTTAAAATGATTTTTCTTAACTATACACTTCAGTTTCCTGTCATCTCTAGCGGATGTTTTTGGTTTTCGGCTGCCATTTCGGCGTTTTTGAAATTTTCCATTTTTTGAATATTGTGTTAGTATTTTACTAATGCTTGATTGCGAACAGTGTAAATAATTTGTTATATAACATTAATTTTTACTGTGCCAATACACAAATCAACCATACGAAGTTTAATAGATTCAGGAATATCACTCACACAACCCATTTTAAGACGAAAAAGCAAACAAACTGCAAAAAGAATACTGGTTTTAAATAAAATCATCTGAATTTAATCAATGATGCCACCAGTTATGAATTGGTGATAATTAAAAGAGAATTAATGTGAAATATTCTAATATTTTGAACCACTTGAATAAATATTCTAATATTTTGACTTTTCAAAAAAAAATTATTTTCAATGAATCTTTTCGAAAATGATATTAATTTTAAGATAATAAATAAGCTTAATCAACAATAAGTTCCTAATAAAAATATCGTTTGCATATTTGCATTAAAAGACATTAAATTCCCAAACAATATTTTCAATTTGTAAAAAAAAGTAATTAATATTTTGAATATAAGATGTATAATTTTGGTTTAAAAAATTGTTCACCTCAGAAATATAGTGGCAAAAATTTCATTGAATAATGTAGCAATTTTATATGAATTTATTATTATTTTTAGCTGTTATGTACAGTGGATTCGGTGTAATATTTTCTTGGATGAGAGGTGTGGATGATGAAGTGAACACCATTGCTGCTGGTACAGCAACAGGCTTATTATACAAATCATCTGGTAAGATGATATTTTTATAAATCCCATTTTAAATGTTATACTGTAACACTTATTGAAACTTATACAGTCACTAGGATATGTATTAGTCGCTAGTTATATTAGCTGTTAGTTGTATATATTTTTTTAATTATCAGTGGTAAAATTTTTGCTTAATTAGTAGCATTGATTTTGTTTGAATTTCACAAAAACAAAGTTATGGGTAACTAGCATATTATGGATCTTATATGCTTTCTTTATCACTTCAGGAATCTTATTACAAGCAGTACAAATTAGTCATTTTGTCTCTTAATCCATTAAAATAATAGTAATACTAATTTACTTAATTTATATATTTTTAGGGTTCCGTACTTAAAAAGTGAAAAAGGAACCATTATAAGATCACTCCTGTGTCTGTCTGTCACAGCCATTTTACTCGTAAACTATGAAACGTGGAAAGTTCTAATTGGGGGATGCAATAAAGACTATTGTCCTACATATTTACAGATTAGTAAACATTTACTAATATTTTTAGGGAAAATATACAAGGGGTAATTATGTTACTTGAAAAAAGAAATCTTTTCTTTGTATATCGAGTGGGGTATCGTGTGAAAGCTTCATAACGCTTAACTGAAAAATGCATTTAATTGAATTTTAGGTATTATATTTTCAGAGATATTGTCGAAAATGTAGTGCAGAAATATGTTCCCCCCCCCCCCCCATCTATTTCCAAATATACTGAAACTAAAATTATGAAAAAATTAGAGATAGTAGAGGTTAAGTTAAACCTTGCAGGAAAATTATAGCAATTACCCTAGGTCACATAGTTTTTGAGAAAAGCGCATTTTTCCGATACACACAAATTTTGATTTGCGGCATTCAGCAAAGGTGTTGATGAGCGCTGAAGGTACCTCTCGTAGCAGACATATAAAAGCATTGTTGATAATGATTTTTGATAAAAAATTGTTGCTAATTAGCCGAAATATTAACCCTTAAAGACACGGACGGTTTGGGCTTACATAATGACAGGAGTGGCGTACTGTATGTACCATCGGCTTTTAAGGACCAGATAACAATTTTTAATGATATATTTGTGTAATACAATGCCCAGACAGACTAATTTAATTGGAATTAGAATTAGAATTAATCACATAAATACTATGAGATTCGCAACTAGTTTGGATTGAGTGGATCTCTCAATACGCCTTCTGTGTCTTTAAAAGTTAATTAAAAACTTATCTGGAAAAACTTGGCACGGACCAAGGCGGCTTTGCAACTTTGTGACCTGCTTTCGAAGTGCGCTTAGCACAATGCCAAGTTTAAACTTTGAACAAGGGTTTTGTTTTAGCTACACTGTAAAAAGAAAAGATTATTACTATGCTGAATTTAGTTTTATGAAATGCCAAATGAAGTTTAAATATGCACTACTTTTATTATCTGTACCTAATTAATTTCACCATAAACAGATTAGGATAAGATTTTAAAAAGTGTCATACAGAATAGCAATATTTGATATTATTTAGGCTTCATATCTCTTTGGACTTTCATGGTATAACCATTCATACTTTTCTAGTATATACAGCTATAACCAACCCTACGTTGTGTAGTTTTTTACAAGGTCTTATTATTCTTTTAGCAACTTTTTATTAAAATAATACAGTGAATAATTCATATTTATTGATTATTGTATGAAACCCTCTGAGCATGAGTAATACTTGCACTTGATCATTTATTTTCAAATAGACATGTGTTCTACTTGAAGTTAATAGTTACTCCTTATTATTTGTTAAATAATTTTGCTGACTGTTAAAAAGTTTCATTAATTATAGTTGTTGATAGTTAAGAGCAGTTGTAAGGTGATTTTGTTGTTCATCTTGAACACTGCTTACAGAACTTTCAGATTGAAATATTTTATTTTTTATAGGGCATCATTTTTCAAAACAATCTATTCATTTGATATCTATAGCATTTGAAAGCAAAATCAAATGGAGAATTTTTTCTTTAATTTTAATACTTTGGTGTTTAAACGAAATCAAATCAGCTTTCAAAGTCCCAGTACTTATACTAACCTTGAGTAATTATATTATTTTCTAAAAGATACACATAATTGTATTAGTAAAATAATGCATTAATAAGAGATCAGAAAGATTTGCTTCAAATGCAAAAAATATAAAAGAACATTTTGATTAGACATTCACTGTAGATTTTGTGAGAGAATTATATAATTAATAAAAATACTTAATGTATTAATAGTGTGAATATAAATGATTAATATATCAATAATATGGGTACTTTTCCAGTATAGGGACCTTGGCAAGAGAAGAAAATTCGGCACTTTACTTTCTGCAATCCATTCACTATTTCATATATAATTTATTTAATATAAGTATAAAGAAGTCATTTATCTATTTTTATGTGCTAACAGGAGTAAATTGTATATAAAAACAATAATAATATATATAATAAATAATTTCATGTATAAACAAACATAAAAGTTCATCAGTTTTGTTTTCATAGCTGTTTATATCATTTGGTAACAAATTTCACTAGAATTGCACCAAGCTTTTGAAAAACACCAATGCCCCATATAACGGAGAGATTCAGAAACAGTTTATTACAGGTAAAAGGGGGGGGGGGGGTACATACAGAGAGAAGTTCAGAAGGTGGAAACCAATGAATTGTATTTTCATTATTTCTTATAGGAAATTTTTATTTTGTTCTTGAATAATTTTCATCTTTAACGATTGTGTTTAAGAACTGAAGTTCCTCTATATCTAAAACTGTTGTTAAATTATATGTATTTTAATTAACTCCAATAAGTACTGTGGCATGTGGTTCAGTAGATATGGAATAAAAAGGCAGTAGAAAGTAAGTCATTTTATGAATGGAAGTTCCTTTTTACTCACATGCATTACTGTGCTGCCCAGGGAAAGCATTTTGTACTTACTTGAATTTGGCTTTATTTTTTAAAAATAATATTTATCTGTGCTACAAATACTGTATTTATTTTATTATTATTCAGAATTTCCTTGCTGTGTTTTCCCCTCTCTCTTCAGGCTGGATGGTAAAAAGAAATGTTTGGTAGTTAGTATACAAAGCATAGCATTACAAAAGTTTCAGATAATCATATATTATTTATATTATAAATACAATACAATTCTAACTGAGTAATTAACAAAAAATTGCTGAACTGTCTTTTCTGTGAAGTGGTTCTTCTAGAAGTTCTGTCATGTGTTTATTTTGATTGCATAAATATATGTTAAACAAAAACGTAATTTGAAGAACAAATTAAATAAATAAATAAATATTTCCTACATCGTTTAAGCCCGAGGAGAAACAGATATTAAGATATTTCATTCAATCAGTTCTACATTTAATGTTAAATTTTTGTAACAAATAAGTTAAGCCAATTGAAGATAAAAAAATAAAAATAAAATTCACACAATATGATACTTAAAACACCCTAAAAAATTAGTTCCGTTCAAATGAAATCGAAATAAATCGTAGACTTCTTCCATTTTTAATTGAAAATATTTGTGTTGCAGATTTTGTATTATGTTTATGACGATTGTACATAAAATGATAAGATGCATGCAAAATACAAAACTTTAAAATTGTGTAAGATTTTTTTCGATTTCATTTGAACGGAACTAATTTTTGAGGGTGTTTTAAGTATCATATTGTGTGAATTTTATTTTTATTTATTATGAATGGCGACTTGGCTCATTTTTGACCGAAAAGAAAGAAAAACTTTCAGTAGCAAAGAAGAAATGAATAATTTATGTGAGATGTTCAAAACCAATAGAAACCTAATAAGGTAGTAAATTTCATTAGTGCACATGTGAGAGATTTTCCTTAGAATTCGAAATAGGCCATTTATTGTTTGTTCCTAAAAAATCAGTTAAAAAATGCTAGTTATGGATATTGATTTTTTTCTTTAAGATTAATCTCCTTCTAGACTTGGTATGCTTTCTTTAGTAATTTTTAGTTAAGTTGTTTATTATAATTTTCTCTTCTCTTTTTTTAGCTGGACTGAGAAAATGTGGTATTGGTGGAGCTTTAGGTTTAGGTTTATCAACTGCATATTGCCTATGGTCAAGTAAAGACAGATTTAAACAAATGCTAAATATATGAAACATTATATCGTAACAAATTAAAAATATGCAACATTCAAATCATATTTAAAATCTCATTTGTTCTGGATAAATAGTTTATTGTTTTAGTAGTTTTGCAATTTACAAAGTTCATTTCAGAAAGCATTTTATTTATTATGTAAAGTTTAATCATTATGTATATTAGCTTTGTTGCAGCCCATGTAAAATAAAAAGGAAAAAAAGAGTATGCTAATAAATCAAATTTTAAGATTTTTCTGTTGTCCTTGATTTTTTTATTTAATGTTTTGTTTTTTAGAGTAGTATTTAACGAAATGTTGTCCTACAGGATTGATGAACTTATGGCACACATGCCCAAGGTGACGATGAATGTCAATTTGTCTGGCACATGAAAATTTAAATTTCCTAATCATTATATAGAAAATATTCATTTTTGTTATAATAAATAAATAACCTTTTGTTAGCATGTACATATTAATACAAATAATGCAATTAATTGCCTTTGCATGATTTGACACATTCGATTTTAATGTTATGCAGCGTTTTTGATACTTAACTATTTTGTCTTTCTATGTGAAATTTTTAAAAAGCTTCATTTCTTCAAATGAATTTCATAAAACATCAATACAGTAAAATGACAAATGGACTCAATTTTGCTATGCATATTACTAAAACTAACAAAATATCAAGTAAAAAGCATTCTTCTTCGAATGTAAATTTTATTAATAAATTAAAGCAGTTTGTATTAATACAACTTTTATGTTAGATAAATTGCATCAATGATAATTTAAAATTATTAAAAAATATATATACAGTAAAACCTCCCTAAAGCGACCACGTTCCGTTCCAATAAAAATGGGTCGCTCCAAGAGGTGGTCTCTTAATGGAGGTTATGTTTAAATCTAGATTTTAATTGTTGAAAAAAGGTAACAATTAACGTTACTAAAGTTCATTTTTCACATTAGAATAAAATATAAAAACAAACATAATTACATAAGTTAATTACTGCAGAGTTTAAAAAATGAATACATTGATGTTTGCTTTGATTTTACGGTTTTATCTTTTATAACTTTTATTTCCAAGCCCTTTCGAAGTTCAGTAAACAAATGTAATTTTTCCTTGGATGGAAATAAATAATGACGATTTCATTAATTTATCTATTTCTTTGAGAGTTTCCTGACAGAATAGGGCAGGGGAGTTTATTAACTGTCATTCTTTATTTGTCATCAGAATTAAATTCATTGCCTAAAAAGGCACAAAGAGCTTTAAACACTTAAAAGTTACCGGAATAAAAAAAAAAATCTAAATTTAGAAGTTTTATGAATAATGTACTCTCCGGAATTATTTTTCTAATAAAACCTTCAAGCGACCAGGAAAAAATGGAATTTGTTTCATTTTCTTAATTAATTTTCATCTTTTCATCAATTTATGGACATTTATTATCACAGGGATGAGAATTTTCCGTCTTTTGGCGGATTTCCGCTTTTTCGTTATTTCAAGAATTTCCGCTTTTTTTTTCTTGAAATTCCGCCTTTTCCCCCGAGGATTCCGTATTTTTTCTCCTGCAAAATTTTGTTATTTTCCGAAATTTTCACTTTCCTATCGATTCCGCTTTTCTTCCGATTTCGAAACAACATTCAAAGGTGATGAAAAAAGGGCTAATTTCGTTAAAAGATCGCAAAAAAGTGGCAAATTTTGTCAAAAGATCGCGAAAAAGTGGCAAATTTTGTCAAAAGATCGCGAAAAAGCGGCAAATTTTGTCAAAAGATCGCAAAAAACTACAAATATCGCCAGAAGATTGCAAATAAATGGCAAATTTCGTCCAAAAATCGCGATAAAAATGGCAAATTTCGTCAAAAGATCGCGAAAAAGCAGAAAATTTCGTCAAAAGATCGCGAAAAAGCAGAAAAATTTTGTCCAAAGATCGCGAAAAAAGCAAAATTTTGTCAGAAGATCGCGAGAAAGCGTCAAATTTCCTCAAAAGATCGCGAAAAAGCGTCAAATTTCGTCAAAAGATCGCGAAAAAGCGGCAAATTTTGTTAAAAGATCGCGAAAAAGCGGTAAATGTCACCAAAAGATTGCAAAAAAACTACAAATATCGTCAGAAGATCGCAAATAAACGGCAAATTTCGTCCAAAGATTGCGAAAAAACTACAAATATCATCAGATGATCGCGAATAAACGGCAAAGTTCGCGAAAAAACAGTAAATTTCGTCAATAGATCGCGAAAAAAGGGTAAATTTCCTCAATAGATCGCGAAAAAGCGGCACATTTCATCAAAAGATCGCGAAAAAACTGCAAATTTCATCAAAAGATCGCAAAAAAGCTGCAAATTTTGTCAAAAGATCACGAAAAAGCGGCAAATTCCGTCAAAATGGCGAGAAAAATACATGTATTTAGTGCTTTTAGTGTATCCTCCCCTTCCCCCTTCTTTTGTAACCTTTCAGAAAATTTGCTGTGAATTTCAAATTTTTTTTTTTACTCAGAATCGCTCCTGATTCAGAATTCACATTAAGCTGGCTGTAGGTCCTGGCCCAATTAGCCCGTGTGACCAAAAATAACTAACCATTGTGATTTTTACTAAGTTTTTCATATTTTTTGCTAAAAAATCTATTAAAATTATGACACACAAAAACCCTATTCTTAATTAAATTATTTCATTTTCAGGAGCGGTCATGATTCTGATAAGTCGAGCATTTCATATGACCTACACTCAATGTTTTAAGAGCTGTGTGTAATTTAGCTATTTTTATTTTCACTCCTGTAATGTAGTATACAGGTTTGTGTGCTTGTCTCCATTTGCTTGGAAATCAGACCCTGGTTTTATTTCTTAAAGTATCTTTTACGGATAAAATGTGGTACAATTTTTTGTTTGCGCGTGGTTTCAGTCTTTTTGCTTTTTTGCAATTCTCATCCCTGTTATCAAGAAAGGGAAAATTGCTAGTTAGACTGTTCATAAAATTTGTGCTGTATATGGACAAAGTATTCAAAGGTGGTTTGAAAAGTTTAAGTGCAGAAATTTTAGCCTTGAAAATGAAACTTGCTCTAGATGACCATTATCTGTAATGGTGGACTTCTTAAAAGAAGCTATTGCAGAAAATTCACATTACACAATTCCGAAGCTATCACACAGACTAAATGTTCCAAAAAGTACAGAGCATGATCATTTGAAGATTGGGTATGTGAGCCAGAATATGCTTTAATTTCAGCATGTGATTGTTTAGTATAACAAAATGAAGAAGCTCCTTTTTTGAAAAGGTTCATTACTGGAGAAGAGAATAGATACTACACAATGTTACAAGGAAAAGATCATGGCATAAGTCAAATGAACCTTCACAATTAACATCGAAAGAAAGGCCACACCCCAAAAAAGTAATGCTTTCTGTATTGTGGGACTATTTTTTTATTGTGAATTGTTGCCATTAAATTAGATAATAAATTTGAAAAATTGTTCTAAATAGCAGTTTTGAAAGTAAAAAAGCAGACAAAACCGACCAGTCATCGAGGTGTTGTTTCCAGCATGAAAATGCTTGGCCTCACATTGCGATGAATATAAGGCAACAACTTATTGAGTATGGTTGGGATATTTTGTGTCATCCACCATATTCACCAGATCGGGCCCCCTCAGATTTTCACTTTTTTGGGGTCACTTCAATATTCTCTGAGCAGCCAACGTAGGAGTTCAATTCTTTGGAAGCTGTCAAACAGCACCTTAATAACTTCTTTACGAATAAACCTAATGACTTTTTTGAAAACTGAATTTTCCAGTTGCCAGAATGATGACAAAAAGTCACAGAACAAAATGGTGCTTATGTGATTTAATAACATTATCTTATGTTTTTGTACTGCTTTATTGGTATGCATGATTTTTTAAAAAAGCGCAGAACTTCCCGAATGACCCAATAAATGTAGTTAATAGGAAAACCGTGATTTATGCCAATCTGCTTTATAAAATTGAGCTCATTTTAATTGTTTTCCAGAACAGATTAAAATAGCATGCTGTATAAAAGATTTAAAAGCTGAAATCCGGTAATGATATGTAACTTAACACTGAAATTTTACATTAATGTTAGAAAGTTTGTGGAGTGTTTAAAAGAGATATTACTGTATCGATCAGCAACAGCTCTCTAGATTCTAGATTAGTAATCCTGACAACCATATTGACTTTTAAAATGCCGGAATAACGATTCCCTGCAATAGTATCATTGAAGGTCTCCAGAAATAATCTATTGAGATTATGATAAGAGGAAATTAACTTTAAGGATAATATTTCATATGTACAGGCATAATTGTGGGAAATAGGAAAAAAGCTGGAAAATTTTTTCCGTCTATACAATAGCACTAAACTCATATTTAAACAGTTATTTATACAATGAAATGAAACATAACTGTATGTATGATAGTTATTTTCTTTTTGTAACTTAGACAATTAAAAATAACAATAAATACAGTGGAACCCTGATGATGGGAAATGAAGCTCAAGAAAGAATCATTTTCAAGAAATGAAGCTATATGTGAGAAAATGTTAAATCATGGAAAGGCAAAAATAAAATACCTAGTATAAAAGAAAGACTAATTTAGGTGACATACCTTTTATTTCTGCCTTTACAATGATTTAAACATCAGTTTTCTAAATTATTCTTTAAAGAAATTGGTTAATTTACTTACGTGCTGTCTTTAGCAGTAGAGCACAAATCTCATTCTCGATGTACTATATGAGTTTTTGTGAGCTTTTCTCTAAAACTTCACTATTGGAAATAAACACTTTCGCTGTTTTCAAAACTTGAATGGCTTCTGTCGAGCAAGGAATTCCATATTCTTTGCCATTATTCAAACTATCTGATTCAGAGTTTATCGAATCGCTTAGAGTCAAAACTTTGATGTCACGACGTTTGAATCGCAAGCTTCTCACAATTTATATCTGAGCCAGAAAAGGACTTGCCCATTTCATTAGAATCTCCTACCTTGTATTCAAATTCATCACCTTTGTTTTCCAGAAAACCACCTTTTGCAAAAAAAACTTATAATATACATTTCCTCGCGATTCTCTTCCATTCTGAAAAAAAATCATATGAAGATCTTCTAGAACGTTTATAGATTTTTTTCCAACCTCAAAACTCTATATAGTGAAATCTCGTTACAACGAATTTCTAGGGACTACTGATTTATTTTATTATTCTGAAAAATTTGTTAATGTGAAATTTCAATATGGCAAATTAAAATTAAATACTCAATCATATATTATTATTAAAGTTATAGTAAATTTATGCAAACATGCCAATAATGAATAAATAAACAGTATTATTCTCAACCTATTTGTTATATGCTATTTATTAAATTCCATTAATTTTAAGATTGTAACAGTATAGAAATTATAATTTATCTTGCATACCTGTGGCTGAAAAATTTGCACCGATATATATATCATTAATATAACTTTTAATTTTTTTTTTTTTTTTTAAATAAAAAAGTAAGAAATTTTCCTCTTTTCTGATGTCGACAACAGATTTCCAAAACAAAATTTTTAGTATTACTCAACAGTATATAAAATGTGTTTCGGCACATTGTTTTGCTTCGGTAAATGTTTTTAAAAAGTTCAAGTTTGATTGAGCTTCTTTTGATCGCAAATCCCAAATTTCAGTACTGGATGAACATCACCACCTTAACTTTCATTGTTGTTTGTTGTCCTTTCTTTTATGGGACTGGTCCCATATCCTGTGCCGGAGAATTTGGCGATAAATGTTTTGATCTGGTTTACGTTTGTTCGTCGGATTTTGAACGGCTTTAGGGTTGCTTTTTTTTTTTTTCGGAAAGTCCATTATGACATTAAGGCTTGAAGAGAGCTGATCTTGAAGCTTATTGGTTCACTAGTATCACAGTAACAATTAGTTAGCAAAATTTTGAATTCGGTCAGATAAGAATTTGCCCCCACGCCACACACACATTCGGATTACTCTCTGCTTCTGTCAATGTATTATGATTCTAAGGTAAGTCTCATTAATTTTTCCAAGATTGCAGAAAAATATAATTTTTAAATTTTTATATTTATAAATCAATGATTTTGCACCATTTTTAAAAATAGAAAATGATGTAAAAACATGGATTTATAAGTAACATAAAGATTTAAAAACGAAGTTTTTGCACCACTTGGAAAATTTCTTCCGATGCAATTGCACAAATTTTAGCAGTATTCTAAATAAATCTAAACAAATGTGCTTTTTCAGATGAATACTTGTTATTGTTTTGGTGTGTATTTACAGACCCTGTTTCAGACCCTAACTGGGATCCCTTTTTGTAAACATTAAATTCTTGCTGATTGTTTTTTTTTTGTGTGTGTGTGTAAACTTTTTTTAATGTATTTTTTTTGTATGAAACTTTCCTTTTTTCTGAATCATCGTCTCATTTATTGGTATTTATTTATATTTATCCTTTTACTTTATGTTTAATAAATTTTTTTTGGCAGTTGTGAGCGAGATTTTACCTGCATTAAAAATAATAGTTTTTGAAATATTGTTGAAATTTATAAAAAGTTTCTGGTCAGTTTTTTTCTCTTTTTTATTGTTGAAAATGTTTTAAGGATGGGGGGGGGGGGGTTCAGGTGGGCAGAGCCCCCCTGACATTAACAAGTATTCACCTCAAAAAGCACATTTGCTTAGATTTATTTAGAATGTTGCTAAAATTTGTGTAATTGTATCAGAAGAAATTTTCCAAGGTGGCACAAAAACTTCATTTTTAAATCTTTGTTATTTATAAATCCATGTTTTTACATCATTTTCTTTTTTTTTTTTTAAATGGTACAAAATCATTGATTTATAAATAACATAAAGATTTAAAAATGATGTTTTTCTGACATCCTGGAAAATTTTTCATGTTGCCAAAATGGCATTTTGGTGCAATTTTTTCGCCAAGCAGCACAGAATACGGAACTAATTTCAATGAAAATTTCCTGTCCTTTACCATTAAAATAAACAAAATACCTAACTTTGTGGATTGTTGAATATTAGATATTCGCTAATAGGTGCTGCTGTTTATGTCCGAATTCGAAGGTAACAGACTACTGCAAAAATAAATTTGCCTTCCTATTTTTTCAAAAAAAAAAAAAACTAAGAAAAGCAATTAGATATGAATTTAAAAGAAGAGTCTTAAAGATGCATATAGGAGAGCAATTTTGCCCCATTTTTCGGAAAACAGCTTTGAGACCGCTGAAAATTTGAAGATCGTAGTGTTAGGAAAATAATAATAGTAACTAAAAAAAAATTCTAGTTTTCCAATAAAGATTGTTTTTCTTGTGAACTTAGTGCTCTTTAAACTGAAATTAATATTCTTTTTAAGACTTGAAAACTTTTGTTAATTTGAGAAACTCATTAATCTGAAACTTGTTAAAGTGGATATCTATATTATAAAGGACAAACATATCTGTGCGTAACGCATACGTCATTTTGCGAATGGCAACACTTTGAAATTCGAAATAAAATTTTGCTTTTGCAATTTTCTCTACTGCAAATTTTTAAACTTCTAAACATCACACATTTTAAATTTTTACACCGTTGATAAGGAAAAAAATACTCTTTTAAATGCAATTTGTTTGAAAGCTGTACCTCAATTTATTTTTGAGATATTAATTTTTTTGTAGTTTTTAATACCATTTTTCTTATCGTGGCAACAAAAGTACCCCATTTCTATTGAAAATCATTGAAAGTAAACGGAAAATTGTCGAAAATAGGAGATACTGTATCTTTATGTTGCCATTTTCACATAAAACCCGAAAAAAAAGTTGAAATTAAAATGTGGGCTATGTCAAGAATATTTTCTGTTATTCCGTGATAATGACATCATATGCATACTTTTCTATAGACGAAGTTTAGATTCAAATGACGTCATATTATAAAAAAGCGTGTATTTTAATTCTTAAACCTGAATTATGTTTTGTAGAAGTGCATCATTTTCCCAGCCCAGCTGCTTTGAAATTCTTCACAGGTGAAAATGCTTCACTTTTGAAAATAATGTAATCGAAATCACGCACTAATAAAACGCAATGTTTTACAAAAATTTAGAGTGTCTTTATAAAAGAGAGGTGACATGCAAATAATAGCGATTTATATTACATTGATGATTCTCGCCTGGATGGCTTTGCTTCGCTGAGTTAGACAAGCAACCAAATAATTCGTGGTTTAAAATAATATCATGTTCTTGAAGTTTTGTCCAAAATTCTCTTGAATAATAAAATTTTAATGCTATTTTTTAGGACATTCTACTATAATTATATCAAAATAACATAATTTGCTTAATTTAATTTTTCCTAATTTTATATAATCTATATTAAGAATACAAGTGTGTTTTTTAGTCATCTGCCCGGATCTTTCTGCTGAACCAATTTTACTAATATATATATATATATTTTAAACTGAAAGCTCTTCATTTGTAGATGTGGCACTATCTGTTTGTTTTTTGTTTGATTTTTAAATATCTCACTTTTATATTTTAATTTTAAAAGCATTTTATGAAATTGCTTCAAAATGGTGAAAATTAGATACCTTTCATTATTGCAGACAAGAGAGAAATAATGATGTATTTTTATCTTTATTCATGCTATTTTCTGATAAAAATTCAAAATTGTTGTATAGAGTGTAGTGTCACAAAATCCCATTAGGAGCAGAATATTATATTAGGGGCATAATAACGCAAAGTAACATACTGCTTTTGAAAACACGCATTTTTCCTCATAAATTTTCTATATTGTTTCTCCTTCTGCATGTGTACTGATACTAAATTTCAGACACTAGGCGAAATGCTTATTTAAGTGAAAATGAAGTCATATTTAAAAGAAAATGATCATTTTCTTAGATAAAACTAAACATTTTGACACAAATGCGTCTAAAAACCATAAATTACGGAAATTTTTACTCTCCGGAATTGCGATTAGAATCTCAAGTAAAGAGTGCATCTGTTCACATAAAAGATGTTGATGACAATCTTGACTTCAAGTTTTGAGTTAAAATGATTTTTAAATGATCAAACAAAGTACAATTTTTTTTTTAATGATGAATGAGAAGTACGCATGCAAATTTTGAGAAGGTGAAAATTGCTGTTTTTCATTCAGGAATACCAATTATAAGAGCCTCAATTGATAACCACATCCTAATAACTGATCTTTATTATATTTTACTGATTAAGTATCTATATTATAAAGAAGAAGCGTATCTGTACATAACGCTGACGTCATTTTGCGAATGGCAACACTTCACGATCAAATTTCTGTCTTGAAATTTTTGCTACTGCAATTTTTTAATCTTCTGACCATCGTACATTTTCAATTTTCGTCGCATAGGAAAAAATTTACTTTCAAATGCAATTTGTTTAAAAACTGTATCTTAATTGACCGTTGTATTATATTTTCTAAGCATGATTTTTTTAAAAGTTTATCTTATCACGTGCCAGTTTCAATACATAATAATAATAAACATTTTGCACATAAAGAAACAAACATTTTTCAGCATTTGTTTTTGACTATTTTTGCATAACGAAATTAATACTTCCTTTATAAACAAATAAAAGAATAATATAAAAAAAACCACCAATCTAATATATTTGTGAAAGCCATATTAAAGAAATTAATACTCCTTTTATAAACAAATAAAAGAATAATATTGAAAAAACACAAATCTAACATATTTGTAATCGTACAATTTAAATTTTTAGATCACCAAATAGGATTTCTTTTTTCAAATGGAATTTGTTTGCAAAGTTCATCTCAGTTTACTGATTGTCTATAGTTTTAAAAACAATTTTAAAGCATGAAATATTTTTTAATTTATATATATATCACGCGGAGCTCAATTACGAAAGATTATATTTCCCCTTAAAACAAAATAAAGAGTTCATCATTTTCTTAGGACCAATATTCATTAAAAAAAAACCTTCCCTATGAATAAATATATAAAATAACATAAATAAAACACAAATTTAACAGACCTGTATAAGCTCTGAAATTATCAGAATATAAAAGGATGCCATAAGTAGCAAAATCTTGGTCAAATAACTCTTAGCATGCGGCTAATAAGAAAATATCGCTTTTGATAAATTTCAAAAATTTATTTGATTGTATAATTCGTATTTTAAAAAGAAAAATACTTTTTTAATGTAGTGGGCAATCTAAAAAAAATTATTGCGTATAAAAAAATTATTAGTTTCTCTCTATTCTAAAAAAAAGTAACTACCGCTGTCACCGCCGCTGGTTTTGAATTTTTTGTGATTGGAGGTCTTTCTTCGTTAATATTAAAAAAACTGTTGCATACAAAAATATGAAAATTGGTAGTATTATAGAAAGATGTTTGATAAACACGCTGATGCAGACAGTTTTCAAATCGAAGAATTATTTTAAGAGATATTTAATGCTAAAGTTGGACAAAATCGTTCCATTAAAAAAGTTTTATCGGAGATTCAGTAACATGCGTTAGAAGTCCTAAATAGGAGAATTTACGTCATATTACACTTATTACGTAAAATGAACAAAAAATAATATTGCAAAACAATTTTAATTTAAAAATTGCGCGAGACATTTACTTGACATTTTAAGATGATCATAATATTTCATTTCTAACAAAAGTATTTTGACGTGAATATTAAAAAGAGAAAGAAAAGTTTGGTGAAAATTACGTCAGATTATAATTGTCAGATTCAAATTATAATTCAATCTTCCGAAATCTTTTTAAAGGCGATCAAATTAGCATGCTGTTAGAGTCTGCGGTGTCTGAATGGGGGTTGACGAGCGTAGCTCGTAGGGGGCAGAGCCTCCTAGTTCAATTAAAAATATATATATATTCACCTATATTCTTTAACCCGGGAAGCCCGGTACGATTCCCTAGTACTTATAATGCCAAAGGATAGGATATTTTTTAAATCCAAAAAATACTCAAAATTCGATAAAGTGACATACTAGTGTATTTAAAAAAGATTATTTTAAAAGTATATTTAAAGTATTCTATTAACTTTTTGAAGATGAGAATTTGAGTATTCTATAGTTTACAGGTTGTCTACAGAATCTGGAAATCAGGGAGGTTTATTAATCTGGAAAAGTCAGAGAACTTTGTAAAAATTCTCGAAAATCAGGGAAATTTGTCTGTATGCAAAAATATTTGCATTTTCACGTTGCCAACAAGACTGATTAATTTATTTTATATACCATATTTTTTTTACATGCTGATTCATCTTTCCCATTATTTTTTAAAAGATGCATGTCGTATGAACTTTTGATATTTAACACAAATTAAGATGATCATATGTCCTCTTTTTCTGTGGATAGTGCTGATATTGAAGGCAATTTGCCAATTTTTGAAAATTTTAAATGATGTATTAGTATAATCTGACCAGGTGGCCAGCTTAATCCAATTAGCTATTCCATCAAATGTAATGTCTTAGAATTGAACACTTTTCAGAAAAAAGGAAATTTTCTGGTCACCATATATCCATTGACCACTGTATGAAGTTGTTGGACTAAATTTTGAGTTCGGATTTATAAAACTATCAGCCAATACTTTATGAGTATTAGGCAATTTTTATGTTTTTCTCGTTTCTTCTTCTTCTCCCAAATAAGATATTAGCTAGCCCGATAAGTGTGTTATACGAGGAAGCAGCATACATTTAAAAAAATACCATGTCCGCAAGTGTATTGTTAATAATAGAAATCAGGGAAGTTTGATAAAAATAGACGGGGAATCAGGGAATTCTTTTTACAATTTCTGTAGACACTCTGAACAATCGTATGTTTCCTTAATCAGTTGAATACTGCTTCTACAATTGGCAGGGGGAAATTCTATTGCAACATTTTGTACTTTTAAATGTACAAAATCGGCTATTCATTGATCAAAAGTATCTTAGATTTTCCATAAGCGTATTTGTATGCCTAATTTCAAAGAAAATTTAAAAAATTGTACAGTCGTGGAAAAAAAAAAGTAAACACCCCATACTAACTCTTCAACAAATTATCGTAGAAGAAAGTTACTGGTACCGAACGATTGGAAATAAAGTCTACTTTTAAACGATGTATATAAAATTTGCTTAGGGAGCCATGTACATATTAAAACGAATCCAAACTTCATTTTTTTCAATAGCAATACCCAATTTTAATGAGATATTTCAAATCTTCGGTTCAAACTATGCCTAGACACCGATTTTCAAGTCATTTGAATGATAAGTTTTTGAATTATAAACATTCAAAATTTAGTGCTTCCAATGTTAAATTACATTTTCATATTTTTATTTATGTCTCCAGAAATTATGCTCCTAATGTGCTAATTTTTTGTGTAGCAGTAGTACTAATATACCCAAACATAAATACGCTGAATTTGCAGTTTTTATAACTTTATGTTATGATTTATGAAATTAATACTCGAAAAAATTATGAATTGCAACCTACAATTTTTTTGATGGATTTAGATTTATTAAGTCCTGCTTTATGGAAATCCAAAATTTCACATTTTTCCTCCCAGTAGTTTTCAAATTATGCTTAAAAAAGGGCAAAATGATGGTTTAAGGGGCCATCTATAATAGCAGTGACTAGATATTGTGAAATTTCTTCTGCTGTCGTGTAATCTAGCATGCTTCATTGACTTCTTAAGGTGCCTTGATCAAGATGAGGGCTCTCTCGGTAAACAATTGAGTTCCGAACTTCAATATGGATACAGCCCTTAAAATACGCTCGTTTTAAAATAATTAATTTCTCAGAAAGTTATGGTACGAATTGCATAAAAATTTGTTTTTAGGCTAATTGAAGGGTGTAGAGTTCATTTATGCTGTCAGAATTGTGTACTGCTATTGAAAAAAACGAAGTTACGGTTTGTTTTAATATGTAGATGGTCCCCTAAGCAAATTTTATATACATCATTTAAAAGTAGACTTTATTTCCAATCGTTCGGTACCAGTCACTTTCTTCTACGATAATTTGTTCAGGATTTAGTAGGGGGTGTTTACTTTTTTTTTTCCACGACTGTACATGTCATCCAAGATTTTTTTTGTTTTCAGTCATATTCAGTAAGAAAGATTGCTACATTCTTGAATCACCTCGGATTTTTTACCTACCAACAAATAATGGTGTTATAGTTTCACTCCTGACTGAATCTGTGCATATCAACACAGTCAATCGTAGTTTGGAATTTGGATAGTTTCCCCTCCTTGCAGTTTTCCCCCTTTATTTCGAGAGTCTCATCAGGAAGAAAATTGTGAAACAATCCTGCTTGTCTGCAATGTATTCATCTACTTTTGGACAGTGTCAGAATTGACGCCGGTAGATTCATCACAAATAGACATGTGGGATATATTGTACCTCTTTTTAAAGAGGTCCAGCAATTTCTACTGCTTTCTGTTTTAAAATGGAGCCATTCATAGAGATGTTTGTTGCAAGAACTTTGTTGAACCACTGAAAAAAGAAATTTTTTATTTCCCCAAACCGATTTCACATTTTGTTCTTGTTTTAGCCAGTTTTCCCAACTTTTGTCAAATTTCTGCCATCTAATGCTAATAAAAATTCTCTAATGAATGCTATCAACTCCGTTCTACTACAGAAAGCACAATCTAATCGGAGGTCAATGGGATGCTACGAATATGAGCAGATAGAAGAGAAGAGGGATTTCAAATATTGCACTTGCAGCTGGTAAGAATAATCAAAGACAGGAGAAATTTTGAGTTTTGCACATTTTGATAAGAAAGTTTTTTTTTCTTTCCCCCCCCCCCCCCTTACTATTTCCAACTATTGTATAAAAATTACATTTAGTTTTACCACTGAAAAAACCATTAAATTCTGGAAATATTTCAAAATGATAACGTTAAATCTGGGAATTTTTTAACATTACAAGATAGGAAATTAATTGGGACCAATGAAAAATGACTTTATGTGCAAGAAATCATTAAATGCGGGTTTTCACTGTATATAGGTTCATTGACTCAAAAAAGAAAATGGAAGACAGTTTGTTAAAGGGTAAATCTGAATATATCTAATGAACTTATGTTAAAGTACAGTGATTTATTTTTGAAAAAAAATATTATTCTGGATAGTTTGGCTCTATACGATTGCCCCTCTTTCAAAAGAAAAATTCTCCATGCTAAATATATGCATGTCAAACTGATCTTTTACCAAAAAATGTTGTATAAATGGGACAAAATATTCTTTTCAAAAAAGAACCTTGTGGAATCTTATTTTCTCTTTTAAAGTCTTAAAAAAAAACAAAAAAAAAAAACAATCGGGAATCAGGAAAGAAAACACGTTAAACAACTTCATTTACTTGGCTTTCAGGTTCTTATCATATAAGCTTACCTTTGATTTGTTTGCTCTTTTGCATAGCAATTCAGAAAAAAACTCAAAGGATTTGAGTTGACAAAATGTGCAATTATTAAAATTTAAAGATCCCTCCCGCTTAAAAACCCTTGCCTCCATCTTATATGTGTTATAAAATACAACATTTCTAATAGAAAATAATCTTAATTTATTAATTATTTATCTTCCTCAATCTAAAATTAATATTTATTCATTTAAAATTCAACTTCAAATCTTAAAAAACTCTTTTCAAAATATTAAAGTTTTATCTTAATAAATATAATCTATATTTTAATAATTTTTCTTATTGAAAGTTAAATTCTATCTTTTCCATCATTCATTAAGATTTATTAAACTAAACTATAACAATAATCTGTGTTTACAAATTTTGAGTTTTACTTTTCGTAAACATCGTGATTCGCAATAAAAAGACATTTTCTTTCTAAGTTAAAAATAGCGAAAATAAAAATCTTTTATTTATTAATATTGTGTACTCAATCTATAATCAATAGATCAGGCAAATTTTCTGCTTTCTGTCAGGCAGCAAGGCATTAACTTCAGTGGCCGACGTGTAAGAAAAGCAAATGCTGTGGTGTTTACTCCCGTGGCTCGAGTTAATCTATGAAGAACGTCCGTAATGTAAAAACTGATTCCGTTTTCTGCACCCAAATTGTCTCAATAGATTGAATACGAAGTCTGTTTATGACAATTAGTGAATAAAGATTATAGTGGATCGCACTAGGAATATCATCTCTACAAATATGAAGTAAATGTCCATCATCACATCTCCATCGCAATTACGAAAAACCGTTTTAATGAAGTTTCTATGTGTGTATGTCAGCGGTTTTCTGCACTATTATTTTTCATCGTAATACTGAAGAAATCCTCTTCTGAAAAATCTCAGTGATCCAACATCCATTGTTTAGTATCTTTTTCTGGAAAATCTCAATGATTCAACATCCATAGTTTAGTATCCTCCCCATGCTGTTATCTCTCATTACGTTTACTGAAAAACTTTATAACCTGTGCTGTTAATTTTCATCGTAATACTAAAGAAATCCTTTTCTAGAAGATTTAAATCATCCAACATCCGTTGCTCAGTTCTCTCCTGAGTAATTAATTCTGATTATGATAACCAAAAAACTTAGAACCTGTGCCATCAAATTTCATCATAATACTGAAGATGCCTTATTGTGGAAAATTACATGAAAAATTTACAGCTCCTTTATGCAATAGTGTTAGCAACGATTAATCAATTCCATTTAATTCTGTGACTGTGAACATTAATTAACAACCCGTTATCATGATTAGATACAGGGTGACAATTATTGAACTATATGAAATAAAACGTAAATTATTTAAAAACTACTGAGTGCACAAACTTTATTCAACATGTAAACGTCACTACAGATATTCGGATTTAGGTTATTACATGTTCGATATGGCTGCCATCATTGGCTATGATGTGGTGCAGATGAATAACAAAATTCTGCATGACCCGCTGAAGTGTTGGAACATCGATGACCTCCTGAATGGCAGTTTTCAGCTCAGATATGGTTTTGGGGTTATTTCTGTACATATTGTCTTTAATGTAGCCCCATAAAAATGAGTCACATGTGTTCAGATTCAGATATTACGGCGCCCAAGCGAGTCCCATTCCAGTGGCCTCTGGTTATCCCAGAGCCAGAATGTGGTCCCCAAAGTGCTCCTTCAGGACATCAAACACTTTCTTGGCCCGATGGGGTCGAGTTCCGTCTTGCATGAACCACATCTTGTCAAAATAAGGATCAGTTTGGATAATGGGGATGAAACCATTTTCCAAAATCTTCACGTATCGTTCAGTAGTCATCGTACCATCAATGAATATCAGACTGATTAGTCCGTGACTGGACATTGCACACCACACAGTCACCGTTGAGGGTGGAGAAACTTCTCAATCGCTAAATGCAAATTCTCAGTCCCCCAAATGCACCAATTTTGCTTATTGAGGAAGTTGCGTGCGCATGTGCGTACTAATTCCCATCATGCCATGCGGCCAACCACGAAGTTTGAACATTATCATGCCAACCGTTCAGAAGTTATGACTGTTTAATTTCATGTAGTTCAATAATTGTCACCCTGTATCTAAATGACTGAACATTTATGAACTAACCATTTTTCATAATTCGATTTCTAAATAATCAAAATAAAACTCTGCTACAGTATAAAATTGATTTCATTCTGATTGCAATGCATTTCTTTTGATGCTTAATTTCTGTGTTAATATATATATTTATATATGCAAAGTTGATCTTCTATAATGTTGTTTTCCTGGATCCAGGTAGTAAAGATTTTTTTGTTGGTATAGTACAAAATAGTGTTTCATACTGCATTTATTATTCAGTATCATTACATACAGAAAATGGGTCGAGTCACTTATTTTTCATTTTATTTACTCTTTGAATATTGAATTTACAATTTTTGCACAGATATAAATTTTATAGATGGCTTAACTTTCTATTTACTTAATTTAACAACACAATGTGCACTACAGTGTGTCCCGGCCGTAATGTAACTTTGAACAGAGGAATTTCTCACAATTAGTACTATAACTTTATTAATTAATTCAATTATTTTAGTGTTTTTTAATCTTTATTAATTTAAATACTTAGTTGCATTAACTTAAAATCCCTTTCTCTGAAGTTACAATATGCTTCTATTTTTTTGCATCAATTTAGAGAATGTCCAAAATTAGTTAAAAACAAGGTGGAATCCTCTTTTAGGAGGAACTCTTACATGCCTGTATATAATCTGCAAATTTTGGATGAGCATTTTAAAATGATCTCATGTTCCTGATTTTTTTTGTTCATTTTATGCATTATATTATTTTGTCTAAAACTTAATATAATGAAATGAACAATGTTCATCTATGTGCATGTTTCCGACGGTGCTTGTGTTTTACTTTCCTGAATTATTTAATTTAATTCTGCATTTTGTTTTCATCTGGTAGGTGCCACTACTGCAGGCTCTGAACTTGTAATTGGTTAAAGGCAAGGGGGCTGGTGAGCCTTGCCAACATTTCAGTTTGATTCAGTGGATTCTGTTCATTTAGACTTTGAAAAAGTAAATAAACCTGATGATGGTCATAGATGTTGACCGAAATGTTGATTTTAAATGTAATTTTAATATTTCTTTAAGTTTAAAAATGTGTATGCACCATATAGTAACATTGTGATTTGTTTTTCACAAAAAATTTTACAGTTAGAATTTTTATTTTAAAATGCGATATATTTGATTGAAATAAAATTAAAACAGCATGAATTTTGAGTTCTCAGCCTCCACCACTCCTAAAATTTACAATGTATTTTTGGCAAAACATAGTATCTATTACAAATATCTTGACCTAAATTTGAAATATTTTTTTTTTTTAAATCGATTTAAATCAACGAATCTTGAGTCACCTTAGTGGCATATATCAATTCATTATGTTTCATGTAGTATATCATTAAAATACACTGCAAATAATTTTTTCCTGTAAATCATAATGTAATGGAATTCTTGTTCTGTGTCTCACTGTGCACTGCAAGTAATTATTCCCTATAATGTAACAGAATTCTTTTGTTTTTCTTTGTAAATGTACTTTGTCATCAATCATCACATGCTATAGTAAAATCTCAACAATATATATAGCTTGGAAATCCAATATATTTATGAGAGTTAAAGCGTGGCCAGATAAACCGAAATCAAACACTTTTCAACTATGTTGGAAAGTGTAAAAAATGAAAATATAGAAAAAGAGAAGAGGAAAGAGAGAGATGAGTGGATAAGGATCAAATATTTTTTCTAATGAATTTTGATTACTGTGATAAAATTTAGGATCTAAAGTTACTGGTTTTGCATTTGTTTCTTGCCCCTAGACTAGGGATGCACAACCTGTGGCCCGAGATGGGTTAATTTGTGGCCCGCGATTTTCTTCAATTTATAACTGGGAAAATTCTCAGTCGCTGGAAAGAATCGTGAATCTCGTCAATTTGTTGCTGGAAAAAATTGCAAATTTTGTTGACAGAGTTAAAAGTCGCGAATTTTGTCAACTATGTGCGGAAAAATTTCAAATTTCGTTGATCGGCTGTGGAAAAATCACGAGTTTCGTCAGTTTACTGTGAGAATATAACACAAATTTTATCAATTTGAAAATAACAAATTTCGTCAGAGTTAGTTAAGAATCTTGAGTTTTCTTGATCGAGTACAGAAAAATCGTGGATTTTGTCAATTCGGTGCGAAAAAAATCTCAAATTTCATTAATCAGGCACAGAAAAATCACGAATTTTATAGATAAGGGCTGAATAATTCCAAATTTCGTTGATCAACTGTGAAAAAAATCGCAAGTTTCATCAGTTTATCGTACGAAAAAATCACGAATTTCGTCAATTTTCTGAGGGAAAAAAATTACAGATTTTGTCAGTCAGTTAAAAATCCCGAATTTCTTTGATCGGGTTCGGAAAAATCTCAAATTTCATTGATCGGCTGTAGGAAAATCGTGAGTTTCGTCAGTTAAGTGCCAGAAAAAAAAAATTTTGACAATTTGCATGAAAAATTACAAATTTCGTCACACTCAGTTTGCAAATTTCGTTGATCGGATGCCGAAAAATCGCGAATTTCGTTAATTTTCAGAGGGAATAAAATTACAAATTTAGTCAGTCAGTTGAGAATTGTGAATTTCATTGATTGGGGGCAGAAAAATTACGAATTTTGTCAATCAGGAGCGGCAAAATCTCAAATTTCGTTGATCAGCTGCAGAAAAATATCAACTTTCCTCAATTTATCGTGAGAAAAAATCGCGAATTTTGTCACTGTTGCAGTTTTAAAAAAATCACAAATTTCGACAATTGATGAAAAAATTACAAATTTAGTCTATTGGTCGCAAAAATATTGCAAAATTCTTCAATTGTTTGTGGAAAAAAATCATGAATTTTGTCAAAATTTTCCATTTATCAAGAAGACACAGTTGGTCTTCATAAGGTTGTGTATAATTATTCATACAAGATGTGAAGAAGCCCTGTATACAATTATATATTTCTATTTGTTTATTTTTTTATATACAAAAAATCATCATTCTACAAGAATAAAGAGTTATTACTGCCCCCCACCCTCCAATCTTCCCAATATAGAATTCTCCTTGTGTTACTGAAGTGGCCCTCGATAACACAAACATTTTTGTAAGCAGGACTTCTCTTAAAAAGGTTGTGCACCCCTACCCTAGACTGTACAAGTATGTTCTGCAAGATCTGAAATATAGACTGCTAAACAAATTTTAATGAAATTTGACATTTTTAGGGTTCTGTACTTAAAAAGTAAAAACTGAACCATTATAAGATCACAATTGTGTGTTTGTCACAGCCATTTTACTCGTAAACTACAAAATGTGGAAAGTTCAAATTGGGGTAAGTAATAAAGACTATTGGCCCACATATTTACAGATTATTAAACATTCACAAACATATTTAAGAAAAATGCAGAAGATAATTAAGTTACTTGAAAAAAAAAAAAATTCTTTGTTTACCATGTGGGTATCGTGTGAGAGCTTTCATAACACTGAACTCAAAACTTCTTTTCTTTGAATTTTAGGTATCATATTTTCAGAAGAAAGTTTTTTCCCAAACTTATTGTCCCCACTGAAAGACCCTTCAAATTCACTGCTTTAAGTTCTCTCAAAAAGATTCTAATTAGGTAACTTATTGCAAACACTGACAACTTTAATTACCTCTCTAGATCAAAAGTTAGTAGGCAGTTTTTAGTTGCTTTAGGAATAAATCTGGATATTATTATCACTAAGCAAGGTTTGATATGGGTTGCCAAGTTATCATTATGGGTAAATCTGATTATTTAACAAAACAATTGATAATGATTTTTATAAGTCTTTCTCGAAGTTTCTCTCTTAAGAATCTTTCATTCAAAATAATTCACAATTCATTCCTCCTCGTTGTTCCCAATAGTACCACATTTTTCTTTATTCCTTTCATTTTCCATTGTAAAAAATTTTATGCTCTTAACCAAAGTCCATAAACTGCATTCTTTTTGGACTGATCGTGTCAAACATTGGCATAATTTATAAACTGGCTAAATATCTTGTTTCTATCTATACCATGATGCTTTTTAATGATTTATAGGTACATTAAAACTTTGACGAATTTGTTAAAATACAAAACAATATTCATTTGATGTCAAACTCACTTTTTGCGAATGCTATGTACCTTAAGGTGCTTTGAATTGTCTTGCAAAACATATTCAGGAATTCCACTTCTCGCAGTTTGAAATTTATAAACTAACACACCTTAGTCAATACCATAAGACTGATAGTTTGTTGATAGACTGGAATAGAATATAAATTTTGGAGTATAATGTAAAATTTTACTTTCAGGATTAACTAAAAGGATGGCATATAAACATTATCTCTTCTTTATTACCAGCACTTTAATAACAGACTTCAATTTAAATTTTCAGGTTCTTAAGAAAAATGTATGCTTTAAAACATAAATAAAGATTGCCTAATTTTCTAATATTTCTTAATTTTCAAATCAGAGTTAAAAGAACTGGAATGATAATTTTTGAAATATCACAAAAACTATAGTTTTATTTCTAGTTAAGAGTGCAATTTATTATGAAATCCATTTTACTTCATTTTACACACATTTATAACAATAATATCCAGACAAAATCCAAGTACAAGAGCTTTATTTCAAAAATACATATAAAATAATGGAACTTATACATAACTGCTGCTTTGATTTTTGATAGTGTCTAAAAACAGCGCTATTTAAAAGCTCGCTTTTAAACTAAAGTACATGTAAGTACAAAATGCATATAAAAACTAAAATGTTTTGACTCAAATATAATTAGTGACATAATTTTAAAATGCAAGCATTTTACAACTTTGTGTATAAAAGTAAATTTACCAGGCATAGTATAAATCACATTAGCACCAAACAAAATTCTAGCTGCACAGAATTCTGAACAAGCATTAGAAAATGTCTATAATTATAATAGAAAATTTGTTATTGATAAAAAGGAAAAGTATTATTCCTAAAAAAAAAGGAGTAAAAAGGAAAAGTATTATTTATTATATATATTGAAAAGTATGATTCCAAGAAAGGATGTTAGTTAAACTCCAAAACACATAGAAATAAATAAAACATGAGATAAGAAAATAAAAAATAATTTTAAAAAATCGTGCAAATGAGTTACAAAATATAAAACTTCAATTTAAGTCTACAGAAAAATATGGAAATTAATAATTAAACTACATATATATGTTATATCAAGATGAACATAAAGAGGCAAAAAATGCACACCAATTTTAACAACGGCAGAACAATTATTTAAATAAACATTTCTAATTATTTTTTTAGCTCTCAGCCTTTTCAACAGTACCTTCTAAACAGTTATCAAACACATCCCCAAACATACAGACAAAAAGAAAAAAAAAAATGCCATATTCAACGCTATCTCCCTGCTTATCAGGAATGCTGTTTCTCTTTTAAAGTAGAAGAAATACACACACACAAGGAAAAAGAAAGTAGAACCCTAAACTAATATTGAAAGGAGAGAAAAAAATGCAAAATATACTTGAAATTAAAAGGAATCGACTACTTGCCGGGAAAAATTAAATTACACATCTAAAACTTTCAATATAACATACGAAGAAATTTCTTTTACCTAGTACCTTTCTTACCTAAACTATAAGTTCATGGCAATTCAACAAACCTCAAAATTTGAAGTTAGCATACAGCACCATGAAAAAGGGAAAATAAAATGTAGAAGTGTTGCTTTAGGCATTTAGTCTCATTTATGAATTGTATAACAAATATACTGTTATATAATAAGAATGAATATGGAATGTGAGCTCTTCTTTCTAAAAGAAAACAGGAATGTCCATATTATCTTTGTTAGTGTGAAAGCAAACTTTGGATACAACAGCTTCTGTGTCTTGCATATATTTTGAATAAAAACATAAGAAAAGGCAATGTTCCATGCATAATCATAGTCATGTCTCATTATTTTCAAGGAGGTGGAGGAGCAGCTGGTTTTAAGAATCGTTCTTGTGATGGTGATTTACCTCTGTTAGACTGTACTGAACTAGAGGAATTCTAAAAAGGAAAAAAGAAATAGATTTAACTCAAATTTATCAACAAAAGAAACTTTTTTTAATAAATGTAAGCTAAAAAATTTAATTTATTGCAGGGCACAAAATTTAAAGTCTAAAAAACGTAATCATGAGACTAAATGTACCAATCACCAATTGAAAAATACCCTGATTGAATGTTGGAAACAGTTATTGTCTGAAGATGCAAACATTTTCACTTTTCATTTGTTTTTTATTGCAGTTCAGTTGTTTGTAATAAACAAGAAGTGTCACACTTGAGTCGATACGTTTAAAATTTCAGAAAGAATAAACAATATTTTTGGAATACAGATAGTTTCGGTAGTGTTTCAACAGCATTTTCACCAAAACCGAATTTTCGGTCGATCTGCAATTATTTTTAAGTCCATTTTTTTTTTTTTAAATCATATTTTACACCCTAGTTACATATACTTTAATAGAATCTCGCATGTTTAAATAATCAAAGTATAAATTGTAGGATCAAGGGTTGGAAAAAACTCTTTCCTACAGAGAAGTAGAAATAGGGGAAATATGCGGGAACTGATGATTTTCAATTTTTGGGTACAGCAAGTAAAATATTGCTTCAAGATAAAGCTGTTTCAAAGTGAAAAAGACCGTATTTCTATATATAAGAGGGCTTCAAAATCAAAGTAGATCAAGTCCAAAAAAACATTATCAAGATATATTCAAAGCTACAATAGCAGAATTTTCTGTGCCAATCTACAGAAAATCAAAATTTATCTGTGACCTAACAATACTGTACCAAACCCACTAACGTTACATATATATATATATAACAGTACTGTACAGTGTATCTCATAAATATAAAGACACTCATATTTTCAAAATATTTTAATAATTCAGTATTTAAAATAAATTTATGCATATAATAAAAAGCATGTGACAAAAAAACATTTTACAGTAAATTAAATTAGAATGAAATAATTTCAACTCGAAAGTTGATAAATGGAAACAAATTTGCTGTCTCATAAATATAAAGATTTTTCACTTTTTTTTTAATTATCATCCAATAATAGATCCATTTTTATTAATGGCAGCAAATATTCTATAGCTGGCATGCTGTTTATTAAGTTGTGTAAATGTTCTGACTTTATATCAAACCAACTTTGTTCGATTTCTTCTATTATTTTGTAATTAATGAAAATATTTTAAAGTATAGGCCTCCATTGTTTTGTATATCCTGATTTGGTTGGGATCCGCATCCTCTGAAATTGAGTATTTATGGTGGTTGAAAAAAAAAAAAAAAAAAAATTCAAATTTAAAATCCAAATTCCTTGAATTTCAGTTTTTATTTCTATGCATTCTTTTAATGGAAAAAAAATCATTTTTCACATGTTTGGGTAATATTTTAATATGTATTCTTTATTTGCTATCATCCTGTAATTAAAATATTTTAAAATAGTCATGCATCGGGTATGACATCCAATTTCAACGCCAGCCACATGGATTGAGTATCTTGTTGAAATTGATTCCCTATTTATCTCTGGGAAAAAAAAAAAAGAAAGTCTTAAGGTTAAAATCTAAATTCATCCATTTTTAGTTTATATTTTTATGTATTATTTTGACAAAAAATTAATTTTCACATGTTTGGGTAATATTGGAATATTTTAGTTTCAATTTATTATTATAGTGAAATACATTTAACACGAAATGATATAGCGGTCCGGACAGTATACTATGCAACTTAATACATTTTTTTTCTTTTAACACGAAACAAAAATCGTTTAACACAAAAAAAATTCGCTTTCGATCTAGTTAGTTTGAGTTGAAATTGGGGAATTTTATGTTAAAACCACTGAATTTTAGGTGAAAATCTGTGAATTTCGTGTTTTTGTAAATTAGCTTATGTTTTATGAGCACAATGGCTGAGAAATCAGTGTGAAAACAAACTGCTATTTCGCTTCAAATGAAGATGCTTAATGCAGTTGCTGAAAAAGGACAAAAACAGAAATCTGCAAAGAGTTTGGCATTACCAATTCTACTTTATCAACAATAATAAAAAACAGGGATCCCATTACATTAATGTTTGAGCGCAGTATGTTTAAGCCAGAGAGAAAACGTATGAGAACTGCTAAGCACGAAGATTTAGAGACAGCTTTGCTTATTGCGGATGGGCGCGGGGTGTTTGCTGTCGGCGAGTGCTTTTAATTTATTGTTTATTATTTTTTTAATTAACGATAATTTAACATTTCAGCTGTCATTTTTTGCAAGAAAGAGTGTAATTATCATGAATTTAACTAACAGACAGAATTCTAAAGTTTTTTTTCGTATTTATGCCATTTAATATGTTTGGGTTGTGCTGACACCCCATGCCCGTTACATTTCATGGCGCACGTCCTGCCGGGTTAAAGAGAAAAAAAAAATATGATTTTTTCCTCCCAAAACAATATATATATTTTTGCTTCTTATCCTAAAGGATGCAACTTACTAATAGTTTAACAGGAAATTGAAATAAAATTTAACGACGTCCAAAATTTTTGTGAGTTTTGTTCTTTTTTTCTGAATCTTTTAATGCGAAATTCTTTTAACACAAAAAATTTTTTCGGTCTCCTCAGTTTCGTGTTAAATGTATTTCACTGTATTTTGTAATTAATTAAAAATACTTTAATAGGGTTCTGTAATGAGTCAAGTAACTTGATTTTTACAGCAGAATGAGGGAGAGGTGGAGGGGCATTCATTAGATTTTTCTGCAGATTTGTGTTATCATTAAAAAGAGGTATATTTTAAGATTATATTTTATTACTGATCTTACAGGGTGGCAACGGTCACGAGAAAATCAGCAATTTCAGTAATGTACTCCATGGCTTACACTTTCAATCCTTCTCCATGCACTAATGTCAGCATTTATGTTAAAAAAATTTTATTACAGTACAGGACCTATTATCCAGAATCCTCGGGACCGAAGGCTTTCCGGATTTCGGGCCCCCCTGAATTCCGTCAAAAAAATCGCAATTCATCAAAGGCGAAAAACGCAAATTTCATCAAAGAATCACGGAAAAAAAAAAAAATTCTAAGCCCTGCAAAAAAACCCACAAATTGCGTCAAAATATAGCGAAAAAAACACATTTCTTTAAAGGATCGAAAAAGCCTCCTGCAATTTCGTCAAAAGATCGCGCAAAAAATCTGCAAATTTCGTCCAAAAATCGCGAAAAAACTGCAAATTTTGCCAAAAGATCGCAAAAAAAAAAAACGAAATTTTGTAAAAGGATCGTGAAAAACACGCAAATTTAGTTAAAGGATTGCAGAAGTAAAACCCAAATTTCGTCAAAAGATAGCGGAAAAAAAAAAAAAGTTCTTCAAAGGATCGCAAAACACTCTTAATTTCGTCAAAAGATTGCGTAAAAGTGCGAATTTCGTTAAAGGATCGCGGAAAAAATGCATAATTAGTGCCGAGCCCCCACCCCCCTAAAATTAATAGCTAAGAATATTAAATAATGCAGGGCGGGAGGGGGTAGAGCTACATAAAGACCATATTTTGTTACTAAAAATTTTAAAATAGGCTTCCATATTTTAAAAAGGTAAAATCTGTGTTAAATCGCGATGTTAGATGGACGATAAATCAATTTAAGAAATTTCTACATTGTCCAGTCCTATTTGTAGATCACATCTTCAACCTAAGATGTGATTTGTTATAACACCAAACAAACTACTGTCTGCAGAACAAGTATTAATTTCATTCAGTTGAACAGTAAAACATTTGATCCAGAATGCCTCATATTGCAGCTTTACAGAAATAAATGTATAAGTGAACTAACATATAGAAACTATAGGAAATCAAAGGAAATAGCATTTAATTGAAACTAGCATTATTTCTTTAGAAACATCTTTGTTTTAATATATTTTAAGACAGAATCTCATGTTTACAAAGGAGTGGCAAAAGCTCTTATCTGCAGAGGAGTAGAAATGGGAGAAATATGTAGAAGGTAATGATTATCAAGCTTCAATAAAAATGAGTAAAATACTACTTAAAGATGTTAAATCAACTGCACATTTCTAAGATATTTTCTAGTCGCCAATGGCAACCAGAAGTTATGCAACCTAGTCTATTTGACGCTGAACTTTAGAAAACAGTATTACATTTTAAAAAACAAATAACCACAACAAATTTAGTATATAACTTTTTCTGTATCAGAAAATTGATAAATTTCAAATGGAAATAAAATTGAAACCTATTATTGATACAAAGAGAAATAATTTTACATTCTGCTATAGAACCAAATATAGGTAGAACAATTCTAAAGTTAACTATAAGTACTCACAGAACTTGGAGAAAATATGGGTGGAGGTGATGGACTTGGTATCACATGCAATTGTGAGAGACTCTGGTTGCAATGATGACAACGATTAGAACTAGGACTGAAAGTATCACGGCTGCCAGACACATTCATGGCTGGAAAATAAATAAATAAAAATTTACAACACATTTTAATTTTATGCAATCAATGCTCACGATTTAATTTCATGTAAACAATGCCTTATCAATCTCCGAAATTTATTCAATGGAAAGTTCTCTCGTTATGTTTTATTTTACATATAAATAAAACATGAGTTTCATTTATGAGTATGCTTAATAAAAACGCTAAATGAACAGACCCGTGAAATTTTGTAGACCATATCTATGCTGTAATTTATCCCCATATATTTTACATTCCTTATTTTTGAAAGATATTTTGAGGAAAAAAAAGAATTTTTGCACGAGCATCAACACAATGTTTTTGCAAATGTTACGGCGTAAATAACCTCAAATTTATTTGTTTATAATTTAACTCTGTTTATCTTTCATGTTGTAAAGCATAATTATAAAAGTGATTTCTTTTGACAGAAAAAATCTAATCTGTTTATCTAAATTGTTTATAATCCTGAATCAATATTTATGAGTAACATTATGATTTCAAGGTCATGTAATATAGATTTATTTACTTTATAATAATTTTGAATTGATGGTGATTTATTAGTTTTATAATTACTTGGATGTCATTTAAATGAATATTATAGCTATTTAGAAGATTTATAACTGCATATTGTAATTTTTATTTTGATGTTTATTTTATATAATATGTATCATTTTTAAAATGGTCAGTCTTGACTCTGTAACCAAGCAGAGAACATGTAACATGTCCTGACTCTGTAATCAGAGATGCCAATTGTTAAATCATGGCTCTGTTTAATACAGAGTGTATAGTGGAAGTCCTGACTCTGCAACCAAGCAGAGAACATTTTTTTTTGTATTGGCTCTGTTAAATACGGAGAATTACTATTATGGAACAATTATTAACTTCTAATGATGAATAGAATTTACATACTATTTCAGTTTTATTTAATAAACTATTTATTCTAATTGCTCTCCCATCTCACTTGGATTTTGAAAATTTATTTGTCAGACGAATTTCGGCGCCAACATTTATTTTTGGTGCCTCGCAACCCGCGAAACATTTTTTTTGAAAGAATAGTGAGCAGTTTGTCAAAGTGATTTGTGATTAACAAGTGTGATTTATATTTCAACCTGTGATTAGTGTGGAATTATTATTGTGCCATTTGGATTACGACATGCCATCTACATTACCTGGAATTAACAGGTAAGAAAATATTTTTTTCATTTTCTATGAATGGTTAATGTTTTAAAATAAGAATTATTCTTTATTTAAAATGGAAAATCTTGAAAAGCTGAAAGCAAAACGTTCTGTTGAACGAACGAGTTTCACGAAATTAATTACAAAATTAGAAACATTATTAAATGATGACATTGATAATACGAAAACCGATGAATTATTAGAGCTTCAAGAAATATTTCTCTTAAAAGAAACGGCTTTCCAAAGTTTGAATTGTGATATTGAAGCTCAAATATCCGACTTAAAAGAATATGAAAAGGACATTGCTAATAGTGAAAAGTACACTGACCAATTGATCAGTGCTAAATTTAAAATTAAAAATAGATTAAGAAAATGTAAAAAGGATAATGTTTCTATGATAGCAACTAGTCATGTAAATTCATTGAATGGTTCTGCTAGTGGAACAGAAACGAGTTCTGCCATGAAATTGCCTAAATTAAATGTTCCAAAATTTTCTGGTGAAATCGAAGAATGGGTCGAATTTTTTAACTGTTTTGAAACATCGATACACCAGAATAAATCACTATCTAAGATAGAAAAATTCGCTTATCTAAAATCCTTGTTATGTAATCGGGCCTATAATGTGGTTTGGGTATAATTGAAGAATGTGAGTTTAATAAAGATGAAATAAACACGTATTACATGCCTCACAGACCAGTAATAAGGGAAGATAAATCGACAACTAAAGTAAGAATTGTTTTTGATGCGTCATCCAAAGATAAGGGGGCAAAATCGTTAAACGAGTGCTTATTTCCTGGGCCCAATCTAAATCCTAACATATTGGACATTATTTTAAAATTCCGTCTCCACAAAATTGCTTTCTTGGCCGATATAGAAAAGGCATTCTTGCAAATCCAGATACAACAAGAAGATAGAAATTTTTTGAGGTTCCTGTGGTTTGACAATATCACTAGTAACAATCCCATTTTGAAGGTTTTTCGCATGACCCGTGTAACTTTTGGTGTAACAACTTCACCCTTTTTCCTTTCTGCAACCATCAAACATCACATTGAGGGGTATAAAGATTTGTTTGGAAAAATAGTTAATATGCTGGATACTTCCTTATACGTTGATGACCTGTTTCATGGAGCTGATTCAGTAAATGAAGCTTTTGTTTTATCAAACGGTGCAGAGAAGATATTGAGTGAGGCCAATATGAAACTCAGAAAATTTAAAACCAATTCTTCCGATTTAAAATTTTTATGGAAGGAACATGGAATAAACTTTGAGGAAGACACTCTTGAACAAAATCTTTCGAAGGTATTAGGAATTATATGGATAACAGAAAGTGACACCTTGAAAATAGACATACAACCACTTTTGGTAGAATTTGACCATAAAATTATTACCAAACGTATTGTTTTACAAACTGTGGCAAAAATTTATGATCCTATTGGACTCATTTCCCCTTTCGTGATAAGAATTAAATTTTTAATGCAAGAACTCTGGGAACATGGAATTGACTGGGATTCTACATTACCAGATTCTTTAAGTGGAAAATTCAGAAAATGGCATAATGAAATAAAAGACTTGGTAAATTTTGAAATTCTTAGAAAATATTTTGTAACTATCCCAAAATTAAATCCTGAAACCGCTCAACTTTTCATATTTTCTGATGCTAGTTTAAAGGGGTATGGGTCAGTGGCTTATTTACGTGATTCTTCTTCTTGTGAAACTTCATTTGTAATAGCAAAGTCGAGAGTAGCGCCTCTCAAGAAAATTACATTGCCGCGCATCGAACTTCTTGGAGCACTTACGGCTGCAAGATTAGCGAATTATTTAAAGGAAATATTTAAAATTGTGAATGAAAATATATTTTGTCTAAGTGACTCCCAAATTACCTTGCACTGGATTAAAGGAAGTGCTAACAACTGGAAGCCCTTTGTGGCAAACCGCGTACGCGAAATTCAGGAACTTGTTGCTCCTGTACAATGGAAATTTTGTAAAGGAAAGGAAAATCCTGCAGATGTTCTCTCTCGTGGTTGCTCTGCATCTGAATTGATTAATAACGAGGTATGGTTACATGGTCCTAGCTGGCTGAAGGAAGAATCGTTACCAGTATTTCCCCCTGAAACTCAACCTAATCTACCTGATGAAGAGGTCTTGCAAGAACAACGTAAAACGCTTGTTTGCTCCATATCCCAAAATATTCCAGAATTTGAGCTTTTATTTAAATTTTCATCCTGGTCTAAATTAAAACGAATTACGGCTTGGTGCCTCAGATTCATCAAAAATAGTACATGCCCATCTGAACGAGTCTATGGTTTTTTGACTGTTCCAGAACTTGAAAGGGCAACAAATGCTATTGTGAAATTAATTCAAAACCATGAATTCGGAGACGAACTGAAAATTCTAAAATCCAGAAAGATCCTAAATTCTAAAAGCAAACTCCTTCCTTTACATCCATTTCTTGACGAAAATGATATTCTTCGTGTTGGAGGTAGGCTAAAAAATGCAAACTTGTCTGAATATCAAAAACATCAAATCATTCTCCCTAAAAGGCATCATGTTACAGACTTGATAATAAAGTATTTTCATGAGAAACATCTTCATAGCGGGACTCAATTGACAATTTCAGCAATTCGACAAAAATTTTGGATAATTAATGCTAAAGAAGCTGTGAAAAGAGAAATAAGGAAATGTATGAAATGTTTCCGAAATTCATCACACCTTTCATCTCAGTTGATGGGAAATCTGCCATCAGCACGCGTGACACAAGCTCGAGTATTTTCAAGAGTAGGAGTCGACTTAGCCGGCCCCTTTTTGATCAAACCTCGTAAGGGACGTGGTGTGAAACCCTTTAAGCATTATGTTTGTCTGTATGTTTGTTTCGTAACAAAAGCTATCCATCTTGAGTTAGTCACTGATCTTACAACTGAAACCTTTCTAGCCTCATTGAAAAGATTCGTGGCTCGACGTGGAAAACCTCTAGAAATATTTTCCGACAGAGGTACAAATTTTGTAGGGGCAGACCGCGAAATAAAGAGAATGATGTCTCTAATTGCTTCTGATGAAAAATTGCACAAGTATCTTACTGACGAAATGATAGTATGGAAATTCAACCCACCTTCCGCCCCTCACTTTGGAGGCCTTTGGGAAGCGGGAATAAAACAAATGAAAAATCATTTGAAGAGAACAATTGGTGATCAGATTTTAACTTATGAAGAATTTTTGACCTTAATTGCACAAATTGAGTCATGCTTAAATTCAAGACCGCTTGTCGCTGAGTCTTCTGATCCAAATGACTTTACGGCTCTGACGCCAGGACATTTTATTATAGGAGCACCCTTGACCTCCTTACCTGAGCCTGATATCTCCTCTACCTATGTAACTCCTTTGGAACGTTGGAAATTGCTACAAAAGATTTTCCAAAGTTTTTGGAAAAGGTGGTCGTCAGACTATCTCTCACAATTGCAGCAACGTACAAAGTGGTTTAGAAGCAACCCGAACTTAAAAATCAATGACTTGGTGTTGATAAAGGAAGAAAACCAGCCCCCATTAAGGTGGAAATTGGGCAGAATAATTGAACTATTTCCTGGGGATGATAATATTGTTCGTGTTGTCAAATTAAAGACTTCTACTGGTGAACTGAAACGCCCTATCACAAAATTGTCTCCTCTACCGATGGACATTTAATATAATAGAATTTTACTTTATTTTAACTAACTTTATTATTATTATTTTTTTTCTATGTCTAATTTTTGTAACTTTCTGAACTATTTTGTATATTAATGTCTTTTTCTATTTTTAGTTGTTCCAGAAACTGTTTTTTATAGAAGTAGTAGGATTTAATTGCATTTCATTTTAGTTATACTTAACATTTAAGGTAATATTTTAAATTTGTATTTAATATTTGATTATTTAGTATGTGATAGTGGAAATTTGGTAAGTTATAATTGTTCGATGAACTCCGTTCATGGAGGCGGAGGATGTTACGGCGTAAATAACCTCAAATTTATTTGTTTATAATTTAACTCTGTTTATCTTTCATGTTGTAAAGCATAATTATAAAAGTGATTTCTTTTGACAGAAAAAATCTAATCTGTTTATCTAAATTGTTTATAATCCTGAATCAATATTTATGAGTAACATTATGATTTCAAGGTCATGTAATATAGATTTATTTACTTTATAATAATTTTGAATTGATGGTGATTTATTAGTTTTATAATTACTTGGATGTCATTTAAATGAATATTATAGCTATTTAGAAGATTTATAACTGCATATTGTAATTTTTATTTTGATGTTTATTTTATATAATATGTATCATTTTTAAAATGGTCAGTCTTGACTCTGTAACCAAGCAGAGAACATGTAACATGTCCTGACTCTGTAATCAGAGATGCCAATTGTTAAATCATGGCTCTGTTTAATACAGAGTGTATAGTGGAAGTCCTGACTCTGCAACCAAGCAGAGAACATTTTTTTTTGTATTGGCTCTGTTAAATACGGAGAATTACTATTATGGAACAATTATTAACTTCTAATGATGAATAGAATTTACATACTATTTCAGTTTTATTTAATAAACTATTTATTCTAATTGCTCTCCCATCTCACTTGGATTTTGAAAATTTATTTGTCAGACGAATTTCGGCGCCAACAGCAAAGTTAAAATTCTATTTCATATTAATCCATTTTTGCATGACCTTATTAGGTTTAACAATTCCAGGTTTTACATTCTGTAGAGATTAAAAAGAACAAATTTGATTTTTTCCTCCACTTTTCTCTTTCTATACCAGCAAATTTGATTTTTTCCTCCACTTTTCTCTTTCTATACCAGCTGGTAATAACATAGAATATCTGTTTTAAGCATTTTTATAGCATTCAGATATGTGACACAATAACACAATGCTTTCTGATGAAGATTAATTTATAACAAGCAGGTTTGTTGGTGTTTGTTTAGCTTTAGTTCACAGTAGCTAAACAGCTAGAGTATAAAACTCACAGCCTGCGGCTTCATTTCAATACTTGGCCACAGAAACATAGCTATGTAGATGCCGGCTATGTGCACATTAAATCTGTGATGCATAAAGTTCTCTTGTGAGTGGTTGATAGGTCAGAGAGGGTACAGTTATTGTTGTCAGGTCCATTGTTGCAAAAAGCAAGCAGGGGTCGATCCAGGCAAAATTTGGGGGCTATTTAAGGCCCCTTCATAAATATCCATTTAATAAAACAGGCCCCTTTACAAAATTCTTTTCAATAAAACATGCCCTTCACAAAACTCCTTTCCATAAAACAAGCTCCTTCATAATAATATATCTTAATAAAACAGGCCCCTTCACAAAATTTCTTTCAATAAAACAGGCCCCTTCATAAAATTTCTTTCAATATAAAACAGGCCCCTACACAAAGTTCCATTCGATAAAAACATGCTTTTCACTGATTATTTCTATTAAAATGTTTAATATTTAAACAAAATAAACTCGCCATAAAGGAAAACTTTAGCAGAAGGATTTAAAGAAGTTATTAATAAACATTTGATGTGAATTTGAGAAACTATTTCATTTTTCGCGGCAAAATGTTATTTTTCACAAAAATAACTTTTACTTTTCACAAAATGGGCCCCCAAGAAAAAAAAAACCCGTATCGAACCCTGGCAAGACAGGGTAATTAATAATAAAAAAAGTACAGCAAGATCTAAATTAAAACAAAATTATAAACAGTTTTATAACATATTAAATTTATGAAAATTAAATAATTTCTAAGGGTCATAATTCACAGCAAATTCAACAGCACTACTGTTGGGTGCAATTAACAATAGAACAATTGCTGATCATTAATAAAACAATATTACACTTAGCATAAAGCACAAAATGATACATACACATAATAATACAGCAAAATACTCAAACTTTTAAATTATACTTTATCAAAACTTTCATTGACTAAACTGAACAAAAATCAATAATCTCATATGATTTTGGAACAATAAAACATGGTGATACCCTTCCATAAGTGAAAGTCATAAAATTTTACAGGATCAAAAAATAGTAATATGAGTAGAGTATGCTTGGATAAACTGTATATAACTTGTATATAATGTAACAATATACCAATAAACGAACTACAATATCATCTTATAGGTCTGCACAGGCATTCAATTTCTTAATGGAATCATTCATGACTAAGATAGATTTATTTTCCGAACACATACTGTAAGGAAAGTACTGTAATTATAATTTGCACACGAGTGAGAGTAAACACAATAGCTTCCAAATGGCACTACCGATTGAGTTACAATTTGGCAAATATGTTATAGATCATTGTTCCAAAAAAGTATAGATTTTCATACAAATCTGTCAGTAGATTAGGTACCTCAATCATTTTTAAACCATTTTGCAAAAGATTCATTAGAAAAAATTACCAACGAAATGTGACAGAGTATAAGTGATAAATATTGCAGTGATATAGTAAAGCATTAGTGAAAATTAGAGGTCCAGTGTTTGAATCCAGCTGATTCCATTGCATCTGAAATTTATCTGAATCCCACAGTATTCATTCTATGTGTTCAGAAAGCCAATTGGCATCACTTTTCAAGATTTTTTGTATTTTGTCATTAAGGATTCCAACTAATGTACAGCTGTCAACAGTATCTTCATGGCTCAAACTTTTAGGCAAACTAAGTCTAGTAAGAGATGAATAAATTTTCCATGAATTTCAGTGTTCCCAAATATAAAAAAGACAAATGCAGCACAAGACCGAAAACTTTCACCCATGATGATTTCAAAATTATTCCTGTCTTACTTGTGTTCACAACTAATTATAAATGTAAAAAATATATAACGCACGTTCGAGACTAGTAAGGGAGTCGCGACCTGTTCACTTGCCGGCATGTGTCCATACAGCCAGCTTTTCATATGTAAGGACTTCTGGGGTTGACATCACTTGTGAGATAAATAATTGGGCTCTGGAACCTCTTGGTGGATCAAACTCATTTATTTCGTATGCTCCATCTTACAGTCTGATTCGTGAGTCCGGTCGGAGATCCCTCGAGCCAATTACGTCGCTGAGTTCAGGAGTGCTACATGGCCATAGGTTTGACAGGCTTCTCAAATCTGCAAGATCTCCTTTTTTTCGAGCGCACATTAGCCAATATCTTGGGGCTTGTCATATTTTCCAGCAGAGGGCATAGTTGTAAATTTGGGAGGAACATTTCTTTAATTGGTTGTACAGCTTTTGATTGATTGTCTGGGTTCAGAAGCCAGAACTGGGCTTGGCTGTCCTGGGAATGAGCTAACCACCACATGGCTACAAAATTTGTAACTCGGCTATTTTTACTCTTAAGGATCGTCCGAAAATGATATCTGAAAGTAATAAGATGTATTGTTGGGAAACAAAGTTACAAGGGGTAAAACTGGTTTTAGAATGTGATTTAAAGTTATGAGAAAGAAACTTCGGATTTTAATTTAAATTTTTGAAATTTAATTTGAAATTTTGAATTTTAAAAAGGTGTTTTATACTTTCATACATACATTTAATTCTTACACAATTTCAGAAAAATTTCCTTCTAAAATCTATAAATAGTTTTAATGGAAAAATTCTTACTTGCATATCAAACTTTACAATCTTAAAAACTTTTCCAGGGAAAAAAAAAAAAAAAAGTCAAATTACAATGAAATTTCCAACAAAACTAAAATCAAAACCTTTTATTAGATAGTTTCTTTGCTATTGAACAATATTATAAGAAATAATGAAGCTCAACAATCTTGCAGGGTTCGTAGCCATTTCTTTAAATAAAATTCAATGACATTTAAAGAGTTCCACAGACCAAAACTAAAAAAAATTTAGGACCTACAAATTAAATTAATAAATGAACTATAATATGAATTTTATACAAGGTTTCATTTTTGTAAATACAAATTTTAAACATTCAAAATGGAAGAATGGGGGAGGAGTTACAGCATATGGCAGTAGAAATTTAGAACACTATTATTTATAGCTATTTCAAAATAATAAATACAGCAGAGAAAAAAAAAAAAAAAAAAAAAAAAGAATTTTAAAGATTGTAAACTTAGTGTGCTTGAGGAAAAGATGGGATTCAAGATTTTTGGAAGGGGGAATTAAAATATTTAATTATTGACACTGCAAAGTAAGAAATAAGACACAAAATTTACGAAAAATTACGAAGCTTAAGATTTGAAACTTTTTGTGATGGGAAGAGGACAAAAGCATAAGATTATAAAAAGGGATTGGGCGATTTAGAAGGAATTAAAATAAAAAGAACAAGAAATCATGTGTTAAGCATAGATTATGAAAAAAATTCTGATACTTCCAGAACAGTATCAAAACTTCACAGTTTAAAAACGTGAAAGAAAATATCTAAGTAAATAATTTAAAAAACACAACACATTTGAAAACCCAATGTTAGCAATTTCTGTCCATAGTTGGAAATGTACTCTAATTATTTTGTGCTCTATATGACCTATAGTTTTATACAGTCAGACATTTATTTAATGAAGTCACTAAATCCCGAAAAAAAGTTTGTTATGTGGAAAATTCGTTAAAGATTCACCTTTTAAAATACTTGAAACTATGTATTTTTTTATAAATTATATCTATTTGTTTTATTTATTTTACCAATCAAAAGGAAACATGCAAGGAAAACAAGAATAAAACAAAACATTGTCTGAGAATACACTTTATTTTCAGTTTTAAGAAAATAATTTTACATTAAAATTAATGAATTTTAATGACATTGTATTATAATTAGTAATTTTAAGCGTGCATTACCATACGTGTCCTTAAATTTAATTACTGAAAAAGTCTTAATTTTGTCAGAGTTTTTTTGCTTCAAAAAGTATTTTCTCTCATTATAGGTCTTACATCTTTTGAATGTACCAAAACCCGTTTCAGGCATATTTTCTTCAAACTGCAATCAGCATCGGATTGTTTCAAATGATTTTAGCATTTCGTCATATGAAGGTTTGTTGATTTCTGCATCACAATCAATTCCATTCTCATCACAATTTATTGCTGTATTTTTATTTTTAAAACTGTAAAATATCCAATTCAATTAGTGTTTCTGAGGTCTCAACTTCAGAATCATGAGAAAGAAAATCATCAATCGGCACATCATCATTGATTTCTTCTTTTTCCCCTCAGCTGTATCCACATTTTATTATTATTATTTTTTTTTCTTTGTAAGTTCCTCTAAGGGAATATCATCTTCCTTCTACGTATTTGCTGAATTCTCATTGTTGACAAAGAATCCAGCTTTAGCAAAACTGTTGTGAATAGTACAATCTGTGACATCATAGTTCCACACTTTGAAAATTTCCGATAAGCATCCCATTAGTTGATTTTTGGCATGCAGTGATTGTTTTCAAGCGTAGTAATAATTTTTTGCATTATTCTCTTGTGATACTGCATTTTGAAACTTTTGAACACTGCTTGATCCATTGGCTAAATTTTGTAGTAATAGGTTTTTTGGTCGATTTCCTTTGAATGGGCTGGACAATTGTCAAAAACAAGAACCATTTGGTGACACTCTGCAATCATACGTTTGTTCAACTTTTTAACCTATTTTTCACAAATTTCTGACGCCATCCAAGATATTTTGTTAAAGTCATAATCAATCTCCAAAGATTTTGCACCTTTTAAACATCTTGCATTTTTGGTTCTATTGATAATTATGGTTTCAATTTCCTATTTCATCATGGTCCAGTCATATTTGCACTTAACATGACAGTTATTTTTGCTTTGCTCTTCTTTTCCCTACAAAGCATTTGTACTTTTTAAACTTTAATGTCTTTTGAGGCAAGCATGAAAAAAATAAATAAGTCTCATCTGCATTAAAGATGTTTTATGGCTTATAGTCTAAAAATTTTATTCATTGTCTCTGTTATATAATTATCATAACATCTTTATTTTCACGAGATCAGGTGAAAGTCTCATCACTTGATCAAGGTTTTGAATTACAAGACCCACACTTCGGTTGCTACTTCATGATGTATGGGTGTGCGATGCAGCATAAAATTAAACAAGCAAATCAAATTTAAGTAACCGATCAACATAGAACCAAAATAACGTAAAACACAGCTGCCATTATGATGGCATAAGTGCTTGTCCAGCAGACTGCCGTCATGTGACGATCAGGCGCTTCGCCACCTTTCCAAGCACTCAAAAGCGTAGAAATGGGTTATAACCCAGTAGGTAGGGGCCTGGTCAGCAGTTAGCAAAGCTGAATATGCTGATTTTTTAAAATCCCAAAATTTAAATTGTTACAATTCAGGAGGGAAAAGAGAACTGCTGCTTTTTTTCCCCTGCACATGTTTGAAATAATAAACACACATAAAAAGTCTGTACTGTTCTCTTTTTCTTCACAAGATATATTTTTCAAAAATTGCAATTTTGACATATTTCAGAAAATTTTAAAGTACTTAAAATTTTCCAAGAAATAGCCATAAATGCACAACATTTACAAGATCCGATAGATAAAAGTGTGTAGATTTAAGACCTTCTTGAATTATTTGTTTATCTCAATTAGTTACAAAAAATATGCAACATTTTATATATTTAATTTTGTAAAAACGGTCATAATCACGCTCTTTGACCCCCTTTAATTCAATATATATATATATATATATATATATATATATATATATATATAAATATATATAATATATATAAATATAATATATATATATATATATATATATATATATATATATATATATATATATATAAATATAATATATATATATATATATATATATATATATATATATATAAATATATATAATATATATAAATATATATATATAAATATAATATATATATATATATATAAATATATATAATATATATAAAATATATATATATATATAAATATATATAATATATATAAAATATATATATATATATATATATATATATATATATATATATTATATATTTTTTTTTTTTTTTTTTTTTTTGCAAATGGATTTTTACTTCTTTTCTATGGATTTTCACAAACAAAATATTATGGGGAAAATGAAAATTGGTACAGCAACCATAACCAACATAAAAGTATTCGTATGAAATATGACAAAACGATCTTTTAAAGTTATAAGATGTGATGCGGGAAAACCAACTTAACAGGGGCAAAAGCAGATTCAGTCATTGAGACAAAATTACTAAAGCATTTAAAAAGTTAATTTTAATTTCTAAATTTAAATTTCTATTTTTTGAAATGGGGATTTAAAATTTTAAAAGGGGGCAAAATGGGGATTTAAAATTTTAAAAAGGGGCTTAGCTTTTATCATTTCATATATATGATATATAATCAAGATTCTGTGGAATTACTTTTTGTGAGTTTTAATGATGCTGCAGTAATTTGTATAAATAAATATTTTTTAAAGCTTAACTTTGTACACATTCTCATTTTGCAAGCCATTTTCAAACTAGAAAAATAAAAACAGAGAGAAAGAAATGTCTGTAAAGCACACAATTGAAAAATTATAATGTAAAGAAAAATGTAATATGAAAATAAGAATGCACATGGAGAATATGTGTGCCTAAACTTCAAAATGAAAAACGCAATGTACACAATATTGCATATTTTGGGAAAGTTTAATTTTGAGAAGAAGGAAATGGAATTTTTATAAAATCTATATAGTTAAAACGATAAAAGTTTTCTTTCAACAGTCTGCAAGAAGAAACTACTACATCAAATTACACCAATCTTTTTTTAAATATTTGGCCACAGATTTGTTATATATTCCTTTGTTCAAATATTTTATTTAATTAGCCATAATTTTAAATTAAAATTCTACAGCTGTACATGCCAGTATATAAGTACAAGTCTGCCTTTGAAGTGACACACTGCAGATGCACAAAGATGTTCGCTCAGTTGAGCTATCACATCACAGGTAGAAGTTGTTTTAAGTTTGTCGCCTATTCGATCTTACTGTAAACAGCTTTTTCTTTCTTTCATAAATAATATTATTTGGCTCTTTAAGCATTATTAACAATTCAAAAATCTATTATGCCGATATTAAGAGCTAGATACGGTTAATTTCAGCGGTGCCATACTCAGGCCTGCCAACTGCTACGAAAAAATCATAGTTGCTACGATTTGGACCTATAAACTACGATGCTACGAAAATCGGTCTTAAACTACGATTTTTTGCAAAAAACATGAACGCATTTTTTGCTTCTAGTTGAGATTTTTATCCCACATAGCATATTTTTCAAAAGTGATTCTGTTCCGAATTTTCAAAAGTTTCAAAGTATTCATTTCCGCAAATTTAAAAAAATTGGTCTTTAGTCCAAAAATTCGAACATTAAAAATTGCTCATGGGAAAAAAAAATCTGGGCCGCGAAACAAATTTAACATAAAACACTCTTTATGTGTATTAACCACGAGTGAATCATGTTTCTGTAAACACGATTTATACAGGATTTTCCTTCCTTAGAAACAGGGATGCCACTTTAAGAATTTCTGGATGGCAGGCGTGTTCTCTGAAGAGCAGGGTTTGAAATAGTGTACAAAATCGCACGATTTACATGCAGAAAATTAAAGTCCTGCATAAATAAAAACTGCTGAGCAGTATTTCCCCCTGCAAATTCATCCACAGATCTATGATTCTTCTGTGAATATATTTTGAAATTTATTGGAAGTCTGCGAATTTCTTTTTTTTTTTTTTTTTTTTTTTTTTTTTATGTAATTTCTCCAAATTAATTCGTGAATCAATTGCGGAAAAAATTGAGAATTCCTTCAAACGATCGTGTAAAAATATCGGGTATTTCGTCAAAGATCTCAGAAATAAATAGTGATTATCTTCAATAGATCGCTTAATAAAATTGCTGATTTCTTTAAGAGTTCCGAAAGAGATTGCGAATTCCGCCCAAAATTACGAATTTCGATAAACTATCGAGGTAAATATATTGCAAATTTCGTCAAAAGGTCGTCGAAACAAGTAGTGAATTTTGTTAATTGGTCGCGAAAAGATATCGAAAATTTTGCCAATTGGTTGCGATAAACTATCGCGAATTTCGACAAATGACAGTGTAAAAAAAATCAATTTCGTCAATTGGTCGCAGAAGAAAATTAATTTCGTCAAAGGATTATGGTAAAAACATGAATTTTGTCAAAATATCGCAGAAAGAAAACACGAATTTCGTGAAAAGATCAGTTAGAAAACTCAAATTTCATCGAAAGATCAGTAAGAAAAATGCAAATTTCACCGAAAGATCGCAGAAAGAAAACACTAATTTCGTCAAAGGACCGTGGCAAAAAACGCAAAATTCGTCAAAGGATTGCGGTAAAAAATGCGAATTTCGTCAAAAGTTCGTGGTAAAAAGTGCGGATTTCAACAAAGAATCGTGATAGAAAAATGTGAATTATGATTGTGGGAAAAATAGTGAATATCCTGAAATGATGGTGGGAGAAAAATCGCGAAGTACGCCAAACTTTACTGCACTGGGCTAAAAAATTGGAACCAGGGTTCTTTTACAAATGTAAAAACGCTGCAAAACTCTAAAAATTGTATAAAAATAGTCAGAGGAAAAAATGTACTCTATTCAGTTGGAAGACTGAAACCTTATTCCTTCTACGAATGTCGAAAGATGGCTGCGAAACACGAAAAAGCAACCAACATCCAGATTATTTTAATTTTGTGTGCTACGATTTCTCATTTTCAAAGGTTGGCAGGTCTGCTTACTACACACAGAAGATAAACACAGTGATTTGAGGCTAAAAGTTATGGCTGCTGATCTGTCTTATGAATTGCCAATAGTTACACACAAAGATTGGGAAACTAGCATGTTAAGTTGTAGCTGCTTCTTTGAAAAAATAAGGTATAAATATTAAAAAGGCAAAACTATTTCTGTAAGATCAGAATTCAAATTCGAGACAATTGCATATGCATCAACTGTTTTTCGAGCCTTTTCAATTTAGAAGGAAGAAAAAAAAAAAGAGTTCCTGTTAGCGTAGTGGGTTAAAGCAGCAGTTTAAAAGTCTGAATTTTTGTACAGCCCAAGCATGGCAAAATTTGTAGTATTTTTGTCGATAATTCATTTCAATAATGACATTTTATTAGGAAGAGAAATTATAGGATTTTATTTTATTTATTATTATTTTAATGCTTTATAATTAAATAAAATTTAACACAATAATATTTTGAAAAAATAATGATTTTATATTTAAAATATTTAAGCTAAAACATTTTGCATGTAATTATCAATTAAATAAATTGAGCTGATCTACAATTTTCATTATATTTTCTGACCATTATCAAAAATACATATGTGTGTGTGTGTGTCAGAAAAGTTTTTCATTCATTTGCGTAAAAAATAAAACTGAAAGAAAGAAAAATATTCGTGTAAGAGTTATAAAAGAAATTACCTTGATATTCAGGTTTAATATTTAAAAAATGTATAAAAATGTAAAATAAAATTCAAGTATTAAAAAATATATATTATAAATTCTGCTTCTGGGATCATTAGCTGCATCAAGTTTCAAATTTAGGTTTTTAGAAAAAGAGAGATAAAAATAAAATCCATGGCAGCTTTTAGTGGTCGTGTAGTTTAAAAAAAAAAAAAAAAAAATGAAAAGAAAAAAAAAATTGTTTAATAGATTACAACGACTATTTGGAATTTTTTTTTTTTTTTTTCCTTCTTTTACTATCAATCGATTAAACATTAGATTGTTTCCTTTTTCGCGTTTGTCTTTTATTATGTAATCGATTTTCATGGCCTACATAATTAGTTGAAGACCTCGATTTTCATGGCCTACATAATTAGTTGAAGACCTCGATTTTCATGGCCTACATAATGAGTTGAAGACCTCGATTTTCATGGCCTACATAATGAGTTGAAGACCTCGATTTTTGCTTTGGAAGACTATTTTCATTTTGGCGTCGCTCTTTGGCTTTGGATTTTTCCATATCTGATAATTTGCGCCTACCATTTTGTAGCTTTTTCAATTTTTAACGATTTTATGCCTTTCTATTACCTATTCAAATAAAAATTCTTCTAAAAGTAAAGAACATCGTTGAGTTTCGTTAAAAAAAAAATAAGAGCATTATTTGGCCCCATCCTCGACCGAAAACAACAACCATTTCCAAATGGTTAATAAATATTATTTTTTCATAAAAGATGTAATAAAAAAAAGTAAAAATAAATTCTCTACCCGGTATTTTTAGGTAAATTTCTGATAAAAAGCAAGCTTAATTGGTTGTAAATTAGAAACTTAAAATTCTTTTACTTCATTGAATAGGTTAGACTGACAGCATCATCTATCGCCTTAAAGAAATAGGAATCACTTATGCAATATAGAAATTCGTCACATAATTAGTCAATCTGTAACTAATTTAAAAGTAACTAATTAAAAATTTAAGAATTTTTTTAATGAAACAATCAAGTTATTTACCACCAAATCTTGATGGACACTATCTAGTAGAGGATAAAAATAGCCAAGATAAAAAAATAAAAATAAATGTACAGTAAAAGAAAAGAAATGTAGAAAGAAGAACTAGAACGCTTAGAAAAATGTTGAAATCACACAAAATTGGGGATTGGTAGAAATATGTCAATAGATTAATGCAAATTAAGAAATAATTTTGTTTTTAAAAATAAAAAGTCAAAAACTGAAATATTAGTGAAATAGTATTATATTGTAATGATGCAAGAATAATAAAAAAAAACCCTAAATATGTAAAATATTCATATTTGAAAAATAAGAAAAGAAATATTTAAATCACTTTTTAAATTAGAAAAAAAAAAAAATCACTTAGCAATATTTATAAGCAACATACCTGGACTATGAGGATTGGAAGACATCCCAGAATGAGATGGAATGGGACTAGGCACAGATCTAGAATTTAAATGCCCATACTCACTAAATTGCCTAAAATATGAAATTATACAGAACTATAGCACATAAAAAATATTCAAAATATATTTAATTAAGCTTTAAAAGTTTCTGTTATATAAAGAAAAATATTTTCAAATCATTTAAATAAAATTATGAAAGTCTTATGATTAAAATTTTAAAACAACTAAGCAAGAGGTTATGGAAAAAGTTCAACAATGTCACAGTTTTATTGAAGTACTTTGGAATGAAAATACATGCTAGTATTTCTAATTATCTATATAATTAAAATATATTTTCTCCTTTCGATCAAACTTAGAAATATTAATTTTGATAGTTTCTTTCTTTGAATATATTTTTAGAGGTTACAAATTATTTTCATAAGTAAAATTCACAAGTACTTACAGCATTGGCCAAAAGTATTGAGCACTTCCATATTTTTAATATATCTTTCAAATTTATAGTAAAATACAAATGTTTAACGGCATACAATTATGAATTTCTTTTTAAATTATCACAGTTTATATTAAAATTTTAAAGACAGCAAATGAACAACTTATCTTTCAGCTACACTATCACTCTAATTTGTTTTACTGCAAGTTTTGTTTGTATTCTGCAAGTTAATAGATAATTTTGAAAATTAGCATACCATAACCATATTTTTTGTATATGCCACTTCATTGTGTATTATATGTGCAGCTTGGTTCTTAATACTTCATTTAGAAAAAGAAAAAAAAAAAAAAAAAAAAGGGAAGGAAAAACACATCCAGAGTTACCAAGTTTCAGAGGGCAAAAAATCAGGAGCTTTTTTAAAAAGAAATCAGGAGACTTTCTTTCAATGATATTTTTTTACTTTTTAAAAGTAAACATAAAATAATAATAATTATTTTATTTTAAATAATATTACAACTATATATACTTAATAAATTTAAAAACACTTTTAATTACATAAAATATGTTTTAAATGAATTTGAAATTCATGATTATAAATACCAGGAATGGATCTTGTCTGATACAAATTTTGTCTCTCTACACAATTATAAAAGTTAGGAATGATAGATATTCTTTATTTATAAAGAAATTATTAATAACTAAGATAAATTTATTCATGGTGATTACATTAAAACAAATGAATTTACAGTTTGCAGCATAAAGTTTCAATTTATTCACTATATTAAATAAAATTAATGGTACCATCTTTTGCATCCAATTGTAAGAATGAAAATTGAAAATGTACATATAGCAAGAGTCAAAGTTTTAAAGAGGCATCATATGTATTTGACCTGAACTTCTATATCAAATAGCACTAACCAAACAGAGAAGAAATAAACATCTGTGATTTTTATAGCACATTTAAATATAAAATAAGAATGAGGAAAATTGTGTTAAAAAATCAGGAGAAATAAGTTAAAAATAAGGAGTATGGAAAATCAAATTAAAATTAGGAGGCTTGGCAAGTTTGCACATCCCAAACAGATTGTATTCCATTAAATTTAACAGAACTAAAATTCATAATAATCACACTATACTGTGTTATGGTTTCATAAATTTAAATACAAAAAATAGATTTTATGCAGTGACCAATGATCATAAAAATAGAAAAAAATGAAAGCCAGTTGAATCCTAAACTTAAGTGTACCACTTCGATTTAAAAAATAAATTATGAGGAAAAAACTGTGCACTATACAGACATAGAATATATATATATATATAAAGGAATTCACACAAAATTGCAAAAACCTAGCATTCAGTGATGAAAGTAAGGAATGTTGTTTCAAGCAAAATATGCATGTAATTTTTTAGTAGTTTAATTTTTAACACATGTTCTGCCTTTAATTATTAAAATCATGAGAAATTCTTTGTAAGCTCAGCAAAAATCCTCTAAAAACATATGAAATAGTAAATCCAAAACCACATTAATGGGAGATGACGGAAAGTGGAAATTCACAATTCTATATTAATTATTCAAAAAAATAAAATATATATATTATATATATATTCAAAACAACAAGAGAGATATACCTTTCTTCATCCATTTCAAGACTAGATTCACTTTCGGATAGATGGCGACACAATGTTTGTTGTCTTTCGACTTCCATTTGTAATCTTTTTTGTAAACGAATATTTTCATCTCGAATTTGTTTCTCTTCCATAGCAAACTGGGCCATTTTTTCTGAATCTAAATAAAAATAAATTTTATATATTATTCTGAAGTATAGCAATACTTTCTTGACAACTACTTTAAAAATATACAGTGAACTCCCATTAGTGAAGACTTCTAAGGAAGGCTATTTTTTGTTTGCACTAACCAAAGTCTGCATTAAGCGATGTCTTTTACATTAATTAGAATATAATGGGGAAAACAAAATTGCGTGCATTACCCAGAGATATGTCTTATGCAGAGACACATTAACGAGAGTTGACTGTATATATAGTAAACTTCTAAATTTTATCATAGCTTGGGGCTGCTGAAAAGGCGACTCTTCTAGAGAAGTGACAAAGTTGAGAGAAATACAAAATAAGAATATAAAAATATACTTATGAAGATAAAACCTATATGAAAAATTAAACTTTTTTCATTCTTATTTTTTGGAGAGGAAGAGGGATTATTCAGTTATTTTTAAGTTAATTATTTGGTTTAGATTATGTTTTTGTACTTTGACATTGTTTCTATATAACCAGAAGATTTCTAAGTTCTATTAACAGAGATTGATCTCCGTTGCCTAAATATTATAATCGCCAACTTTTTTAGCATTCTTCAGAGCAGAATGTTTTTGTGCAGAATGCTCTGCAACAAGCTTTTGGTTGAAAAAAACTGTTCTTTAGGAGATGGATATATTTTATTACTAGCTGACCCACCCGGCGTTGCCTGGGGCCTGTTATAATAATCTTAAACAAAAGTCAAGTTTGTATGATTTTATATCTTTTAAAAATCTTTTAAATGAACCTAGTTTCGGGGGCCCCATCGATTTCCGCAGTGTCTATTGTGTTCCCAACAACCTCATTCCGAATGAACCTGGGACCCCGCTATCTAAAGCATCATGCACCAGAAGTGCTGCACACATGCTGGAGACAGTTAAACACCAAGTTGAGCGAGCCAAACTTCGTAGTAATCAAGTCTGAAGAACATGAAAAAAAGTATCCACTATTAATGTTAGAAAATGTTGGTAACTAAAGTCTAAAGACAAAATTTCGTAATACAGAATGTAGTTGAATTTTCATCTAAGTTGAATGAACCAAATCCCATTGAAATAATCCCTTAGAACCCAAGGAAAGAATGCGTGCCCAAGTGGTGGAAGTGCTCGCTCCCTCCTGGAAATTTCACAAATTACTGACAAACAGATGAAATCCCTTATTTAAAGTTATCTTTAAAGTAACACGATTTTTAATTTACAGCTGTAGTGAGTAAACGTATGTTTTTGCCGAAAAAGATTAATGTTCGAGAAAGGTGGAAGCTAAGGTAAAAAGAAGGTCCGGGTCTTTGGGGGCTAGGATCTTAACTGGAATATAGTTGGTAGTTTTAAAGTAGCTGGAGGATGCTACAACTATGTTACAGAAAATTGTAATAAAATTGGATCGTTTTTCAAGAAGCTGCAACAAAAGCCCTAAGAAGGAGATTAATACTCAAAATTGGTGGTAGCTGAAGTCTGAGAAATATTTGACATTCACGTAGTAGCTGGAGGACCTAAGAAATTGTTAAGGGAAAAAAAGCTAGTGAATCAGACCATTTTTAAGGGAGCTATAACACAGGATCCAAAAAGGGGCCAATTGATGGTTAAGATTAGGGTCCTAATATGAAAATATGTTAAATGGCCTTGGTTTTTAGAACTTTAGTTCTTCAATTAGTCAAAATTAAGCATACGTATGAATTATTAAAATGAAATTTTAAAGAAATGTGCAAAAATAGAGGGAAATGCTTAGAACAGGGCCCTAGGGACCCAGTAAAAAATATAAGGGTGTTGGTCAGGGGAGAGGAATCCAAAACTCAACTTTAAATTTTGCATTGAAAATGTGAGAAAATTAGGAGATGAAAAATTCATGCCGCACAAAAAAGTTTAAGGGTCTCCGAATCGAGCCCTGTGTGTTTCTAGGGGGCCCCCAGGATTTTAACTGGAATCTAGAAACAAGAGAATAACTAAATGGAAAAAGGATTCCAAAAATGAAGATGGGATTAAGAGGGGGCAATCTATTAACAATTTATGGTGCAAAAATTTCAAGCCCAAGGTGGCAGGGATTTAACTGGCATGTAACTGAGTATAAAGATATTTTTTAGTAGTTTTTAAAATAAATCGGCAGATGCTAGAACTATCTTAAAGAAAATCACATGCAATTCAGATAATTTTTAAAAAAGCTGCATCAAGGGCCCCAAGAAGGCGATTAATAATCAAAATTGGTAGTAGCTGAAGTCTGAAAATTTTTTTTGTCGTTCATCTAATAGCTGGAGGACTTAAGAAGTTGTTAGGGAAAAAAAAGCTAGTTAATCGGACTATTTTTAAGGGAGCCGTAATAGGGGGCCCAAAAGGGGCCAACTGATAGTTAAAAACAGTGTCCTAACATGGAAACATGTTACAATGTCTTCATACTTAACACTTTAGATCTACAATTACTCACAATTAAGCATAGGGTATGAATTATTTGTTAAAATAATATTTTAAAGAAATGCATAAAAAAATGAGTAAATCCTTTAAAAAAGGCCCTAGAGCCCCCAATAAAAATATGAGGGTGTTGGTTCTAGACGAAAAGTCCAAGACTCAACTTTAAAACTATGCACCGAGAAGGTGAGAAAATTAGGCGGTGAAATATGCATTTGCATGGCACACAAAAAGTTCAAGGGCCCTTAACTGGGCCCTACAGGACCATAAGGGAGCCCCAGGATTTTAATTGGAATGTAGGAACATGAGAATAACTAAATTGAAAAAGGTTTCCAAAAATGAAGATTGAATTAAATGGGGGCACTTTAATAACAATTTATGGTGCAAAAACTTCAAGGAGCCAGGGACTTAACCGGCATGTAGTTGAGTATAAAGATATTTATTAGCAGTTTTTTAAATAATCGGCAGATGCTAGAACTATGTTAAAGAAAATTGCAAGCAATTCCGATCATTTTTAAAGAAACTGCATCAAGGGCCCCAAGAAGGTGATTAATATTCAAAATTGGTGGTAGCTGAAGTCTGAGAAATTTTTTTGTCATTAATGTAGTAGTTGGAGGACCTAAGTTGTTAGAAAAAAAAAAAGGTTAGTGAATCGAACCATTTTTAAAGGAGCTATAATAGGGACCAATTGACAATTAAAAACAGGGCCCTAACATGAAAACATGTTAAAATGCCTTAGTACTCATTGCTTTAGATCTTCAATTAGTCAAAATTAAGCATAGGGTATGAATTATTCGTTAGAATAATATTTTAAAGAAATGCACAAAAGATTGGGTAAATGTTTAAAAAAGGGTCCTAAAGCCCCAATAAAAATATGAGGGTGTTGATCCAAGACTCAACTTTAAAATTATGCACTAAGAAGGTGACAAAATTGGAAGGTGAAAAATACTTGGCACACAAACAGTTCAAAGGGCCCTGGACCGGGCCCTATGGTTCCCTAGAGGGCCGCAGTGTTTTATATGGAATTCAGAAACATGAGAATAACTAAATGAATAAAGAATACCAAAAATGAAGATTGGATTAAAGGAAAGCAATTTATTAACAATCTATTTGCACAAAAACTTCAAAGGAACCTGCAACGGGTCCCAAGGGTCCAGGGTCATAACTGGAAAATTGAAAGACGAGAATAACTAAATAGAGAAAGGTCCCAAAAAAATCAAAGAAGATTGGATAAAAAGGGAGCAAGTTATTAACAATTTAGTGCATAAAAACTTCAAGGAACCTGGGGCCCCGGCCCTTAAAAAATTAATAATCTGAGCCTCAGGTGCATCAGCACCTGTCTTGAACTAGCCCCACCTAAATTTCCAGATTTCTACGTGCAGTAGATTTCACTAGCCATCACAGACAGACACACACAGAGCGATAAGTTCTTTTATTAATATAGACTAGCTGCGTTGCCCGGGTTATAATAATATCCTTCCCAACAGTAGTCTCGTCTTTTTTCAGAACATTATTAGTCGCGCTCGGTCTTTTTGCCGCCGGACCCCCGCATACAGAAAATGCAAAATAAGAAATGTTTTTCGATTAATACTCTAATATTAGATTTCAATGAAGATATAAATTTGCAGTTTACTTAAATTATACATTTTATTCATGAGATTTGGAATAATGAAAAAGGAAAAATAATTTGACATTATGGATCATTGCGTAGACATTTCCACAAACTTGAACTTTGCTTGTAAATGTAAAAATGTACTTTAACAAAAAAACAGATGTTTCGATACTTCACTGTGGTGATGCAGAAACATTTAAAGTCAGCTAAGCTACATGGTAGTTCTCTATTATACTTGCAAGGTGATACGTGTTAGGAGAAGATAATTCATATAGACCAAAAAGACCGATATGCGACTACTGCTGGGTTAAATGAACCTGAAATTTGTAGCGCAGGTACGTACACAGAAGGAGGGTGTGGGGGCATACAGACGGTGCAAATTATCACGGCCTGACTCAGTTGGAAAGTTGTGTAAAGTTACAGGTTAAGGTTTTGAATTTTTATTTGTCTCTTACTTTAAACTCTTTTATTCAAAATTAATTGATGAATTCAATTAAAATTTAATTATGTTTTCAACATTTTGAGTTTTTATTTAAAATCTTTAGATGAAAAAGTAATGACAAATACATCATAAACTGTAGTACTAAAAAAGAAATAAAATTCCAAGCAAATACTACTATACAGATTTTTAAAAAGATACTACCCAGCAAATTTACTTTCTAATAGAATAAAGCCTGATTATAATGGAATTGTGCAATAAACTGGGAAAAAAAAATGCAATTATGCTTTGTCTAATTTAAAGAGCCCACATAAAACGGAATTTATCACTGGTCGTTGCGTTTCCATTTAAGCAGGTTTTATTGTATTTTAATTCTGGTGGGGGCCCTGCATTGGAATTATTACTGGAACGGGTAGACTCTTTGTATCGCCAAGTTTCTATCATTTTATATCTTTAGACAGTTTTTTTGGCACCATCTAGCGAGTGTTTTTATAAGCGAAAGATTGCTTTTATTAGAATAGATTTTTTTTTTTTTTTAAACCCCTTAAAATTGCAAAATCAAAAATATTGTAATTAAATCGATTGGGAAAAAAAAAAAAAATGTAATTTTTATTATTATTCAATTCATTTATGCACAATTTTTTCTTAAATAATTCAATTGATTTAAAATTAAATATACAGTACAGCCCCGATTATCTGCAAGCGGATTATTCGTGAAGCAATTTTTTTTTTTTTTTTAATTTAAGCCAACAGCAAGGAAAATACAATAAGCCCTACTAGTAAATTTAAACAGAAAAATTCATGAATTCGAAAGTAATAGAAGAATGTTTCTAGATTCGGTTGCCATGTTTAAAATATCAGATATAAAGTCTTGATGTCTTTTCTTGATTTTATGAACAAAACGTAAACACAGCAATTAAAATATTTAACATTTAAATATGACTATTATGATAAATTCCAGGGGAGCATATCAAGAGCAGCTTCATTTTTAAGATAGAAAAGGTGTTTCCAAAACAAGAAACAAAAACAAGTGACTCATTTTTTTAAAAAGGTGTAATTCACTTTTTGTACAGTATGTATGGCATAGTTTCTTGTTTACTGTTCTTTATTTTAGTAATTTAGACGTAAAGTAAAGATTTCTGCTGTACTGTGCATATGTATGTATTTTAAACGTTTTATTATTTTTTTGTACATTGTTAAGTGTGATCTTGGGTATGTGAATTCTGAGAGTATGAAATGAATTCAAGATAATTAATTCATATATAATTACCCCAAATTCACATTTGAAGCCCCAAAACCCACACACCCAACATCACACTTTGGCCGGAGCGAAAGTAGCGGTACATCGCACCATGAAAGGTTAATTAAAAGTTATTAGAATTAAGATTAATCCCCTTTAAATTGTTCAAATAATTGAAAATAAGCGAAATACATTTTAAATCCCACTACTAGTTTAGTAAATATTTACGATTAATCTATTATTTATTTAATTTGAAAATCGAGCTGAAATAAAGAAAGTTAAAATAATTAATCTCACCCTTCAACCATCTTCCGAATACACCTGAAATGACATTCTTAAAACAAATATACTCAAACACAATAAATACAGCAAAGAGATAAATTTAAATGAATATTTATTTAATATATTTGAGATTAATTATATACATGGAAGTTATCTGCGCAGATAAAGCAAAAAATTACAACATTAAAATTACCAACAAATATTTATGAATAATAGATTACAACTCTGTAAGATACATCATACATGAATTTCTGCAATCGCCAACCGAGATGATACATTTTCTGAATCTATTCAAATAATGGTGTTGACGCGTAGTACGCAAATAGAGTATGAAGAGTTAATTAAAATAAAAGAGAATTTCTATCATTTCTACTTTACTTCAGGACCTAAATCCTGAAATTCTGTATCAATTCAATTCAATATGCTGTGAATTTACAGTCACAAAATTAAACGTTCTCCCAGTCTTCTCCTTTCTAAGTGGATGTAACGGCAAATATACATCTATAATAGAAGGAATGTTCTCACCTCTAAAGTACGAAGTTTTCACTTGGTGTATTTTACATTAAAATATCTCCTAGAATGGAACTGCTCACATTGAAGTTTGGCACTTTCACTTTGAGATAATTTGAGAGGCGATCGGCTCCCAAGGACGCCAGACATCCAACTTTTGAAGAATAAGCGAGTCGTTGATACCTCCTCAAACCGCTCATTCCTTTGAGTGAGCTCAATTACAAACTTGCATCACGTCACATAAATTTAATCTTGTTATTCTCAGTATTGAAGAAAATATTTGTAATAAAGCTATATCTGTAGTAGAGCCAGCCAACTGATGTGCCGTTATTTTATCACAACATCACCAGCCGGCCGCTTCCTACATCCTCTCTCTTCCAAGGCTAACGCATAAGAGAGAAAATGGCGTTGCTTGGGTTAAAACGAAGTTAGCGGCAAGCGCTGTGATTGGCTGGTTTGACAACGTACTCAAACGAAATCAAAGGAATATTATTTGAAAAATGAATCAAAATAAATTGTTTTTGAATTAAAATTAAAGTGATAAAATTTATTATAAATGGGAAAAATTAATTTAAAATGTATATTTATTTTATAAATGAATTCAGATGATTATTTTAATTCTGATAGTTTATCACTTATTTCCCAACGATCTTGATATTGAAAATAAATCTTTTTTAAATTTGGAAGAACATTGTTAATTTATAATGTAAATTAAGTTAGATATTATTTCTTGATAGCTGAAAAAGTTTAGAAATTATATTTGAAATATCTTTTTAAAGATTGGCAACATGAAAACGAAACTTTGAATTTAAAAAGTAAATAAAGATCGTTAGAAAGATAAATAATGTCATAGTAGATTCCATAATTTGAAATATTAAAATTTTAGAGAGTAATTATTATTAAATTAAAATATTTAAATTGTTTTATAAAGGGAAAAGTTATGTTCTTATGACATAACATACACTAAAACATAGTTTTTATGTTGAATTTTATTTTTTTTGTGCTTTCAACCCATTTTCAGTCTTTTTCGGGTTATCCGCGATTTTTGTTATCCACGGTGCCCTTGCCACACCCAATTCCGCAGATAATCGGGGCTGTACTATAATTAGAAACCCTTAAATTTGTAAAAAAAATTACAAAATATCTTTTAATTAAATACGTTGAACAATGATATTTATAAAATGCAGTATTTTTTCTTTTTTTTTAATATTCGATTCATTTATGTGCAGATTTTCTTTTTTTTAATTAATTCAATTATTTTAAAGTTAACAATATTTACTGTATGTATTTATTTACTTATTGCCATATTGATTTACAAATGTGGAACTTTTTTCACTTTAGATACCTTTAAAAGAAAAATGAAAGCCTTAAAACAGCAAAAATGTACAAATTCTAATTTCAAGTTAGTCCCGAGTTTTGAACCAGAGACCTTTCGTATAAAAAACTAAGGCGTTAGGTGACTAAGACAGAATTTATGCAATGGAGTTTGTAAATTAAGGTTCCCTATTAAAGATGAAATTTTTTTTTTCTTTTTTTTTGGGGGGGGGGGGGGGGGATGTTTGTTTCATTAGCATAACAGAATAGATGGTTAATTGTTTGTCCAATTTCTCTGAAAGTTTAATGGATCGTAAATATTAAGCCAAGCCTTTTTAAATTTTCATTAAAAAAAATATGCATATTTAACAGAGTTGGGCAGTATCGAAAATACATGTATTTGAAATACATTTTCAAAATACATTTGTAATTTGTATTTTAAAGCTTCAAAGCAAATGTATTTTGGAAAGCTTTTTCAAAGTATTTTGTATTTTCAAAATACTCAAAATACATTCCTCCGGATTTCAAGCTGTCGTGTCTAAACCACAGATCCTGGATTTGCAACAGAGAAATAATTTTCTAATTCGTTTCTGGAAGTTTATATACACATTGTTTAACACTTGATACGATGTCCGATAAGCATATTAATGAATCTGATGTTTACTTCTGCAGACGTATTTTTGCTGAGTAGTCACAAATATAGTTTTTATAATTAATAACATTCAATGAGAATTACAAAAATTTGTTGCGTGAAAATCGTATCTAGAAGCAGGTGCTGCCTATTTAAAAGGAAATGACTGCTATAACTCAACTTTAATATTATTTTCTCCAGTTATTCATTCAATCAGGATTCTAATACGATTTACCATACATTAGATATTCATTTAATTGGGATTGTACTTTAATATTAAAAGTAGTTCAATTTATTCATAAAGTATGCAAACGTTCCTTAACTGTATTTACATTGAGTATATTATACATTAGATGTTTAAATGCGGATTTGGTTTTATTATAGTTAACACGGTTGACTTTACATTCCAAAACATCTTGATACTTCATTTTTTTTATTTTATACATGCTAGCCCTGGTTTACAGAACCTACTACTTGGTGTACAAAACATAGATAAAAATCATTTTAAATTAAAACGCTACATTTTTCAATGTTTAGCTTTTTTTTCCACTAACAACACAAAAAAGCAATTTTATATGAAAAATATAAATTATGCATTTAAACAAAGTTTTGATATTTATTAAAAACGGAACTTTTGCATTAGCTACATGCCAAGGATTAATAGCCAAAAAAAAAAAAAAAAAAAAAAAAAAAAAATCAAAGAATTCGCTAATTATAGCAGCTTTTTTTATTCAACTTATTTCGGTGGTAAGTGTTTATTTATTTATTATTGATGAACTTTTAATATCATTATCGACTATTAGTCAGGAACAAATGATGAACTTATTTATATCATTTTAAGTGCATACAGGTAAATCTTACGCAACTGGGCTGCACGCATATAGATTTTTTTTTTAATCATGCTTGAATTTAAAAAAATAATAATAACAAATCCGTAAATTAAGGTAGTTTTCAAACAAATTGCATTTAGAAGTACATTTTTCCTCTATTTGACGGTGTAATAATTCAAATCATGCGATGATTAGACGTTAATAGATTTGCTAAAAAGAGAAATTTATTATTCAAATCGTTGCCATCTTCCATATGACATCAGCGTTACTCATGGGCATGTTTTTGTTTTATGATACAGACCAGCGATCTCACTCAGATTAAAGATGCCCGATATACTGCGCAGTGTATAGAACATAGGTAAAAATAATTTTTTTAATAAAAATATATACTTTTTAAATTTAGAATATTTTCTCAGATTTCCAACCAACTACACCGTAAAAGCATTTTTGAAACTTTCTTATTAGCCATGTGGCAGCAGGTAATCGCGAAAGGTTTTTATCATTCATAACAAAATTTGTTATTTTGATTATTTTAGCATTTAAATGCGTAGTTCAATTACATGTTTGTTAAATTCGTATTTTATTTATGTATTTGTGAGATTTTAATTTCATTTGGCAATTTATTTATGGAATATCACAAATAAACAAACAAATGCTGAATTGCATCATCATTTTAAGTGCAAGGATTGATCTTCCGTAATTGGGTCACACGAATATTTCCGAGATGGGTTTAAAAAAATACAAGCTTTAAAATTCATTACTTTAAAAATCCATAAAAGCTGGGTAAATTAAGATATAGTTTTTAAGAAAATCGCTTTTGAAAGTACTTTTTTCCTACTCCACAGTGTAAAAAAATGCATATATGCGATATTTAGAAGTTACAAAATTTCAAAAGAAAAAGAGAAAGAAAAAGAAAAAAAAAATGTTTATTTAGGTCGCTGTGACTATTGATATGACATTAGAGTTATTTGTGGACATCTTTTTTGCTTTATAATATAGATTGTTTGTGAAATAATTAATACAGTGAAGATATAAATTAGCTGATCAAGTTTTTCAGTCCAAAACCGTATTTCGATTCTTTTTAAAATTTCAATAGAAACGAAAATGGAAAATTTAACCAATTAATGTAATATCCACATATATATACAATATGTTATTAATTTAATTAATCACAAGCACATGCATCTTACAAATCACATCATTATGTATGTGTGGGTATGTGCTGCGCATACATTTGTTTAAAATAAAATCAAAAACAGTATTAAAACATTATATTGTATTATTTTATAACTAGTAATCAAAGACTTTTAATAATTATTAACTGATGTTGTTATTTACGCATTAACCCTTACAGGGGCAGAAGAATTCTGTTCGTAAACTGATGAAATAATTAACTGACACCAGAATATTCAAACGAATTTCTTAGAAAATAAAAATCTGCTAATTTGCACTTTCATTACAAAAACAAAATTTTATTAAAATATTCTTGGTGCTATTTGTCAGTTTTGGAATTAAAATTAGGTGGCTAAACCATCTAGCCACCGTCTTTCAAAGGGTTAAAACTTAAAAGTTCGAAAACAGAGATTGATGTTCATTGTAGAGTTTCAAATTGTTTAATATTTGGCTTTTAAATTAATTGAGAAAATATCACGAAAATTTTTTTTACGATAATAATGTAATAGAGTTTTATAATATAAATGATGAAGATATTCAATATGTTATAAATGAATGTATAATACGTGATTTATCACATTGCTAGCGAAGCGTGGAACCAACAATGTGAAAGATGCTCAAGCCGGAAATGAATCCGGAACGCTTGGAATAGCGCTCCAAGTGCTCTACCATTTAAGCTACGAGGACGATATGCAGCTTAGCATTTCCTCACTTACATATGTTGGTAAGGCTGCAACTGCAGCACAAGAAGGAATACTCTACATAAGCACACAAACCTGCGTCAAAACATGAGACACAAACAAACCCAGCATTGGTGAGCACATATAGCACCGGTGAACACACCCAGCATGTGAACACATTGTTGGTTCTACACTTCGCTAGCAATGTGATAAATCAAGTATTAAATATTCAATAATTTCGAGCGTAGTTTCACAGCTGAAAATTAATTGAAAAATTAAACGTTATGAATGTTTAAGTAATTTTAATTCAGTGACTTTTTCACAACCAGTGGGGTAGCTCTACTTTTGAAAATAAACGCCAACTGTTTCCTCGCCAAAAATATGAATATAAAGTTGCAATTTTTCAAAATCAAATTCGTGGGTTTTTGAAGGAATTTTCAAAATTTTTTCAATATTTTATATTTATTATTAACTAATTTTTATTTTCAAATGCTTTTCTTTAAAAAAATTCAATGTTAATAGTCCAATAAGTGGTCTCGAAAATTGCATTTTCAGAAAGTTATGCTGCTGTATAATCAAGAAATATGATTTTAACAGAAAAATTTTATTGATTCTCAAACTTAATAATATAGGGCTTTAAAATGCACTAGGTCTCAATGCTAGGTGCGAGCAACACCAAAAGTGGTTCCCTTGTAAGTGGTTAGTATTAGTTAATAAACAATGACAAAATATCCTGAAATATTTTTTTCGTTCTTCATTTACGACCATAAGCCTTCAGCGCATGCGCCACGGATTTTCCCCGTCTCCCAACGACCGAGATGGATTTTTAACGAGAGTGAGTCATGATTGTTAATTAATAACTCAAATAATTATAAGAATTTTAAAATTCTGAGGCTCAGGTACATTAGGAGAGGCATTGGACAATCTTCACAAAAATTTTGAGCCTCGTATGTGCCATAGATTTTGCTGGCGGTCGCAGACAGACACACACAGAGCGATTTGTTCTTTTATCAGTATAGATGAGTTTCTTCTCATATACATTTTGTGTATCAGCAACAGTATGAATCTTACATTTTCAAGTTTTACAATATTTGAATACGTATGCATGCAAATAATATTACAAAAATGCCATATATAGTACAGAGTAATTTCTTGAAATTCATAAGAGCTATGTTCCAAGAAACAGTTCAAGATTTTTAAAGTCCCCTGTCTGTAGAACAATACGCTACATTTCGCCCAATCCAAAGTTGCGGGTGTGACATTTACACAAACTAAATTAGCCATCAGCTAAAATATTTTTGAGCTATGGTTTCAATTTTTATGGATTTCAATGTGGACCACTTACACATACATTAATCCAAATTTTCAAGTTACTCAGTATTTTATTTATTTTTTAAAAAAATAATTCTCTCCTGTTGCGGGTGTGACATAAAAAGGACATGCATTTTCATCTTTCAGTACAAAAACTCAAAACTCTGTGAATTATAACAACAAGATGAACTGTTTTTTTTATATGTTAGACAGTAATAGTTAAATAATTATTTTATGAAAAAAGTAAATTACTTACTCAATTCTTGCTTGTTTAGGAAATATTTAAAGTTTTTGTTGCGGGTGTGACGCCCCGTTGCGGCTGTGACTTGTATGGGCAATAAAATAATGACATACACAAATATTTACAAAGCAGGGTTTTTTTAATTAACCAATTAATGAATAATACAATTATAATATCAAGCAAAAAAAAATCAAATAAATTTCATTTCTGATCTTGAATTTATAATTTCTGCTGGTGGCAGCTTTTTTTTTTATAATAATGCTCTGTTTCTCCCAGGATACATCTGGCTGATTTGGCCAAACATACACATTTTCTGAAATTTTTTTTAGATACTCTATTTCTATATCACCACCCATTTGTCTTATTTGCACAACCAACTTTTCGCTGTTTTTTTTTGTTGTTGTTGTTGTTTTTTAATGTGGAGAACAAAACTACTTCAAAAAATCTCCAACTTCACTTTTATTATTAATGGATATTATATCCTTATCCAGTGCTGTAGTTGGGAAAAAATATTTGTGGGAACTCACCTTATAACAGAGTAGATGTTGATGCTGCCGGACTTTTGCTGAGCGAAAAGGCAATTCAAAACATTTAGCTAAAAGCTGACTTTTTTAAATTAACAGTTTTAATTATTATATTCTAGATTTTATAGTATTGTATTTGTATAGCATTTATCTAAAAGCAATATTTAATCAATCTCATAGCAACATTTTCCATTATGAATCAAAATTTAACTAAATAACAAAAATAAATCCATATATTGCTTACTGACACATCTATCCTAGAAGTTTCCATAAAGAACGATAATGAGAGGTGTTTTCTGTGCTCTGTGGTTTATGACAAGCTGTCTCGTCTGTTAATCTTCTTCCTGATAGCAACCAAGATTTCACATATGGCTCAGGAGAAAATTCTTTTAAGAGGGGTACTACACGGCTTATGAATATAAGTGAACTAGCTCTTGCTATTAGGAGTGAATTTCTCGCATTGGTCATGATGTTATTCATACAGCTGAATGCTCCTTGGCATTCAGATGTTGAAATGGGTATAGTTTTCACAGTCTGGAGAAAAGGATTTAGCTCTAGGCTCATTTCCAGGCTAGTATCATTTCGCTTGAAAAAAAAAAAAAAAAGGTGTGTGCTCATATGAGATTTTTTTTTTTTTTTTCAGTAACAAACCAAATATTTTTGGGAACGGCGTTTCCACCCAACTACAGCACTGTCCTTATCAGAATGTGGCAGCAAACAAATTCTCTTTTGTGCATTTTCTGTAATTATTGCAATATTTCTTTAGGTGGAAGTATAATGTTTTCCTCATGTGCTAATTTTTTCACTACAGCGAGTCTTTTCCTTGGACTTAACGAAGATTTCGTTTAGCTTTACCAAAAGTTTGTGCTCTTCGGTAACTTCCAATAGACTATTCTGCCCTTATAGCTGGAGATGGTGTGACACTTTTTGTTGAAGATTTCTTCTTCTCTCTACACTTTCTTTTGCTGCTTCTTTCATTCCGCTTTTGTCGCTGAAATTGTTTTTCTTTCTAGGCTGCTGATGTGTGTTTTTTTTTTTTTTTTTAAGTTTCTTTTTCTTTTCCCTCCTTGCTTTGTCGCTTTCCTTCTGTTTTTGTAGATATTCTGCGTATTTAAGGTGGTTTTCCTTAATATTTTCCCAATGATTTTGTGACCTTTCTGGGCTATTCATTCTTCTGCAAAAGAGAAGAAATTAATGTATAAATTGAATAAATATAGCACTTTCCAAAAATACATGTTTAACAAATTGTCAATATTATTGAAATTCTTTGAAATTTTTAATCTTATATGTTAAATTTTGGTTCATTTCAAACTGACTATCTACATTTTATGCTAACTTAATAAACATTTTAATTAATAACAGTTTCAATTATTCTTATTTAATTTGAATTAAAATTGAAAAAAATCTTCTTGTAATATATTATTTATTTTAAAAATTGAAAAAAAAAAAGGTAAATGCTATCAAATAACGAAATCATACATACATATTAAAAAAAATTGCTAAAATATTGTTGCGGATTTTTTTTTTTTTTTTCATAAAAATTTTGCCTTTTAAATTATTTTTTTATTCATATATCATTTACAAAAATATTATTTTCCTGTAGAAGCAACAATTTATCAATCCAAACTGAATAAATATAAATCAATTACACACAATGTCACATGCTAAAATGATGCTAATTTTGATGATGTGAACTGAGGTTCACACAACTAAATCAAAGGGTATAATAGTTAGTGCTGTGACCTACATGTTTTCCAGTATATTATTCTTACATAAATTTACATATAATTTATTTAGATTGCATTTGTGTTCAATTTTAAAAGATGTTGCGGGTGTGACTTTAATTAAATGTCACACCCGCAACAGGCGCATGTCACGCCCGCAACGCTTAATAACTATAATTAAAATATTAATTAAATTTTTCTTGTGTCTGTAATTCAAAGTACCATAATAAACTATTTTTGAATATAAAGTTTCATAACTTACAGTCAAAGAAATTTTTCTGTGGAGATATAAATGTAACTTTTTGTTGCGGGTGTGACACAATAATTAAGAGTAATTAAATATGCTTACCTCTTGTAACGAAGATTAGTGAACACTTCTCTGCAGGCAAAAACTCTCAATAATAGATGTCAGATTATATACATCTAAGTTTGGAGATTTTCAGAATATTTGTTCAGCTGTACGAGGCCATAAAATGTAAAGATTTTTGGTGCAGTCTATTTCACACAGTCATAGTGTCACTTTATTAATTAAAATAAGTATGTTAATGACAAAAATTTTATTCTTTTTCAATAAAATATGAAATAGTACACTTTTAACAGTTAATGTGCAAAATTTCAATCATATTTAAGGAAATTTAAATTTTCATCCTCATGTCCACTTTTTTGTGGATTGGGCAATTTATTTCTTAATGCCTAGGAATGAAAAATTATGCTGTTATCATGACTCCCAGGATACATAAAAGTTATTACCTAGTCTTCAAAAAATATATTTTTTAGATTTATTTTGATGCTGTGAAACAAAAAAATCATACACAAGAAAAAAAAAAAAAAAAAAAAAAAATTATTGAATAAAATGATAAAAATTATTACAAAAAAGGCAGAAAATATTAATAAATATTTTTATTTATTTAAATTAAAATATAACACAACTTTCAAAAGATTCATTAAAATGTATGTTTCTGTTATTTATATGTTAAAAAAAATTTAACAGCTTGATGTATAAGGTAAGTTGGGGTAACTGGACCCACGAGGTAACGGGGCTATTTTATATAAAAAAAAAAAGAAACGATGTTTTTTAAGTTTTAGCTTATGTCAACATTGGACCTCATCTCTACTTTTTTAAACAACAAATGTCAACTCAATCATAAGTCTGCCTTTGCTGCGATAGGTTGCCGAAAATTTTGGTTTTTTTTTTTTTAAAAACAACATCCATTTGGCTGAACTTCCTCGGCTTTTTATTCAGTTACAGTAAATACTTTTATTAAACAATCTTTTTATTTAAAGATTAGACACATAAATACATTAATATTATTAGGTAGCTATACATATTTACTTCATGTTTCAAATGCAAGGTCGGTGTTCCAGTTATCCCATAATTTTTTCAAGAATGGGGTAACTGGACCATATGGGATCCAGTTACCCCAACAGTTATATCTTTTTTAGTTTCTCTTGCTACGGGAAATTAATTTCTCCATTGTTTTTTTGCTTGTAATATAGAAAATTACATAATACCTTATTAAAATTACATAATAAAATTTTAAAGAAGCATGTTGTGGGTATCAAACCAAATTTCTTAAGTGTGATAGCTATAGCTTGAAATTTTACGACACAGATGAAGAGGCACATAAGGCAAAGTGAGATTATTAGAAAATTATCAAAATGAATAAAAAATACTGTTCGGTATAAAAATATGGTTACATTCTCCACAGGTTTATTGGACATATCAAACTTCCATTGTGGTAAATAAAAAAGAGAATGAGATACTTAAGTACTTACATAACCATTTGTTCATAGATTTATCTTCTTATTTTTTTCCTTAAAATAACCCATGTAACTTTTATACTTATTACCTATACTAAAGTACAAGTACTTACTTAATTTTTAATGTTTTTTGTATAAATAAATCTAATATTTTTCACTTTTAGTGCTTTTTTTTAGACATATTGACAGTAAAGGTTTCCCTTACAACACCCTTTAGTTGATGTATAATGTACATGATCTGCCTGGTTTAAATTTTTTTTAGTTGTTTACACTTTTTCAAACAGGACCTGATACCCAATATTAAAAAAAATGCGTGTAGAGCATAGACCTGCCTGGTCCACTTGCCCCATTTTTATGGGGCAACTGGACCCATGAAGAAAGAAAGATGAAATATATTTTCTTATTTTTAGATATTAAAATGTAATTTTGAACATTTCTGTCTGATAGAGGGAATCTAACTGAATACATTTACAAAAGTTCAAGACTTAAATTGAAATGAATATTAGCCTTTTGAAGCTAAATTGCCAGAATCTCCAGAGTCATATTGTAAAATCATGGCCCAGTTGCCCCACATAACCTTAATTATAATATTCCAAATGCCTTTATGCTGATACTAAAACATGACTTAAGTCTAATTACTAATTGCATAATTTGATCTATAGATACATGTAATTCATATACATTTTACCCAATATAACACTTCATTAAAACTGTTAAATGTGCTTTTAATTTTTTTTTTTTTTTTTTTTTTTTGAAAAATTTCTCAAAAAACAAACCTAAAATTTTAAACAATAACAATCTCACTAATTAATTCTAATATTTTAATTTAAGTATTCAATTCAATAATATTAATTGCCTAATAGCTTAATTTAAAATAAAAAATATTCAGCAATTTCCCCATTAAACAATTATTTCTTCATTCAAAAGAAATCATAATTTAAGCATTAATATTTTCTTTTAGTATAGATTCTTGCTATTTTCCCCTCTGCATGCATCTATGATATACACATGATTAAAACTGAAATTTCAGCATTAATTTCTGCATTGATTTATTTGTAATCTAGCAACAAGATATTATGCTGTATGACTGAAAGCTCATTTTATATATAAAAATAACCGAGTAAATGAAAAAATGTTTTCTTTATTTTAAACTTACGTTCTTTCTGAGCATTCAATAGCTGCATTTTTAACTTGTCTACTTCACTCTTGAGATGCTGAACATGCAATGTCAAATTAGCAGCAGTATCCCCTTTAGTCATGTCTCTCGGAGAAGGAGGAGCAGATACAGGTTGTTCCAATTTTTCTTGCAACAATCTGTATATTTAAAAAAGATTTTGTAATGATTTAATGCAATGGGCGTTTAAATACATTTGCATTAAGAGTTACATTATGAAAAATATAGAAAAAAAAATCTCAATTTTTAATAATAAATGGGATTGAAAGAATCAAAAAGAAAAATACTAGAAATGGTCATTGAAAATGATATTATTTCTTAGACAAATAATAAGATGAATAAGAATATCCGCGAGTCCATGTAGATGTACATTATCCTTTTTTCCCCTCCCAAAAATGGCTAATTTGTTTTGAATATACAGTAGATCCTCGATTATCCGACCCTAGTTTAACCAAAACTCTCCATAAACCAATGTTGGTTTCCTGACCTTTCTTTTTTTTACTTTCACGTTCCTTGTGTATGCAAGCAGTCCTTTCTGTAAATATTTTGGTTCCCCATTCTTAGAATTCCTTTGAAATTAGCTTGAGCTCCTGCAAGCTCTGATCCCGGTATAGGTGTATGCTTCCTCCCTCACCACCTGTATATACATCCCTGCTCTAAACAAAAAACTCCCAATTTCGAAATTTGGAAGGCTGTATACTGCTGAGTACTTCAACATTTGAATGTTATTGCACCCTCTAATTGTAAGCAAGCGCAGTAAACAAAACCCCTTTTGTCATCTTTTCACGAACAGAAATTTTCATGTCTGCAGAATTTCAAGAGAGAGAGAAGAAATCAATGTCAAATTTTTGCTACGCACTTGAATATTGGCCAATTTGCGCCAGATAAAGATACCATTTAAATTATTGTAAGTTTTGTTTCAAATAAGCCTTATTTTCATGTATAATTTGATTTAGATATTTATTTAGAAGTTTAAATAGTCATAATAACAGTTCGATGACAATATTACATATTAAACTAGGTGATTATTGATAATTCTGAATTATCTGATGAGGTTTGGTCCCAATTATGTCGGGTAATCACTGTTCTACTGTATGTACATTAAAGCAGCCAAACTCAACATTTCTTTCTTGTGAGCTGCAAAGATTCGACTTTAGATGCATCACCACACTACAACACACTATACTTAGATAATGTGTGAAATAAGGAAATAAAATAGTAAGATAAACAGTGATATTGATAGGCGTTTGGAACTTGGGTCCTTGTGACCTAGACACTTCAAAAATACTAGGTCTTTTTTATAAAGTGGGGTTCTTTTTTTTAGAAATGATATTCAATGAATTCACAGTCAGACCTATATTTAACGAAGTCGCTACATCCAGGAAAAAAAATTATATGAAAATTTCGTTAGAGTCATCTTTGCACGAAATATTGTAAACTACATAAATACAAATTTTTAATTAATAAACACAAATATTATATAAAAGGGTAATTACTTTTTTCATAAATTACATCCGTTTGCTTTAATTATTTTGTTCATAAAAGAATTTTTTTTTTAGAAAAAACAAGAATAGAATCTTGTACCACAGTCCAGAAATATACACTGTATTTTCAGTTAAGAAAATAAGGTACTTTTCAGTTAGCCAGGTGCCAGTGTTATAAATACATACATATATGTACATATAAGTATATATAGAGGAGAGTGGAGGCTAATGGGACAAGGGTCTAATGGTGTAATGTGACCCTGGGATATGTAAATTACAACAAAAATTCGAAAAGGAATATTAAAATCTAATCGAAATAAATTCAATTCACATCTCCCAGAATCACACTACGGCCGGATGTATAGTAGATGACAAATGCGTCGTAACTAAATTAATTTAAAGTTGATTAATTTTTAAATGGTAATAAAATGTTAATTAGAAATCACTTAGATATATTGGCCTAATAATAAATGAATTAAATTTAAGTAACTGGCCAATTTCTATAATAAAATTTGTGAACCTGAAAAGAAAAAGGAATTACTCACCCCATGAAACACAAATAATCCAAGATGATTAAATATTGAAGAAATTTTATTTACTAAAACATTCTCAATTCACTAATACTGGATCCAGTAGGAAATAAACACATTAAATATCGATTCTGAAAATAGGAATATATCTTATAATAACACTTGATGAACTCAAACATCTTGCACACAGTTTAGTTTATTGGTATGAAAATTGTTTATGGTACAGCACTTATCTTCATGATATAAATGGTTATTGTTTCGAATAAAGTCAGCAAAGTTTTTAGACTGATAGTTTCTGAATATTTGACACACTTAAGTAGGAATGAAGAGTTCTTTTGTAAGTACATTGTTTTATCATGAAGAAACGCAAACACTGTGGCACTAAAGTGACGCGTTGAATTTTGTAAAAAAAACGATCATTCTAAGAATTGAGAAAGAACATGTTTTCCATTGGAGTTATATCAGGAATATTTCTACTTGAAGAATCATAATCCACAAGAATAAATCTGATGAAAATATATGTAATCTATAGAAATCACAAATTCAGGAGACGTCTATTATTCACTCGTAGAATCACCAAAGAAAATGATGAGTGGCTCAATCTGTTCTGTTTATACAGTGGTGAAGATAAAGGATTTCTCATCTATCTGTAGATTTTTTATTTAAAACTAAAATAAGCAGTATCTGCATCAAAGCTTGCACTGTAGAACATATTTTAAAAAGAAATACTTATTTGTTGAATACCCTTACGCACCGGCTAGGCCCTGAGGCCTAGCAGGGAAAAATCCCGTAAAGAATGACGTGTCTTACTCCTGCGACAATTTTCTTCAACTGACTATTCAAAAAGTTCGGCAAAAGAACGGAATTCCATTCTCGGCAAAACGAGCCAATCAGAATGCTGGAAAAGAAGGCCTGCTGCTAGCATCGCTGCCGATAATGTTTTAGTGTTAGAATTATAACTGTGGAATGGCAACGGTTGTTCGGGCGGGAGAAAAGGAGATGCTTGCTTTTTGTGTGTCCTGATGACGTGGATTGGAATTTCCGGTGCATTTCGTGATAAGAAACATTTTTTGAACTAGAAGCTGCTTTTTTTGAGACGAAATGTGAATTCTGAAATATATTGCTTGTTAAAAATACAGAAAAGCTTAAAAACTATTTTCTTGTTTATCTGGTAAGGTAGAAAAGCAATTGCGGTGAAATTTTACCAGATGAATGAGAAAAAATAATAGAATTTAATAAACATGATTTCAAATTAAAATAATTAAGAATAAAGATTTTAGATTTTAATATTTAAAAACTTAGTAAAATTTGCTGTCAAATTGATAGATCGTAATTTGAAGTTGTTTATTTTAATAAACAAAGTACAAAAATTTTAATTTGTGTAAATTTTAAATGGGGAATGTTATGTATTGCTTTTATAACATAACAAATGGCACAAGGGCTAATGGGACAGTGGCTAAATTTCATTGAAAATATTTTTCAGAAAATATGTTACACCTGAATGACAACACCAAAGCTGCTATCTTTAACAACAAGTCAGCCATCTGCAATTTTTTGAAAGTGTGCATGAAGAAAGTTTGTTTTGAACTATAAAAAGTAATTTTGATTTTTTTTTTTTTTTTTTTTTTTTTTTTTACTTTGATGACATTTACAATTCATTATTGTCTGAAAATGTCATGAGGCAACTAATTAATATAACACAAATATTTTATTTTATATTAAACTTAGTTAAATTGTCTTTGGATAAGCATGTGCTATGTAGATTAGAAAAATATAAAACATCAGCATATAGGGACTATTGATATGGGACATTATGTGGCACTTGTTATTGAAATAAACCGTGGAATTGAAGAACTTTTTTGAGTTACCTTACAAAAAGGTGCGATTTTCAAAAGTTTGTCTACCTCGTAAAAGAAGAAAAATACTGGACTGAAATTAAAGACATTGTAATGAATTTACTCAGCCCACAATAGATCAAAATTCGTTCACAACTTTAATATCTTTTCATTTTAATTTTTCAGATTTTAATATGCAGTAATTAACTATTTATGTACATTATATTTTGAACTAAAATGTGTGAAATAGGTACTGCAATTCTCCTTTTCGTGTTGATTTTGATATGTCCCATTAGACCCACAGGATGTGCCAACAGACCTCAACCTCGGGGACTAATGGAACAAATACAAAAGTCATTACATTTAAAAAAGAGTAAAAGCTATCTCTTCTAACTATTATTATTTTTAAAGCCAATACTTCCCTTTTGATGCCTAAGAAAAAAAAAAAAAAATCAGAAATTCGTTAATTTCACTTTATAATACTTAAAATTTTAAAATTGTCCCATTAACCCCCACTCTCCCCTACATATATATGTGTATATATATACATATATGTATGTATATATATATCCTTCTATATATAAAAAAAGTAACGATTTGGAAATGGACCAATAAAAATCTGCATAGATCTTCCCGGTACACTCCTTGATCGACATCCATATTTCTTGTGACCGGAGGTTTTTCTTTGTTAATATTAAGAAAACTGTTTCATACAAAAATATGAAAATTGGTGCTATTATAGAGAAATGTTTGATAAACATGCTGATGCAGACAGTTTTTAAATCGAATAATTATTTTAAGAGATATTTAACGTTAAAGTTGGTCAAAATAGTTTCATTAAAAAAAATTATATGAGCAAAAACTATGCATAGGAATTTAAACATTTTTACATCATTTAATACCTTAGAAGTTCCCAGTGTGCAGACTGCATTATTTTTTTAATTTGACTCATTTTTTGACGATTTATCTCCATTTTAAATTCACATTTTCAGCATTTCAAGAGATATTTTTTACATATTTTAGAAAAGGATATTATTTTAAACTGTTGCCAATTTTAGAAAAACAGTGCAAAGAATAATATTTCCTTCAAATAAAAAATTTATATACACGTGGCTATTACAATCGGGAAAAAACTTTCAAATGAGAATTGATTATATGTTAAAAATCAGGAAAATATGGAAAATTACGTCATAAAAACTATAGTGATACATGAATTTTAAAAGAGAAAGAAAATTTTTAAATAAATTCATTATTACGCGTTAAAAGTCACAAATGGAGGAAATTTAAGTCATATTTAAAAAGGCCAAATAATTGACAGTTGGCAAAACAGTTTAAATGAAAACAATATTTGCGTGAAACTTTATTTTCTTCCATATTTTGAGATAATCTTTTCAACTATTATCGTGAATTCTAAGACAGCACAAATAATATTTCCTTTCTAACAACAAAAGTATTTTCATGTAAATGTTAAAAGAGAAAGAAAACTTTGATGAAATATACGTCAGATATAAAATGATAAATTTCAAATGTGTTATTTAAAAGAACTTTCTTATAGAGCTGTTAAAAAACCGAGAGACAATGACTTTACTTAATTCATTTTACATTAGCTTATTTTCAAATTTGCAACGAATTTTTTTAATCAAAGACAAAAACAGCCATTGTATCCCTTAACAAACACTGATTTCGCCTTAAAAATCTCCAATCAAAGGAATATGAATGAAAACCCGTTTACAGGGAGATCGCCACTGTTTTTAAAAATTATAATTCAATCTTTTTAAAGCCGATGAAATTGGCCTACTTTTAGAATATGGGGTATCAGAACAGGTGTTGGCGAGCGTAGCTCGTAGGGTGCAGAGTCCCTTAGTGTATATATAATAATTTTTAATATCCTGTATGAGGTGTATCTTTCTTTGGATCTCTTAGCTTTTTATTATATATTTTCTGTAATGTTTGCGTTATAAGGAGCTAAATTTTGTCATTTTAGGCTTAATGCCGACAAAATTGGATGAAATAATGCATCTTCTATGAATGAACTCACAAGCTCCTCTGATGATTCTGTGAGTCATTCATAGTTTCTTATTTTACATACTGGTTTCCTATGTTCATTTCTAAATCATCTTTAAAACTTTATCAATTTCTTCACATATTTGTGATTTCAAATTTATTATATAACACTAGCGCCCGGCTAACCAAAAATAATTTTATATTCAAAATTAATGAATTAATTTTTTTATGATACTACTGCATATGGAAAATGAGTAAAAAAGAAAAATAAGTTTGAAATGTCGAGAAATACTGCCAGAAATAGGGAGAAAAAAAATTAGATCACAATAAAAAGTTTGTTAAATAGAGAACACACACACTTCGTTATTTGAAGGTTATTACACAAAGAAATTTGTAATACATTCTTCATTCCAAGTGAGAGGAATTCACTTAATGTAGGTTCATTATTTAGAAGTCAGACTGTAAAATATGCCTATTTTGAGAATATCCACAAAATATTTTATTTCTTGCAAAAGAAAAAATATGCATTCTGAAGGAGCCATTACAAATTTTTTTTATGCATCACTTTCCAAACTTTTTGCTTAAAACCACACACAACTCCTATACAATTCTGGTAAAAAAAATTCCTTGACTTTCCAGGTTTTCCCCGACTTTTTCAATAAAAATTCGGCTTATATACTGTTGTAAAACCCTCCACAATGGACAACTTTAATTTAGATAAATGTTAAAAAAAGTATTGCCTGATATTTAATTATTTTTCAAATTATGCTATTTTTATTAGTTTGCATTAATTTCATATAAAAATTTTAGATTGGATGAATGATTAATTCAAAATTTCTTCATTTACCATGATAATCGAGATTCTGATGGAAAAGTAGTACATCAAAAATTCCTTGACCACTTCAAACATTAAAAAAATTCCCTGACTTTTTGCCTAATTTTTCAAATTCCCTGACATGTAGGAACCCTATTAAATGATGCAATCTCTTGCATCTGTGACATCATATAACAAAACTAATATAATTAGAATTAACTACACAGTGTTAAACATAATACAATAAAAATGACGCAGAATTTCTAGTGATAAAAAAAAAGCAGATTTTAATAACACCTTTACGAAATGCAATTTATTTTTTACTCTTTATTAAAATGTAAGAATAGGTAGTGGAAATTTAATTAAATTTTATGTTTGATTAGTATTGAAGCAAAGCAATTATAAATAATTTTTTCAAATTAAAATGCCAAAAAGAAAATATTTAAAAACTAGTAGTAAATAAAAATTTTCAAAATTTAATAACCAATTTTTATGCAAGTTTTGATGTATCTCACGCATTCACCGATTTAACAATAAATTTTTAATGCAACTTTTGCAAACAGTAAATAGAGGTTAGTGTGTACTTCTTGACAACGACACAGATCATTTCCAGACTACAAAATAGTTTTAGAAGAATGTTTTATTCGCATGATAAGATCAACGAAATAATTCATACAAGATTCACTCCACTGAAAAACAGATGTTACTTTATAGGATTTAAAAAAATTTATTTTTACAAAAGAACCAGGAGACAAACATAAAAAAATATTGTTATAGAAAAAAAAAATAGTAACATGTGAAAATATTATGGGAATATTTCAAAATGGATTTTAATTGTTGAAGTGGGAAAAATACATTTAATAAAACATATAAAGCTATTTTCAATTGTATAAAAAAGATGAATTATAAAACCAAATAATTTTACCTTTTTTCAGCTTCTAATTTATCCATCCGCTTCCATAACTTATTAACAAGAGCTTCTTGTTCTTGTTCCAAAGTATTTTCCAATTCTACTTTTTCTCGGCGTAACTGTTCTAAGTTGTGTTGTTTTGCTTGAGTTTGTGCTTCAAGTTTTTCAATCTTTCTCATTAATTTATTAACTAAAGCTTCTTGCTCATGCTCCAAAGTCTGTTCCAAATTAACTTTCTCTTGGCGAAGCTAAAAAATTAAAAAAATAATAATAATAATCATTATGTTAAAATATCTCAATCACTGCAAGAAAATATTTTGCATTTTGCTTTTAACATAAGATCAAAAGGACAGTGATAAACAAAAATACATCAACGCACAAATCTATAGACTGATGGATACATATATTGGTACAAGAAGACCACCCAAGCCAAGACTGAACACTTTTCATAGTACAGCGGGTGATCGGTTAATGAACTTAAAGCGTTCCAAAACAGTGTTTGCTAATCAAATTGTTCATTAACCGATCATAGATTTTGTATTGATTTGTATGGGAATTCAATTAATATAAATCTTCCCTTTATAATAGGGTTAATAAACATCCTTATTTAATATGGACAGATCGTATTTTGATGGCTTTGTCCGTTTTGAGGTGTATTTAAAAAAAATTAAAACTTTTAGGATTACATTCACTGACTACGTCATTAAATCATATCAATTTGACTTTGAAAAACTCCTTAGTTCTCTAAAAGAATGTGTTAACTGCAGGGTCCGATAGAGCTCAAGTGGAGCTAAGAGCCTGTTAGTAATTTGTGACCTAAATTTCAATTAAAAATATTTCTTTAAAAAAGGACACAAAATATAAAAATTAATGTTTTTAATCTGTTCGTTCTAATTTGGAGGACTTAAAATGTAGGGCCCGAACCCCGGTAGACCACGAGTTAATTAGGTCATACGTATAAAACTGTTAAAAAGTTCTCTTAGTCGACAATGGATGCAATTACATACAGCTTGGCAAATCTAAAACACAACACAGCATTGCTTCTTCTTGGCTTTGTTTTGCGAGGCGTTCGTTAACCAAACATAAAAATCTCTCACGAAAGTGTTCGTTAACCGATCACCCACTGTATTAAGAATACCAAATGGAAATGGGCTGGAAGATTTGTGTCCTGCATTCTGGCAAAAAATTGATCTCTTATAATAAAAAATTATGATTCTTGATAGTAAAATTGTTATTATTTATGTATATAAAGTAAAATATAGTAATAATTAAAAATCGCTCCAAGACGGAAATCTTGCACCCATGGATAAACGAAGCTCAAAACAGCTTATGCAGTATTTTCGCATAACTAAAATACCTTTTTAATTGAAAGAAAATAGTTTTTGCACTGTTTTTACAATTGGCAACAATATAAAATAATGACTTTTTCTAAATATGAAAAAATATCTACTGAAATTATGAAAATTTGAATAAAATTGAATCCCCCTTCCCTCCTAAAAATATCAGTCAAATAAAAAAAGTAAGTGCAGACTGTACTTACTTTTTAATAGGAACCTTTAACATATCTTCACTTCAGCTAGTTCTTAAAACATTGTGTACAGCCAATTTAATTTGTTTGCGGCAAACAGAATTTTACAGCCGCATAGATGGTTAAGCCAAAAATTGAAGGAGGTGTGTGTGTGTGTGTATATAATTTTTTTTAATGGGTTCTTCAGCATGCAAAAATTTTCACTTGCATGTGATAAAATATTTTATGGATAATCACGAAAGATTTTGTATTAAATACATTGAATTTACCATTATTTCTAACAGAACTTAATGGTGTGAAAAAGAATCCAGATTTTTGGAAGTACCTGGATCCCTATGGCTCAGGATTCTAAAAGCCTGATGATATAACTGAAAACAGTTTCATATTGTTAAGTGCCATGTCTTTCTATATTAAAAGTAAAATAATTAACCAATAATAAATTATTTAAAATTGAAATTCATGGCAGTATCAATTCAAAATTATGTATTTATATTAGGGATGCACCGAATATTCGGTATCTATTCGGTATTCGGCCATGTTACCGAATATTCGGTTTGGCCGAATATCAAACTATTCAGTATGCCAAATAACAAACTATTCGGCCTGCCGAATATTCGGTTTGGCCGAATATCGAAATATTCGGCCGAACCGAATACTTATAAAAAAAAACTTTTTAAACATATTTTTAAAAACCTTATAAAACTTCTACGTTTAACGGTCAACTTATCAAGATATTCAGAATAATTAGGAACAGAATCATATTTAAATAAAAGAGAATGTTTTTACATTATTTATTTGCTGTTTGTTAAGTATTATTTAAGAAAATTAACCAATCACAAGAATTTTCATAGGAATTAATTATGTACAAATGCAAGTTCCTAAACATTGTCAAGTAAATAATCTGTTTCTTCCTAAGATTTTAAGAACAACGTTTACAATCTCTGAAAATGATTGCTTACTCCAGACACCGATCTAGGATGCATTTAAAAACTTCCTTGCTTAATCAAAGGGAGTATAACAGTTATTCTTGCTAAGTTGCCACCACATAAAATTTGAATAGATTGTATTATTTATTTACTTTTACCTTTTCCTGACAAACAAATATATGATCCTGTGCAATTTTTCTTACAATTTTTTCACCATTTCTCTTTGATTTTAAAATGTTTCTTTTAGAAGTTAAGAAAATTTTATTCATCTGTTTTAATTCTCAGAAGAAGCCATGAAATTTAAAATCTATTAATTTAAAAAGTTTTATAACTATCCTCTTCTTAAATAACTCAAAGTTGATTTTTTCAGTATAAAGTTTACTTGTAAAAAGCTCTTGTTTATTAAAATGTAAGTTTCTGTATTAGTATGTAAAATTGTTTAAAATTTAATATTTTAATGCCTTTAAACTTTGAAATATAAAAGTATTCGATAAGCCAAATATTTGGTATTCGGCCTAGCAGTTACTATTCGGCTAGCCAAATATTCGGTATCCGGCCAAATAGTTACTATTCGGCAGGCTGAATATTCGGTATTCGGTTCGCCTGTAGGCCGAATATTCGGTATTCGGCCAAAATCACTATTCGGTGCATCCCTAATTTATATATTAATATCAAACCATGATAGATCAACACTATGCTATTTATGCATATTATTGTACTCACTCTGTTTTAGATACTGCATAATATTAATATATGTCTGTCATTGCAACTTACAAATTAAGTGTATAATAAAACCTTTCACTTCGACGTATTCACTATTGCTAAATGATATAAAAACAACTAAATTTAAATCCAGTTTCTTAATTTATCCATTAAGAACAAGGAGAACACAAGGACTTACTACCTTTCATCTACTATATTTTTTATTTAATAAGACCAATAAACGTAAAAATGTCAATCTTACTTTAACAACAACAACAACAAAAATCATACAAACCTGAGATAGCTTTCTAAATAGATCATTTGTTAGGCATTCTTCCTCTTGCTCATAGTTTATAGCTAAGGCCTCTTGTTCTTTTTTCAAAGCTTGGATCTTTTTAAGTAGTGTATTACTTATGAATTCCTCTTCTTGTTCAGCTTTAGCTTGCTAAAAATTTGGAATTTAATAAATAAAGATTACTAAATGATGAAATACAAGTGAGACAAAATCCTAAAAAATAATGTGTCACTGCCCGGGCCCATGGGAATATTTTTAAATTAACTTTTTGTCTGAAATGCATACCTGCTCACTGTATGAAAATGGGGGAGAAGCTGTTAATTGTTCAGATTCGTATGTAATTTTTTTTCATAATTTTTAGAAAATTGCATGGGGTAGTAATGAACAAATTAAAACTTTAAAGCACCCTCTACTGATGAAAAAATGAGTTAAGAGGAGAAAAGTGAGTGCTTAGTAATGTACAGCCCAAAAGCTTTAAAACAATATATCGCATGAAAAAATCAAATTCCGCTCCCTCCCTCTCACGGGAGGAATGACCCCTAATAATCTGGGATGAAAAACCCACAAATCGACGGCCCGTGAAGAGTTTCACCTTCAGCCAAGCCTTCAAATGAGGTTGAATCTTGCTGTATAGCTTAATTAGGAGATGAGTCAGAAAATTGCCCCCCCCCTCCCCGGGGAAGGGATGGGGGGGGGGGGGGCAAATTTGAGCGAGGGAGAAAAATTTAGTAAATAATATTTATCAGAGGTATCTGTCAGAAAACAACACATAAAGGACACTCATTGTAGAAAATGCTACGGTTTTAAGAAAAATTATCGCCCACTCCCTACACCCGCCTCAGAAATTCTACACTCCCACCTTCTTTAAAATTTTAGTGTTATCAAATATCTCAAATGTTGAAATCGATCCAAAAAAATCAAATGTAAAATAATTATAGTGGACAAACCAGGGTTGGAAAAAACATGTTTTTTTTTTTTCGAAAAAAACAAAAAACGTGTGTCTTTTGTTTAAAACATGTTTTAAACATTTAAAACATTTTTTTCTCATTCAACAGCACAATTCTGATTAAAGCAAGCAAAAATTAATAAATTAAATATAAAGAATGGAGATATTTTCAAAAGACAGTAAGGAAGAAAAAAAAAATTATTTAATAAATACCAAATGTTAACAATTAATTTTTTATTATTTTTTAAACTAAAAATTCAATTAAGTTCTTAAAAATTGTAACAAGTTTGGCAACCTTATCAACACCTAAACAGTTTCTGGTTTTGCTCGGTACAAGTACAAAGCCAAAAGTAGAAAACACTTTCTAAATCATCAGTAGAGCACACAGCTGTATGCAATTGTTTTGTGATCTGCATGACATTTTTATCTACGTGTTTTTCAAGGCTTATCCACCAAGATAAAGGTGTTATTTCTATAAAATTGTCCACTTTATTTGATTCTTGAGTAGCGAATTTATGATTGGTAACTGACAGCACATTTTTTTTTTTTTTCATCATATTATTAATAGCATCAAACATATAACTGGAGAATGGAGCTGACTTAGCTTTATAGTTTATAATTATTGGAATTAGTTCAGGACATAATTTGGTAGCAAGATTCATGCCTTTTTCTGTCTCATCAATTGTAAGCGATTCACCTTTAAAGCGTGGATCAGTAATGTTTGCCAAGAAATGTACAAGTGTCATGGCCATTTCATATCTGTCTTCTATGGCTTTTTCAATTTTTTTTTTTTTTGGTAATCATGGTAAGATTACTAGCAGCACATATTTCTGACATTTCTTTTTAAAAATCTTTCCAAACTTCAACTACATCACTAATAGTACAATTATTTCTCTGAGCTTTGCCATGTGCAACTGCAATATGTTTGAGCCTTTGGATATAATCTCCATTTCTTTTTAACTGCAAATTTATTGACTTTCTTGGAAATATAATTGATTTTCTCTTGATTATCTTCACAAACTTTCAAAATTTGTGGCTTATTGCTTATATAAGACTCCATTGTGTCTGTAATAACAATGGCATCAGTCACTCAGAATTAAAATATTCTTAAATCATTCGAAGCAATGAAGGAGGTCCTGTTGTACACTTTATAGTTTATTAACACACAAACACAGAGTACACTAAAACACGACACAAACTTAATTATAACTAATACACTTGGCCTTTTGCCGGAACATATTAAGTCATAACAATCGCACGTCAGCCTTGACTGGAATCCAACTACGTTCTAAATGTTTTCCCTCTGGACGGGACGATTGCAGACAGAAATCCCCAATAGGGATTACTCCTTTTTCCCTAAATGAGTTCCAACATCCACCCACCACGATGAATACATTCATCAAATCTGAAATTTTTTTATTATATAAATCTAAAAAATAATTACTAATCATGAATACATATATACTACAAAAATTACACTAGGTTAAACTCAAATATAGAATCACAATTACAGAATTTTACACAATTACAATAACACTAAATGAATACTTATAGGCTCCCTTAAATCTGCACAGCTTGGGACCAGAGGTTGTGCAGATTTTAAAATTTTGTGGATTTCTGGTCATTACATTTTTGAAACATTAATTTGATTGGTAGTTAAGCAAGGGAAATTATAATAAATACTTACAATAAAGTGAAACATTAAAATAAGTAAAATATTAAAATAATTTATCAGTTTAAAAGTAAGTAATTATTAAAATAACTATGTAAAATAAAAATTTAGAAAAATATTAAATTATTACGGATGAAATCGATTCAATTCGATTCCAAATGTTCTATGCTGCCATCTAGTGGTAAAGCGATCGTAAAATCGATACATCATTACTCGTTCTTAGCACTACGTCACGGAGTAAGAACTATGGAGAACGGCAAGGCTTAACGATGTTTACGAAGTAAACATATCAGAAATAAATTAAATAAACAGTATTTAAAGTTAAAGACTGCCAAGAAAAAGGTAAGTTACATATTTAAATAAACAAAGATGAATAAAAGTAAACTAATGAAACTGTAGTTAAATATAATATGTATAAAGTAAACAAAAGACCGGTATTTCAAACTAGTGATGACATAAGAAATAGGGAAAGAAGCAAAGAAAACAGTGTTAATGTTATTATCAGTATATATAGCTTATTGCGCTCTCTAACTTTTTTCATTGTTATTTAGAGTATTGAATGCTTTTCTTATACTGCTTTATATGTTTAGAAATAAATTTGTCTATAATTTAAAAAAAAAATTCCGCGAACATTAATTTTAAAATAGCGTTCCGGTTTGTAGATTTTTTCATTTCGAACCCTGAAATTTTTGATATAGATAAGCTAATTTATATCAAATCAAAAGTAATGTAAATTTATTTAGTAATAAATCAACTGTAATAGCAAGAAGAGAATGATTAAAAAAAAAAATTTAGTTAAAAAAACATTGCAGTAGTCGCTGATTTCGGCGCCATCTTTAACTTTGTTCCTGCAACTTAACTGTAAATTTCAATGTTTACATCTGAAAAAATACACGGATTTAAGGGAGTCTACTGTACTATAATTAAGAAATTAAAATAAGATAATAAAGTATATAAGCAAACACCAAACCAATGATTGTCCAATTTACGCATCTAGCTCCAGCGGGTCCAGTATACATTTTATAATGGATTTTAGTACTTCATTAAGAACAATGATGTCATTAATAACATGAATGAAAATCACATTTTATTTTTTTAATTACAAATATGCATTTAACATAACTCTATGAATGCAATTGAGACCATTGATCTTCGTATTTACATCTACAAAAGTTTTTTTTTTTTTTTCAACTTACCTCAAATTTTAAATTGATTTTTATCTTTGTAAAAGTCCTTGAAATCCCTCCCACATTTTGTATGATACCTGATTGAAATGATACATTTTATAATGGATTTTAGTACTTCATTAACCCTAGAAAGATAACCTACGTCGAATCGACGTAGTATCTTTAGTGTATAGTGAAATATGGTTATCTATCTAGGGTTAAGAACAAGTGATATTTGTTTATCCCCGAGACTGCATGGATAACATAGCTCACAAGTAACATTTCCGGATTCGTGCTTTTATCCATTTTAAGTATTTTTCTTTCGCAACATACATCTTTGATAGCGGGCTTTCTTTTTCCCATTATTATTATTTGGTCACCATGTTTCTTCCAATTTTAAATTTTTAAATTTTTATGTCATGAAGTATGTTTATATATTGTGTATGTGGTCTGAAGAAGAGCCATAAGAAGTTTACTTTCTACCCATTTACTTCCGTGATGTGCAAGTGATTTTAATTTCATAAAAGTAGTACCTCACTTAGATAATTCAAAACATTTTACAGATGAAACATGTCCAAATAGTTAATTTTAGATATACCGTACATAATTTCACATGTAAAAGTTCCTACATGGGCATATTGCACTATGAATGGATGTACAAGTTTTTTTTAAGATAATTAGAAAAAAAAAAAAAGAAGTGTGCTTTACTAAAATCACACTAAAACCAGAAAAATTAGAATAATTTTTCTTAATATATAAAGAGTATCAAAATATCATATAAAACTAATCACATAATTATTCCGGTGACAGTGCATTTTGAACTTGTAAATGGGAATGTTTCGAAAACTAATTGTTATTCAGTTATTTTTTAATTTTTTCATCTATTATTTGTATTTTTAGACTACTACACTACTTCATTAGAAAAATAAAAAATAAAAGAACATTTCTTAATAAGAAATCTGAAATTGCCCCCTGTGGGGCGTACGCCCCACGTTGAGAACCACTGTTTTAGATGGATAGTTTAAAATACCAAATATCAGGCAATTACAGCTATCAAATTATTGAGACAGTGGGGAATTAAAAGGTAATAATTTTAAAAAAGTTTTAAAATTTAATAAAAGGTTTTTAAGTTTCAGAGTATTAGTGTACAGTTTTGTCTCACTATTTTTAACAAACTTCCAGATACTGCTTTACATATTACTTATAATAATTTACAAATATGAAAGAAATGATACTGTAATATTTTTTAAATACTAAATAAAATAATTACAAAATAAAACTGTAGAACTGATGTTTGAGGCCACTGATCTGCAGATTTAATAGTTTCATTTTTACTATAACTTTCATTAATATTACAATATATATATTTTTTTGTCAGAGGTGAATAAGCAAACATTTAAGACAGAAAATAAGATTTTAAGCAACTTCTGTAACTTGTTTTTATTTAAATGGAGAGGGATTAAGCCCTATGAGCCCCTCTTTGACTGTGCCCTTATACAATATTTTCTGCTTCCTGTCTGGTTTGATTGCAGATTATAAAATATGCAAGGCAGAGTTATATACATAAAAGAAATGAGAATAAAATATTGAAATTTTCTTAATCACAAAAAATGGCTCAAAAGCAGCTGTTTGTAAAAGTTTTGGTGTTATTACATTTTGGTAAGTGTAATTTAAAAATTAAATTTGATTATTGAGGTTTTCAGTTAAGTCAAAATATTTTAAATGCACTATAAACATTACTGAAATTGCATTTTTAGCAATGCCTACATGGGGTGTCCATTAATTACTGGAAAATGACTAATTAAGCATCCCAGTAATGGACATGGACACCCCTCTTAAAATTTTAAAAATAAATGAAATTTTATAAATGGCTAAAGTATATAAAATTCAAAGTTTTTTATTACTACCAAAACAAAAAGCTGCAAATTTTACAAGAAAATAAAGAATATATAATTTTATTAAATGAAGTTAGCATGAAGTCTTAGCATGCTCATAAAGATTTTCACTGGAAAACAGTGGAACTTCGAAACATTATTTTCTGCTTCCTGATTAATTTGATTAAGAGTGTCAACAATAATGCAAGATTATAAAATATGCAAGAGGGAGTTATAAAAAAAATAATAATAAAAGCAAAATTTTTATTGGTTATATTTTTATAAACTAAAAAAAAAAAAAAAAACATTACTGACACATCTACCCTATTTGATAACTTAAAAATTTTAATGAAAGAGGCAGTTTAATTTTGTGAGGGGGGGGGGGGGGGATTTTTTAAACAGTACAGTTTTGTACAAAAGCGTTTGTCCCAGGGTTGTTACGTTTAAAACATTTTGTTTAAAACCTGTTTATTAAAGAATTGTTTGTTATTCGAGTTGTCCGCTTTATAACAAATACATCATTTTCATGTGTGGATCATCCAGAATTTGAAAAGATGGTGTCGAGAATAAAACCTGGCTACAAATCATCATGAAATAGGAGGCATATTACTTGACAAAGTGCATGAATCTGTGCTGGAAACTTATAAAAATGATTTAAGAGAACGGATTGCTTGAGCTGCTCTTGACAGATGGAGTAACATTCACAATGAACCAATTGTAAAAATTACAGTATCTTGTAAAGGCAAAATTTACTTACTAGATTCCATTGATACATCTGGCTATCCTCATGAATTTAATTATCTTTGTGAGCTTGCAAGTATTGCCATAAATAAAGTAGAGGAACGCTATGGTTGTTTTATTGGCAGCTTTGTAACAGACAATGCTGCCAATGTTATGAAGATGAGAAATGAACTTAAAAAGACTGAGAGGAATAATATGAATATTTTAACTTACGGAGGTTCAGCTCGCGTCTTAAATCTTCTAGTAAAAGACATTAAAATCTCTAATATAAAAGCTCAAGTTGTTGATATTGTTAAATATTTTCAAAAGGATCATTTTGCTTCAGCAAAGCTTCAGGAAACAGTTGCTAAAAAGCTTGAGTTACCATCAGGTGTCAGGTGAAATTCCATGTTGGACACTGTTGCAACTCATTTGGGGGAAAAAGGAATAATCCCTATTGGAGATTTCAGTCTGCAATCGTCCCGTCCAGAGGGAAAACATTTAGAATGTAGTTGGATTCCAGTCAAGGCTGACGTGCGATTGTTATGACTTAATATGATCTGGCAAAAAGCCAAGTGTATTAGTTATAATTAAGTTTGTGTCATGTTTTAGTGTACTCTGTGTTTGTGTGTTAATAAACTATAAAGTGTACACCAGGACCTTCATTGCTTCGAATGATTTAATAATATTTAAATTTTGAGCGACTGATGTCACGGTTATTACATGGTGACAACTACGCGTGATGCTAGCCATCTTAGAGTATTACTGATATCAGAGCGACCTTGATTGAGGTTGGTCCTTTTAATTATTTGATTGGAAAAATTGTAAATATTTGAATTATGGATATAGAAAAGGTAAAAGCCAAACGATCCACAGTCAGGGAATTATTTACAAAATTAACCACAAAAGTAGAGAACACGATATAAAATTCGGTCGATGAAAATTACTTAGTTGAAAATAAAATTGAAGAACTTTATGATTTAAAAAACAAGTTAGATGAAAAACTTAGAGTTAAAAGAATTAGATAATTCGTTTGAAATTGAAATTGAGACCAAAGATCTCAAAGAAATAACAGCCAGCGATAAATATTGAGAAACCGGCATAGCCTTTAAAACGAAATTAGATGTTTAAAATCTTTGGAGAAAGAGATTCAGAATTCGTTAAGAAGGAAATAGCTGATATATTGGATTTGAAGGTTATTAAAAGAGATTCTCTTATAATTTATCCTTTTAGAAATACAGTCTGAGAAACAAATGTACGATATCGTAGAAGTAGTATTGCAAAGTAGAATTAATCCTAATCAAAAAAGGAAAATAAATGATAAATGCGGTTGTCATAAATTCTATTACATGCGGAGAAATAGAGGTGCCTTTGAGTTGGGTAAAACATGTTGCTTCTGAGCGGGAAATTGAATTGGCTGACCTTGGTACTACGACAGAAGTGCATATTTTGATAGGCGCGGATTATATTTGGGAAATTTTAAGTGAACCAAATATAAGACTCGGTAATGGATTGGTGACGACAAATAGCATACTTGGGCACGTAATTCAGGGTGTTATGTGATAACATCCTTTCCAATTAAAATTAATTTAAAAATTATTTTAATATATTTAAATTAAATCAATAATTCTTTTTACTTTAAAATTTTAAATTCTCCCTTTTAAATATTCATTAATTTTCATTTTCAGTTACATTTTACTTAAAAACAATTTTAATTTATTCTCCAGAAAAGATCGTTAAAAATTATCAATAATAAAATATTAAATCTTAATACTTTCTCCCGAAATAGAATATTTTTATAATAATTTTCAAATATAAAATTCAAATGTATCACATAACGATCTTTTATTCAAACTTTTATTACGATGTGTGGCATCAGTTTAAATCGGCCAATGGGAGCATTTGCCGCCCTTTTTCAGAACGACGTAGTTGAATGCTTGCCATCCTTCTCTCTCTCTCTAACGGCGGACACCATGTGAGACTGTCGCTATTTTACATCCCTCCGGGATGCTTTAGCCGTTGTAATGGCAGGGCGTTAGCTGTTGAAAATTTTCAATTAGTCCTCTTAAAAAAATTATTTAGTGGTAATTATAATAAAAAATAAAGCCTCCATCCAGGATATGTTCAATACATCGTTATTGACTGTACATAATAATATTAATAATTCATGTAATGATAAATAATATTAATTCATGTTATTTTTTATGTTATAAGATTTATATGATATAGAAGGGGGGAGGACATCATAATTTTAGCAATGCATAGGTGGGGCGTGGCCAAAAAAGGTTGGGAACCACTGATCTAAAATTACTAAAATATCGGTCTTCTGATAATTACAATTTAACTCATAGTCAATGATAACCACAAATATTTTATTCATTGCTGGTATCCTAATTGTTAAATTTATTTGAAAATAACTATTTGGTTTCATTAGTATGATTTTATTAAATTCTGGTTCTAAATACAGTCATAAAAACAATTATATTTTTTTACTTTTTATGGGGTGTCCATTACTGGAACAAAGGGTGTCCAATACTGACATTGGTTAAATCACAGTATACTCTCCTTTGCCAATCTCCTTCGATAACTGCACCAATGTGGCAACCCTGATTTATCAGGCTGCTCCTCTGACGTCACCAAATATGGCAACCGTAAGATTTCTCTTGAGAGAGTTGATGGTTTAAACTCCTTGTTTTGAAAGCTGCTTTCTAATTGGACCAAATTGGATGCTTATTTTTTTTTGTAAAAGGCTTTCTTATTGGACAAAGAGGAGAAACAGGGAACATTTTGAATTTGTTTGGAAAAACGTTATTGTTATACTGTTGCAATGGATTTCACGTTGACAAGTACTGTGTGTTACAGTCGCATATTTTTATTGTTTGTTTTCTCTCGTATATTTTGAAACAAGTATCTATCTGGATAAATGCTTGACAGGTGAAAATAAATATTCGATCAGTTATTTTTCTTTTATTTTTACCTGTATTTTTGAGCGTTGATTGAATTATGTACGAAAGAGAGGCTGATTGTTCCAAGCTATGAATGACTAAAAGTGACAGATTAAATGACATCCTAGAGCACATGGTAAAATTATGAATAAATAAACGGGGGGTTCAGGGGAGGCGGTAGCCCCCTTGATTAAAAAAAAAAAAAAGAGTCCCTCTAATTTAAAAAACCACAACATTGTTTTGCTCCCCTTACTGTTAACAAACGTTCTTTTTTAAGAATTTGGGTAAGTGAAAGTTTTGTTTTTTGGTATATTTGATAAAATGTATTTTAAAATATATGAAATGTATTTTTAAAAAATGTATTTCAAAAAAATTTGAAATTTATGCATTTTTTATTTTTACTCAAAAATACAGGTTAAAATAAGAGAAAAATAACTGATCGAATATCTATTCTCACATTTTAAGCATTTGTCTAGATAGGTACTTGTTTGAAAATATACGAGAAGAGAAAATAAATAATAATTTTGCTTACTCTCTCCCGGATTTTGCAGCTCTGGGAGTTAGTACGCGAAAATGCACCAATTTGGCGATGTTTGAAAATTGCGCCAAGAAGGAGAGTAAACTGCGATCCGATCGCACCCTGACATTTTAGGTGTTTTGATATATTCTTGTTATTTACAATTAAATTTTGATTCATATTGGGAAATGAGGCTATGAGAATGGTTACAAGTTGTTGATAAATTAATATAATATTGAAAAAACTGGAGTAATTATAACTATTAGGTAATTAAAAAATAACTTTTGAAGAAATTCTTGGTACTTTTCGGTTAGCCGGGCGCCAGTGTTATATATATACATATATATGTATATATAAATGTATGTATATATACATATATATTTACATGAATATATGTGTGTATATATACATATATATTTACATGAATATATGTGTGTATATATACAATATGTATGTATATAAATGTATATAACATTGACGCCCAGCTAACCGAAAAGTACCAAATTCTTTAAATGTGTCCATTACTGGCACATCTACCCTATCTGAAAATTTAAAATCAATCCAAAAAATCACAAGTAAAATGAAGATTAATTAGTGGAGGAAGTTTAGATTTAAATAATGGGCCGTTGCCAAGCCTTCCTTTTTCTTTTTAAAAATCAATTTTTCGACAAAATAAAAAGTTACTTTTCTATTTTTAAGAAAATTACATATTCGTAATCAGTATGAAAAATTAAGCACAGATGCATACGCTTAAAATCTCAAAATGTCCTATTTTTAAAAATTTGATACACTTCAACAGAATGCTAGTCTAAAAAGTATCTGTGACTTCTATTCCATATCATGTGTCTGACTTTGAAACACCTGCTCCCGCTATGAAAGATCTCAAAAATCTATCTTTGAACATATAAGTGAAAAGAGATTTTATAAATGGATTTTTCAACTTTTTACAGGAATATAAAAATAATTTTTTGAATTTCTGAAAAGGTGAATTTTTTTTGCATCTGGCTGTGCAATTTTTGAGTTTTAAGCTTGGTAGAATTTAAGATACAGCCCTTTTTAACCCCTTAATTCTCGCTCCCGTCAATATCACGGGCTCAGGTGTCGTTTGTTATTTCCCGTGCCCGTCATATTTCCGGGCTGAAGATTTAATTTCTGGAAAAAAACTTGCACAGATGTCACATACGTCCCATATTGGTGCAATTTTTTTTCTGATGCCAATGTCATATACGTAACGGGTACTTGGCGCCAAAATGTTGTTACTTTGCTCGATATGGTAACTCAGATTTTGTTGTTTATGCTGTTGATGTTTTCGCCAAATTGGCGTCGGAAAGAACTCGCGCCAATATGACATCTGTGCTAAAACACTTCTGAAACCAGAAAAATTTAAATGGCATTTTGGTGTGATGCCTTTGAATATTATTGTGCTGTCCTCTAAAAAAAACCCACAGGAAAATGTATCCTAAAAAAAACCCTGCCTAGAACTTCATCAAAAAAATCACTGAAGTACAATTTTCTTTTTGTTCTGTTTCTATATGCCATTTACAATAATAAAATTATTTAAAATTACTTTAGAAGTGCTTATTTAGTTTTTTTTTTTTAAATAAGCTAATAATACAGAATTCTAGCAAAAAAAAAGAATTTTCACAATTTTTCTTGTTATAATACAACATGCAGACCTGCCAACCTTTGAAAATGCGAAATCGTATCACACAAAATTAAAATTAATCTGGAGGTTGGTTGGTTGGTTTTTCGTGTTTCGCAGCCATCTTTTGATATTCATAAAAGGAATAAGGTTTCAGTCTTTCAACTCAATATAGTACTTTTTTTCCCCCTCAGAAAATTTTTATACGATTTTTAGAACTTCTTGTTTCACAGCATTTTTTGACATTTGTAAAAGGAGTCTGGTTCCAATTTCTTATCCCAGTGCAGTAAATTTTGATGAAACTCGCGATTTTTTTCCCGCGATCATTTCAGTATATTCAGAATTTTTTCCCAATTGGGGAAATTTCTTTATTCTGCAAGGAAAAAAAAAAATGCGAACTTCTGAGAAATTTTAAAATATACTTGCAGAAGAATTTACAGGGGGAAATACTGCACACCATTTTTCATTATGCAGGACTTTCCTTTTCCGTACGCAAATCGTGCGATTTTGCACACTATTTCAAACCTTGCCCCTCAAAGAACACCCCCCCCCCCCTCCAGAGATTCTTAAAATGGCACCCCTGTTTGTAAGGAAGAGAATTCCTGTACTATAAATATTGACAGAAACACGATTCACTTGTGGTTAATATACATAAAGAGAGTTTTATGTTAAAAAGTATGTTTTGTAGCCCAGATTTTTTTTTTTTCCCATGAGCATTTTTTAATGCCCGAATTTTCAAGCTAATGGCCAATTTTTTTAAACTTTCGGAAATGAATACTTTGAAATTTTGGAACAGAATCACTCCAGAAAAATATGCTGTGTGGGATAAAAATCGCAACTAGGAAAAAAAAATGCATTTGTGTTTTTTGCAAAAAATCTTAGTTTAAGACCGATTTTCGTAGTATCGTAGTTTATAGGTCCAAATCGTAGCAACTACGATTTTTTCGTAGCAGTTGGCAGGTCTGCAACATGTTACAATGATGTATATCAGTTTTTATGTTAAACCATTAATATGTGAATAAAATGCACCATTTTCAGCTGATTATTATTATGTTTGGCTCAGTTTGTGACGATTTAAAAACAGAGGTAAAAAAAACCCATGCGGGAACTAAAAAAAACCCCACATTTTTATGTATATTTTTTCTTTAAAATATTAATTAAAGGGGAAAAAAAACAATAAATTATGTAAATTTAATGCATATTTTGCATTTCTAAGAATTTGTACAAGTTTTATCATACCTCCCCCCTCCCCCTTTGTTTTCGCAAAAATAAAACCCATCCACTTTTTTTTATGTGCACAAAGATATCCCTTTTACTTGCAGATTCCCAAAACAGCCGAGACACCCCATTTGGCGACTTTTCTGACAAGCGCCAACTACCCCACATGCGCCAATCTAAAATGCGGCAACCTGAAACTAACGTGATTGGTCCACTTTCCTGAATGCTTCCAGACTGTTTTTTACTACGTCATCACCCTGGAATCATGGGAAATAGAACATTTATAAATAACGACGTATTAGAAAACACAGGAAAGCTGATTTTTATGAGATTCAAAATAAAACAAACGATTTCAACATAAGTTTATTGAAAATGAGAAATTTTTAAAGTACCTTTTCAAATCAGAGTAACAATATAATGATTAAAATTTTCATTTCTCAACAACTTTTAGAAAAAATCATGGGGTCATTTAATATTGAAAGTACGTGCCTATACTATTATAGTAAACATTGAACAATTCATTTCTAATTTAAAGATGTATGAACGCTCCGCGTTCATAAAAAAATAATATTTATCACTGAGTACAGCAACCTAGTTCTGCAGCAATCTGAAAAACGCAGGAAACTCGTTAAAGCGGCAATCAGCATACATGTATGAACGCTTCGCGTTCATTAACCGAAAAAAAACATCACTGTCACCAGCAGTTCTCGGTGTGTAGCAATCTCAAAATTCAGCAGTTCTCACTACCTAGCAATGTCAAAGTTCAGCAATTCTTGCTGCATAGCAATATCAAAATTCAGCAGTTCTCAATGCGTAGCAATATCAAAATGTACAAAACTCGTAAGGTCAGCATACATGAGGAATATACAATAAACGGCTAATATAAAACACTATACTAAAAAACACATAAAATTATTAACATACCTTAACAAACATCTCCTTTCTTGAAAACCAACTCTATAAAATGTTGAATTGCCATAATTTCGTAAATTTCTAGTCGTCGATAAACTTCATTTAACTCTCCAGCAAAAAAATGAACAAATACTCACAATTTCAAACTAAATTACACAGGTACTTTAACTTTCAAATTTTACAACTAAAAACAGCAAAATATATTAACAACATACTCTAGCCTTACCGTCATTTTAATTTTACAATTACAAAACGTCTGTCTTCTACACCTCGTCACGCAACTCGTTGTCACAAATTACAAAACATGCGGAGTTGAGTTGTCAAAGGTAGGCGTAGCCATCCAATACACAAGAAATCAACCAATCCCATTCAACCAATCCAAATTCAAGATAACACAACTGAAGGCGTGGAAAGAATTTACGAAACGAACTGGTAACAACAAAGATCCATTTATCGCCTCGCCAAATTGAACGATGCCAAGTGTCTCGGCTGTTTTGCGATTCAGCCCTTTTACTTTTATATCATACATTGTTTTAATGTTTACAAGCTTATTTTATTCTAATCATTATTTTGCTTTTTTATGCAAATTTTATTAGGCGATTCTCCCGGTAGCAGAAAGTTCGAGACGGGAGACGGGCGTCGCAGATTTTCTTTTCTCTTTTGCAGATTCTTTTTCATTGAACTTTTATTTTGCTTCGTATTATGTTTAGCTCTTTATTACTTAATACAAAAAGTTAAGACTATTATTAATAAAAATTTATAAAATGCCTAAAAACGCTACAGGTAAGTGATTGTTTGATTAATTAATGTTTCATTTATAAAAATATTTTACCTGCAGATTATTTTTTGCCCCTGAATTATCTGTCGCAGACACTTGGAGAAATTTCTGCTACTGGGGCGATTCTCAAGTTCACTGTTCAACAAGGACGAAACTTTCTGACACATTTAATCATTTTTAAACATAAAGGTACAAAATTGACAGGGCTGACTAAGCGATTTGGAATCGAAATGAGTTTTACGTTTTTGATAAATTACTTATCAAGTTAGAAGCGATTTTGGGTCCCATGGCGACTGTTTTTTCGTCTCTCTTTGGGTGTTTTTTCTCCTTTTGTCTGGAAATTTGGTTCAAAACAGCAACTTTGACATTTTCTGAAAGACCTTTTATGTTTACCAAAAAATGGAACATTTCTGTAGTTTCTGAATAACACAGTGCCAATTTCAGGCATTTCTACTTTCTGAAGAAGGATTAATTAAAACTTGAGTGATTAAGTTGCCTCTTTGGATTTGATTGCAAAAAAACTGAAAAAAAAGAAAACTTTTTTTGCAGAATTGTGTTTTAAAAATAATTAATAATGAAAAAAATAATTTACTGTCTAATATTTTGGTTTCTAGAAGTGTTTTTACATGTGGGGTTTTTTTAGGTAACATGGGTTATTTTTAGGAAAGAGTGGGTTTTTTTCAAATTCTTCTTTATTTGACTGCCATTTTGTAATATATTGACAGAATCAAAAATACTATACATTAAAATCTTAGTCAGAACAAGCTGTGAAAATATAGCTACTTCAAATTGTTTTGTATTTTTTATTAAATTTTATATAGAGAAAAATTCAAAAATTGGGTTTTTTTTAATGGACAGCACAATACTATCTGGGTTTGACTTTTGCGCAGACTGTGATATTGGGCTTTGTATTGCATGTTTCGAAATAGGGTGAACTTCCAGTAATTGACCACATGCCAGTAATTGACCAAAAACACATTTATGTGTTAAAAACAAGAATCAATGTGTTGATAAAGTATTTTTGAATGCTGAATAAAAATATCTAACATCCAATGAATTACATGGGAAAAAATTACTTTTGCTATCTATATTCTGATTGAATGTAAAAAATTAAAGAAAATGTACCTTCTAACAATATCAAAAGTGAATACATTCTGTAATAGTAGTGTTGTTTTGTGAGTTGTTTTATTAATCTTGCAGCATCAAGTTTAATTTAGTTCCATTGGTTCATCAAATGAGGTGTGTAGTTCATTTTTGTTTGTTTTAAGTTAATCATTATGCATTTAATATTAAATTCATAAATTAAATGACGTTAAGGGGGGTGGTCAACTACTAGATGTGTGAATGTTGAAAGCATTCAGTAATTGACCAAAATGGTCAACTACTGACTTTTTGCTTGTTTGCATCCATTCCTTTTGATACTTTAAAAAAATACATAGATTTCTATTATGAAAGCAATATTCACCAATTTTTTATTTAAAAAATGAGTTCTTTCAGTAGTTGACCAGGGTGGTTAATAACTAAATGTGCTTGGTCAATTACTGATCCAGCAAGCACACATTTGTTATGTTAAGAGGGTCGTAACACATTTATATAATAATAATGCAAGAAAAGTATAATTAAAATGTAAAGATAACAAAATTAGTATAATGAGGCTCTAAATATAATTAGGGTTTGTCACACAAATCTTATAAAAAAAAGTTTTACCACCATCAGCTCCAAACATAGTTTGTGGTAGATTTCTATTACAATTGTTGTGGAAGTATGCTGTTAAAATTGCTATATAAAATGTTTTTTATGCTAATTTTATCCATGACAAAGTTCAACCTTAATTAAGTGTAGTTGTATAATAATAAAACATAATAACAATACAGAATTTACATTAACATTACAGCCCGGTAGCAGAAAGTTCCTGACGGGTGACGTGCGTCGCAGATTTTCTTTTTCCTTTTGCAGATTTTTTTTCCCATTGGATCTTTTTCCAACTTTATATTATGTTTAGTTCTTTATTATTTATTACTAAAACTTAAGATTATTATTAATAAAAATGAGTAAAATGCTTAAAAACATTAAAAGTAAATAATTAGTTAATTAAAGGTTCATTTGTAACATTTTACCTGCAGATTATTTTCAGTCCCTGAAAGATCTGTCGCAGACGCATGGAGAATTTTCTGCTATTGGGACAGTAAGTTTTGAGGGACAAAAGTAGAGTGTTGATTGTCAAGTGCTTCAGAAATGCATGCATAACTGTAGCACAAATAGGACTACAACTAAAAAAAAAACTTTTCACTAAACGAAAAGGGCATTTAGAATATTTAAATATAATTTAAAATTAATTATAAATAACATGGCAGATTTTGTCATCCCACAAAAATATAAAACAATAGGGAAAATCTTAAATATATTTTATGCATATATCAAGGGCTTGAATTTCACGGCGGGATTCGCGCCCAAAATAATATCGTGGGCGGGAGACTCCCGTCCAAAAAATTTCACCATTTTCCTGAAAATTTTGCATTTTGAAATTACGATTAACTCCCGCGAACGCCTTGCAAAAAGTTCCTGACATTTTTGCATGACTAATTGACACTTTTTTTTTTTTTACCGCGAAAGATCGTTGAAACTCGCGAATTTTCGATGCGACTGATTGACAAATTTCATTATTTTTTTCTCGAGATTAGTTGACAAGTGTCCGCGACCGATTGGCGAATTCAGGGGTGATTCTGTTACGAATTTTCCGAAAGTTGTGAAAAATCGGTCATCAGTTCAACAGAAAACGCAAATTTCGACAAATGATCGCCGAAAAAAAATCAATTTTGTCAATCGTTCGAGGGAAAAAATCGCCAATTTCGTCGCAAAGGATTGTGAATAAAATGCAAAGTTTGTCATAGGAAAAACGTGAATTTCATCAGATTGCGGGAAAAAAACTTGAACTTCATCAAAAGATCGCAAAAAAACGCAAATTACATCAAAGGGTAGCAAAAAAAATCAAATTTCAGCAAAGGAACACGGGAAAAAATGCGAGTTTCGTCAAAGGATCGCGAAAAAAAAAATTTCGTCAAAGTATGGTGGAAAAAAGCTAATTTCGTCAAAGGATCGCGAAAAACAGCTAATTTCATCAAAGGATCACGGAATAAACACAAATTTAGTGTTTAGCCAAACGGCCGCTGAGAAAAAACCTCGAATTTCATCAAAGAATCGCGAAACTCATAAAGGAATCGTGAAAAACCATGAATTTTGTCAAAGGATCGTGAAAAAAACGCGCAATTTGTCAAAAGACTGCGGGAAAATGCAAATTTCGACAAAGTATTGCAGAAAAACGTGCATTTCGTCAAAGGATCACGAAAAAAAAAAAAAAAGCGCATTTCACCAAAGGATCATGAAAAAAATGCGCATTTCGTCATAGAATGGCGAATTTCGTCCAGTGATCAGGAAAAAAACCTTGCGAATTGCGTCAAACAATCGCGGAAAAACGGCAAATTTCGTCAAAAGATCTCGAAATAACAGCAAATTTCGTCAAGATATCGCAAAAAACGGAAATTTCGTCAAAGGGGCACGAAAAACAAATAGCTAGTGCTGGGAGTGATTCTCTCCCCCCCCCCCCCCCGCTTTCTTACTTTTTTAAATAAAAAAACATTTTGCATCATTATTCTGAGTTGTTGATTTAAATTGCTTCAATGGTACTCTGTCATGCCTGTATTAATACAGACATGACAAAATAATTAATGCAAATCTTTAAAAAGCACATAAAATAACAGAGGGTTTCATATTTTTTTTCTTCCTCCCAAATATCTCAACTCCCCTCCATTTATAAATGTTGGTAGGGAGACTCTTCTCCTATGAAAAATTGAATTAGAGATTAATGATTATGTATCTCGGGCCACAAGTAAAAGATTACTGGGCCATATGTGACCTGCAGGTTGAGCATGGCTGCTTTAAAGCATGACTAAATTATAAGGAACAAAACAAAACAAAAAAAAAAGGTGAAAAAGCAGCAATAAAGGCTTCTACATATAAGCAAAGTCTGATAAATGATTGAGTGTGAAATGCATGTGAAGAAATCTGGATGGAAGAAGATATGATAGGAATTAAATCTGGTACGAGCACTATCATACTAAAATGTGCGTCCACGAGACACAGGCAACAATTTGCATTGGATGACAGAGTGACAAAGAAGTTGACTTCATGTGTGTCAGTTGTTTTGGTGAAACAGATGAGGATTAAGTTTCATTTTTGTGTTAACTTTAATAATCAATGGATTTTTTTATGAATAAATTTCGAAATAGTAACAATCCTTTTCTTGTCTATATTTACATATAAATATCATGTTTTACCACTAATTTCAATCTTACAAAACATTGTGGAAATTCACTAATATGTTTTCTGTTCAGAAACAATTTTAATTTTTTTTACAAAAAATCTCTTGACTAGTTTTTTAAAAGCAGATCATGATGTGCTAATATATATAGAATGTACACCTATATTTTCCATACAGAGTGACAGACTAGCCAAGTTCAGTGATGAATTTCCTTTACTTTGTTAAGTTTTCCATGCCAATAAAAACAATTGGTACTTTACGGTTAGCCAGGTGGCAATAATTTTTCAGATGTTGAGATTGTGTGATGTTACATACCGAAAACCTTAATAATTGCCAAGGAAAGAGTAAAAGAGGATAAGCAAAAAAAAAAAAAAAAAAAAAAAATATTTTTAAGGGATTCGAACAGTCTTTATAAAGAGCACAGCTACATATTTTGCTACTACTGCAGTTTAAAAATCCTTGGCTTTATGATTGAAATTCTTTTTCTAAAAAATTTCTCAGAAATTTTAAATTCGTCAAGTTTTTTTTTTTTTAGAAATCTGAAATTTCCCCAATTTTTTTCTGGCTGTCCAGAAGGCTAGACATTCAGTTTCTGTAGCATAAAATTTGGCAAACTTCCCCATTTTTTCATATGATTAATTTTAAGGTGGTTTATCAGTTCAACTTCAGAGTGGTCAATGACTGACACAGTGATGGTCATTTTCTAACATTAAGTGGTCAATTACTGGCAAAATCTCACTTGACAACTATTAGGAATTCCAACTAATATATTAAATAAAATAAAATTGCAAAAATGTTTATTATTGATCCTTATAAGTGATTGTTGCTTTAAAAAAAAAGTTTCAAGAAATATCTCCTTAAATTTAGCAGAGAAAAAAAAAATGCGAAGGAACTTTCACTAAATGGTCAATTACTGGGTAGTTCACCCTATATAACACTAAAAAAAATTAATAATCAAAATTTAATGTATTATATATTATTTCAAATATTATTTGTAAAAATGTGTGTGATGATGATTAAAGATCTAAGATGTGAAAAATAAAAGATATTCGCATTAATTTGTATGGTGTAAAACAAACGGACCAAACAAACATTAACACACAGAATTCTCGGATGATGGCTTTTTTACAAATGTGAATTTGTACTGTAACATCTTCCCTTTTTCATAAAAGAAATTGGTACTTTTTTTGATGGTTTTTCGAAATATTAAGCGACCATGAAGGGGTTAAAAAGGCTCAGTACATTTATCGCACTAAATTTTGGACTTCGTACGTGCCATAGATTTTGCTAGCCATCGTGGGCACACACACATAGAGCAAAACTTTCTGTTATTAGTATAGCTATTAAAACAAGTAACTTGTATGTCCCTTACATAAATTGAGAAATTTAAAACATATGGCTGAAACCATTAGTTTTCGGCAAATAAAACTCTTTATGTCAGTTAACGAAAACTGTATTATAATTATTCCTGTTAATGTAAGAAATAAAGGTTTCAAACATATTTCATGAGTTTTACTAATAAAAAATTGATTTACATACAAACTTCGGAATTTCAAGAAAAAAATGGCTTAATTAATTCGGAAAACACAAATAATGCAGAGACACACACGCACATAAATAATAATCAACTATGAGAGTTTAACTTAATACTGGAGCACATCACGTAGTACCTTAGCAACGGTCGTTAACAGCTGATTATACAATCAACTTTTAACTAGTAGTACAAAATTATGAAAGTTTCTAACAAAGAGTTAAATGAAAAATACATATATTGAAGATTATTTAATACATTTACTAAAAACGGAACACTTCTAAACTCTTTATCTTTATTAAAGAATAGGTATATGATGTTGAATACTTACTATGTTAACGCTAACTTGCCGTAAGTATTTATTTTCTTCTTGTAAACTTTTGATTCTAAATTTATAAGTCTCAACTTCTAGTTTCAGGACTTTATTTTCTTGCTGAAGAGAATCTATTCGTTTCTGATACTGCTCTCTAGTCATAGAAAGAGAACATAATCCATCAACCGAACCACTGTCGCTCTCACTAGCGCTGTCCGCCATGTCAGACACAAATTTCCGAAAGTTTTATATTTAAAGCAAAATATTTTTGAGACATACGTCATCTAAACAATCCCATTATTTGCAATCGAATAACTCTACAAAATGCGAGATTATAAATTCTCAAATTTAATAAAAAGCAGGAAAATTAGTAATCTCAATACAAAAACAGCCGCAACAACAATCTTACACCACTAACAAATTATTTGGAGACAAGGAACAGAAACAGAAAAGCATTTAAAAACCCACATGCAGTACAACACCGATCTCCTGGCACTCAAGACAACAGTCGATGCTTATCCTTTTTATGGCTTTTATGATTCCAGCACTTAGGGTACCTCTATATGAGAGTGGCGACTTATCTCTATATTCTTCCAGACTCTAAGGTTTTTATCCTTTCGGTTAACAATGAAGGGGGGTTTATTAACCGACTCGTCTGTGCAGTAAATTCGATCAGCTGAAGCTTGGGGTCAAAAACTTTTAAGTATTTTTGTTTTGAAGTTTTGTAAGGTATTGTCATGAATTAATCTTCACGCATCATCGATTTTTAAATTTTAGCATTGTATAGAATAAATCTGAATGTAAATCATGTCTCTTCGAGTTGGTCTAGACACATCGGAAGCTGATTTGGATGTTCAAGGTGAAATTGATTTTGATTTTTTCGAAGCAAGTGAAACTAGTAGCAACTTAAATAAGACTCCATTTTCTCATCAAGAAAGTTCAAGAACATTAGAAAGTACTGATGAGAAAAGTGGAAACGGCAGCAATCCGTTACTTGACCACAAAAGTAATCTGAAAGAACAAGACCTGAATATAGCGAATGTTCTGGAATCAAGTTGCAGTAATTATTTGAATAAGCCCATGATTACTGTTTCTTGTGATGATGCTACTGGATTTGTTCAGAAAACTACTATCGAAACAGTGATACCAACTCCTTATAATTACAAAGATAACAAATGTGGAAAGACCAGTCCTCTTGGGTCCAAAAAAGGGAAACGAGTTTTAAGCCCTCGGTTAAAAAACAAAGTCTTTAATGATGAGATTGAAATTTCTGATGATAGCTCTATTTCAAGTATGTCTGAATCAGAGTCTGACTTGTCAAGTGTCAGTGAAGATTCTTTTGAACTGGGTGGAGGATCTGATTCAATGACTGATGTAACTCCGCTAAATTCACCATATAAATGTAATTCTCCTATGCCTAATAGGCTAAAATTTCAAAAAATGAAGGCTTCAGAAATTACTGAAAAAGACCTAAAAAAAGAAGGTGTGAAATTCCCTGATGATTTGGATAAAAAAGATTGCTCTAAATGTGATGCAATAGATATTCATGAATTGTTGAAAGCTGTTAAACGATTAGAAATGGGCCAAAATATCAATACTGTATGCAGAGGAAAAAGTGCTCCTCCATCTGTTATTACTCAAAATGCCAAATGTCGCAAAAATCTCTCTTTTAGTAATGAAGAAGTTCGACGTATCGATAATGATAATCGAGTTTTGCTGAAGAAGATAGTTGCTCAACAAACTAGACAAAAGCCCAGAACAAATTTTTCTGCAAGAGTTATGTCATCATCAGCTGTTAATAGACAGAGGCAGCAAAGGCAAATAGAATTAGACAATCTGGTATGTTCTTTACATTTTTTTAATTTCAAATATTTGTGTGTTATACTTAACAGTATTGGCTAAAGCGAAACCCAATTAACGTTTCTGTGGCCCAAAGCCCAGAACCTGTTTCAGGGTTCGCAAGGTTTTTCCCACCCCCCAGTAAATACCATCGTAAAACCGGTATTTACCGTCCTGGTTAATCAATGTTTTTCGCACATGGGAAAAACCGATTATTAAAAATATAAATTCAAAAGAACCTTTAAAAATGTCAAAATTGAGTTTTAAGTAAATACCTTGAAAGCAGCTGGGAAATACCATGTTTTTCCCAGATGGGAAAACTGATTATTAAAAATATAAATTCTAAACAATCTTTAAAAATGTCAAAATTGTTCTAAGTAAATAGCTTGGAAGGAAGAAAAAAGAAAAGGAAAATCTACAAAAACAGACAATGGAGTGCATTTATTTAAATATTTACACAGCACACAGGTTCCCAAACATTTACCAATCATAGGGTCAGGTGGGGGAAAGTGGTCATAAAAACAGGCTTTTTTAACTTTCAGAGCATATAAACATAAGAATTTCTGTAATGTTTCCTAAAATTTTGGATGTTATTTTACATTACATTACTCTAGAGTACATCCATATCCATTTCAGAAATATTTTGGGGGAATAACACCTTTTTATAACATATTTTTTCAGACATGTTTTTATAACCACTTTACCCCAGGGGTTGGGGTAAAGTGGTCACATTGAAAAAGTGTAATAAAAAAATAAACTAATGAATAAAAAGTGACATTTTATTATTTACAAACATTTTAAACAACCTTTATAATAAGTTATCTGTCATTTTATTTTATTAAAGTGTAAATTTGTAATGTTAAAATTGTTTGTCGTTAAAATTTGGTTTTTTAAGGATTTTAATCACATCTGATTCTGGAAAAGTATAATGATTGCCAAATTTGGATTTTTTTAACATACTTTAAGAAAAATAAATCCCTATTTTAATCAGTTTTTTCCCCAATAAATTGCTTTATTGATTTCTTCATTTCATATCTTACCAACACTCAAGATTCTCTAATGGAATATTCTTTTAATGGAATTCACGTTTTATTTCAATCATTTGGTTTTTTTTTTTTTCGAATTTTTGAAATTGGCGTGTTTTTCGCAATCCTTTGACGAAATTGACGTGTTTTTCGCGATCCCTTGACGAAATTCGCGTGTTTGTCGCGACCCCTTGACGGAATTCATGTGTTTTTCGTGATCCCTTTGCGAAATTAGCGGCAGATTCCCAAAACAGCCGAGACACCCCATTTGGCGACTTTTCTGACAAGCGCCAACTACCCCACATGCGCCAATCTAAAATGCGGCAACCTGAAAACTAACGTGATTGGTCCACTTTCCCGAATGCTTCCAGACTGTTTTTTACTACGTCATCACCCTGGAATCATGGGAAATAGAACATTTATAAATAACGACGCATTAGAAAACACAGGAAAGCTGATTTTTATGAGATTCAAAATAAAACAAACGATTTCAACATAAGTTTATTGAAAATGTGAAATTTTTAAAGTACCTTTTCAAATCAGAGTAACGATATGATTAAAATTTTCATTTCTCAACAACTTTTATAAAAAATCATGTGGTCATTTAATATTGAAAGTACGTGCCTATATTATAGTAAACATTGAACAATTCATTTCTAATTTAAAGAAGTATGAACGCTTCACGTTCATAAAAAAATAATATTTATCACTGAATACAGCAACCTAGTTCTGCAGCAATCTGAAAAACGCAGGAAACTCGTTAAAGCGGCAATCAGCATACATGTATGAACGCATCGCGTTCATTTACCGAAAAAAAACATCACTGTCACCAGCAGTTCTCGGTGTGCAGCAATCTCAAAATTCAGCAGTTCTCAATGCGTAGCAATATCAAAATTCAGCACTTCACGTTGCGTAGCAATATCAAAATGTACAAAACTCGTAAGGTCAGCATACATGAGAAATATACAATAAATGGCTAATATAAAATACTATACTAAAAAATACATAAAATTATTAACATACCTTAACAAACATCTCCTTTCTTGAAAACCAACTCTATAAAATGTTGAATTGCCATAATTTCGTAAATTTCTAGTCGTCGATAAACTTCATTTAACTTTCCAGCAAAAAAAAAAGGAACAAATACTCACAATTTCAAACTAAATTACACAGGTACTTTAACTTTCAAATTTTACAACTAAAAACAGCAAAATATATTAACAATAACATACTCTAGCCTTACCCTCATTTATTTTTATTCATCTGTCTTCTACACCTCGTCACGCAACTCGTACAATAATTAGAAAACATGCAGAGTTGAGTTGTCAAAGGCAGGCGTAGCCATCCAATACACAAGAAATCAACCCATCCCATTCAACCAATCCAAATTCAAGATAACACAACTGAAGGCGTGGAAAGAATTTACGAAACGAACTGGTAACAACAAAGATCCATTTATCGCCTCGCCAAATTGAACGATGCCAAGTGTCTCGGCTGTTTTGCGATTCAGCCAAATTAGCTTGTTTTTTGCGATCTTTTGAGGAAATTCGCGTGTTTTTCGAGATCTTTTGATGGAAAGCGCGTTTTTTTTTTTTTTTCCGCGATCTTATGAGAAAATTCGCGTTTTTCGCGATCTTTTAATAGAATTTGCATTTTATTTCGATGATTTGACGTTTTTTTCGCAATCCTTTGATGTAATTTGCGTGTTTTTCGCAATCCTTTGAAAAAAATTGGCACGGTTTAAACCAAGTGGTTTTAACCATGGTTTAAACCAATTGGTTTTTTTGTCAAAAAAACCATTTGGTTTTTTTATAAAAAAATCTATTATAATTTTTTTTTTTTTTTTTTTTTTGTAATTTAATTGTTTTAAATTATAAATAGAAGTAATTTCTACTTTTAACACTTCATCTCAGCAGTCAACATGAGACATAATGAGCCTAGGTCATGTTTCTATGCATGTAGAATGAAAATTAGCATGTGCTTTTGAACAGATATGGTACCCTATAGATTTTTCTTAAAACATGCGAAATTGGAAAAGGTAAAATAGATAAATAATATTCAATATTTAGCATAAAATATTTTCCTTTAAAAAATGCAGATTATTTACAGCAGTTAATAACAAAATACAATGATCTTTAAGATTTTGGTTAAGTTGTAAAAGAAAATTTTCTGGATTGGGATTGGGGAAGATTATCCTTAAAGAATTTAAAAGTGTAACTTAAGATATCAAATTGAATAACACAGCTTGCAAAAATTGAGTGCTAGTTATAGCACTTCAATAATACCAATCAATCTTTTCTGTTAGTTGCTGAATCTAATGGCCAAAAATGTTGATTTGGACACTTAGAGTTATCACTCGAAAACAAAATAACCGTCTGAAGTATTTGGATATTAAAAAAGTAATAATAATAACAACCACAGAATAATATAATATATTCATGAAACTGCATCAAATGTTTATTGATTGAGTATTATATATTATTAATCAAAGGATTCTTCATACGATTTTCAACGTATCAATGTTTCACTGTGTAGAGCAGTTTACTTTGAACATAAGACATAGCTGTTACTAATAATGTTTAAATTAGAAATGATTTAAATTTTCTATATAATTGACTGTAATTATTTCATTTAAATATTTTCAAAAGTTATATTACTTATATAATATCCAAAAATGTTTATTTTATCAACAGATATGCATCTGTATGCAATAGGAAATTATATTTTAAAAAACCCGGTTTAAACCAAAAAAACCTGGTTTAAACCAAATAAACCAGTTTTTTTGGTTTTTTACAAAAAAACCCGGGTTTTTTCCAACCCTGCTTTTTCGGGATCGTTTAAGGAAATTAGTGCGTTTTTCGCGATCTTTTGAAGAAATTCGCGTGTTTTTCGCGATCTTCTGGGGGAAATAAGCGATTTTTCGCGTTTTTTTTTTTTTTTTTTTACGAAATTTGCATGTTTTTTGCGATCCTTTGACAAAATTCGCGATCTTTTGAGGAAATTCGCGTTTTTTTCGCGATCTTTTGAGGAAATTCGCGGGTTTTTTTTCGCGATCTTTTAATGGAATTCGCGTTTTATTTCGATCGTAACGGACTTTTTTTCGCGATCTTTTGATGGAAACCGCGTGTTTTTCGTTATCTTTTGAGGTAATTCGCGTTTTTTGCGATCTTTTGAGGAAATGTGCTTTTTTCTCGTGATCCTTTGTGTAAATTCGCGTTCTTTCGCTGCCTTTTAAGAGATTAGAGTCTTTTTCGCGATCTTTTGAAGAAATTAGAGTTTTTCCGCGATCTGTTGGAGAAATTCGCGTTTTTCCAGGATCCTTTCGCGTTTTACTGCGCTCTTTTTGAGAAATTCGCATTTTTTTACAATCCTTTGAAAAAATTGCGACTGATTGAGGAAATTTGACGGTATTTTTTTTAACATATTTGCGTTAAACGCGATTTTCCCAAGAATCTTGGCTAAATGCCAAACATCGATAAAATTTAAAATAAAGGTCGGTTAACAGTGTCGAAAAACGGACGACTTTATGGGCCTAATAATTGAAAAACGGACCTACTGGGAACCGTGCTATTAAGATTATCCTAACCAATCAATGCTGTGCTTCAGATGAATGACATGCATAAAGGATTTACCGTGCGTTTTACAATCACGACTTTTTCCCTCGGCAGCAATATCGCTTGCGTCCGAAGCCGCAATATAATTTAAGGAGTTTCTAAGGAGTGGTTTGCTTATCTAAGTAGTTCTAAGTACTACTTGGGAATGTTTTCATTTCTAAGGAGCCTGTGCGAACCCTGCATCCACAAATATGACGTTTTCCCAAAACGATAAACCTTTGTCTACCATGGATTTTGCAAAATCCAGACGTAACTTTCTGGCTCTTTCATTAACGAAAAACTTTCTTCTGGCAACTCTGCTGTTGTATCCATATGATCTGATGACGCGTCTAACAGTTTCAGGGCTTACTTTTATGGCAAATCTGTTTTCTAATTCTATTGTAAGTTTCACTGCACTCATTCTTGGATTTTTCTTGATTTTATGCATAATAAACCTTCGATTCCTGGGAGTTAGCTTGTGAGGAGCTCCTGATTTTAATGCTTTTTCAACAGTTCCAAGTAGTTTCCATCGTTTTATATGAGCAAAAACAGTTGAATGACTTACTTTAACAAGTTTTGTGATAGTTCTGATTCTTTTACCATCTTTAAAATGTTCTATGATTAAATTACGAATGGAATTTGTTGTAACTTTGTAGTGTCCATCCATGTTCACTTCAAATATAGAAATGTAAACAAATTTACATGACTTAGTAGTAATTTCAAAGTGCAGACGATAATATTTGACATATATTTCGATTTATAATAAAAATAAATAACAAAAAATATCGTCTGTCAAAAATTTTAGTAAAGCTTTCAAGTGTCCAATTACTTATGTGAGATTGTTTTTAACAGTTTCTCTGTAAATTAATTTTTTGAAAAAAAAGTTTCGAATTTATTTTCATTACAATATGTAGGTTTTATTATGGAGAAAATAAAGTTTATGTGAAAAAATTTTTAAGTAGATACTGTAATATCCAGATGATGTTTTTTATAAGTATGTTTCAAAAACACAAATGTCCAAAAACAAATGTGAGCCACTGTATGTATATTTTTATGCACCATTTTGGCATTTTGCAGTGAGATAATATTTCTACTTAAATTTCTTCAGTCATAGAGTGTGTCTTATTCTCTGAGCACTTACTGTTTTCTTCTTTTAAAAGTGTTTAATATAGTAGAGGAAAATTTTATAATCTTTTTTAAAGACTGTGATATGTCATTAGTTGAAATAAAATAATTAAAACTTCCAAGAATGACAATGATCTGTTGTAAAATGTGTAAAAATCAAGATCGATGTTTTGCAGAAATTTGAGAAGCAGTTTTGAATATAATTTTTTTTAAATATTTAATTTCAACTAAATGAATAGGCATATATTTCAAAGCAAAGGATTCAAAGTATCTTTGAGATTTTTTACAGTTTCATAAATTGTTATTTTTATAACAAAAGCGAAAATGATCAAGAATTACCTCAGAAACTCAGTGACCAGGAATTACCACGGATGAATCTATTTTATTAAGAACTACAATTAACTAAAATGTGGTGAACAGTGTGGTTGCAGTTAATTCTCAAAGGATTTGCGACAATTAAAATCACTAAATATGACAATAAAAAGGAATTAAATGATGATAAAAACATTGACCAGGAATTATCCCAGTGACCAAGATTTACCCCAGATACATGGGACAGTATTTGACCAACTTTTGTAAATTATTTAAAATGGTATAAAATATTTCAAGACTATTTTTTAATAGCTAAAGTAGTTGGTAATTGAACCAAAAAGAAAGAAAAGAAAAATATTTAAAATTTAATATGTGACAAAGATCTTTGTAAAAATGTATCATAACTAAGGTCAATGTTATTTTACAGAAATTTAACAAGCAATTTCAAAAAGATTTTTTTTTTCAAAATAAATAAACAATAAACTCATAATTAAGTAATAAATTCCAATGAAGATAGTTCAGAGTACCCGTATGATTTTTTTTTCATTTTGGTGTTGAAGCGTTTTTAAAACATAAAAAGGACTGTGACCAGGAATTGTCCCAGAAACTTGCTGACCAGGAATTACCCCGGGTGACCCTATATAGAATATGCTAATTTCAGAAGAAATATATCTATAATATAAAAAAAAAATTCTTTAAGCTATTTATAATTATCTAGAATTGCTACCTGTGTTAAACCTAATAAAAGCACTTTATTTTACATTGCATATTGTAGGCTCTTCTTAAACGCTTGGAGTCAACTAAAGCATCTCGTGACGTCAGTCGACTTCATTTACTTCGTGATTATGATCGTAGAGCAGCAGGAGTTTTGTCTAGACCTACTTCTCGATCTTCAAAGTCCATATCGCAAGGAACTTCTTCCCATACACCGAGTACAACATCTGGGCGATCAAGTGCAATTAGTATGAAATCCAGTTCATCTGCACATTCTGTATCAACTGTAAATAAATCTTAATTTATGGTATTGTTTTCGAAAGTGTTTTAGTCAATGTGTAAGTTATTTATATAATAATTTATAGCTTAATCTGAATTGCAAATATATGTTATGTAATATTCTTTAAAAAACATATATTAAAATATAGTTTCTGTAAAATAAGGGTGCTACTTAGTTATCCCATTGACCAATTTAGCCAAGTTATATAAATCGCCAAATTATACAAATTGACATAATTTTCATTTTAAATAACAAAAGAACAAGTAAATTAGTATAACATTTATAAAAATACAAATAAAACATTGAAATAAAAATCACTTGATAATGTAAACATGTGTAACTTGCAATTCAAGTGAATGTGACATTTACGATCAACCATTATTGGCATTTAAGCTTATAGTTTGGTGATAGATTTTTGGTCAACAGGATAACTAAGTAGTACCAAAATAAGTTATATAAAATAAATTTCATTTATACTTTATTCTCCTGGATCCAAAAAAATGTACAGTGAATTAATGCTATCATAGAATTGAAGGGAGGGAAATCTATAATTTCTGAACTCAAAAATCCTAATCATATTAACATTGATTCAATGCATAAAATAATTTGTGATTATAAATGCATTTTTGGACAGAAAGATTAGAATACTGCATCTACTATCCTGTAGAAATGTAATGATATAAATTTGGTTTTATTAGAATAGCTATCTTTTGAGAAAAAGGGAGAAATATTTTTTTCAAACTTACGGGTTAAATTCTACCAATGAATTTTGAGGAATTTTTATTATTATTATTATTTATTATTGTTTAATACATGCATCTAAGAAATGTTTAAATGAGATTTTAATCTGTGTCAGGACTCAGTGATGAATTCAGAGGATGACCTGAGGGGGATTCTTTCCCTTGTAACTGCAAAAACCCCTCCCGGAAGGAAAAAATATCTGAATTCAACATTGTCAGGACTAACTGTGAAAATCATTTATAATTAATGCATGAACCAAATTAAAAGTTATTAGTCATATAATAGTTCTATTATCTATTCCAAAAACATTAAGTTTTTTATTAGGTGTATAATGATTTTATTTATAAAAATTTGAATTTTCCTTTCACCAATTTTGTATAAAGTTTAACTGAAAGAAAAGAGAAAGAAAAATCATTACTTTTGTATGGAAAGGTAAATTGATTTTTGTTCTGCTCTTTAGTAGAGTTGCTTTAATAACAAAAGTATAGATTTATTCTTTCATAATACAGTGAACTCCCATTAGTTCAGAAAAGCCTATTTTTGTCCTCATTAAGAGGCTACTTCACTCACGCGAGAACACCCGCTCGCTGATGTTAATCCTATGGGAGAATTTTTTTAAAATATCTTGTTTTCATTTCAATTTTTTTAACTACTTAACAGTTTTGCCTGTATGATGTATGGGCAAGATGAGTTTGATTGCTTCATTACTCAAAGCTTTTGGATACCACTGATTTTTAATTATAATCTTTTCTCCATTTAATGACAGAAATTTTTAGATTAAATAAGGTGAATATTTTAGTTTAAAAAAAGTTGTGTTTAGCCCATATTATTAGCTTATTTGAAGAAAAAAAGAAACTGTTAAGGGGTTGACTGATTTTTTTTTTTTTTTTCATTGGAACGTTGAGCCCAATCTATAGCTGTCCAATGAAAAAAAATTTTAAATATGGAAATGCAACCAAGGTTTTTAAATTCTTCCATAGGATTAACATTAACAAGCAGGTGTTTTTACATGACTGAAGTAGCTAAGTGAACTTTAAATGATGTAAGCATGTGGAATGGTGTAAAAAAAAATTTCTGAATAAATTGAATTCAGTTTTTGACAGAAATGAAATAGGCTATCAACTTAAATGCTAAAATAAACAACTTTTTCTTTAACTTAGTCATTTTAATTAAAAAGCGAATTAGTGACAATTTTTTAATACAAAAGAATGAATTACAGAGGGCAAACAAAAATGTACAAAGAAATTGTCGTATTTACAAAAATTTAACTTTAATTAATGTAGTTTCTCATTTTTCTGTGTGATACTTCAACAAATGATCTTTTTTACCACATCATTTTCCAGTTTTGCGACTTGAAAATTATATCACATTTGTCTGTTTTATCAGATTTTGATTGATAATATTGGCAAATAGCCTTTAACAATTTTTGAATCTCTCACATTTTGCTTGGTAGGAAACTTTCTTTCTCTTCATTTAGGGATGCACCAAATAATCGGTATGTATTTGGTATTCGGCCATACTACCGAATATTCAGTTAAGCTGAATATCAAACTATTCAGTTTGGCCGAATATCAAACTATTCGGCATGCCACATATTCGGTTTGGTCGAATATCGAAATATTCAGCTAGACTGAATGCTTAAAAAACCTTAAAACAATTTCTATTTTTAACTGTCAATTAATAAACATATTTAGAATAATGAGAAATAAAATTATATTTAAATTTTTTATTTGCTATTTGAAAAGTATCACATAAGAAAATTAACCAGTAATGACAATTTTAGTCCCTTCCTGACAAATAAACAATACATGACTGTAAAATTTTCCTTCCAGTTTCTTTCAAAATTTCACTAATTTAAAATATTTGTTTAAAATAATTGTGATTTTAAAATATTTGTTTTAGAATAGAAGAAAATTTTATTCATTTAACATTATTCAGAGAGGAATCAATGAAACTTAAAATTTTATCAATTAAAGAAGCTTTAAAACTATCCTCTTCTTAAATAACAATAATTCAGGGCATAGATTTTTTTGTATGTGTGTGTAAAATTTACTTGTAAAAAGATCTTGTTTATCAACATGAAAATATGTGTGTTAAACATTATGTAAAATTGTTTTAAAATTTAACTTTTTAATACTTTCAAACTCTGAAATTTAAAAGTATTTGGCAAGCCGAATATTCTGTATTCAGTTTACCTGCTGGCCAAATATCAGGCATGAACTTGTTTCTCCTAAAGGAGGAATTCCACCTTTTTAAAAACAATTTTGGACATTCTCTGGATTGATGCAAAATTGCAAAGAAAATATTAGAAGCATATGGGGGGAGGGGGTCTGAAAAATTTGATAAACAGACATTTCGTCTACTCATATTCTTAGAGCTTGATATTCCGGAGCAGAAAAGCCATCAAATCAAAGGCATGCTTTTATTATAAGCATCTGAAAGTCATGTGAATGAAGTTCTTTAAAGTGTCTTAAAAGGGAAAAGAAGTTTCCATAAGATTCTTTTTGGAGTAGAATATTTTGTTCTATTTATGCAACACTTTTGGGTAATTTCAGTGATGCATTTTTGGAGCAAAGATCAATTTGACTTGAGCATGGTGAAAGCATTTTAAAAGGGTAAAATCTTAAACAGTCAAGCTATTCAAAATAATATTCATTTTGAAAAATTAATCCCTATATTTCACATTAGTTCATAAGATATATTTGGATTTATACCCTTTCAAACCGTCTTCAATTTTCTTTTTTGGTTCAATGAATCTATACATTTATTGTTAGTTTATTTTTTTTTTTCTTTTTAATACTTTCTAAGTTACAAAAATAAAATTAAAATTGTGTGTACCTGTACAGTTATATTTCATTTTATTGTATGAATAACTGTGAAAGTATGTAAATTATACAAGTTTGGCCCTATTGTATAAATAGAAAAAAAATTTCCACCTTTTTTCCTATTTCCCACTTTCATGCCTGAAATATTCAGTAATCGACCAAAATCACTATTCGGTGGCATCCCTACGTTCATTATCGTCATTTGTCAGTGATAATTTCTTGGTCTCTCAATAATCAAAGTTACATCAAATTGTCCTCATGAACAAAAGATATGTCTTAAGTGGAGATGCATTAATGAGAGTTTGCTGTATAATTTTTAGTTTTTACCGTTTCTTTGCGAATTTGCTGATGATATCTTAAATAAAATCAGTTAACTTATAATTTTTGCCAAAATACTTTTTTTTTTTTTTTTGTAAGTTTTTTTGGCTGTTTTCTATAAAGATAAGTATGTAATTAGTCTGTGTCTTGTGCATTTAACTACTATAGATAATTATACTTACATAGCAAAAACCATTAGTGTGAAATACTAGGAATCTTTATCTCTAGTAGAGATGCTAATTGTGATATTAATGTTATTTGTATGAAAACTTTAATATAATCCTTTTCTAATAAAAGTGTGATGTGATTTACTCATTTTTAAATGTTTATACATAAAGAGTGGTAAGATTTTTAAAAATTAGAATAAACAGCTTATTTCAGTTAGCTTTGAGAGTATGGTTGGTTGTCAAGTAAAAATATAATATACGTGGATATATTAGTAATTTAAAAGTTGTAAATTTCTCTATAACTGATCATCGATATCAGTTACTTCTGTGTGTAGAAAAGTTTTTCTGTTATTTTGGTTACTCTAATTTAGTCTTGTTAAAATTTGTAATTTAAATAATTGTGGTATTTTTTCAGTGAAAAAAGGGATTTACTATCTTTTAAACCAGAAAATAATCCGAAAAAGCACTAAGCCTTTATGGCAAATGCATATTTTTTAGAATATTAATACTTCTGGATTTCTATTATTTGGATTTATGAGTATTTAATTTATCTGTATATATTGAGCCATTAGTAAATGTCCATGTTTTGTTGTTGTTTTTTACAAAAAAAAAAAAAATAAATCATATCTATATATTCTAAGCCAGCAGTTTTTAGACTGTGGTTTGCAATGCATCTTTAGGAGGTTTGTGAAAACCTTGCATTCAATGTAAAAAAAAATTTCCTTACCTAGAACCTTAAAGAAATCTCACAATTAAAATGAAAGAAAAGGCTAAGAATACTATTAAGAACTACAGTATCATGAGTTTATATAACATGTATTCAATATTCTCAGTAATTTTAGTCTGGGGGAAAGGGGCTTATAAAAGAGGTTGGTGGTAACTAAGAGTTTAAGGATCACTGGTTCTAAACAAAAAAAAAAAAAAAAAAAAAAAAAATTCAATTTACTATGGGGAAGATGGTTTTTGAAAATAGAGATGATGATATCATAAAAAGAAAAGATGATAGACCAGAAATAGACACAATGGTTAAGTAAAGCACTGTGCCTTACAGGAACAGATTGTTTTTAATCGTCATATTCATAATACTTGAGTGTTTTGTGAGATTTTTTTGCTTAAAGTAAATGAAGAAAATTCATAGAATTAACAAACCTAGGATAATTTGGCAAATTTCTATAAAATTTCTACTTGAGATATACATTGATCCAGGTATGGATTCTAGCCTCATATTTTTCTCAGCTTAGCAATGAAACTGGGGCTGTATTGCAATGAATTCAGTTGCATTAATATGTACATTTTAATATGTAACAAATTTTACATCCACGTGTCAGCTCATAAAATTTTAAATAATAGAGTATGTTTTTAAAGGAATGTTGTTTTTGTTTACTTATTCTTAATTATCTTCATAATTACAATTTATGTATAAAAATGTGTGTAGGTTTATTTTAAGCATGTATTGCTACAGTGCAATGAAATTATCTGTTATATTCACATAAAGAACAACATTTATTTTTGTTTATTTTATCAGTGCTATTGTTTTAAAACTTCAGATTTGATAAATGGATATCTAATTATGTTTATTATTGTAAATAGTTTATGTATTGTAAATAGTTGAAGGAAATATAACTCATTTTATGTGTAAGTAGTTTTCATCCTGGTACGGAAATTATTTGCTTAAAGGGTGTCTACAGTAGCCTCTCATTATGTTGTGCATACTAGGAGATAAGGAGACATCTATTAACAATGTCATAATTTAGGTTGAGAATGGGTTGGATTAACACTTTAACACTTTATGAGATCACATTCGCTACTAAAATATGAAAATAATTAGCTAGGCATTGTTTTTTGCAAGCAACATAAAAAAGTTCATTAAACAAATAGCATATATTCTAGCATCTAACGCACACTTTTAAAACAAGAAAATTGGTTAACCTTTACATTTGTGCATTATATCCCGGATGAAAAAAAAGAAAGATTCAAAATTTCAAAAATATACACATAAGAATTGAGGTTTTCATATTAATGAACCATAAAAGTATATTATATGTGATTAGTTTAATAAACCAAAATACGATTACAAATGTTTTGTGGAAATTCACATAGGCTCAATATTGTGTGGCCTTATTTCGCATTTGCTCATCTATGTTTGTAGTAGTTGTTATACTTTTTAAAGTTCTTTATTGTATTTGTATGCTGCTTATCTCCTGAAGAAGGGTTGAAGAGAATAGGATTGTTTTTAATTGTATGCTTTCAGGTTCCCATGAACTTAAAGAGGGGTGTGTTGAATATACCTAAAAATAGAAAAATATAACCTCAAAATGTGGATGTGCATCAGAGTTTGTCCCGGGCTTAAAAAAAGGCAGGTTCTGCTGGGGAGAAAAAAGCACTTTTCAGACTCTTAAGGGCACTTTTCTTATTATTAAAGGCATTCTTTTGGTTTTTAAAGCCTCTTTTAATATTTAAAAGCCAGGGCACTCTTTTCAAGATTTTACACAAGTCAGTTTTTACTATGCAAGTGAATTTTTTAATGCAAAAATGAGAAAGGGCCCTTTTTTTACTTAGGGGCTAGAAGGGTGCTATTTTGAAAACCAAAGGGCAGGCAAGGTGTGTCATCCTTCTGAAATTGCTTAGGGAGCACTCTGGTGCATTATGCACTGGGCTGAATTATACGCCAGAATATATGTTATGTTTTTTTACTCAGTTAGTATTGGGTTTCTTCCTAATACTACCAGTGCATGCCAGTGATAAACAGTATCCAAGATGATGTGGGATATGAAAGTGCATAAACTCAATATGATTACTATATTACAACAAATGAAAATGGGAGAATTTGTTTTTAGGGTTGACTTTAATTTGTAAAACTTTTGTTAAATAAAAGAGTAATAATTGCAATGTTGTTTTTTTACTCAAAATCATCTCTAAATTAAGAATCGCAAATAATGTACTGTTACTACAGAAAAGGGATAAAACCGTTTCAGAATTTACATGTCTAATTAATGGATGCTCAATAAGGAAAAAGCGTGATACATCCAAAAGCGATTTATCTGAGGGTATTAAAATGATTAAGAAAGATAACTTACAAGTAAATGTTGTATATTTGTCTCTGAAATGTTAATTTTTACACATGTTGCAACTTTCTTAAGAAAATCAATGATAAGGAAGTGCTTCCCCCCCCCCCCCAAAAAAAAAAAAAGAGACACTAAAAGAAAGAGTGATATAATGGAGGATTGCTGTAAAAAATTAAAATAATTTTCTAAACTGATTTATCAGCTGAATTTGTCAAGTGTTTACTAAAATGTTATTATACAATGTACTATAGGCTGTATTATGTATCAGTTTATAATGTATATGATATGGTTTTTAAATGTAAAAAGGATTGGATTTATTTCTTGTTAACATTTGATCTGAATTTTATACTTTGCAAAATTATTCCAGTGCTCTCGATGGAAAAATGTTAAGAAAACAAAATGGAAGAATTGGGAAAGAAAAAGTTTAGTTACTACTTTACAATATGAGATTAAATGAATAAGATATTGGCAGGATAATCAGACAGTTGGAAAATAAAGTTTATTATTATTGCATACATGTATTTACAGTGGAAATTGTAAGTGATCTTCATTGGGACCAACAAAAATGTTTTGTCAGTTTATAAAAATGACTAGTGGTGATGTAACATGCAGTCTACTGCTGCTAGTGCATTTTTTAGATTCCTACTCAACAAGATTGCCAAATCAAGTTTTTTTTTTTAATGGCTTCAAAGGGCTTACACATGTGTTATAGTGATTACATCATTATTCAGTTTCACATATTTTTTAATGTTACTGTGCAATACAACAAGGTTTCTGCACCCAGTGTTTTTTCTCTTCTTTCTCATGGGTGTGAAGCATCCATGCATGCTGCATTATAGTATACTAAGTTTCATATACTTTTGCGTTTCTTACGCAGCAAGCTTGCTGTGTCCATCAATGGTGTTTTTTGTTTTTCATGGGTGTGAAACACTCATGAGTTATAATGACTGTAACATTACCAAATTTCGTGTGTTTTCATATTTTTAAACTTCAGAATTACAGTTAAAATTTCAAAAATTTTATGAAGATTACAGGAAAAAACTGTTTGTTACTATTTACATTTTTTTTTTTTTTTTTTTTACACACATCTTATTAAATTCCTCTTACAAATTATTTGCAATGACTAGCAGTGATAGATCGCATACTACAGTAAACTCTATCTAAGGCAGAATTGATCGAGTCTGAGAAAATTTTCCATAGTAGACAATATTCCGCCGTAGACAAATTTTACTCTATGTCTATGGATTCGCAGGGACTTGAAAATCTTTCCGAGTTAGACAGATTTCCGTCTTACACAGAGTCTGCCTTACAGAGAGTTTACTGTACTTTGAAACCAAATGGTCATTATTCTGGGCAAAACATGCATTGAAGTTTTTTTATGAAAGAATTTTAAAAAGAGATCACATTTGACAACTGGTCAATTTACAAAGATGGTCTCTTTGTCAGATTTTGCAGTATATGTTTTTTTTTTATTAACAAATAAGAAATAAGGACAGCAAATATAAAAATGGTTGAAAAGTAAACCTTATAAGTTTTATTTTAATATAGCTACTTAATTTAATCTGGATGTTTAAATATTTCGGGAAATATTTCTGAATCAGTAAGTTCTATAACCTTCCATCACCTGACTGCTTACAGGTTTTTTTATTTTATGTGTTCTTTTTCTCGTGATTTGCCAATTGAAAAACAGCTAAATAGGATGTCACTGAAAACTCTATCTCACAACAATATAACAGTAAAGGAATAAACTACTATGCTACTTTTCTGTGTGTTTTCTTTTTCATCTTGCCTCAACTATAAGTTTCATTTTAATGATTTATAAAAAAAATATCTAATTTTGTCTGTAGTTGGCCTGTGGTAAAAATATAGAATGTAAATGAAATTTTAAAGTACCCTTTTAAAAACTGAAAAAACACTTCAATATTTTCACAATGTACCTAAAGCACTTTTATGGCTCATGAATAGTGTGAAAAACTGGTTAAGAAATCTCAAAGTTCTTGATTATGCACATGCTTAGCTATTTTTTGAAACTAGAGAAAAGTGACTCTACCACATTCACAAAGTAACTGGCCAGTATATTTATTAACATTATGCATTTGCTGGTTTAGTTTTTGGTGCTAAATCTTTAATAAGAAAAAAGACTGCTGTACTTAGCCACAAGTAAAACATATATAATTAAACTAAAGAGCCTAGCTCTTTTTTTTCATTGGTATAATTATACTGCTGTGATCAAAAAGTACCCGGAATGGTGGCCTAAAACAAAAGGTATCAATTTATTGCATCTCCTTCAAAGTAATCTCTTCTGACTGCAATGCACTTCAGCCAACATTTTTTCCAATCATCAAAACATGCCTTAAAGTCGTTTTTGTGAAACCCCTTCAGATTTCATAGATAATTTTCTTTTATCGAATAAATGGACTCAAAACAATGACTACAAAGAGGCAATTTTAACTGTAGAAATAAGAAAAAGTCTGACGGAACCATATCAGGTGAATACAGATCTTGTGGATTCATATTTATTGAATGTTTTGTTAAAAACTCACAAATAATAATTGCACAGTGAGAAGTTGCATTATCATGGTGCAAAACCCATGGATTTTCTGGCCACAGTTCAGGCCGTTTTCAAAAATTGCTTCATACAAATGGCACAAAACACACAAATAATAATTTTTATTGATTGTCTGGCCAGTTTGTAGGAATTCATAATGCACAACAATCAGAGTTGCCGGCTTTTAGCCAGGCCAAAAAAAGCCGGCTGGCTTTTTTTGGTTTTAACTACTTAAAAAAAGCCGGCTTTTATTGAAAAAAGCCAGTTTTTGTTTTTAAAAGTTGGTTTACAGTTAATTCGTTTTAAATTTGGATCAATTAATTTTTAATACATTTATAAATATTTTCTACTAAAAAAAAATATACATTTCTATTAAATTTTGTCAAGTAAATAAGTCTTTATAACTTCTAGAAGGCATTATGTCTGAAAAAATATATATAAACATTGAAAAGAATATAAGTTAGGATCCAAACTGGTGTTTTGAAATTCTATATTACATAGCTCAACATATACTACACATTTTAAAGATTATATTTTATTGCAAAATGTAGCACATCAAAATGGAAACATTCTTATGTGTCCATATGGAAAGATTAAGTTATAAATGTTAAAAGAGAAGTTAGAAAAAGATGTAATATTTGAGGAGAGTGGTACATAAGTGTATAAAAAAATAGAGCATTTAAACAACAACAAAAAAATTTTTAAATAAAATTTTGAAAAGCTTGTTGCTAAACATATTCATGCACATGCTATTCATAATGTTTTTAATAGTGAGAAATGGTATTTTTATTAATATGACTATGTATAATTTTAAATGTTTACTAGAAATAAAATAAGACTTGTATATTAATAGCTCTTAAAATTAAGTAATAAAACATGTAACTAAATAATAATTGTCCTCTTTAATTTTATAGAGCAGTAAAAATGAAAAAATTGGCAGTTGTATGGCCCTTTTAAAATTTAGCTGACATATTTGCAATTCTGACTACAAATTACTAGCAAAATCATCTAAGTTTTATTCCAGTATTAATGTCCTCATTATTGAGAAATTGGGTTACTTATTAAACTCTAAATCAATTAAATGTCATTAAAACGAATTAAAAACACTTTAAAATGTGTAGTTTATAATTACAATGCTTCATTGTATAAAAGCCAACTATGGCCAAAAAAGGCCAATTTTGGCCAAAAAAAGCCGGTTAAAGCCAATAAAAGCCACTGGCCTGGCTTTTTTTAATTTTAGCCGGCTTTTTTGCAACCCTGACAACAATTAAAGAAAACAGTCTACATTACCTTAATTTTTGAGCGACTTTGACATGTTCTTTTAGGTAGATTTTGTAAGAAATACTACCTATTACATTCTCTCCTATCTTGGAATTTCTGAAAATATTTTGCAGATCTATGCTGAGCATGACCCCTAGAACACAAAATCCCCCCGAGTTCAAAACTTTATATGTCTACCTATATATATCACTTTTTTATGGACATGATAACTTCCATAATTCTGCACAAATTTCTTCCAAACTAATATATAAAATCAAGGGGCAGAAAATCTCATTCAAGTTCGTTAATGGGCAAAATCGGACCAAGGGGGTGGAAATAGGGAAGGGTTTTGTGAAAAACGAAAAAACCCATAACTTCTTAATTATAATATGTTCATATCAAATCAGTTTAAAGTTATTATTATTTCTAGGAAAAGGGTCAAAAATTTATGTATCGCAGATTTTTGATAAAATTAAAAATGCTCTCAAGGGGCGAAAAAAAAAATAGGGTTTTAGGGAGAAAAAATTTATAATTTCGTCAATTCTCAAGATATCAAATTCACTTAAACTTATTGTAAATCTTTTTAATACTATCTACAACTTTTATATTGACAAGTTTTTGATAGGACCAACTCTTATCACACACACAAAAAAAGAGAGGGGGTTTGAAGAAGAAAATCCATAGCTTCGTCAATTCATAAGATATCAAATCTGCTTAAATTTATTATAAATCTTCTTAATATTTTCTACAACTTTTATACTGACTAGTTTTTGATAGGACCCACTCTTACAGCAAAAACAAATTAAACAAAACTAGGGGTTGAAGAAAAAATTATCGTATTAACATGATTCTGATAAAACCAGCTCTTACAGAAAAATGAAATTAAAAACTCATCAAAAGCGGCCAGATAAAATTGTTAAACTGGGTTTATATCTATCTTGATTTAGTTTTTGTTGGTGAAATTAGTACGTAACTTCGAAATCTACCTCCACATGTAGGCCAAGCCGACCGGGATTTTTTTGTTGTTGTTTTGCTTCACCTTTCAAGCACTATTCACACGATTGTTGAGCTGTTTCTCTATCAAAAGCATATATCCAAGTTCCATCACCAGCAGGGTTCTCGCTGGCTTTTGACTAACGTTAGCGATTTGGCGAATAAGAAATAAAAAACAGTAGCCAAAGGAAAAAAATTGATAGCAAAAGAGATTCTGCTTGAAACACTGAAAAATCTGTCTTGAATCCCTTATTATATCCCTTTTTTTCACTATGTTCTAAAATAATCTATTTTTTTTCTAATTGCTTATAAAATAGAAATTCGACTATCTGCTACAGAACTTAATCATTCTAAATGTCTCCTAAATATGTAAATATTTCATTCTTTTAACAGTCTAAATAAAAATAAAAAACAGGTATCTTTGATTTACCATTTTGAAAATATGCACTAAAAATTGCTATGAGATTTCAATTCTAACTGATAGAAAAAATTATTGGCCTATGATACTGTGTATACAACTAACAAATAGTGCAGTAAATGGCTAATCTCAACACTGCATTTCAGCAAAACTTTTCTCTATTTGGTGCTTGATTTGAGTAATTTTGTTTGTGTTTTTAGCGATGCGACACCAGCGCATAGATGGTGATTAACTGACAACAGAGAAATACCTATCGCATAATCCTTTCTGTGTCTTTGGCTGTTGCTAAACTGAATTGGTGTTGAGTCAGTATCTCTATAAATATGTAGCACAGTGCGGTTGAACATTTAAAGCGACATTAATCCTTCAGCAACTGGGATAAGAATCTCTACTGTATTTGCAAACACACACAAAAAAAGAGCAGAAATTGAGCACTTGCAATTTGGCGAGTCTAGTTGTTAGTTTACTCGCCAAATGAAACATTTTGGCGAAATGGTGAGCGGCACCAAGAACCCTGATCATCAGTAATAATGCATTTTAGAAAGGAATTACCATGAGAAGGTATCTCTCGGGCTACTTGAGCTCATTGTTGTTTTTGAAACAAATTCAAAGTTCTTGTAACAACTCAAGAAGCAACGTGCGATGCAATCCTAAATGATCTTAAATTGCTTGACAGAGACCAAATGATATAGGAACTTGTTCAATAATGTCTCTTACTGTCAAATGACGATCACTAAGAACCAATTCTCTTACCTTATCAATATCTTGATCAATAATTGAAGTGGATTGTCTACCAGAGCATGGATTATCTATGATGGATTCTCTACTATCTTTAAACCAATCAAATACTGTTGTTTTTTAAAAACAGTCATCTTTAAAAGCTTTTTGCAACATTTCAAATGCTTTTGTAGCAGAAATTTTATTTCAAAAACAAAATTTAACGCCTGTTCTTTGTTCAATAACGTTTACCATTTTGGAAAATCAACAGGGTGAAAATTCTTATCTCATTAAAAACAAATTTATTTTCAGATGATAAAATGAAATAAATTCCCAACTATTGCCAGATGTTTAAGAAGTGGTAAAAATGTTTGATAAAAGTTTCCAGATGATATCTACTATAGTTGTATTTTAAATGAAGCATTCCGGATACTTTTTTGATCACAGTAGTATATAAACTTAGCATTCTTAATATGCTTTTCCAATCTAATGCTTTAAGTCTGCTACTGAAAGCTAATTATTGAATAATAATGAACTTATGAAATAGCAGTTTTAATCTCACTGCCTAAGGTATACATATCAGAGGCATTTAAAGCTGAATTTACAGTGCAATTATTATAACTTTCATACTTGTATGTTTTGTAATAGTTTGTCATTATTTCAAGTGTGTAAGACTCCAGAAGAATTGTGTTATGTAGCGTATCTTGCAACATTTAATCGTTTAATGCTCAAGTAAAAATGAGCTCTCTCCTCTAATAGACTTGGAAGCTTTTATATCATATGAAAGTTTTGAAACTTTTTTTCCCCTTCCCTTAAAAGCTATGATTTCAAAAGCTGTCATATTAGAATTGAGCCAAACCAAAAAATAGCATTTTTAAATCATAATTATATATTTTAATCTTGTACTGAATATACTGAAATGAATTTTCATGAAAATATTTCCAAGCATTGGTTTCCTAATTACCCTCTTTATTTCCAAAACTTTTGCTATTATGACACATGTGATCCTGCAGTTGGAAGTGTTTTTTAGTTATTCATCACTTGGAAAGAGATTCATTTGGGAAAACTAACTAGCGTAGCGAGATATATTTAAGGTAATTCTGGAAAACGGTAAGGTAACTTTAGATATATTTAAGGTTATCATTCCAGGTCTGGGCAACATCAGGCAGGCCCGCTAGTATTTAATAAACTGTCTAAATGTTAAACAAATCGTTTTTTTCCTCTCATGCCAAAGCCACTATAAAGTGGAAGTAGTACTTTGTGACTATTGATATGATCAAATATTCTTCTTTTTTCCCCTTAGATAATGCAAAATCTGCTACTGTTAGTGTAATATTATTATTATGCATCATTAATTAAAAATTTAAACAATAAAATGTGTTGACATATCAGTAAACTAAAATACTCCCGTTTTATTATTGTTATTTTCAGAACTTCTGGTTAATGTTAAATTTCAATATATGCCATCAACAAACTTATTTTACAAGACAACTATGCAACATAAAAATTGTAAATGCAATTTTCTCTGAACACTGCTTTTGCATTCTAGTGCTTTTCATTTGGTGCTGTAAATTTGAGCCTGCATTTAAATTTGAATTTTTTTTTTTTTGTGTGTGTGTGTGTGTGTGTAAAGATTATTTATGTTAAAATATGAGCCATCGTCTATAATCAGTCATTTTATTAAACCATTTCCTGGCCAGTTTGCACTTTAAAATATAGCTTTTATTTGACTGTTTTATTTATTTACTTCATATAATTCATGCTTTATTAATTTATTTAACCTCAATCTATTTTTTTCCTTTGTGAAATATTATCTTCTGTTTGTTTTTGATATGTTTGTAGCATACATTAAATAGAGTATCCCTTTTTTTTTTTTCTAAGTCAGATAATTACAAAATATGTGTATATGCTTAAAAACTAAATTTTTATAGTTATGTTTTTGCTTGCTGTTTTTTATTCTGTCTTCATAGATTAACTACTGTTTGCAGGGTTCATGCCTTATTATATCATTAAAAAAAAGATTGTTCCAAGTATCATAGCTTTATTATTACTAAATTGAGAAATCTATGGCTGTGAGTGAAATATGTAAAGATTAGCTGCCTAATATCAGAGATTGATTTCTTCCATTAATTTGCAGTTTTCTGCTAATTTTTCTTATTTGGTGCTTTGTTCTGCATATTGTTCTTGCCTTTTTCTTTTCTTCTTGTCAGGCAATTCTCCCATCAGCTAACTTTCTCTGCTTTTTGTGTCCTAGCTGTTTTCATTCGTAGAGTACCTTGGACAATTTTTTTTAAATCCAATTTTTCCTCTTTATTCTCATTAGTTAAATAAATTGATTTGTTTTTATGATCATTATTTAATCAACATAACTGAAATAATAAATATTTTACATTAGTATATCTGATAAATAACATAATCTCAAATTTTTCAGGAAAGATTGAGCAAAATTTTTCTTTCTTAAAAGTTCATGTTTAGTTTCTGAAACTGGAAATGAACCCTGTACTGTTTTATATTTGTAAATTTTTGTCTCTTTAAGTTAGAGGCCTTTTTTAGTAACACATACAATTTTTTAAAGCTAGTTTTTACTAAATAACTAGTAATTTTTTTCTATACTTAAATATTTCTAGTAAGCATATTTTAAAACTGTTGTACAAGAATAAACAGAGAAATTTTTGAAAAAAAAAAAATGTCCCTGTTTTTAATTTATACATGAAAAATTTGTTTAACAGCAGCATATCTCAAATACTTCCATGCTTTGATAATTCAAAACTATACTTTCATATTAATAGAAACGACAGTAATTTTAAGATTGTATTTTAAATTTGTGATAAAAATTTTGTCTGAAATGAAAGAACAAATAATGTTTTTGTTTATTATTTGTTTTGTATATTTATTATTAGGTATTTCAATGCAGATCTTTTATGTATTTTATTAGATATTTGGAATAAAGTATTATTGGTTGTGATAGAAATGTGTCTTTATTTTGAGTATATATTAATTCCAACTTAGTATGTTAGTTTATTAGTGCATGCCATAACTGAAATAAATCCTAATTTTGAAGAGGTTTTTCTGTTTCAGCTTAACCCTTTAAGCCCCAACAGTACTTTAAAGTACCATTAAAATAACTTGTTATAAAATTCATTTAACACATCGATTAGTAGTAGTACAGTTTAGAATGAGTTATAGATACTTTCCTTTATCTTGTTCCAAAAGCATTACTGGTTGCACAAAGCAAAAATATTTTTAAAAGGATGATTTTTCTTTTTCATTTGCATCTTTTCAGCTTTCTTGATGTTGAAAGATTGTTAGGGGGGGGGATTTCAGTTCGGAAATATTTTTATTGTAAGAGCATTATATTTGCACATTTTCTAATTCTGTAAAATAATAAGATTTGAGTGGAGTTATAAGTACTGCACAAAATCGCTATAAATTCAAATTTAATTGGCAAAATCCTTCTAAAATTTATTAAATGATTGTGTAAATCTTCTAATATAGTTTCAAAAATTCACGAAAAATGCTTTACAAGAGCAAATTTTCATGAATTCATAATTTGGGACATAAAGGATTAAAAAAAACTTTTTGTAAAAGAAATTCAGAATGAAAATATCAGTTTTTTTTTTTAATAATTACAACAAAATGCAAATTTAATAATTTTTAACACATACTAAAATGTGAATGGTATGTGATTTTTACTACTTTTTTTCAATTATTATTATGAAAGTTTTCAAAAATTATTACTTAGTAAGTAAGGATGTAAGTACTATAATATAAAATATTCAATAAATGAGATAAATTAAATGAAACAGACCAGGTATCTGTTTCCGAAGAAATTAGGTTCTTTAAAGGACCTTTAACAAAATTTTTCATCTTAAAACAGCACTCTTCACAAATTTTTCATCTCAAAACAGGACCTTTCCCAAAAATTTTCACCTTAAAACAAGACCCATGAAAAAATTCTCTGTCTTAAAAATAGACCTTTCACAAAACTTTTCTATCTCTTAATTAAACTTTTCACAAATTTAATCATTTAAAAGTAAAATCTGATCTATCACATTTAATCATAAAAAGAAAATATGTGTTTATACATATCTTCTTTAAAATGTATAAACAAGAATTTGAATATAATGATCTTTTTAAATTCACAAAATTATGACTAGATTTTTCAGGAATATAAAAAGCTTTTTACAATTTCCCAAAAACAGGACCCTGTCAGAAAAGTCTGGACAGACTCCAACAGACAGCTCAGCTTTCTAATATGAATGAGTGAAAGAAGAATCATTATTAATTCTATATGTTAGAACTTATGCAATATAAATATATTTGGGATGTTTTTGAAATACAGTAAAACATGTGAAAGGATGTGTGTAACATGTATATAAGAGAATCCAGTCAATGGAAAAGTTCCAAGTTCGAATCCAATTGGTACATTGTATTGATCTGGCAAGTATCTTGAATAAATTCGTTAAGTACGAGGGGGTATCAATAAGTTTTTACCCTCACATAGAAATAATTGAGTAAAATTTATGAAATTGCTACATTGTATTATTCCTTTTCTAGATAGTCATCATGCACAGTAACACATTTCTGCAAACAGTATTTCAAAAAGAGGGAGGAGGATGTAATCCAAGAGGCGCGATAGTAGACCCAAAGGGGGCATTTTATTTTTCTAACTGTTACTGACCACCACATGATATATTTTTGGAAAGACCTGTGACCACTTATTCATGTTATGCATTCCCGAGTCCCTCCCCCCAAATTTTCCCCCGGTGGGCATGCATGGTGTCCACAAAACTTGGGAAAGTGCCCCCCTCCCTGAGGGCAAATTGGAGGGGGGAGGGGATCGGGATGCACATAACATGAATAAGTGGTCACAAACCTTTCCAATAATATGTTACATGTGGGGGTCAGCAAAAGTTAGAAAAATGCCCCCCTTTGGTTCTACTATCGCGCCTCCTGAAACACATCCTCCCTCCTCTTTTTGAAATACCATTTGCAGAAGTGTGTTACTGTTTTCAGTGACTATATAGAAAAGGATTAATACAATGTAGCAATTTCATAAATTTTATTCAATTTCTTCTATGCGAGGGCAAAAACTTATTGATACACCCTCGTATGTTGCTCTCATTGTTTGTTCATGGGGATACACAAAAGTTTTCGTTGGCATTCATTGAATGGCTTGGAGTAGATTATAGAGTATGGATAATTTTAAACTGATTTCAAAAAGTTTTTAGCTTTTTTGATATTTGCCACATATCCATTTAATTACATTTACCAGTTTAAAATTTCTTACAATTTACCTTTCTCAATAAAATAAACTTGGAAGGAGGAAGACATTTTTGCCGAGTTTGCATTAAATCTGACTTATATACCATAAATTAAGAGAAAAATTAATCTACTCTTTTAATTGAGCTGTAAGGATTCATTTTCCTTTTCTGTCCTATTTTTTACTTACACTACCAACAATAAATTACTAATTATGTAAATCTTCTCACTTTCTGCTCTTTATTATTTTTTAGCATTTACCTTAATCGGTTTGTCAAAAAATTATCAAGACAAAAGATGACAGATTTAAAAAAACCTTGTTTATCTTCTTAACTATTTTAAGATTTTTGTCTGCTTTAACATCTATCTAATGATCCATGTTTCACTCTGATTCCTACATAAGATTTGAGTGTATGTGATGGTAAAGGAAAAATCTGTCATTCACAGCACTCTGGCAAAATATCTTTCACATGATTAACCATCATATAAAACTATATCAAAACAAAAAAAATGTTTTATCATTTACTTTCTCCACTAATAAAAGAGGAAAGTTGCCACAATATTACAAGTGAAAAAAAAAATAGCCAACATGGTCCAGAAAGAATAAAATACAGGCCCAGTCCGTCCCAAAATCTGCAGGAAAAAAATTTAAGGCCCAGGTCCATCCTGGGAAAAATTAACACGGCCTGAATCTTCAGATAAAAATCAAGATCGACCCAAGTTTAATAAAAGAAAATTTTCCTGAGGTGTGTCTTCAGGACAGCCGGACCTGTGTATACCTCTAATATGTATTATTTTATCACCCTCGTAGAAATTCTGATGCTGCCCTTGTACCTAACGGTGAAAGTGCCAAAATCAACAACTCTTAACGTTAGCTATCTCAAAGTCAATAAAAGATTAAACAAAAACCTAATTTGAAGAACAAATTAAAAAACAAAATTTATTTCCTACATTGGTTTAAGCCTGAGAAGGGACAGATATTAAGATATTTCATTCAATTCGTTCTACATTTAATGTTAAATTTTTGTAACAAATAAGTTAAACCAATTGAACATTAAAAAATAAAATTCATACAACATGATACTTTAAACACCCTAAAGACTTAGATTCCCTTCAAATGAAATCGAAATAAATCTTACACGTTTTCCATTTTTCAGTTGTAAATATTTATATTGCAGATTTTTATGATAATTGTACATAAAATGATAAGATATATACAAAATACAAAGTCTAAGATTTATTTCGATTTCATTTGAGCGGAATCTATGTCTTTAGGGTGTTTAAAGTATCATGTTGTATGAATTTTATTTTTATTTTTTAATGTTCAATTGGTTTAAATTATTTGTTACAAAAATTTAACATTAAATGTAGAACGAATTGAATGAAATATCTTAATATCTGTCTCTTCTCGGGCTTAAACCAATGTAGGAAATAAATTTTGTTTTTTTAATTTGTTCTTCAAATTAGGTTTTTGTTTAATATGTCAAGTTTTTTAATCCGTAACTGGAGACATGAATTTTCTTACGCGTTCAGAAATATAATGTTATTTTCCTTTTTTGTCTTTTGTAAACAGCATTGGGATTTTTTTTAGAAACACAATATATTCTGGAAATCATGTAATGATAAAAGAACTACTTGTCGGTACTGAGGAATTATTTTATTCAAGGACAAAAAGACACATGATAATCAGAGCCAACGAACAACACGGAGCCATTCTGACGAACACATTTCAAAATTAATGGAGGGCACCATTATCAGGCTTTGATTCATGCGGTATCGTATCGCAATTTGTGATGCAATTTACTTATGTATAATTCAAAATCTTTCACCAGTGCAGTAATGCAAGTTGCTGTACTTTGGGCAAAAACTTCCAATCTAAACGTAAAAAATCTGTTTGAAAATGTCATTTTTATTTTTACTATGACGCCATATTCAACTTCTTTTTAATTCTTAAAAGACTATTTCAGTAATTTTTCGCATGAAAATCATTCAACTAAAAATAGACATTATTAATACGGGTTTTGAATTATTGGCAACAATGAAAAAAAAATGTCCGTTGATTCTCAATGAAAAAAACAAAATTTGGAATTAAGAAAAATATTTGAAAAATGTAAATAAAAATTAGCCCATGTTACTCTCTGGGTTATAATTCACCCATATGCAAACGCATTTTATCATCCGTTTTGACCCTAACGTCAGGCAAACATTTTCACACTTTATAATATTATTAGAATTAGTAAAGAAAAAAATGAGTGGCGTCAGGGACAAAAAGGTGAGAAGAAAAAAATGAAAAAGTTATGATCTCCATAGGCTTTTCTGTTAAATTAACATTGAGAAGTGACACTGGAAATAAGTAAGTAAAATAAGAGCATGAAATATAGTTAATAAAAATTGTTCATCTATATGTATGAATGTATTATGTAATTATTTTTATGAAATATATTTAAAAATATACCAACATTTTGTTGTGAAAAATTGCAAAGACGAGGAGAAAATTTTATAATGAATCACATCCATAAAATATAAAAATGATTATCTTTATTAGTGATTTATTTACAATTATAAGAATTAAATAATACTTTCTGTAGTTCAATCAAAGGCATCCATGATGAAGTGTTTCCTCTATCCTAAAACAACAATAATAATAAAATTAATAATGTTATCAAGAATACAAACATTTTAGAAAATTTAACTCTATTATCTCGTTATTTATAAGAAACAAAGTACATTTTAAAACTAATTCTATAAAATATTGAAAATATTGCAATAAATTATTTTTACCAAATATTTTGGCATGAAAAACTAACAATTACTGAAAGATAATAGTAACAACAAAGTCTGTTTCAAATCGCTATTTTTTGTTTTATTTATTTATTTTCTTTTTTTCAATTTCTTTGGCAGATTTTAAAAAATATTTGAATTTTTTTGTGTATAAAAGTTCCTTATTTTAACTTACCAGATTCACAAAATTATTTGTTATTGTTTATTGAACTTTTGAGAAATTTTGTAATGAACGCAGGCTACTTAAGAACATCATAAATCTATTACTTCTTTATTACAGTCGGACTTCGTTATCCCAACACCCGGTTTTCACATCACTCCGCTTATCACGTCAGTTTTTCAATGTCCCAATTATATGATTATTATATATGATTTATATGATGAATATGATTTATATTTTATGATGTATATGATTTTAATGTAAATAAACAAGTATGGAAATTAAGCGGTAAGAAATGTCTTAGCCAAACTTTTCACAAAAGTGTCTAAAACATCCATTGAGATAAATGAGAAATTTTACTTCAATTCTTTATCTGTATAAACCCACACACTATAAATGACCCACTTAAGCTCCAGATAGACGTATCAGCCTACTCGAGGTCTTTGTTCTGGTCAGGCGGCGCTTTCTTGTGATTACATGGTGTTTTACATCCAACTAAAAGCATTTCATTGGATGAGAACGATCAGAAATTGTCTAACATCCAACATCTAATCCATTTCTGAAACAACCAATATTTATTACAATTCATTATATAATATTGAAAAAAGAACTGTAGGAAGCACATGTAGGGATAAGCAAACCTTAATTCATCAATATTTCATGTAGCAATAAAAAAACAAGTCATCATAATTACGATTTTTATTCTTTTCAATTTTGATTTTGCGTTTATTTTGTTTAATAATAATGTTTTATTGCTTAAGACTGCAGGAACAATTATGAATTTTAAATTGTCTTAAATTAATTAAAAATACACTTTTAACGTATTTTTTTACAACTCCAGTTACCGCGACACTCTACTTAAGACGACACTTTTTTCTGGTCATTAGAGTGCCGGGATAACGAGGTTCAACTGTATATGAAAAATCACATGATTAATCATATAATTACGGGAAAATATATTCTCTTTTCTTTTAACATAGAATTAATTCAGTGCCAAATTAGGTGCATAGATTGGTTGCTATTGCTGGATAATAATATTTTAGTTAACTGGATCCTGTGCAGTGTTACTTATACTGACATAAAAGTCTGCACAGGCTGAAAGTTCCAGGTCCATCCCAAATGAAAGCTATCTTAGCCCAGCACAGCCCGGTGCAAAAACTAAATGTTTGGCCATGGCCTGACCCATTTATAATTTCACAGTTCACGGACCAGCTCATGCAAAAATCAATTAGAGCAGGCCTAGCTTGGCCTGGCCCAACCTGACTCAATTTCTACATGATTTTTTTTTTTTTTTTTTTTTTACATACAATTAAGATTTTTTTAAAGAATATTACATCCATATTTAAGGAAAATTTTAGATTAGTTACTATATGTTTGATATTTTAGATTACTATATGTTCGCAAGCCATAGAATACAATGCAGAATATCAACTTTAATGATCACTTAGTCTTAGACTGTTACATTCAAATAAAGACTCATTTAAAAAAAAAAAAAAAAAATGGTTAAAAACATTATAACTTTTGAAGTTGTATAAAAAAAAAGGTAGATTTTTGAAAATGTTTCGCATAATTCCTTAAAGTACTAGCCGACCTGCCTGGTGTTGTGCCAGGGCCCATTATAATAACTAGAGATGGGAATGCTCAGAAAAAAAACAGAAACTTTGGGAAAAAAACTTTTTTTTTTTTCAGTTTTTTCCAAAGGGCTATTTTTTAATTTTTCCAAATTGGAAAAACTTAAAATTAAGATTGAAACTTTAATTGATTAAATTGAAACTTAAGATTTTGTTGTTGTTATTTTTTAAATTAGCTCTACTGATACAATTAAACAAATGCTACTAAAAAATCATTTCAACAGACACATGATATATATTGCAAACACTGGTGTTAAATTAACCAAGAAAAGCTACTGTCAGAATTCTGAGACTGAAAGGATAAACTTTTAAAAGCTGGCTTGTTGTTTTTTTCTCTCTCTTTTTTTTTTTTTTTTTTTTTTTTTTTTTAATAATACTAGGGGAGCACCGCCCCCCTGCTCGCTACGCTCACCAACCCCCCGCGTAATCACTTAGCTATTCCATTCGGTATCGCGAAGCAATTCCTATTTTCTAGCCAACCCCAGATTATTGTTTGTGCTTAAAAATAATGTAAATAGTTTAATTAAGCTCTATTCATAAGCTAATATTAGTTTTTGTTGCATTGAAATATCTCAATTTTTTGATTTCCTGCATGCAAGTAAACCCTATTGTATTTCAATGGGAGTCTATGGAAATTTGGCGAAATACTGAAAATAGTGCCAAGTTGGCATCACTTTTGGCGACAGAGACGGGTCCCCCCCCCCCCCCCCCCTGGTAACCTCCCTTATAGCCTCATAAAGCTCTTACCAACCAGATGCATTTCACTGTATCTACGCTGATTTTCATTGGTCCATTTCCAAAGCATTACTTTTTTTTTTACTTTTCTGTTATATGAACAGCATTGTCTCCAAGCGCAATAGTTGGCACAAAATGAAAATCACGTGAATTGAAACATTTGAAAAATAAAAGAAAAACATTGTCGATAGTAAAGTGAGCATTTTAAAAATATAACATTTGAAAATTACAGAATTTTACGAACTAATTTATTAAATCATAAATTGATACTTAAAATAAGTGAACAAATAACTGTTATACAATAAAGGGCACAGATGTCATATACACCCCATATTGACGCGATTTTTTCCAACGCCATTTTGGCGATAACCTTGTTTTTTTAATACCAGTTACATATATATTTTTAAAAAGGGAATAACAATACATTAAAATGTAATGTCACATATTGTGAGATTTGAAGTAAGTAAATTTTGTTTTATTTGTTGGGTTTTATGTTAACGACTTTAGCTTTAGACCGTACAAATTGGCAATTAAATCCCAAGTGGACTAAATGATCTCTAATGTTTGTTGAAACTGAATGGTATTTATCAGAAATCTTTTACTTATAATGTCTTCGTGTGAAGTTGCCTCTTTGCATTCTAATATTACTTTTAATATTTAAATAATTCATAAATGCATAATTTCCAATCATTAATTTGTAAATGCTGTATAAGGCATTAAGGCACAGATGTCATATTTGCCGCATATTGGCGCGATTTTTTTCTGACACCAATGCCATATACGCAATGTATACTTAAGCGGCGCCAAAGTGTCATTATTTTGCTTGATATGGTAACCCGGATGTTGTTGTTTATGCTGTTGATGTTTTCGCCAAATCGGCGTAAGAAAAAAATCGCGCGAATATGACATCTGTGCCTGCATTAACAGCCAAGTCGCAGGAAGCCATTTTCAATGAAAGATTTGGGAATTTTTGGCTGTTAACTTGTGCGAACTTCAGAACTTCTTTGTGCGACTTTTTCTGGCCGAAACATTAAGAACTTGGCGCTTTTTCTTTTTACCGAAAATTTTTTGTTGGGATATATTTTTAAAAAGGGGAATAACAATAAATAAAAAAAAAGTTTGATTAATAAATATGGAACAAAACATTTATATAGTTTTAAAAAAGAAAATAAATGTAAATAAACAATTTATTAATAAATAAACAACAACATCCGGGTTACCATATCAAGCAAAATAACGACACTTTGTGCCAGTTAAGTACCCGGTGAGTATGTGACATTGGCGTCAGAAAAAAATCGTGCCAATATATATATATGACATTTGTGCCCAATAAAGTAATAAAATAAAAAATCCTATTAAACTGCTGCCATAAAATTATAAATATCTTTTAGCATTGCAGTAAACATTTCATTTTTTGAATGAAGACGTCGAAACTCGGTGAGATACGACTCTAAATGATGACGAACATTTCCCCGATGTCTTCTGTTGCGCCATTTTGAGATGCCCCATAATCTCTCAACATTTTGAGTATGACATCCATTATTAGGGTCGACAAAATTGTATTTGTGATTTACTGTGAAATATCATAACCAGCACTTCGCAGTTCATCTGTTTTATATCCTTTCCAGTAATCTGTATAAATAATACTTCAATCAGCTACATTGTTTTCTATTGCCGCCATTAAAGTTTCAGCTGTACGATCGGGAATAGGGGTAAGGAACATCCCCGTGTTTCACGGCATAAACCACCCAACACCCATTGAGGAGGAAGAACACGCCCTACTTTGCTTTTTCTTCTGGTAAAAAGACTTTCATCTACTTCTATAATTTTATTAGGTCCACCGATTTTTCTATTTGGTTGTGAACATAAAGCATTTGCACAAACTTCTCTAAAATAATTATTCCAGCCCACTGGTGTGTTGTGGTTCATATCAAGTTGAAGCTCACAAAACTCAATCGATGTCAACTCTTGGCACCATAAATATATAAACCTCAAAGCATTAAGTAAAGACAACCGCGATCCTTCAAACCATGTTTTTTGTCGTATTCCTACGCTTTCTTCGCATGATTGTAAGCTACATCTCCATTTCGGATTTTCAGAACTCATCCATAATTTCATTTCATGGTTGTTTGAACACAACCTTTTATTATGCAGAATTCCAAATTCCTGAAACAGTTTTATCGCAACTTTCTCATCATCTGGTAATTGCCAAATGGTAAAATCCATCTCAGCGTCAAAAGTAAAAGTAAATTATAAGTTTATATAAAAAAAAGCATTTTTAATTCGAATAATAGCAAATTAAAAAGCTTTCCAAGGTTAAGGTTAAATAATAATCATTCACGTTTCATAAATAACAAATCACAATGTTTCGCATGGTTTACAATAAAAATCCTTTTCACGACCAGGGTTGAAATAATTGGTGCATTAGCATACATTTTGGCATGCTGTCCGTATAACAGAAAAATACCATTAATTTTGGCAAAATACTGGAAATAGCGCAGAGTTGGTGCCACTTTTGGCGACAGAGAGACGGGTCCTCCCTTGGTAACCTCCATTATAGCGTCATAAAGCTCTGACCAATCAAATGCAATTCACGGTATCTACGCAGATGTTCATTGGTCCATTCCAAATCAAAACTTTTTTTTATGTATAGAAGGATATTCATGTAAAGGGAAAATCATTTTTTTTAGTGTGTATAAATATTAAAAAAGTTTATTATTTTATATTTTTTAAGAAAATAAAACTTATTTTTGAGAAACATGTATGAGAAATCAATTTTTCCAGAAAAAAACTGGGAAAAAAAAACGGTTTTTCTCCACCACTTCACATTTTCCGGAAAATTTACATCTCTAATAATAACCTTATAAACCCATACGAATTTGAGATCCATTTATTTTTAACTCCATTTTATCTGAATGTATATTTTTAAATGAAAAAATATTGAATTGAAAGTACAAGCTATTTTGTATTTGGTTTTCGGAGGCTATGCATATCGAAAGCGAGCGAAACCGCGACGAAACACTCTGGTTTTTACTGATTTCATCGAAATTTTCACACATTTTATTTTATAAAAAATATTTCTACCCATCAACATTTCTAAATTTTTGTAGGTAATGTAAATCTGGTCTATGGAGATTCTCTAAAGAGATTGTGTTAAAATGCAAATGTTTATTAATTTTAGCATAGAAAAAATATTGTCTCCGTGAGGCGAAAAGTGACCTGCGTTCACCAGTGTATTTGAAAGGATTAATATTCATATTTTTCAAAACCGACTGCACCAACAATTAGGAGAAGGTTTCAGCTTTAACAGCATATTTATCGTTTGTCGGTATCTCGAAAATTGCACTTTGGTGGGATATTGCCATAAGGAGGAAAACTGACACTTTTTGAAATTTTCTTTTCAAAGTGTTAACAGCAATATTTTTTTTAATTGATTGTGGCACTTGAGACATAAGAGTACGATTTTTCAGAATATGTCTTCCCTTTTTAACTTCTCTAAGCAGTTTGACTGATGGAAGTTAATAAAAAATGACAAAATTCCTCCTTTTCAATCTTCATTTCCTACCGATGCGTAAATAGGGCATCTGGGCATGCACAAGCACTTTTCCCTCTTGGAAGGACAGAGATGAGTTTTTAATGAGAGTTCTTTGTAATTTTCAATTAATAATTCAGCTAATTATTAGAAATTTAAAATTCTAAGCCTCAGGTGCATCAAAAGAGACATTGGAATACCCCCACAAAAATTTTAGCTTTTTATGTGTGATACTCCCCAAAATTCCTTCTTTTCGATCTTCATTTCCTACTGATGTGTAAATAGGGCATCTGGGCATGCACAAGCATTTTTCCCTCTTGGAAGGACAGAGATGAGTTTTTAATGAGAGTTCTTTGTAATCTTTTATTAATAACTCAGCTAATTATTAGAAATTTAAAATTCTAAGACTCAGGTGCATCAAAAGAGACATTGGAAAACCCCCACAAAAATTTTAGTTTTGTACATGTGGTAGATTTCGTTAAACATTGCACACAGACCCCCCCACACACATACATACACAGAGCGAAACTTTCTTTTATTAGTATAGATATCTCCAAAGATTCCGTTAACAGAAGTTTATTATTGATATTACTATTTTTACAAAGCAAGTTTATTATTGATATTACTATTTTTACAAAGCAAGTTTATTATTGATATTACTATTTTTACAAAGCAAATTTCTTGCCTCATAGTCCTGGACACAATTAATCCAGTTCTGGCCTGGCCTGAGTATGTAGAATAATATAAAATGTAAGCCTGATCCTGACCTGTACCGAGTCTGCTGTAAAAAATTAAGCCCAGGTTCAGACACAATGTAACTGTCCAATGCCAATCTCTATGCTGGACATGTTATATTCAGTATTGATGTTATCAAGCAAACATTGGCTCACACAGCGCATTTATACTTATTCTCGCCCCAGTCATGACCATTGAAAATTATTTATAATTTTATCAATGTAGTTTGATCCTTTTACATTTGTTATATCGGGCCAGCCAGCCTGCTTTATTTTTGTATTGGCTTGGCTGGCCCATTCAGTTTTTTCTATTGGCCCGTCAAAAAATTTGTCTTTAGTCTGTTGTCCCGGCCTGTTTAAAATTTGGCCTTCATCTTGCTGGCTTGGCCCATGCATGCTAGAGATGAGTTCGGGCTCACTTTTCGGAGCCCGGGCCACCCTGAGCCTGATGATTTTAAATCCAAGCCCGAAACAATTTCTATCATCAGAGTCCAAGCCTAAAAAAGAAGTACAAAAAAAAAAATTGCATAGTATTTAAAAGTTGTTCTAAATGTAATGTCTCATTTTTTAACAACTTCTTTCATGGAAATAACTTAATTCCTAGCACATAATTAATTTTATGATATTTACATTCAATCTTATCAAAAGAGAAGTTTAGTATCGAATAAAAATATACATCCCTAAAAAGATTCTCATATTTTTCTCCCACCACAATCAGATCTGATGGACACATTAACCACCCTCAGTGTGTTTTATGAATAAACAAATGAAATTTACAGAAATTGCTACTTATATGATGAAAAATAGAATAACGTTTTTTGTTTCCTATAAAAAGTGTATATCTTTACAGAAAAAGAGGAAAGTTGATCGATTGCGTTCTATCGCAGATAACAATACATGCCAATTTTATCTACTAACGAATGATAGTGACTTTGTGAATGTAAAGAGTAGAGCCACAGCATGAACAGAGTTCAGAAAGAAAAATGGATAGAATCATAAACATTATTTACAGATAAAGAGAGCTATTAACACTGGCAGACAATAGAAGACTAAACATTTAGAAACCTTACGCTAATTTTGATTGATTTAAAAGAAAATATTCATTTTGCGTTAAATCTCTAAAAAAAGTAATAATAAATAAACATTCCGATTAAAAAATATCCTAATGGCGCCATATTATGATTGGAGCCGAATCAACAGGTCATCGCTGACCCTCAAAGCCAGACATAAATCACAAGTTTTCTTTTAAAATAGTGTCCCGTCTCATCTCTAATGCACGCGCAGACCTCTATACCGACATACAAAACAGTTTTAAATCAGTCCAGGGTCAACTGTGCACAGAGTATTGACATAATTAACTATACTCATTGAATCACATCAATACTCTCAACCCAATAGACACACAGCACACTGACTTTAAACTTTTTTATTATTATTATTGTCCAAATAACTCTAATGTACAGTATCTAAAATTTTACTAACCTTGATACTAATCCCTTTATCATTCAGAACAGATCGAAAATTATCACAGTAGACAAAAAGAGGGCCCATTATCTTTTTTTGTTCTTTGGCTGTCATCCCATCTAGTAAAGCAAGAGTTGTAAAGTAAAGCAATTTGCCCTTTTTAAATAAATTTTATAAGCAATCTACACTGATAATTAAATAATAAAAGTTTCTAAAGAATTTTTTTCTCCCACAAATGGAAGTTGACTAGAAGATATTACAGTAGACTCCCTCAAATCCGCACAGCTTGGGACCAGAGGTTGTGCGGATTTTAGAATTTTGCAGATTTCCAGTCATTGCTTTGTTTACATTTTTTAAACTGTAATATGAATGCAATCAAAATTATAATGAATGCTTGCAATAGTAAAATATTAAAATAATTAAGTAAAGTTATAAACTAAGATGATAGAATGTAAGATAATTTTAAAAATTATTAAAAATAAAAGTCAAGTAAACAATAATGTATAGTTAAATATGCATAATAAAGATGAGATACATTTTCCTTGAATTATTTAATGTAATTTCCTCATAAAGGTAACCTATTAATTCACATCAAAATCATAAAGTAAGGAAGTTTTATTTCAGGTTTAGGACAGAAAAAGGTTAAGGTCTTAATAACCAAAAAAGGTGATTAATACATAAATATATTTGGTAAAAAGATAGTGATTACCAGTTCTATCAGCAATATCTTGATTTTTTTTCACAAATAAAATTTATACTTCATTCATGAAAAACCACAAGTTCAGTCATATTATCGAGAATTACATATTAAAATACATGCAGAATAACATAAAGCTAAAAAATTCCGTAATTTTGCCCTTATATCTGAACTGAAAGTTTCAGTGTTTACATCTGTAATGATGTATTGGATTTTAGGCATTTGCTGATTTTAGGGTTGCGGATTCGAGAGAGTCTATTGTATTATGCACAAAAGCTTTCCTTTGATATTAAATTAAAATAAAATATTTTTGTAGAATCCAGATAACAAAAATTAACAAAGAAAAATCAATGTTTATAAACTGAACATTTTAAATATGGATTAGATTTTTGAAAAAAATCACAGTTTTTTTAACAATTTTTACTGACATATTTTCAATACATCATGCTACCATTTATAAGAGGGAATAAATTTAACTTATGGGGATCAGAAAGCAGTGGCGGCTCGTGCGTTACTTAAATGGAGGTTCACAATACATAATAAAATCTGCAAGTACGACTTAATGTACAGATTAAAATACAATTGTTTTTTCAAAAGTTAAAAGAAAACAATGCAATAAAATAAATAACAAGTACTCATTGGTAGAAAACATGTAACATTTTACTTTCTATGAAGGATGATAGTACAGTAGACTCCCAAAAATCTGCATAGCTTGGGATCAGAGGTTCTACAGATATCAGAATTTTATGGATTTCTGTTAACTACTTTGTTTAACCCCTTTGCAACGAGCGTCTTTTACTGAATTTTTTATCTTTTATCACTGGTTTTTCAAAACAGAATTTTTTGCATTATTAAATCAGAAAACTCCTCCAATTGAATAAGGCAAAATTTACACAAAAAAAAAATAACTGGTGGGAATGATCACGAAATCTGAGCATCTTCTGCAGCATGTATATGTTTCACTCATCCCCAAGAGGTTAAACAGTAATTTGAATGTGATAATTGACTTGAAATTATCACAAATGCTTACAATATAAAAAAAATAAAATAAAGAGCTAAATTTAAGAAATCTCGCGCAATGAAGGTTGTGCAAATGGACAGATGATATGAGGTATGTGTTTTGTTTCCTCTCACCACTTTTGCTTGCATGAGCTGGTTTCAATAAAACATTTTTCAATCGCACATGCGATTCAGAAAGGATTAGGAGCTCTCTGCTGATCATTTTCACAATTTGCATTATTACGGTAACACTTTACCATGGATGTGTTTAAAAGAGGAGGGAGAGATGAATGATGTGCATCCTGGAAATTGATGAAAAACAGGAAATGTGTTTAATATTAACACGTTAAGCACCATGTCATTCACCGGTGACTGACACTGAATTTTCGTCTTAGAACATGTCATTCACCAATGACTGGCGATCTAAAATATGATATAAAACTAAAAATATATATATTGTTTTAAGTAAGTACTGCAAATTTATTTCCCTTTTATTTATTACAGGATTATACTTTCTTAAAAATTACTTAAAACATTGTAAAGTTTTCAGTGTCAGCCACCGTGGCACTCAACATGTCAATATTTTATTTGTTAATTTATTTCTTCATTTTCTGTAGGGTTCACATGTTCATGTGCACCAATAGAGAAGCCACCACAGAAAGGTTTGAAATGACCAAAAAAAAAATATATATATATATATTATCATTATTGTTATTATTTTAATGTTTGAACCTTTAAAAATTTTGTAGTATGAGCCATAAATGTCGAGTCTCACAGATCAGCAATACCAGTGAAAGCAAAATATTAAACTCAATTATCTCGAAACACTGTTTCTCACCAATTTTGCCATGATAACTTTTGACCAAGTTAACAGATTTACATGTTTCTTTTTTTTTCTTAATAAAGAAAATTAAATTATCTACAACATATACCTGAAAAAGAAACGAGAAAAACATCCAAGACTAATTTTGTCATGCAATATTAAAACTTGTTTTTTTTTACAATTTAACAATTTTTTTAAAAATAAATAAATAAATAAAAATAATAATAGTCTAAATTATTTATAGGGTTCTTAATTCACAATCAAACTTAAGTCAATTTTTGTCACTTTAATTAAAATTGTTAAAAAAATTATTTTTTTTGTGTATGCGACACCCTTATATAACACAAACACCCAGAATTTTATTATCTCGTTTGAGGGGGAAATGTCAGAGAAAAACATTTCAAATAGATTTAACTCTATTGAAATCAAACAATTAATACTAAAATTACACAGGATTCACAATTTACTGTTTCAGGGTTTTTTTAGAATTTAAACATAAAATTCCCATCCAATGATTTTATGCATTGACCAATGGTCATATGTGCACAGATCTTTCAAATCCCAAATTTTCATGCATACCATGCTTTTAAATAAATCTTGAGAGGAAAAAAAGTGCTATACATAAAAAGTTACATTAAAATCTCTCTATTCTAAAAAAAAGTAACTACCGCTGCCGCCGCCGGTTTTGAATTTTTTGTGACCAGAGGTCTTTCTTCGTTAATATTGAGAAAAATAATGCATACAAAAATATGAAAATCAGTGGTTTTATACAGAAATGTTTGATAAATACGCTGATGCAGATAGTTTTCAAATCGAAGAATTATTTTAAGAGATATTTAATGCTAAAGTTGGACAAAATCGTTCCACTAAAAAAGTTTTATAGCAGCAAAAACTATACATGAAGTGTAATCGTTTTTAGATCATTTTATACATTATAAGTTTCCGGTGTGCAGATTGCATTAATTTTTTTATTTTGACTCATTTTTTCAGGTTTTATTTCTATTTTAATTCAAATTTTCAGCATTTCTAGAGATATTTTTCACATATTTCAGAAAATTGTACTAATTTAAACTGTTGCCAACTGTATAAAAAGCGCAAGCAATAATGTTTGCTTCAAATTAAAAATTTATTTACACGTGACTATTATAAACGGGAAAAAAACTTTCAAATTAGAATTAAATAATTACGTATAAAAAGCAGGAACTTATTAAAAATTACGTCATAAAAAGTACACATGTGAATTTTAAAAGAGAAAGGATATTGTAAAATAATAAATTCATTAACATGCGTTAGAAGTCTTAGGAGAAATTACGTCATATTTACGTCACATTATAGTTATTACATAAAATGAACACAAAATAATATTGCAAAAAAGTTTAAATTTAGAAATTGCGCTAGACATTTATTTAATATTTTGAGAGGATATTTTCAACTATTTTTGTTAGGAAAGCGCAAATAATATTTCATTGCTAACAAAAGTACTTTCACGCGATTATTTAAAAGAGAAAGAATAGCTTGGTCAAAATTATGTCAGATTAAAAACGATTAATTTAAAATGTCTCATTTAAAAGAACTTTCTTTTCGGTTTGTTAAAAAATACCAGGAGACAAAGACTCTGTTTACTTAATTCCTTTTATATTAGCTTATATTGAAATGTTGTTATACGTGTCTACGTCATCAAGTTATTTTTATTTCGACGTTTTATTTGTATTTTTATTAATGTTGTACGAATTTATTTGTTCTTTCGTTATTTAAAATAAAAATTATGTCAATTTGTATAATTTGGCGAGTGGTTTGGCGATTTATATAATTTGGCGAAATTGGTCGACGGGATAATCAAGTAGTACCGCAGCGGATTTGGCGTTAAAATTCCCCAATCAAAGAGAAATGAATAGAAATTCGTTTATAGGGAGATCGCCACTGTTTTTTAAATTATAATTCAATCTTTCGAAATCTTTTTAAAGCCGATCAAATTAGCGTGCATTTAGAGCCTGCGGTGTCTGGACGGGGGTTGGCGAGCGTAGCTCGTAGGAAGCCGAGCCCCCTAGTAATGAAAATAGTACATATTAAAGTATATGCTATTTGTAAAAAAGGAAATTCTGTACTAACAGGAGAATATAAAACTGATTTGATATATCAAAAATTTCAGTTACAAATAATTGATTTTAAGAACCTCAACTGTACATTATTGGGTTGTATTTTATCTGAAAGACAGTTAATATGGTGTTTGGTGTAGTAGAGCATGTTAAATACAAGAGCAGTGATGTCACTGACTATGTTGACACATCCCGACTTGATAGTTGAATAAGCCTATCATCACATCTCTAGAAAAGTTTACAGTACTACCTTAAAAATTTACACAGCTTGGGACAAAGGACAAAGGACTTTGTGGATTTTAGATCACTGCTCTGTTTGCATTTTAAAACTTCATCAAAATAGTTATATTTTTATGAAATAACTATGTTTTGTAAATAATAAATGCTAAGAAAAATCAATGTATCTAATGAAAATACAAATAACTCATTATGAATAATTTTGATAAATTTTATTATTGTTCTTGTTAACATTATCTTGTTAAACATTCGATCAACAGTTGTTTGGTTAATTAGATTCTTTTTTTTTTTCAAATCTTTTGTTGTGATGCAAACTGTCATAAATTCTTGTTCAGTCAAAAAAGTTAAAAATTTATCCCCATGAGTATCATCAAAATTAACTTTTTCTTTATCCCCTGATTGATTATTTGATGAATACTCTGCAGACTGCACTTGTAATTTCTTGACCTGTGACATGATGAGTGACTGGTGCTTTATCAGCACAAACCTCCCAGATTAGAATTAACTAATCATAAACAATCATCTTGAAATTTTTCTCCAAATCTTAAGATTTCATTTTTGACATTGCAAATGATATATACATTTATTCATTTTTTTTTTTTTTTTTTTTTAACAGAAATTCTACAGTTTACGCGTCATAATATTTCACTTTTCATTTAAAACGATAATAATAATAATAATGAAAAAAAAAGTCTTTATTTGATTTTACACACGAGAATGGTTAAGACAAATAAATAACTTTTAAATTACCTTTATTTTAAGTATTCGTTCTGGAACCTGTTGCAAAAAGTACCTGTCTTCCAAATTTCACAATTTTAGGGCCAGTGGTTGAGACTGGATGTTAATATGGCTATCATTACCATGTAGCCTAAATGATTTTTCTAATTTGTCTCACAAACATTCCCATAACTCTATAACCAAACATCATAGAAAAGGTATTCAACAAAATGAAACTTTTTTTTTTTTTTAAATTACCGAAATAACAATGCAAGTATCTTTGACATCTATCAAGTTATAAATTATGTATTCATGGACAGGACTCAATACGTACAATAGATATAACAAACCTTTTTTTGACAAAAGAAAGTAAGAGTGACTAAAAATGAGAAATCTCCCATAATCATAATCTACAATGCAACAATATCACTACAACAATAGTATCTTTCCATGATGTTATCATAAATGAAACAATATTTTCCGTAATTCAAAGCAATAAGTAACTCTAGATTAAAAATAAAAATTTATTTAGGTGTTATTTTCAAATAATCAAAACAATTGCATGAAATATTTGTACTTACATTCAAAGCTGCTAGGTTAATTCATCTAAATATGATTTCTTTAGTAATTTACCCAAGCTTCTAAGTTTTTACAAATAAATGCTTAAACTTCTTTTAAATGGTAAGACATTAAGACTATGCATTTTCACATTAATACAAAGAGAAAGAGATCAGATATGAATATTGAGAGTATATATTATCAAAATCTGGAAAATGCCAACTGTAATAATAATAATAATTAAAAAAAAAAACTTTCAATACTTTAATTAGATTCATTTTTTTTTCCTTTTTAAATATAAATGTACTTCAAAAACACTTTGAAAATTTTAGATTTAAATATGACTTTAAAATATTAAGTCTGGAGAAAACCTAACCCAACATTCCATCTGCTAATAAAGCTTCGGAAAGTTAATATATTTTTAAATAAATAAATATAATTTTAATGTGCATAGCATCAAATAATACATACATCCATTAGTTTCAAAAGTTTCAGAAAACTGGTGTGCTTTTTCATAGAAAACTTTAGAATCATCTAAAAGGTCCATCATAAACTTAGGATATATCTATAATAAACATGTTGAAAATAAGTTAAAATTTGTACATTAAAAAGTATTTTTTTTTTCACATTATTTATACCTAGAATAAAGGGAATATAAAGAATAAATACTTTAACAAATCCTTTCAAAATAACAATATTATCATATTTAATTTAAAATTAGCCAGAAAATGCTTGTTTTTATTTAATAAACTACATACTTCCCAAATCAATAACAACTATATTAGGAATATAAGGATATATAATATACATATTTCATTAATCCCTAGTCAAGTACAAATAATTAGAGAAATAAGCCGGGGGGGGGGGGGGGGGGGTAAAAAATCCTTTACATTAAAGTTTTTTTTTTTTTTTAATACAAAAATGGAAAGAAAATGATTAGCTGAAAACAACAAAAAATGAACCTTAGTAATTTAATTACAAAAGCATTTAGTTTAAAACTTGAACTTTCCAAATAAAATTTCTAATATAGTTTTATGAAAACAAATCTAGTAAGTAACTATCTATTTTATTTAATCTAAATAAGGGACGAAAAAACATATAAATCTCTCATTCAGACCAGAGATGAGTTTGGGGCTTTTTCTAGGAGTCTAAGCCCACCCGATTCTAATGATTTAAAACCCGGATCCGAAAAAAATTTGTGTCATTAAAGTCATTTGTGTCATTGAGACCGAAAGTATGCAATAGAAAAAAATTGCTTCAAAAGTAATACAACAATTTTTTAAACAACTTCTTACATAGAAATAACTGTTAATTCCCCGAACACAATTAATTTTAGGAAAATTTACATTTAATCTTATCGAAAGAGAAGTTTGGTATCAAATAAAAAATATACTTTATCATACTTAAGAGTATTTTCTTTTTTTTTTTCTTTCAACAAGCAAATCTAATAAACATATTAACAAATTTTGTCTTAAATAATGCATGAAATTTGCAGAAATTACTATATTTATGCCGAAGAATCAAATAACATTTTACAATTTCCTATAAAAGGTGTACATCTTAAGTTAAAATCAGTTCTTTCCTCATAAGAACTTTTTGTGATTGTCATGCTCCTGAAAATCAAACTGAACATTTGACACTTATGTGAAAGATCCGATGCTTGTATAGGAAAAAAAGAAACACTGCTCTATTGCTTTCTAACTGAATAACAATACATGCCAATTATATCTACTTACATTTACGAATGAAAGTGACTTTGTGAATTTGCAAAGAGTTCATGATGAAAAGCAGATATAAACCACTAATGTTATTATCATATGAAGAGCTATTATGACTCATACACAATGGGAGATTAAAAATTCACAAACATAAAGCTATTGCTAGCTGACTAAAAACAGAATAAAATGTTCTTTGTGTTAGATCTCTAAGTAAAAAATTAAATACCTGATCCAATTAAAAAAATATCTGACTGCTTATTTGTCACTTCAGTGTTAGACATAAATCTGCAAATATCACAAATATTTTTTTAAATACCATTTTAATACTAGAATATCAGAAGAACATGATTTCTGCCTTCTGTTCATTCTGATCAAAATAACATTAAAATAACTTGAAATGTAATAGGCAATTTTCAAAAAAAAAAAAAAAAAAAGTTTTTTTTTATTTTGCAATACGTGAATAAATAAAATAAATAAAATTTTCAGTTTCAGAAAGAATGAGCCCAAGACCAAAGGAGGCTGATATAAAAACCAAGCTTGTGTCGGGATCAGGCTCTTGGTCTCGGGCTGAGCCCAACTCATTTCTAATTATACAACCTTGAAGTTTTTAGATATAACTTTTTTATTTAATATATTTTTTAAAAAACAGAGGATCCAACCTGGGCTTGGTTACAGAACATATCAACCATTGTACAGGACATATGCGCAAACCATTTTTTTTATTGAAAACTAATATTTTTTTTTTACATTTAATATATTTCTTTGGGCTGCCCACTAACAGCACCGAAAAGCATTTTTATATTAAAAATATCAATTACGTACTTAAATAAAGTTTTGAAATTTATTAAAAGCAATACTTTTGTATCAGCCACATGCTAGAGGTTAATATCCAAAAACATTGCCAAAGATTTTGCTAATTACAGCAGCCTTTTATATTCTGATTATTTCAGTATTTAAGCACATAGTTCAATTTTACATATCTGTTAAATTTGTGTTCTATTTATTTTATTCATTGATGAAGTGTTAATTTTCTTATGAGGTATTAGTCGGAAATAAACACTGAACTGTTTATATTGTTTTAAGTGCAAACAGATTAATCTTTCATAATCGAGCTGCATGCAACAGAGATAGATTTTTAAACAATTCATGCTTGAAAATTATTTTAAAAACTCTAAAATATAAATAAATTGAGATACAGTTTTCAAACAGATTGCATTTGAAAGTACACCCCCCCCCCCCATTAGATGGTGTAAAAATTTAAATTAGGTGATGTTTAGAAGTAATTAAATTTGCGAAATAAAGAGGAACAGATTGCTTAGATCATTGCCACCATCGTTTAAAAAGTCATAAGTGAAAAACCATGAAAAAATGTTTTTTTTTTTTTTCCGGGCTTTTCATTGTAGTCGCTAGAGGGTTAAACTTTTAAAAAAAAACTGCTGCACCAAATTAAACTAGAGAAAATTTCCTACATTTTTCATATACAATGTTTTTTCTAAGATTAATACTTGTGGCAATACCAGCAAAAAGAATTTTAGCGATACATTCAAATTCCATCATCGGAGGACGAAAACTCAATACAATCACAATGCATCCATTTCAATCACCAGTTTGAAGCTTACTTTTTAGTTAATTTTAGTTGCATTTCGAATTTGTTAACATTTGCTTACAAAGTTTTAAGCCTTTTATATGTTTATTAACAAAAGAAATTGAAATCAGTTAATTAAGAAAAATATAAATCACAAACACTCCGAACAGATGAGAGCATCAATGTTTATTTTCCTACCAATCTGATTATGACTATTACATGATTATAATTGTACAATTATAACTATTATAAGTTTAATATAATAACATAAGATTGTAAACGATAAAAAAACAGAAATGCAGAGTTGTTTTCCCATTAGTGTCGTTTTGGTAGCTTTGAAAGGCCTGGTTGATGTTCTTCGAAAGGAGGCTCATCGTTATCTTGATTGCTCAGGTTGGGTCTTCACTTGGCTTAAAATATCCCAGAGAATTGACTTGTCAACCTTTATTTCCAAGTCATTTTCAGCGATGAAGGAGCTGAGATTCTCACAATGGCCATCGCAGTTCAAACGAAGGAGCGAACAAAACAAACCTGCATTCCTATAGCCACATTTTTCACTGCAGTTTGTTTTGCATTTGCAGGATTTTTTTTCCCAGAATAGCTTCTGGTACGTGTGTTTGACAGTTGTTACTGGTGTGGTGCTTCTCTTGGCTTTATCCCAGCCCCATTTCTTAGCTTTTTTACAGTTACCTAGTCATAGCTCTACTGGTAGTAAACTTTTAAACATGTGTATCAAGTTGCATCTTCTGTTGGACGAAGCGACGCTATATTTGCAGCGATCTTAAAAGAATTTGTAGTCTTACTGCAGTAATAATACTGTGAGCTAGTGCAGTACTCCTGTTCTAGCATTTTTTAAGGTATCCTTTTCTTTTTCTTAAAAATAGTGTTTCTATGAAAATCTTTATGGTTTCTGAAATGAGAGACTCATTCTCTTTCAAAATTCGTCAGGAAGAGGATATTGAGTAGATTTGTAAACCTGAGACCAAATATCTTCAGCCACTATCCTCGCCATAATCTGAACAATACGTCGTCATTCTTCCTGGGGAGATGACCATTGTTGTTGATATCAAACATCACTCAAAATCTTATGACATGTGTTCTTGAAGCAAAGAACAGGTACCTTGTTTGCAGTGGTTGATATAACAATATCTTCTTCACACTTGTTTAGAAGGCGTGATTTAACTGTTTTGACTGAAGGACAGTATTCACCTGCTTTAATTTGGTCTGATAATTCTTCTATAGAAAGCTGGTATTGTTCTTCATTTTCCACCAGATAAAATAAATGAGTTGCATAGCTGTGTCTATGTCAGAGGCAAATGGACTTGTCTGCGTCTCTGTGGGTTTTGCGAGCTGATAGGGCTTTTTCATACATTTCAAAGGATACTGCCTATCAGCAGTAACCAAGTCAGTCATATGATCTAGTCCAGGGTTGGCGAACCTTTTTATTGCCACATGCCAAAATTTGTACAAAAATATTTTACATTCCCATGGCATGCCAACTAAAATGTAAATTTAGTAGAAGGAACAATAATGAATTAAAATTACTTAAAAAATTTTCATTAAGATTAAAAAAATCTGGTGAACATACGTGTAGATATTACAGTAAAATAATTATAGAAAAAAATATATTTTAGAAAAAAATAAAAATAATAAAGCGTAATTTGAATGTGTAATTTTAACATAGTGCAAAATTAACTGGAGTGATCCGACAAGGGCTTTCTAATTTAGTTTTTTATTATTCATTTGCGCAAATCCTGCAAACGCCAATGTTTTTAATCAGCTCTGAAATAAATTCCAAGTTGCCATAATTTTCTCATTGGCATTTTTAGTAATGGCTAATCTTTTTTTTTTTTGATAGTTTTCAAATTTTTTTTTTTTTTATTCTGAGACCTATTGAATTCAATTGGAATTTAATAAGTTGCAATTCAAATTTTCAATTTCCATTTAATCCAATTTAGACAAGATTAACTCATCTAATTTCGCAAATTTTGTGTAATATCACTGTGTTTTTATTTAAAGCCACAAGTGACGGCGTGCCAAAATTATTATTTTGCGTGCCAAAAGTGGCACACATGCCATAGGTTCGTCGTCCCTGATCTAGTTCATAGATTATGGCAAGCACCAGCTAATCATCATAATTTTCAGAAAGTAGATTAACCTTTAAAAGGATTGTCAGTGTAGAATATATTCTGTTTTGTTATTATTTTATGAATTCCTTTTGCTTTAAAGTATTGTGGGATTTTTTTCTCCAAAGAAAAAGTAACGACTTTAAATGAAAACTGTTGCACTGTTGAACGGTTGGTTTTCTACGTCTTCAGAAATCCTCTTCAATTTGCAGCAATGTGTTTTTCGTTTGTGTACTGTTTACGGCCTTTTTTATGGATCCTTAGAGACTCCTTGTTCAATAAATAATTACTTTACCCATCTTTTCGTTTTTTACTTGCTAATCAGAAAGACCCCACACCTTTTGATTTCACTTCTGTTACTTTAGTTCCGCCCATTAACTTCGTGTCATAGATAAAACGCTTTTCTGCCATCATGAATATCACTTCATATCTCACAGAATCATTTTAAAACATATAATTTTTAATTAAATGCACATTGCACATACATTAAAGCAAATGTATAACTGACTGTTGAGACGTCTAGAAACAAACTGAGAGCTGAGCTTTCAATTTCAACACGAACCAAAAAAGCCCTGATGGAGAAGGGAAGGAGGAAAAAGGTGAGGGGCTTCTTGTAATATCATGTGTGTGGCACCATGGAAGTGTTTCAAGAACACCCACCCAGAGGCGTAGCTACCGTGGAGCAGTTGGAGCAGACTGCTCCAGGCGCACGAATCCTAAGGGCGCAAAATTAGAAAAAGAGTAATGAAGATTTCTTAAAATATTTGCATAATTTTTTCTTTATTAATCAGGTATTATAGATGAATCTTTTTACAATCAGCATATTCAGCTACGATATTTTACCTTGTGTTTAAGCTCAACTATTTCGATTTAAAACATGTTTTCATACACAGTTGAGAGAAATTACTTCTTTTCAGGAAGTTTTAATTTTAATTTATACCATATTGCAGCCTCAAATAACTTCTCAACACCGTTTCAGCATGCCTGATTTTTTTCTGTAACTTTCTGGGGACGACTATTGAAGATTTTCAGATCTTAAAGTAATAAAAACTTATTTAACAGGGCTCTCATTGGTCACTTTACTGGCTACCACTATTTCCAAAAAGTAATCTTTCTGGTACATTTATATTAAAAATTTTTTAGAAATTTATTATGATTACTGTATGGAAATAATGGTAGCCGAAGAATTCACCGCTGAGAAACCTATATGTACGATGTAACAGTAGTAATTTATGGTAATTATTTTACGAAATTATTATTTATTATTTGGAGAAAAAAATAGCCTGACAAGTTGAAGAAAATTATTGACTATTTTACAGACGAAATACAAGAAAAGAAAATTTTTAAAAGATTTTTTTTGTTTGTTTTGTGGAAACTAAACATGCATCAATACTGATTACAAAACAATAATGAGAGCTGGATTTAAACATATTCCACATCAGCCCACGGCGACAAAATTTAGACACGAGGGAGGTGGGGGGGGGGGGGGGGGGGAAGCAGCAGCTTAAATTTTGTGAGTATTGTTTTTGAGATTTTGAAAATGTCAAATGGAGAATCGATAAGCTTCAAAAAGAAAGAAATAATTAAATACCAAATTCAGTGTTTATAGCCTATGCAAAATTACACCACTTTTTTTAACAGGATTTTCCCACATTAAACCTTATTTAATCGCAGAATTTTAGTATTAAATAAGGCAGACTGGCCCGCCGGGCAACGGACCTGCGGGTCGGTGCGCCCTAAACCAGGTAAAGCTGCTCCCTCCTCACATGAAGCTAAAAGTTTTAAAATTTGCTATAAGCATTAGATAGGAAAAGTCTTAAATCATTTAATAATATTTTTTAAAAAAACCCCACTTTTTTTAAGCATTTTTAACACTTTCCAACAAAGTTGAAAAGTGTTTATGACTTCGGTTTGTCTGGCCGTCTGTCCGGGCTCTAACTCCCGTAAATATACTTGGATCGTTCTAAAACTTTTGGATGTTAGTGAACTCTACCATAGCACGAACCCTATTTCAAATGAAGTTTGTAGTATGCTTAGTTCATTTACAGGGACAGTCAAAAGTTTTTCGTTACATTACGGCCTATGGGAAAAAATCGTTTAAAATTATGTTTAATGATTTTACATGCTTTCAAACATAATAAAATTTATATCCATTTATCAAGTGCACTAAAACATGCATTCTATAGAATATGCGGTGCAATGAATAGTTATTATTCATTTACAGAGCCACACAAGAGAATTAATTCTGTTACATAATGATATAGCGTGGAGGGAAGTTTTTCCGGTGTATTTTAATTATGTTAAATTATTTCATGTATAATCAAATTGATATACGTCGATGAGGTTTACTATAACTTATTTCATGTATAATACGAAGTGCATAGCATTTACAGGGACACACAAAAGATTTCAGATACTATATTGTATCCGAAGTACTGTACAGTAGCGATGATTGCCTTTAAATGCATTTTTAAATTATGTTATGTGCTTATATGTTTCACTATATTTGTGCATTGTGTGTATAAATGCTGTAATTCATATACAGGGCTACACAAAAGAATTCAAAATGGTTACTGGGTATGATTGCAAATTTCTTAAAGGTGGTTTTTAAATGAGTTATGCATTTTTACGTTGAACTGCATTTTCTTTACTAAGAAATGTTTGTAGAACATAGATAAAATGATGTACATGTTCACGCAAAGAATTGGATACATGGCCGTCTATAAATGATAATTTCTGGAAATGTGATTCCAGTAGTTTTAAGAGTGTTTTACTGTGAATTAAACTTTAGCTAAATAGTGGCATGTAATAAAGGTACTAGGATAACTACGGGGTTGTACAAAAGTATACAAGTATGTTTTCATCTATTAGTATAAATTGCTGAAAGAGAAATTTCAACCTGTTATGTGTTTTCTTGCTAAAGTAATTTCCCTATTATATTGTATATATATCAACCTACAGATCAAATATAGGGCTGTTCAAAAGAATTGGAATACGTATTTGCTATGGAAGGTAACTGCTGAAATCAGTTTTTCAAATGTTTTATGCGTTTTCTAAAATGTTTACTTAGTCCTCTTATATACCTTATTTCCCTAAATAACAAAGTTTTGTTAAAGCATTCAGGAAGTTTTGGAAAGTGTTTCATAATCTATGCTTAACGCATGATTTTTCTTACTTGTTTATTAATGATATTTTTTTTTTTCTCTTTGCAAGGCAGAAGAATTGATTTTTTTTTTTTTTTTTTTTGAAAGTTTCTTTGCTTTAGAGGACCATTTATATCTTTTAAAACCTAATGTATGTATTCTGTAATTTTGTCTGTGACCAATAGCGACATGGTGTGCCCCAAGAATTTTCAGCCTGTCTGGTACCAAAGAGTGCGGCCTCTCTTTATATATATATATACGTATTTTATTTTATTTAGTTTTTTGTAAAATCATTTATCAAGTATTTGTTTTAAATGTGTAGGCTTCGGGTATTCCAAGACATGTCCTGATACACCTGGAGCTCAGATTTTTAATTTTTTATGACCGGCGCCCCCATAGCACCTTTCAATTTGTATGCCCTTTTTGCCCGATATTCTTTGTTTTGGGGGCCTTTTCCTATTTAATTATTCTCCATTTCTACATTCCAATTAAGACACTGGACCTCTTGAAATTTTCGTGCGCCATGCATTTTTCACACCCTAATATTTTCAACCTCTCACTGCATAACTTTAAAATTTAGACTTGGACTCCTCTCCCTGGGCCAACACTATCATATTTTTATAGGGCACCTAGTGCATTTTTTTAAGAATTTCCCAAATTTTTTTTCATGCTTCTTTAAGATTTTATTTGAATGATTAATATATACCCTATGCCAGGGTTGGCTAACCTATGGCACGCGTGCCAGAATTGGCACGTAAGACCATTTCTCTGGCACGCGAAAATATAAAACAATACAATTATTTTTGCATGATTTAACACATCAGAAGAATTTTCTTTTTTCTGATGTTATGCAACGTTTTCGACATGCAATTTTCCTTTCCTTAAGATTTTATAAAGCTGCATTTTCCAAATTAAATTTTTTAGACAGTCACTGCAGTAAAATCGCAAATGAATCCAATTTATATGTATATTTATAAAACTATTAAAATATGAATCAGGCATAAAGCATTCTCCATCGAGCATACAACAGTAACAATCTCATCAATAATTTATTGATACATTGTTTAATGTAACTTGGATAATTATAACTAAATGTTGCCTTAATATTAAGGTAAAGAAATTCTAAAATAAAATTTTGTATTTTTTCCCTTATTACAGTGAAAATATTACATAAATGAATCATATTTACGAATTAAAATTTCATTTAATGGCTTATTCCAATATACAGAGAATTAACATTTTGAGTTTTAATATTTTTTAAATAATTAATTATTAATGCATGAAAGCAAATGATTCTTTAACTAGATATTTATATAAACATCATACGTTGTAAAATTATTTTATGTCAGAATGGGGCACGTTATACTGTTGATGCATATTGTTGGTTGACATTCTGGCAAGCGCGCGTAAAAAGGTTCGCCGAACCTGCCCTATGCTTAATTTCGACTTATTGAGATCTAAAGCGCTAAGTACTGGAACTTTTTAACATGTTTTCTTCTTACGGCCCTGCTCTCAATTATCAGTTGACCCCTTTTGGACCTTGTATTATATCTCCTTTAAAAATGGCCTGATTCACTAACTTTTTTTGTAACGACATTTTAGGAAATCCAGCTACTACACGAACAACATAAATTTTTTTTAGACTTCAGCTACCACCAAATTTGAATATTAATCACCTTCTTGGGGCCCTTGCCCAGCTACATTCCAGTTGAGTAGCTACATTCCAGTGAGGGGTCCAGTCCCCTGGACCCCTGGAGTTTGGTAGAAGGCCACTTGAAGTTTTTGTGCCCTAAATTGTTAATAAATTGCACCCTTTTAATCCGACCATGGTTTTTGGGGCTCTTTTTCCATTTAGTTTTTTTTTTCATTTCTACATTTCAGTCCAGACACTGGCCCCCTAGGGTAATTTTTTGTGTGTCATGCATTTTTCACCAACTAATTGGGTCTCATTCTCATTGCACAACTTCAAAATTGAGTCTTGGACTTCTCTCCCCGAGCCAACGCCTTCATATTTTTATTGGGATTCTAGGGCTCTTTTTTTAAGCATTTCTTTGAAAATTTTTCTAATGATAAATACTTATGCCCTATACTTAATTTCGACTAATTGAAAATCTAAAGCACTAAGTACTAGGACCTTTTATCATGTTTTCATCTTAGGCCTTGCTCTCAATTATCAGTAGGCTCCTTTTGGTCCCCCCCTATAAAAATGATCCAATTCACCAGGATATTTTCCCTAACAATTTCTTAGGTCCTCTAGCTACTACATGAATAACAAAAAAATTACTCACATTTCTGCTACCACCAATTTTGAATATTAATCGCCTTCTTAGGGTCCTTGGTGCAGTTTCTTTAAAAATTATCCGATAGTCTTGCAATTTTCTTTAGTATAGTTCTGGGGTCCTCCGGCTACTTTATAAACCACTAAAAAATTTCTTTTACTCCAGCTACCACCTTTTTCGGATGTTAATCTTCTTTTACGGCATCAACTTTACGTTTACTCATTACAGCCGTGAATTCAAATTTGCCCTACTGTTAAAGGTAAGTGGTTAACTTTAGAGGGAATGGGATTTCATCTGTAAATTAAATATGTTAATGCTAAAGGTAATTCGTTAAATTTACAGGGGGTGGAGGCAAGAAGCACCTTTCACTGCTTCGGGCTGCATTCTTTCCTCGGCTTCTAGGGGGCCGATTTCAACGGGAATTGGTTCATTCAACCTAGATTACGATTCAGCTACTTTCTGTATTGTGAAAGTTTGTCTTAGACTTCAGTTAGCACCATTTTTGAACATTAATAGCGCATTCTTTTTTAGGTTGTTACGGGCTCTATTTAAACATAAATTGGTCCATTCAACTTAGCTTACGATTGTTTTAAAGATTATAGTTCCAACGCCAGGATTCACATTCTTATCTCGGGTTCTATGTGCTTGATTACTACGTGTTTACTCATTCAACTCGGTTTTTTATAGTCTCCAGCGCGTACGGAACAATCCTGGCATACACTGCCTTTGGTAGCGGGCACCCAGGCCACAGGTTCGTTCACAAAGAGGTTTGTCGGGAACATGCTAGACGCTGCCGAAGGCAGCGGGCCACCGCTAAAACCAGGTTTATTTGAACTACTTTATGAATATATAAAATAATACAAACTTGAGTTTTGTTTATATTATAATAACGGGCCCGGGCAACGCCGGGTGGGCCAGCTAGTTACATATATATATATATATATATATATGTAACTTCAAAACAAAATTAAGCAGTACTTTTTTTAGACAAGAGGGCGCACAAACTTTATTTGCTCCAGGGCGCTGAATATGTAGCTACGCCACTACACCCACCCACTCGTTTTGTATTCACAAAAATATTACATTAAGCGTTTTCGACATCCGATTGTGGAATTTGAATATATTGCTAAAATCTTTTTTACTCGTATTGTCAAAACTATTCATCTCAGAAAGAAACATTTTGCAACAAACAAACAACAAACTCGATACACATGTCTAAGAGTTTACCACCAGTTCAGCTATGGCTAAGTAACTGTAAAAAAGCTAAGAAATGGGGCTGGAATAAAACCAAGAGAAGCACCACACCAATAACAACTGTCAAACACATGCACCAGAAGCTATTCTGCGAAAAAAATCCTGCAAATGCAAAACAAACTGCAGTGAAAAATGTGGCTATAGGAATGCAGGTTTGTTTTGTTCGCACCTTCGTTTGAACTGCGATGGCCATTGTGAGAATCTCAGCTCCTTCATCGCAGAAAATGACTTGGAAATAAAGGTTGACAAGTCAATTCTGTAAGATATTTTAAGCCAAGTGAAGACCCAACCTGAACAATCAAGATAACGATGAGCCTCCTTTCGAAGAACATCAAAAGGCCTTTCAAAGCTACCAAAACGACATTAATGGGAGAACAAGTCTGCATTGCTTTTTTTCCTGTTTACAATCTTCCACTTATGTTATCATATTAAACTTATAATAGTTATAATTGTACAGTTATAATCATGTAATAGTTATAATAAGATTGGCAGGAAAATAAAAATTGGTGCTCCCATCTGTTCGGAATATTTGTGTTTTATATTTTTCTTAATTACCCGATTTCAATTTATTTTGTTAATAAATATATAAAAGGCTTAAAACTTGGTAAGCAAATGTAAACATATTTGAAATGCAACTACAATTAACTAAAAAGCTTCAAATTGGTGATTGAAATGGATGCATTGTGGTTGAATTGCGTTTTTGTCCTCCGATGATGGAATTTGAATTTATCGCTAAAATTCTTTTTGCTCGTATTGCCAAAAGTATTCATCTTAGAAAAAAACATTGTATATGAAAAATGTAGGAAATTTCCTTTAGTTTAATCTGGTGCAGCAGTTTTTTTTTTTTTTTTTTTTTTTTTTAAGTTTAACCATCTAGCGACTGCAATGGAAAACCCGCAAAAAGCCCAACTTTTTCATGGTTTTTGCACTTATAACTTTTTAAGCAGACCAGATATGAGGTGCAAAATTTAAAATCATGTTCAGCACACCAAAAAACATAAAGGAAGAAAGAGAAAAAAACTTCTCCAAAACTTTCCAGGCAGACGCCTTTTTAGGTCTAATTTTACTGTACTAACATTCTTTTGCTTTATAATATAGATTTCACATGCAATCCCTTTTTGAGCTTTATAAAAACTGTTACAAAAATAAGTTACATAAGACTAAATATTAGAAAAGAAGTAAAATATTAATTGTGGAAATTAATGATAATACTAGACTAACTATGAGAAAATCACATAAAAATATTATGAGAAAATATTATTTTACCTCGTTTTCATAATTCATGTCCAATTCAACCTGCATCGCTTTATACATATTGTCCACATAACTAGAAGTTGATATGCCTAAATTTAATTATAAATCAGCAAATTACACAAGTATGATTCACAAAATGTATAGCATTATGCATACAGACACGCAGAGTGCCCCTTCAATATTGTTTACAATAGCTATTTCCTAAACCTTTCATTTTAGAGATATAGTTCAAATTGTAAAAATGTTCCAAATGTCATTCTTTATGATCATATGAAAATTCATTTATATCAGAAGAGGTGTTTTTTAAATAGTTACAAAATTTGAACTTCTATACAGCCCCTGGGTCATAGAATTTTATTTAAAAAAACTTTCCCTGTGTTCTAATAAGTAAAATAGTAAAAATTTTATTCTTCTGCGATCAAAACTTATCAAGCTATAATACTTTGAATTTTTGATGTTTTCTGGCACTAAAAACATGTTTTTCCATTTTTAATGCCAGAAACTGTCAAAAATTCATAAAATTAAAGTATCATAACTTGGTAAATTTTGTTCATACAAAAATATAATTTCTATTATTTTACTTGTGAGAGCATGGTGAAAGGTATTCTAAAAAGAACTGACAGTACCCAAGGCCCATATAAAAATTTTAATTTTATAATTTAAAAAAATATATCCTTTTCATATAAATGAATTTTCATATGATGTAGAACATTTGAAACATTTTTGCAATTGAAAATATACCCCTAAAATTAACAGTTTAGGAATTAGCTGTTGGTCAATGGTAAGTTGTAACACTCTGTATATGTGTTGCCATACATAATAAAACGTTTGATTATTTCAATGTCAATTCAAGTTTCTTCTATATATTAAAATATTTTCACCTGTTATTGGTGAAAAAAAATGTGCTTAAATATTTTATGCTATCAAACTATGGCTGTAAGTGATCTATCCCTTTTATGACAGTCGATTCATATCCATGTAATTATAAATTAAATAATAAAACTTTGAAAATAATTACTTTCTTTTCCCTATTTTGATAATAATTTCCCAATGAATAATTAATTATAAATGAAAGAGTGATTGTATTATCAAGGATCCTTTAATTTTATTTGCAATTATAAAAACTAAAAGTGCATTAAAAAAAAAAAAAAAAAAACTAGAAAATATTCTGCTTTTTCAGAATTTAGTGTCGCCCCCAATGAAATAAATAAATATATATGTATATAAATATAGATAGTACAAAACATATTTCAATTTTAAAACTTAAAGCACATGCTTTTATTTTATATAAAATGACGTCATTCGCATCTGCTGAAGAATTCCACATTTACTATCCAATCTTAAACAACATCTACAGTAAAGTATGCATAGGACATTACTATAGATGAATAATACACAAATCCAGCAAAAAGCGATGTCGTCATTCAAGAAACTCGACAAAAAAAAAATCGGCCATCTAATGATTCATATGCCTTCATTTGTTTGTAACTTTAATATAGATACTTAAAATTAAATATAGTTTATAATAGCTCCATGTTTTATCAGAAATCATTCATTTACATTTTTTCAAAATAGCATATATTTTAATTACATTTTCTTTCAGTTTTGTTATGGGAAAATGGCAACAAAAAAAAATAATTACTATTTTTCAGCAATTTTTCCTTTACTTTCTACAGAAATGGAGTACTTTAATTGCCAACATTAAACAAATGGCGCTAAAAACTACAAAAAAATTAATACCTCAAAAACAAATTGAGATGCAGTTTTTCAAACAAATTGCATTTATTGCATTGCATCCCATAGTAGAAGCACATCTTCTTTGTGCTTGACGAAGAAAGACTCAGATCTTTCGAAAGGCCTAGCACATTTTAAAAATTTTTTATAGTGTTTTAAAGAAGATTTTTTGCTCTTATTCATTCACACCAGTTTTAACTTATTTTCTTTGCATTTAAAAGTACTTTTTTCCCCCAAATACGACAGTATAAAAATTGAAAATGTGCGATGCTTAGAAGTTAAAAAAATTGCTGTAAAGATTATTTGTATTTAACCGTATAATGACACATCTGCTTTGTTTTAGAACTGGCTTATATAATGTAGTGTTATTTTTTGAGATGACACTTTAATTGCTGGCCAAGAGAAATAGCATATCAGGTGGTTAAAAAGAAGAAGACGAAGAAGAAAAAGACACAAGAAATCAAACAATAATCAAATTTAAATAAAATAGAATAAAATAACATTTTGTACATAAAATATTATTTTTTCACTATTTTCATAATTAATAAGCACTACCCTTGAAACTTCTTAAGTAAGATACTCAAAAATATTTCTTATGGAACTTTTAGGAGATGTTTAAAATACTGTTTTTTTATATATATATATATATTAATGCCAGATTCTAAAAATCACAAAATAAAATAAATAAATAAATAAGTCATTTATAAGAAATATGAATGTTTAACTTTTTTAAAAAATGTCTTGATAAGGCAAATAAAAAGTCTTACCAATAGCTTTAGGATACAAAGCTAATAATCTAATCTTGTTTCGAAAGCCAACGATTGAATCCAAAGAAAATACTAATTCTCTAGGAAGATTCTGCAATATCAGAATTATTTAATATGCAATAAGCATTTACTATAGTAAAATAAAGATCAAACAAATTATTTCAAGTAACCAAAATCTTCATATAAACATAAAGGTACCAAATAGCCTATATAAAATGCATAGAGTTTTTATAATTTATTTTCTGCTTCAAAAAAGATTTGAAAAAAATAGATTAGTATTTGATAATAATATTTTAAACATAAAAGCATAACAAGCATTAGAGCTCTGCATGGATGAGGACTCTAATGCTCGCTTACAAGATGGATGAATCTGAGCCGAACTCGGAAATTCCTTTCAATGTCAACCTAAACTCGGTAAAATAATTTTTTGCTCACACAAAACCCACTAAAGAAATTTTCCTCAGCCAGCAACTGACACACTTTAACCTGAACGTGTCTAGAAAAGCAAACTGAAAAAACAGTCTGTAATAATATCTAAAATACCAATTTTATCTTTCAGGGAAAAAAAAAAGTGAATGTATATCTACTCACTCATATTAAAATATAATTTTATATGAACCAATGTTCTGAACTTTTTATGAAAAATATCAAGTATACTTTGAGCCAGACACACAAGAGTCAGCCCCTAACCTAGCACTAACTCAAAATTGAAAGGAAAAACAAAAATAGAAATCAGAAATCAATCTCACTCACAACAGAAAAATGTAGAAACAACCAACTTCACTCAGGCCAGAGATGAGTAAAATCAGGTTACCAGGGTTTGAAATAGCATGTGGGATTTTAGAAAATTGAAAAAACTGCATAATAAAAAATGCTGTGTAGGATTTTTAAATGCCCCCTTAAATTCTTTCCAAGGCATGTGACTCTTGCACCAATATTTTTTATATTTTCTGCCTTGCTCTTCACAAATGATCTAAAATCTGTACAATTCAGAAATCTGCAAAGCCCATGGTCTGTGACGGCGAAGATGTTTTTTTAGCATACTGTATATAATATGATTTAATAAAGCAAATAATTTGACAACACTGCAATTATTGCATTAAATATTATGCGACTGTAATAATACCATACCCCCTCCCCCCCCCCAAAAAAAAAAAAAAACAAAGAGAGAAAAAAAAAATAAGAACTTTAATTATAAATCTTCCTAAACTGGAAAAATTCCTACTAAAATTTGGGCTAAAGGGTGGAAATGCCCCCCCCCCCCCCCCGACTAAAGTTCATACTCTGTTTTAAATCCTGTGTTACCTACCCAGATACAGGATTATAGTCGGAATTAAAAAAAAAAAGAAGAAGAAAGATGGGAATAATTTTAATTATATTTTCTATGTCTGTTCTGTTAAATCGAATATATTTAAGGAGTTTTTTTTTTTTCTTTTATTTTAGCAAAACAGAATTTAAAATTTTCACAGCAGAAAAGTATTGAGTGTGAAATTACAGATTTTTTAATGAAAAAAAAATAAAATGGGAACAAAACTTTTTGTAAATATAGTGGCATACTAACATGCTTTAAGTTAATCATATTTCAGAGAGATGCAAGAAGAATATGCAAAAAATTCTTTTTAATCCCTTTCAGATCTTAAAATAGGTAAACATAAGGAGGAATGCTTTCATCCCCTGCCCTACACACACACTATTGCTTAAATAAGAAGGCAGTTTTTTGTGAAAAATGGGATAGGGAATTTCCAAATGGAATCTGAGATAACATTTTTATTTTTATTTATTTTACATCATATCAGATATTTAAACCTTGAAAGTGAAATATTACAAAAAAAAAATCTTGCACAAACAATTTTATACAACACACATAAAAAAAAAAGCTCTACTTTTTGCTAATATACAATTTAAATCATCTAGTATACTAAAACAAAATATGATTTACATTCCCTGAAAAATAAAAATGTATTTCTGCATGAACAGGGGCATAAGAAAGTATTTTGTTTAAATACAAGGGTTGTATCGAAAATAATCTGAAAGTGGGCATAACAATTTTATCCCAACTTTTGCACTACTTGTCGTACAACCATCATAATACAGATTAAACAGAATCACAAAATTCCATACATAAATATTGACTCTGATATCACAAAAAAAAATGCACAATTGTTGTTCATATGAACTGTGTATCAAGAACTATACAAAAAAATAACTCAAAAACACTAAATATTAAATAAAATGTCACCTTTTTTGTTGTAACAATGACACCTAAGATCTCTAGAAGTGCTTTTACATACATGTAACAGCTTGAAATAGTAGCAATGTTGCTAGGAATCACAGAATCAGAAGTATTAATGGCTGGCAAATTTTTGTTGATTTCATCAATAAAGTCTGTTAAGCATATAAGGGCATTACTTGTATTAAAATCATTCCTAAGGTAGGTAATAACTTGTTCTTTTGTAACAGCCAACCTAAGCTTAAAAGAAATAAAATCAATTGTCTATTTTAAAATGCATATTGTGCAATGACAACATAAATGTACATACAGCAATGTATATATATATATTCAAATAAATCATGCTAACAGGAAATTATCAACAGGAGAATTAAGCTATTTCACAATGTGGATTGGAACTTTTAACAACTATGTAACTAGAGAAAAAGAGATTTATTGTATTTCTTTATTTATTTAGCTCCCAAAGCAGAAACAGTGCAGCACTGCAGCGGAGGTTGCAGATTATTCTAATGACTTAAAAAGAATTAGATAAATAGATTTTTAAAAAATTTACTTTAATGCTCTATGTTTATTGTATTTTCTTATTACATTTTCTTTGTAAATGGCAATTTTGCTTATTTTATAGGTTACTATTATTTCTCTTGATAGTAGGATCGATCCAGCACTGTTGGATTGCACATAAATGTATTTTGATATGCTGCAGACTGACATAGAAATTTTACATGAAAACTTATTTACTAACTTTGTACAGAAGGAAAACAACTTTAGATATTTCTCTCAGTTTTAAATTTATACTGTTTCAGTAATATATATATATATATATATATATGGTGATGAGCGTTCCTGAACTCTGAACCACAAGTGATGAAAATTTTTAACTGAGGCTCTCGAATGAGGCCCCAACTTACGAGATTTAAATTACTGATGAGCTGTACTTTTTCTATGTGAGAATGATAGCAGAAGCACTTATTTCGACATGATCAGATGGATCACAAGAAGAGATGCTATTGAGAATTTATGCCGACCAAGATGGGTGGTGTTCATGTTAATGTTTTTACATGTTAGCCCAGTAGTGGAAACAGTGCAACACAGCAGTGGGCACTGCAGATTATTTTAAACCTTGCAGATTAATTCACCAGCTTAAAAAGAAATGCTGGGCTTTAAAAATAGCTGAAATTTACTTTAAGTCTCTAGATTTATGGTATTTGTTACATCCTTTTATTATATTTTCTTTATAAATGCAAATTTTGCTTCTTTTAGGGGTTTCTGTTATTTCTTATGATAGTAAGCTTAATCTGGCATTGTTAGATCGCAGGTAAATTTTAGTTTGCTGCAGACTGATGCAGAAAATGCTGTTTCTGGGCATGTTAGAAATTGGCAGATGGTCAATTCTGTTGTAATTTACTTTACCAAAATCTTACTGTCATTGTAAATATTTGATCTCCTATATTTAATCAAGAAACATTAAAAACCTTCATTAATTGAACTAAAAAGCAGACTGGACTATGGGCTATCACTGTAGACACAAGCCTTCATTTTATCACATTTTATTGTGCATTCAGAATCTGAAACTAACCTTACATATACAGTAGACTCACGATTTAACGACCTTCACAGGACCTCGGTAAATAGGATGTTAAATCAAAAGTTGCTAATATTTGTTGATTTTAATGCAGTTCAAACATACCAAACCTTCTAATATAGTAAAAAGTACTTATTTATACATTTTTTTTTTAAATATTTGTGGTATTTTGATAATAATAATTTTAATGAATAATTTTATAAGAATTAATTTAAACATTTTACAAAATTAACTTACACTAGTTAATTAACACTTTTTCACAAAATTAGGTTATACGTTTTTGCTTCAAATAGCGGCTAGAAATTTTCAGACTGCTACTTTTGAGACCATTGATCACCTGAAAGTAGTTAGAAATTTCTCCCCTTCCAAAAAATTTCCGTAGAATCTTGATGGCATCCTTTGCTTCTTTTGATGTAGGAGGTGTTACAGAACACTGGCAATTTCCTCATTGGAAGAATTATTTGGAATGTCCTGTTCAGGATTGATAAGGCTGCAGATTAAGTCATTTTTGAAAATTTCCTTTTGGTTTTTAACATATCATTGTAAACATCAACATAATCTTCAAATGTGAGATTTTCTGACAAACAACATATTTCTGCAATGCTTATATTAGATGATTAGAATCTTCAGCTTCAGTGTATATTTTTTTGACCTCTCGGTAGCAGATCCAATTTTCCAAGTTTGTTTCTTTAAAAAATCAAGCGGGATCGAAGCAAAACGGTGTTCTGAGAAACTGCTTGCCAAGCATCGTTTGCTATACAAATAGCCTCTAATGAATTCATTGTATGAATTTTTTTTTACTTCTAAGCTGATTAGAATGTCATTGGCTATTTTCTTTTGGTACATTTTTTTTAAACACTGTACAACACCTTGATTCATACACTGTAAAACAGATGTAACATTTTGCGGAAGAAAAATAATCTTTACTGCTTCTATAATTTTAATTTCTAGAGGATGTGCGTTGCAGTTATGGATGATTAATAGGATTTTTATTTATTTATTTTTTATTTGTTTGTCTACCTTCTTGACACACTCTTCAGAAATTTCTGACGTGATCTATGCTTTATTATTGGCTTTGTAAACTATAGGCAATGGTTTGATTCCCTTGAAACAATGCGGTTTTTCAGAATTTCCAATAACGAGCAGGGGGAGTTTTTAGGTTCTGAACATGTTAAATCTTTGTTATGCCCATTTTGCTCAAGAGCAAGTTTAATCTTTATAAGCTAAAGATCTCTCTGGTAGCAACTTGTAAAAAAGAGCAGTTTCATCAGCATTGAATAAGTCATCTTCATTGTATTCATTTAAAAGTTTTTTTTAGTGTTGCATCTCTTCACTGACTCACAGTTTCCAGATTTAGAGCAGAGCTTTCTCCATACAGCTTTTCGTCTTCAAATTTTACAGCCACCCATCTCCTTTAACACATTTGATTGGCATATCCGTTCATATCAAATTCTTCAGAGCAGGGAGCGGGAGGAATAACCAACATCTGACAGGGTTAGAACAAAGAAATGTTTGGTTAGTTGATTTCCTTTAGATTTCCTGGAAAAGTTGAATACAATGTGCAGTTTGTCCATGTTTTCAGGAAGGTTTCTAAATTAGGATTCGCATAATTTGCAGGTCGTTAAGAGGCTACTTCAATCAAACGAAAAGACGCATTCACTAATGCTAATCCTGTGGAAGAAATTTATAAAGATATCTCAGTCGCATTTCAATATTTTTAAATATATTTTTTTTTCAGTGGATAACTGAGATTAATCTGTATGCAGGCCGTTTTTTACTTTTTTGATTTTGATTGCAGATTTTTTTTATGAAGATGTTTTTACTTTCGAAACCGATTCTGAAAATGAAAGTGTCCTCATTAAAAATACGTGTAAACAAAATCAAAAAAGTAAACAACGGCCTTTGTACAGATCGATCTCAACTATTCAATAGAAAAAAAATCATTTAAAAATATTTAAATTCAAACGAGATATTTTTATAAACGTCTTCCATAGGATTAGCATGTGAATCTACTGTATGTATGCATGTATATATATATATATATATATATATATATAAATTGAAGTGACCTCCACTAGGCTTTCCAAATACTTTTTAGAATCTATAAATATCATTTAGATATAATAAATTAATCAGAAATGAAGTAAAGTAATTTCTGAATTCAATAAGTGAAATTTATTGTAAATCATTAAGTGTTATTTATGGCCTTCATATATTTATCTTATGTTTTAGCGTATATTAAAGCTTTGATTATGTAACTTGCTTTTCATAATCTTTGAATCAGATTTATTTGTCCCTTAAAAGTGCATTTAATTGCTATGATAACTACAGTTGTAGTTTTTATGAATTTTAAATTAAGTTATTAGAAATAACAATTTTGCTATTAAGATAACAGGTAATCCAAAAGTAATTGAAAAAGTATGCAATGCAATTTATTCTACTAAAATAATTCAATTATACAGCTAATCTTCTGTAATAGGATTCACAGCCAAAGTTATCATCAAACATGAGCAATTCTGGCAGCGATTAGTTTCAAGTGTATGAGAATTACAAGCCATTTTTCCAAAAAAAACTGACCATTTTAATATACTTTAGCATATTTTGCAAAAGTATTTCATTTGATTTTTTTTTTTTTTATGTAAATATTTTTCTTTTTTCTTCAACATAATTAATACATAAATTTCCATACACTTTTATTTAGTAAAATCTTTTTTTCCTTTAGATAACAAAGTAAAAATGCTGTGGGTAAAAAAAAAAAAAAAAAAAAAAAAAAAAATTATTAAACTAAGTCACATTCTAGTGAAAGATAGCTGTATCGACATAAGATAAATGTGAGAATATGAGCAATAAAAATAACTTAATTGAGATAAAAAAGAAGATGTTTATCAGTTATCATCACAAAATAGTTGTTAGTTTATTTATTCGAAAATGAATACAGTTCTCGTGACAGTGGTCTGTAACATATTCACCAAACGGAGGCTCAATCAAAAGCACAGTTTGGGTGCTATCATGTCTACTCACACACATACAGACATAACATCATCGAAGAACCACCAAAAATGAGCTGGGGACCTAAAAAGGTGAGGAAATTCTCTACTATACACACATATATATATATATATATAGAAGGGGTTTAAAAAAAGCAAAAACAGAAAATGTAAAAATATACAAAAATTGGGTTTTTGTCATGATTGCAATACAATGTATACTATGTATGTACACAGAAAGTAAAAGGTACTTTAAAAAATTGTGTATCTAATGTATAAAAATTATGAGGGGTGTTTAAAACTGAACAGAACATAAAACGGATTACAAAGAAGTTTATCCATTTTTACTAGAATTAGCAAGCAATAAATTTAAAATTATGAATATTTATTTACATTTTTTATATTACACTTAACAGCTTAGTTTTTTTTTTTTTTTTTTTTTTTTAAACAGTCAAGGTATAAGTAACAATCTATCTGGTACTGAAAATTATTACCAGTTCACAAAATAAAAAAATTATTTATATTCAAAGCACATGGAACCAGAATAAATCATCTGAAATTTTAGAAAAAAAAAATATTCTTTTTAGAGCCATTCATAGTGAGTACTAACAAATGACAACTACTGAGAGGAAAAAAATTGTGTTTTCACATTTTTTTAAGATAGTACCAAAAATAGTTTGATCCAAAAAAATTAATAAAAATTCTGTATGGCATTCATTTTTATTAATTAATTGTATTTAAATTATTAGTTAAATTTCAACATTATGTCACTTCCAAATAGTAAAAAAGGTATTAGATGTAAATTTCCAACTAGGCGAAAAGCCCAGTTTTTTCGCCCAGTTGGAAATTTACATCTAATATGATTTGTTTGCCAATTAGAATAATTGTGTTAATATTAATCTAGTAGTAAAAAAGGTATTTATTATTATTTCAGATATTCTTTTCTCAAAACAAATGCAATAAGAAATGATCCATTCTGGCTTTAATTGTCTCATTTTTAATAATGGCATTTTTATTTTAATGAAAATAGTCTTATTTTCATTAACTTCATTAGCCAACAAATTTTAACTTTTCTGTACCTGGCTCGTAAGTGGGTGTCTTTAACTAATTTTAGAGTGCTGAATTCAGTGGAATTAACAGATTCTCTCAATCCTGTCACATTTATTAGCCACAGGGCAGTTACGTTAAAACAACAGTGAAATATTTGACAAAAATTGACCATTTGAAATACAAACAAAATCTAATATTTATCAGTAAAAAAGTTTTCTTGATTACTAAACACAAACTATGAACTAATACGAACACAAACTGTTGCACAATAACCCATAATGTTAATATCAGCAATGTTATTTTTCAAAACAGGATCATGTCTTTCTAGATGACATGTTTTGATAGTTACTTTTTACAGCAGAATGCATCCAAATAAAAGTTTTAACCTATATAGTCATTTGTTTCCTTATTATTTAACACAAAATGTAAATTATAAGTAACATTTCAGCATGTATTTTACTATGTATGAAAAAATTAAATTCTATAGTTTTGTAAAACCCTGAGATGATAAAACATTTTTGATAGCAAATTCGGATTTTACATGCAAACATACATACATACATACATATATATATATATATATATATATATATATATATATATATTTTAACAAATCAGATACAAGATGGCTGTTGACTAGTGTTTACCATGTCTACTATCAAAATTATACATAACATTTTACTGTAATTGATGAAATACTGCATAAGACACATAAACAAATGTGATACTGCATTTAAGAAATGAAATATATATCAAAATTTTACTTTGATAGTAATTTATCTTCTTCAAGAGGAGGGCCTTTAATTTCACCACAAATATAAGATTCACAGTCATTCATAAAATTATGGATCTTCTTGTGCAGAAATTTGGCACCAGAAAGTGTTTCAGAATTGTACAGCAAATCTGAAAGAATAATAATAAAAAAAAGATTTCCAAATTTCTAATAATACCTTTTAAAATTACTTTCTAAAAATATTAGTACTATGAAGAGAAAAAAAATGATGAATTTTCTATGCTCAGCCTTATACAGTAGAACCTCTTTTATCTGAAACTCTTTTAACCGAAATTCTCGGTTAACCGAAATCCATTTTTAAAGCTTTTATTTTTATTTTAGTATCACATTCCTTGTGTGCAAAATACATTTTCAAAGACTTTTTTTTTAGTTATCATATTCCTTGTGTACAAGCAGTCCATTCCGAACTACGAGCACATATAAATATTTTTGATCCCCTTTCTTAGAGTTCCTTTGAATTTAACTTCAGCTCCCGTAAGCTGCGGAGTGGAACAAACAAAACGAATGAAGAAAACGAACAAATTAACAATTCTGAAACTTTTTAATGTTTTGTAAAAGGTTTGGCATGGTTGGAACTAATAATATTAAAAAACTTCGTGATAGAGTTTCAAAGCAAAGGCAATCGAAACTGAGACAAACAAAACATTGTTTCAAACCCTTATGAAATATGTAAAAGGTACTTAATTTCAAAATTAAAATACAGGTAATTTATTCTTGTTTCTATTTTGTTATTGCTTTATTTTTAATTAAGCACTTGTTACCATAATAAGAAATAGCGCATATTAATCTTAAAATTGAAGCATTCTCGATTATCCGAAAATTTCGATTTTCCGAAAGAGGGTTGGTCCCAATTACTTCGGATAATCGAGGTTCTACTGTATTTAAAAATATTTTCTACATGAACTGTGGGTCAAATGTCAAAAGTAATGACGTTTTGAAATGCACAACAAACATATATCTTAATTTAAATGTATTGTGTGAAAATAATGTGAGTTAACTCATGGACTCTACACTAGTGTGAATTTGCACCAGCCAAAATTTCAAATGTTGCCATTTTTTGAAACAATGCTATCAAAAACAAAATTAAATTTTTAATAAAAATAAATATCACAGTTCCATTTCTCATTAAATTCCATGTAGGATTCATGGGTTATATTTCATTACCACTATCTTGCCAAGAAAGTTATACACATTTGAAGTTATAGAATCCCAAACTGCACTAGTGTCGAGTGTTGAACAGAAGTGTAATCCACGGGTTAATTCAAACATATATCTTTCCTTAAATATATAATGCATGTTAATGTAATGTAAGTTAACACTGCAAAGATATACATAAAAAGCTTATTTTAAATAAATATAAAATAACAGACGATGGCAGGAAAACAAATTTAATAAATACCAGGTCAGGGGCAGGTTGAGGTGCTTTGGTGCCCTGCTCCCCAGGTGGGATTATTTTCAGTGCCCCACCAGTGGTATCTTCAAAAGAAATTATTCAGTTTTAATTAAGTATTTAATGTATTTTCTGCCAGTTAGTTTTAAGTTTTCCATGCAGTTGTCCCACTTTCTTCGAAAGCCAACTTTTACCAGGTGCATGTGCCATTATTAATCATCTCTTACATCCAAAATTTAGGAATAAAAATTTTTAAAAGGTTTTCATAGCCAGGTTATTGCTACTTCTTTCTTAAGCTCTGCTGCACTGAAACTCCCCGATTGCGAAATCCCATGTTAGCCTATGGGAAAACTTTCAAGCACGATGACTCATTACCTAATATAATTATTAAAATACCGTTTTCACCATCAAAAAGTAGATGTCAGATGCCGATGATGTGCGTTTTTAAAAATTATCTCCATAAATTTTAAGTACATAAAAAATTCCTATAAACTTTGAAATTTCCATTTGATTAAATTTTATCATCTTAAAAATACTTAAAATTTACGTAGACAATTTTTAAAAACGCGCATCATCTGCATCTGATGTCTACTTTCTGATGGTGTAAATGGTATTTTAATAATGATATTAGGCAATGAATCATCGTGCTTGAAAGTTTACCCGTAAGTTAACATGCGATTTCGAGTTCTGGGAGTTTCAGTGCAGCGGTCCCTTAATAATTATTACAGAAATAAAATTGTAATTTTGTTCTTTTTCTTATGATGGAAGTTAATTTTATTTTTTTTTAAAGCATTTTTTAGAATGTTCATCTTTTCATCCTATATTTTAAAAAATATTAAATGTAGATTCTAATAAATTTAGTACATATATTACTTTAACCCCTTAATCGTCGCATATTTTTTAGAAAATTCATTCAAAAATTGTCGATTTTTTTTTTTTTTTATGTTCCAACTCGTACAAATTCTAAAAATTAAGCATTCCAATCTTAAAATCAAACCTGTAAATTCAATGCTACTATACATTGAGTGCTTAGGCATTTAAAATAATCTCAGGTGTGACAAAGTCAAAAAAGAAACCATAATATATTAGCTAAAAGTATGAGGAGTTTAGACCATAAGGGCCATGGGTGTGGCAATAAAATTTGTTCACCAATGACTGCCATGAATGAACATTTAATACATAATCCCGCTTAATATGTGACTTTTGTCCACACCCTTGAAATGCATCTTAACTGGATTTGACTGTATAAACAAAGACAAGTTTAATAAGTATAAAATTTTGCATACAGAATAAATTAAAAAAATAACAGCAACATAACAATCTAATTATTTTGTATATACATTTTTTTATTATTTCACTCAAAATCATCATCATCATTATTATTATTATTATAGGCAATAGGAAATTAATATTAAATCATTATATAAACAAAGAGCACATAAGTTCATAGCAATAAAAAGTTATTTACTTTTTCGGTATCGACACTGTAAGCAAAGTATTCTGAAGTCATTTACATAATGTTCTTTCAAGAAATCTTTAACTGATATGGTATTGCCTATTGACTTTGACATTTTAGAATCATCATCCACATGTAATAAACCTATTGTAATTTAAAGTAATAAATCAGAAAAACAATGATGTACATCATTCAAAAAGTTATACAGACACTGTACATTATAATTTTACAAATACAGTCGAAGATCTTTATATTGTAAATCTAAAGATGCAAGGTTTTGCATTTTTCGGTCATTTCACATATCATTAAAACTTACGGTTAGATAAAATAACAAATTTGCTATTTTAAACAGATTTTCAGGGACATGAAAATCATAAAATATTGTCATGAATGAGTATTTAGGATTAATACTTGTTTTTATGTACGAAGAGATTTTTAAATGAGAAAATTAATCTTGAAACAATTTTCTACTGTTAACTTTTGGTATCAAGCTCGGGCTATGATAAGACAAATTTTTTTGGGCTTAGATTTAAAATCGTCCAGCTCAAATTCAAACTAAAAAAAAAAAGCCTGGAATCATTTCTGCTACATGCATATCAAAAAGAAATAATTTAAAATTTAATCTATCTTAAACATTAGTACTGTTTCTATCTAATTTTACTATCAAGAAAGATGACTAAAAAAAATATCTATCTAAAACTGGCCATTTTTCAGACCCCTAGTTTTGATAAGAAATGTCAAAAATAGAATCAAATAAATAAATAAATTCATATTGAATTATTTTTTTAAATCATCACCTGCATGCAACCAATAATGCACCCATTGCGAGCAACCATGATAAGCATTTGACTGAGATAATTCATTTGAATGGTGAGGAAACAACAGATCAGCACCACCTGAGTGTAAGTCCATTTCTGATCCAAACATTTTACTAAAGAAAACAACAATAGCAAAATTACCAATACAAAATTATAAAAATAATATTGTGCATTCACATTTATGATTTATATATACACGGATATTGCCCCTGATGAAAAATTCCACAATATAGGTGTTATTCATATTCTTTCTATTCATGATATTCATTCATCTTTGCATTCCTTTCGTAAATTTTTCCTCATACAAATATTGCTCCTCCACTTTTTGAAACTAAAATTTTCCACTTTTATTTTATTCAACTATTTTATAAGATTTACGTTATTATAATATTAACCCTGTGATGGGCGAATGTGTTCCTGTAATGTTCAATTCACACCGGAATCTTCGAAAATTTTTATTTCAAAATAGGAAAAAGCAATTTTACAACTTAACACAAGTTATAAAAATAAAATTTAATTAAAAGTTTTCGGTGCAAATCTTGATTAAACTTTGCTGGGTATAATATATCCCACCCTTCTGAAAAGAATCACATGACAAACAAATGTTTTTAACCTACCTCTCCCCCTTCACTTATGCTTCTTTCTATGAATTGTTATTCAAATTCCCTCAAAATGAAAGAATAATAATTCGTAGATAACAAAAATTGAAAGGTAAAAAAGTACTGTTAGATTTTATTTGTTCAGCGGCCAAAATGACCGCAATCAGTCTTTCAAGTATACACATTTATAGCTGTGTAAAAAAATATACTGTGTAAAAAAATTATAATTTTTGTGCTACATAATCCTTATGAACAATTAGGAAAATTCAATAAACAATGTAGAAATCAGAGAATATTTAAGAGAAATACAAGCGTTTGAAATTCATTTGCCATCAAAATGACTGCTCCCGTCTTTCCAGTGTTAATATAAAGTTGCCAACGGTTAGATATAAATAACATATTTGCTACTTTAAACAGATTTTCAGGAACATGAAAATCATAAAATGCTGTCATGAGTGATTATTTAGGATTAATACTATATATTTCCGTGTATAAACACATCAGTGTATAAGACGAGTATAAAACTTTTCAGTGTAAAATCATCTGAAATCAGAAACCCGTATAATAAGCCTGTTAAATTCAGGGAATGAAAATGTAGCACCTTTTTCTTTTGCATAGAAAATAGAAAAAAATTCTAATAGAAAAAAATTTGCTCTCCAAAATTATTTATATCTTCCGTAGATTCCATTGGCCTTACTTCTGTTCTTCAAAAATCAAACTTTTTCTAAATGAATAAGACAGATTCCATTAGAAATGGACTAAATAGATGTCATATGCAGATGCGACAAATGGCGGTAATTTAAAAAATAGTTCACATTGTTATTTTGGCTTGAATTTCCAAGAAATGATTGTCTAATCTTTCAAAAAATGTTGCATCAATAATGTGATGGATGGAACTGAGGATGATGACATTTTTGAAGAAGATAGCGATGATGATGAACTAGATACTGACGATATTCATCCTGATGTACCAATGAAAGCAATTTTAAGGAGTTGCTTGAAAATTCTGATAATGACTTGGATAGTAAATGATCATTGGTGATTTTTCATTGTAAAAGAACACAGAGTATGGTATTTAAAAAATTAAGTCTTATGTTTTTTAGTTACCATCTTTTTTGTTTTAGAATATCAAATTTGGAATTGTTTTTAGACTTGTATATAAGCCGAATCCCCATTTTGCAGCCAAAAAAATGTCCAAAAGTCTCGCCATATACACAGAAATATATGATACTTATTTTTATCGAGGTCCCATGATAAATGAACATATTGTAATGTTAATTTTGTTTTAGCAGGCTTTAACAATACAGTCAACGCTTGTTATAATGACCCCCCATTATAGCGACCGTTCCATTATAACAATGGATGCAAAATGTCCCGAAATATATCTTCTTTATGATATGTTATTTTTACACCAACTTATTTTTATGTAAGAAGATATTTTTAAATTAGAAAATTAATCATGAAACAATTTTAAATATTTCTTTTTTTGCCAATGCCTCTACAACAGGGAAATATCCAATGTAGAAAATAATAATAATAATAAGATAAAGAATAAAACAAACCTAGCTATAGCTGAACATTCTATATGCCAACCTGGTCTTCCTTCGCCCCATGGAGATTTCCAGAATGGTTCATTAGGCTTAGCAGCTTTCCATAACGCAAAATCTCGAGGATCTTTTTTTAAAGGATCTATATGAACATCTCGTAAAGCATCATCTTGAAGTTCATTTAATACATCAGAAGTACCACCTTTTGATACTATAAAATAAACATTTCCTGCCAGAAAAAAATGTGCATTTAATTTCTTAAAATATCAAACATTTCAAAAATACATTGGAAAAAAAGTTTAAGTAGTGCTTGTGTTTGCCATTTGGCACTAAATGTAATGTATAAAATTTACAAAATTAGTTTTAGAAAATCTACTCATGGATATTATAGTTATTTAACTTAACTCGGCTAATGTACGATGTAGTTCATTATGTGCTAAAGCACACCTGCTAAAATAAGCCTACTTGTTGTGAAACTGAGACAAGGAAATATTTTAAATACTAAAAAGTAGAAAATAAAATGTAAAAAAGGTGTGCAATATTTCTTAAAAGATACATACTTTTATAAATTAATAGTTTAATATTAGTTAAATTATGATTATATATTGAGAAAACAAATTAGAAATCCTATATAGATAATTTAAATAGTTTTTCTATTCTGCGGCCAGATCTTAAAAAAGAAACAGAACAAAAATTATAATATTTTTAATAAATCTACTGGTTTGAGATTTCTATTAAATGTAAATTGAAATGGTGAATTTTCACAATCGAGGTACCATGCTAAATGAGCATATTGTAATGTTAATTTTATTTTAGGAGTCCTTAACAATACTTACAAATTTTAAACTATCAGAAATTATTAGCCAGTATAGAAATAATTTTATTCAAAATAATAAAGATAATGATTTTAAAACCTGGCTAGACAATGAACAGTAGGATAAATTAATTAACAACATAAAAAGCATTCTATTCTGCTGCCAGATCTTAAAAAAGAAACAGAACAAAAATTATAATTTTTTTAATAAATCTACTGGTTTGCGATTTCTATTAAATGTAAATTGAAATGGTGAATTTTCACAATCGAGGTCCCATGCTAAATGAGCATATTGTAATGTTAATTTTATTTTAGGAGTCCTTAACAATACTTACAAATTTTAAACTATCAGAAATTATTAGCCAGTATAGAAATAATTTTATTCAAAATAATAAAGATAATGATTTTGAAACCTGGCTAGACAATGAACAGTAGGATAAATTAATTAACAACATAAAAAACATTCTATTCTGCTGCCAGATCTTAAAAAAGAAACAGAACAAAAATTATATTTTTTTAAATAAATCTACTGGTTTGCGATTTTTATTAAATGTAAATTGAAATGGTGAATTTTCACAATCGAGGTCCCATGCTAAATGAGCATATTGTAATGTTAATTTTATTTTAGGAGTTGTTAACAATATTTACAAATTTTAAACTATCAGAAATTATTAGCCATTGTAGAAATAAGTAGAATAACAGTAGGATAAATTAATTAACAACTCAACAAGCATGGCACTATTTCTATTCATGCAAATATGAAACTTCAGTAACCTTCACTAGTAACATATGCGTAGTCTTTCTCTATAAGTTTCTCACAAAATGCTATGATGAGGGGAATATTCTCAGACACACGGCTAATGACAGTAGGAGACAGAACTTTCATAGCATCCATATCATCAAAGAAATCCAATTCATATTTCTTTGCTAGTTGAAAAGCACTTAATCCGACCTTTAAAAATAAATTCAAAAAGTCACTAAAATAACATTTTTATTATAAGAAAAGGTAACAGAATTTCATATAAGATATTTAAAAAAAAACTAAAAATCAAACAAAAAGTAATAAGAGTACAATAGACTCCATGGGTTGTGTGGATTTCAGAATTTTGTGAATTTCTGGTCATTGTTTTTGTTTATTTTTTAATTAGTAATTTGAATGTAGTTAACCGCTTCCCTTACCCATTTAAAAAAAAAAAAAAAAAAAAAGAACTGCAAAAAATCATCTCACTTTTTGCAATCACACTATTTGCATTTCACATCACAAAACTTGGAAAACTGCCAATCAAATATTACATATAATTTGATTATATATAAATTTATTATGCTATATAAGAATGTTTTCTTCCCTTTTAAACTTCAAGCCGAGTAAAAACGTGATAAAACAAATCATAGTGACAAATTATGCCACACCCAAGTTTTCTTGGGATAATAATTAATTGTAATATGTACAAATCCAAGATAACTCGGGATAATCAGGGAAGTGGTTAAGCATTGAAAATTATAATGAATGCTTACAATAAAATAAATTATTAAAATAAATAACTAATAATTACATAAAATAATTATGCAAAATAATAAAAATTTAGCTTTAAAAGCAGAATCAAGCTTTTATATGATCTCTACTTTTTGGATTGTTGTCACACTAACGGGTTTTCTTTTCATTAGAAGTATTGGAATCAGCCATATTAGGCAGAATTATGTACGGAATCATGAAAAAATAAAAATCATTACAGATTAAAACTGAAATGAATGGGAAAAAGTAAACATAATAATAAGACTTCAACAGTTACAGGTACTGGGTGAAAACTACTGTTGCGCCATATTTTTATCTTAGATAAGAATATAATTTATACTATAATCATAAAATAACGAAGTTATATATGATGTTTATCCAGATTCAATAAACAAAAAAGCTTGATTGATTAAAAAAGGTCTTGGAAAAAAGATTGTGATTGCCATTGATATTAGTGGCATCTTGATTTGTTCGGAAATCAATTCATATTTTCTTCATAAAAAAGCTTGAGTTCGGTCATATTAACCAGAATTAATATTAAAATGCATATGTAATATTGACAAAATAAAAGTAAAAATTTAAACATGGGAAAACGAATGCAAGAAAAATAAACAATTCGGTTACATTTAAGAATATTGTGCAGGATCTACAAAATGGTGAATTTTTCCTATAAATATGCTAATTTACATCATAATCAAAAATAACATAATTTTATTTACTAGTAATAAATCAATTGTAATAGCCAGAAGAGCATGATTAACAAAAAAGTTATTTAAGGTTGTTCTCAAATCCAAAGGGCAACTTTCTGACATAAGTTTTAATTCATTTTTGTTCAGAAACGCATGAAACTAGAAGGTGTTGTTATTAAGAAACTATGTTATTGAACAGTTTTTTCCATTTTCTTGTAAACGCAATAGATCCTTCAGAAAATACTGTCAAAGTTGGCATTTTGAACCGAACTTCTGAATGAAAGAAGAAAATCTAGTCAGTAAGGGGAGAAAAATGCCGTGTCACGTGATCAAAATCGCTTATAACTCAATAGGTAATTTATTGATCAAAAAATGGTAAACACAGTTCGATTCCAAATCGCTTCCATGGTCAGGCTTTTCAATTTTGTATCTTTCTGTTAAAAAATGAATTTGTAAATGTGTCAAAACGTTTTGTGCTTGTTGAGCAGAGCAGTTGAGAACAGCCTTAAAAAACATTTCAATTGCCGCTGATTTGAGCGCCATCTTGAACTTTGTTCCTGCAACTTAACTGTAAGTCTTACTGTTTAAATCTGAAAAAATATGCAGATTTTAGACGCTCAAAGATTTTAGGATTGCAGACTTAAGGGAGTCTACTGTATAATGCTTTCATTTTCAGTCTTTCTCAACCGGAGCCAATGTGGAGCATAGGCCACATAGGCCATATCACGAACATGACCCCCCTTTCTCAAGAAAATTCAAACATTATAAACATGACAAATTGATTCAGGTTAGAGATTTGCTTTTGCATGGGCTTGTCCTGGCAAAATGAAGACAAACTTTCAAATGGGCTGGTAGAATAAAGACAATTTTTTTTAATGGGTTGGTCTGATAAAAAAAAATTAAGCAGCACGATATAACAGAGTTAAAAAAGTCAGACAATATATGAACAGTTTTCAATGGGCCTTGATGGGCACTAAGAATAAGTTATAAATGTGCTGCATAAACCAATGCTAATTTGACAACATCAATACAGAAATGTAACATGTCCAGCATGAGATATGCATCAAGCAGTTACATCATATCTGAGTTATTGTTGAGTTTATATTGAGCATAATTGTTTCATCAGACTCAGACCGAACTCAGGTTTATATTTTTTCTACATACCCCAGACTTAATTGTTCCCAAGATGTATCAGGCAGGCAATTTTTTTTTTTTTTTTTTTTGTAAAAAAACTATTGATAATGAACATTTGTTAACAGAATCTTTGGAAATATACTTTAATAAATAACTTTAAAAATTAATAGAATTTAAAGTTCACTTTAAAACAGAAACTATAATCCAATGGAAAAAAAAACCTTGATTTCAAATGGGGAGAGAGGGCTTGAGCCCCTCCCTTTCCTATGTCCTTGTTATATGTTACCAACATACAGGTAGAAGAAAGTAGACAATATCATAGTTATATTTACAGTTATACATACAGATTATATATATATATATATGTGACGAATAAATATCAGGAGCGTTCCCCGGACTTGTATAGCATAGTCGCAGCCGTTTACTTTCCGGCATGTGTCCGTACAGCCGTCTTTAATATGTAAAGACATCTAGGAGTTGACAGAACTAGTGGATTAAATAACTGGGACTCGGGAACCGCTTGGTGGACAGAACTCTTTTATTTAGCCGCTCATCTTACAGTCTGAGTCGCGAGTTCGGCCGGGGGCCCCTCGAGCCACGTACGATGATTTTCAGGAGCTACATTGTCATACGTTTGACAGGCTTCTCAAATCTGCAAGATCCGTCCTTTTTGGCGCGGGTTTTAGCTAATATCTTGGGGTTTAACATATTCTCCAGCAGAGGGCACAGTTGTAAAATTTGGGAGGAACATTTCTTTAATTGGCTGATTAGCGTTTGATTGATTGTCCGGGATCAGATGCCAGAGTTAGGCTTGGCTCGCCCGGGGATGAGCTAACCACAACTGAATGAGAATATTCCGAACGTCAGCAAGTTTACTCTTAAAGATCGTCCGAAAATGATATCTGAAAGTAATAAGATGTATTGCTGGGAAACAAAGTTACAAGGGGTAAAACTGGTTTTAGATTGAGATTTAAAGTTAGGACGAAAGCTTCAGATTTTAATTTAAGTTTTTGAAATTTTGAATTTAAAAAGGGGTTTTATCCTTTTATATATATATATATATATATATATATATATATAAAAATCTGGATAAGTTCAAACTAAAGAACATCAGAAGTTTTATAACTTAGTAATTGGCATTGAATGCACAAACACATTCATCAGTTTATTTGTTATACCTGAATAAGTAGATAATTTAAAATAGATTTATAAAAATCTAACAAATTCAAATTAACATTTATATCCTATTGATTAACTGAGAATTGACAAAATCCTTTACAATTTCAAGTAAAACCAACACAAAAATATTAATTTCATGATTACTACACTAGTGTGCAAAACTTGAGCAACAGTCACAAAATGCTTATTTTTGAACATGTAAATACTCAAAAGAAAATAGTATAATTCAAATAGAAACTATCCCTACAGCAGAGGTAGTCAATGTGACATCATTTTAATGTCATACATGGTCACAAGTGTGACAGTCATTATGGTGAAACAAAATATGGCCTCTTTTATTCGTCTCATTATTACTCTCAAATGATCGTTGTATGGTGACTCCGCTGAGAAATCACCGTGACTATTACTTGCAATGAGTCTTCAGGTGATATTTCAATGAAGTCACCTTGTGATTCTCATGTGACTGTCATATGAAGAGTAATTTTTGAAGTCATCGTGAACATAGCATTATGATGGGTCACCAAACAATGTCACAATAAAGTCACGTGGTAACTTTCAGGTGACCCAGACTCTACTGTGAAATCATCATTGCACTCCTTTGTGAAAAGTCACCAGATGATTTAATTTTCTGTCACTTGGGAACTCGTCACAAAGCAGCTATCGTGAGGACCTTACAATGGAGTCTCCAAATGACGGTCACACGAGAGTCACAGGGTAACTTCATTGTAAATTCACCTCATGACTCTTCACAAATCAGCACTCATAGTAACTTCTCAATGGAGTGACCAAGTGAATGTAAGAATGTGACGAATGAAAGATTTCACATTTAAGCTCATTGTTGTGACTGGGACTCTTGTGACCATCTGTGGTACATACAACATACAAGGAAAGTTCACATCGACTGGCTGTGCCGTTAGGGTAGTCTGTTTTCTACACTTGCTGTTTATAGAATTTTCTTTTGAGCATTCCCGTATTCAAAATTAAGCATTTTGTGACTGTTGCTTAAGTTTTGCACACTAGTGTAGTATGTAGTAATATTTTCAAAGTTCATAGCAGTAAATGAAAGGAGGGGTTGAGGGAGATTTCATTTAATTCCCTAATTTTTTTTGCGAATTTGACAATTTTCATATGTGAATGGCATTCACATGTTTATCAATATTTTTTTACTCTATTGTTAATTACTTAGTGTTCCTGCTAGGTAATTTCTATGTATTTTTAACCAAACCCATTTATATTTAAATAGTGCCTTTTTTTAGTGACTAGCATCTTGCTTTTTTTTTTTTTTTTTTTTTTTTTTTTTTTTTTAAGATGGAATACTAAATTATTAATAATAATAATGGGAATATTAAGAAGGATGATAGTTAAATCTAAAGTTAAGCTTTCCTCATACATGGCTTTTAAAATATTTCATTTATTAATATTCACTCTTGAATATATTAATTTATGTAAAAAATGAGATTATGATAAATGAAATACATAATGCATATAACATACAAGGAAAAGCATGAATATGAAGAAATAAAATTTTATAAAATATGCATACTAAAAATGAATCCAAAAGAGTGAAAATACCTCATTGGCTTTTTTAATAATTTTATCATCAATATCAGTAATGCCAAGAAGTAGCAAGACATTAATATTAAATACACTTTCTAAAATTCTTCTGATAATGTCAAACTTTACGTAGCAACTGGAAAGGAAAGAGGTTCCATTAATCGAAAACAAAAAACATTAAAATGTTTATGTATATAAAGTTATATATTATTAGTAATTAAGATGTCTTATAGAATTAGTTAAAAAAATGTTTACAAAAATAAATTAATTAATTAATTAAATGACTACAAAGGTTCTCTTCCAGATAATAAATCATTTAATTTCAAAGGCAACTAAGAAAATATATAAAAATTTAGTTTTAGATTTAAAAAAATAGAGCTTTAGATATAAAGATAATAATGTTTTCAATATTAAAAATTATTTCAAAATAAAAATAAGTTTTCAGAAAAAAAAAACGAAAATATTAAAATTAATAAAAAATACTAAAAATTTAATCGAGAAAACTAAATTTAAAAAAAAATCATTTAATTTGCAAGTAAATGAATTTGAAAAAATACTTTCTTGAAAGTAAAGTATCTTATGCGATAATTAATAACTAACAAATTTGTTTCAATCAATACATATTCTTTTATTTTTTCAGAAAAAAAAACTCAATATTTTTTTTTTTTTTTTTTAATGATGAGGTAAATAAATAATATCCTTAAAATGAAGAGCTTTAACCAAACACTCATAAATTACCATAAGAAAAATTAAGATAGACAACTTAGACATCTAATAGAAACCAATGTATTTATTTTTAGAAATATGGAAAAAGTTTAAATTTTTACTAAGGTTTTGATTAAAACATGCAATCCAATAAAAAATAAATATTTGCCTCTATTCACAATAAGTATTTAAGACCAATGATTTAGTGCACAAGCTTTATAAGATAAAGACCAGTCCCAAAAATGATTGGATTGTCGAGGGCCAACGTCCACAGCATAGACAAAATTTTGTTTCATGGAAGGAAGGAAAATCTGTAGCCTAGGCCTATAAACTCATTAAAATACTAATTTTGAAAGGAGGTGGAGTTTTAGCCACCTACATTAAGCCCCTTTCTCAAGTCAACATACCCAATTTCAATCGACAAGACAATACCAACAATTTAGTTTGCATATAAAACCAAAATATATCTATCAGGCTCTTTTAAAAGAAGTGAAAATATCCCTTTACTTTATTTGGAGAAAATTTAGTTTTATTAAAAGTACAAAAAAGATAATAATAAACATGGAAGTGGCCATTACCAAAAAAATGTTTCCTGAATGAAGTTAGGGTGGTATTATTAAACATTGAAAGCTGGCAAGGATTAAAAGCTTGTTTTTTGCTACCGGTAGCTGAAGTTCGCAATTTTTATCCAATTAGGGAGCGACAAAATTTCCATTTTTTCACTAGTGATTCGTAAATTTCTCAATATTTTTTCTCACGAAATTCGCAATTTTTTTTTTTATCTGCGATAAATTGACAAAATTCTTGTTTTTTCCGAGCCCGATTGATGAAAATCGCAATTTTTTTTCCCTCGAGTGAGTGACAAAATTTATGATTTTTTCTATGAGTGATAGAGGAAATTCTTGAATTTTTTTTATGAGATATTGTCGAAATGCATGATTTTTTTTTTTTTTTTTTTGCATCTGACTGACGAAATTCGTGGGGTTTTTTCCCATGACCAATTGGCAGAATTCAATACGCCACAGTTTCTAAAGTTGTCATCCATGGTCTCAGTAGTACGACTGATGAAATTTGTGATCAATTGATATACATCAATAAAATCCGTGATCTTTCCCTGTGACAAATATGGAACTAAGACGGAAGGAAAAGAAGCGTATCTTTGCATTGGATCTTCTCTGCTGGCTGTTTGCCACCAAATTTTTTCATTCAGCATTAATAACTATGAGCACTTGCAGGAAAGGGCGGATAGTAAGGCAAAGTTATCACTTAGCGTTAGGGGGGTTTCAAACAGTTCAGCAGCGTAAAATCCCGACTGCCCCTGCATGCTTCAGAACTAATCCGGTTGGTCGTCTTCCTTCTTGTTCTTGTTTAATTCTATGGTGACAAATTGATGAAATTTGCAATTTTTCCATGTTCAATTGACAAAATTTGTGATTTTTTACTGTGACCTATAGTCCTTTTTTTTTGCCCGAGTGATTGATGAAATTCTAAATTTTTCCCCCGCAATCGATTAACAAAATTCATGACTTTTTTTTCCATAACCAATTGGCAAAATTCACAATACCGGAATTTCTGGAGATGTTGGACTGCATGAGCCATAGGTTGTGCATCCCTAATTTAGTCATAAAAAAAGCAAAAAAACAGAGGGTATACACCAAAGAGTATTGTATACTTACCACTACATTACTGCTATATACAGAATTCACTGTGCAATAAATTATGTAACTAGCAGGGCTTGAAGTATCATGGGAAATTTTTTATTGTTCTTACTAATATATCCAATAAATAATCTCAATAGTAGATTTCTTTAACATATGCAAGAGAAATATTTCATAAAGATAATTGTTTAGAAATAATGGTATGAACAATAAAAATTTTCTTATGGGCTTTGAGCCTAGAACTAAATTAACAGATTTATGTACATGATATACATTGAATGAAAAAAATACCTTGCATGCCCTATATGAGATTCTGCATATACTGTAGGTCCACACATATACCTAATAAAAATGACAGCATTAAATATACAGTATTACTAAAAAAATTTATAAAAAAAAAAAGATAAATCATAAATATAAATAATAATACATATCTTAAAATATTTTTACTATTACCTTTTTTTTTCTAAATGGCATTTGTGAAACTTGTAAAAAGGAAATCAAACCAAGCCGAAATTCTTAAAGAGTTTCACAAAGTGCTAATTGTTCATGTTTAGGTTACAAGATAATTGATAAATGAAAGATGATCATGAAATAAAATCCTTGTACACAAAATTAGGCTGTAAATGGGAATTACAGCTTAATATTTAATGTGATGAAAGAAAACTGTAATGAAAGACTAAATTCTGTAGCTATAAAAAGGGGGAGAAAATATTGTTTTAATCTTTAAAATTTATTAATATAAAAATGTTTATATTGGTAAAGAGAAACCTTTGTTCCAGTGATATTCATGGGATAGCTCTCTCAGGGTATCAAAGTGCTCTCTCCTGTAAAATTTTAAATATTCTGTTTATTAATGATTTAGAAGTATCCAAAGCTACAAAAATGCCTCATGAAAAAAAAATAATAATAATAAATAAATAAATAATAATCAGTGTTATAGTCGTAAAAGAAAAACAGAGGGTAGCATACGCTAGAAACATGAACACTCGTGGCTAGATTAGACACTATAGCTTTATTTGAGAAACAGGAAATACGGAGCTTCTTAAAAAATCCAGAAGGTATATGTCATATACCTCTGTATGGCCTTAACTACAACCCTGTTAACAGGGGCATAAATCCTGGGGGGGTACGGGGGGGGTGCAACACCCCCCCCCCCTACGAAAAAATCAGTCGGAAAATTTCCCGTTCGATCGGAAAAAGTACGTTTAGTCGGAAAAAATGGTATTAACCTATAAAGACTTATAAATTGGAAATATGAAAAAATCAGTCGGAAAAATTCCCGTTCGATCGGAAAAAAGTAAGTTTAGTCGAAAAAAATGGCATTAACGTATAAAAACTTATGAATTGGAGAAATATTTTTGTAGTTTTTAATTAGTAAATAAGAAAAACAAGTTAGAGCGAAGAAAACCTGTAAAATTTTATTCTTAGTCGGATTTTTTTCCCCTTGTAGTTTTTAATTAGAAAATTAGAAAAAACAATTTAGAACGAAGAAAACCTATATAAATTTATGCTTAGTCGAAAATATTACGGATTTTATTTTTGTGATTAAAACTATTCAGAAAAACTTTGACTTTTCAAATAATGTGAATTCGAAAACCTCGATATGAAGAAACAAAATATTTATATACATATTCCAGCAATGTTAATTATTATTTGTAATCTTGATATTTTGATCGAAAACTTTGATATTCCGAACTTTTTTCTGTTCCCTTTGACTTCGAGATATCGAGATCCAGCTGTATTTATTTATAGTCGGAAAGTTTTTAGTTTAGTCTGGAAATTTTAAGACATACTGATTGAAGTGAAGAAACTTCTGTTTTTTTTTTTTTTTAATCTAACTTTAAATTTAGTTAGAAACGTGTATCACGGAATTTAAGTGATATCCGATAAAAATTCAAAACTGAATTGCAAACATTTAGTACTTTACCCTATCAAAATCTGGATATTTTCCACTCTACACGAATTTTACCTTTAATCGAAAATAATTATGGTTTTATTTTTTCTACTAATTTTGTGTTTTCTTTTTATTTTATTAAAAAAATATGTTAATTTTTTTAAAACTTTTTTACGTAATTTTAGATTGATTTAAAAATGTGTTTCAAGAAATTTATATTATACCAGATGAAATTGAAAACACCCAAATACTTTGAATTTTTATCTCGAAATTCCTTTAGTTCATCAATGTTACCAAATTCTGTTGACAGCTCCGGTGACAGTTGCATCTAATGAAAGAGCTTTTAGCAGGCTAAAATTTATAAAGACTGCTATTAGATCAACTATGGCTGATGACAGATTGGAATCATTGATGCTTTTGTGTTACCACAAAGAATTAACAGACAATATAGATCTGTCCACTGTTCTTGAAAAATGGGCTAATCGTGTTAATCGTGCTATAAAAGTGTGATTTTTGTTACAAAAACACAAATAAAATTTAATAATTCAAATTGCAATTATACAACAATTATTCAAATAATATTGTATTATAGTCATTATTATTATTTTATTAATATGTTTAGATGAAAATCTTAAATTAAATTTATTCGTGCGTAATCCAAGCTTTTCCTGATGATCACAATGTTTAAAAGGATATGTTGAAATTACTTATAAACAAGTTTTCATTTGTGATTAATATTAACCCGTTATTGGTATATTTGTAAAGTAAGTTTCTCCAGAAGCAAGACCTATATGTATATACACTCATATCCAAAATTTTAGCGTATATGACAAAAACGTAGAAAGGGAGTGTTAAATATCTTACGAAATTATTAAATTTTATAGATGAAATTCACAAGATAATTATGACTTCGCGTATCGTATTGAGATAGTAAAATAATTTTAAAGTGCTGATGTCGATTCTTTTCGAAATATTAATAAATTTATCTAAAAATTAGGGGAGAAAGTCTATGATTAATACGTATAGGAAAATGCGGATTGGAATCAAAAACTGCTTTGTTACATAGCGATATATCTTGTTACTAAACGTACAAAATTGGATTAACTTTTATTGACGTAGGGGAGGTATGATACCTTTTTTTTTTTTACTAATTTTTTACAACCCTTAGAAAGTTATTTTTAAACAAATTTTTCGTGTTTTCTTATAAAGTGACATTTTATTCATTTATTAAAAATATTGTGAATTAAAAAAATAGTCATTCAAAAAATATATCCCAATTATTTTGAATGGTTATTACTGTATGAAATCTCCCCATTACTGGGGAGGATTGATACAGTAGCAAGGGAGGTTTGATACATTGTTATGTAAATTGAAAAAAAAAATGCAGACAATTCAATTTATGCGTCATACAATTTTTTATGATAAATCTAGAAATATTTAAGTAAAATTTGAAACGAAATGACATTGACATATTTTTGTTTCAGAAATGTTTTTCACAAACATATTTAAACTATTGCTATTATTTAAACAATCCCATTAAAACACTTTTTAGAAAATAAATAATGAAAAAAACCCCTAGAGATCTAGCTGCAAGGAAAAATGAAGTGAACATTGCTAATTTGCAAACAATTTAACATAAATTTATCACATTTAAGATTCCTTTAACCCTTTCAGGAGCAAAGCATTTTCAATCCTAAAGTGTTGAAGAAATGAATGGCACCGGAATTTACCAACAAATTTAATTAGAAATAAGAAAAGGGATATATTTCACTTTCATACTAAATAGAAAATATTTTACTAAAATGCTGGTGCCAATTTGGCGTTTGGGAATTAAAATTAAGTGTTTTCATAAACATACCACCACCCCTGAAATGGTTTTAAAAATATCTAATAACTCTATCATTTTGATAAGTAAAATCGGGTAGATTTAACGTTTTTTTTTTTTTTTCAATTTGCCCTTCGTAAATTATAGAAACATTTTCCCTTTCAGGCCATTTAAACTTTTTCCCTTCTACATGACGAGCAAAGCGAACTAACCATTTATCATCGCACTGCTTTTCTATGTAACCTACATAATGTCTATGAATAGTCTCTTTGTTCTTCCTTACCAATTTCAGTAGCTCTTGCTGTAAAACAATAATGACTATTACAATCCTATATTAGTTTGCAAACTTAAAAAAGCTATTAAATTTCAAATATACAAGTGTATCATTTCTCCCCAGTACTAATTTATCATTTCTCCCTATTATGCCTTATTGGATTTTCAATAACTTTGTACAAATGCAGTTGCAAAATGGTAATCTACTTTCTAGTAAATCTAATCCTAACAATGTCTTTTATAAATTAAAAAAATTACAAGATATTATCTTCACAATAAAAAGACTTATGAAAGAAAATCAGCCAGTGAAAAAATTTACATTGACATTCCAAAAACCTTCAAAATTAAAAGAAAAGAAAAGTTGTCAGTTTTTCACTGATTAGTCCAGCTAATGATGGCTTCAGCAAATAAAAGATGCCTTCACATGTGTTAGAATGGCTGTTAATGCCATTTGTTGAGAAAAACTGTCAATGTATCAACCCTCCCTATGTATCAAACCTCCCCTGCGTCCCCTACTAAGAAATGGATATAAGTTTTGTTCATTCGAACATTTTCAATCTTTTAAATTTTGACTTTTTTTATGTTGTAGACGTACATCGTACACTGGTAACAGGATTCCTTATGCTTAATTCAGAATTTGAATTTCTATCCGGAGTGGAGTCTATGTGAATAAATATGCCATACACAGAAAAAATAAAATGCAATAATCCCTTTATTGGTAAAAAAACGGGCATCGAATCCCCAGCTCTTCAATCGTCCAGTTTCATCCAATTTTGTACATTTAGAAACAAGATATATCGCTCGCAAACAAAGCAGTTTGGAGTTCCAAACCGCAATTTTCTACACATATTAATCATAGTACTTCACCACTAATTTTTAGAGGCATACATTAATAATTCAAAAGGAATCAAAATCAGAGCTTTAAAACCTATTTGACTATCTCGATACACTCAGTCATAATTATCTTGAGACTTTCATCTATAAAGTTTAATAATTTCGTAAGATATTTACGATATCCTTTTTTCGTTTTTATCATATATGCTAAACTTTTAGACATGAGTGTATATATATATATTAATTAGTCGGCATTTTGTTGGCAATAGTACTCGGAAATTTTTCTTCTTTGATCGGAAATTTATGAGTCTACACCCCCCTACGTGACCAGGGTGGTTTGCGCCCCTGCCTGTTAAGAGGGCTTGAAATGGAAAAATCCACGAACCGGAACGCTATTTCAAAATTATTGTTGACTTTTTTTTTTTTTTTTTTTGAAAGTATAGTAAAGTCCTGATTATCCGAGTTATTTTCTTTTGATGGACGGATAGCTTCCATTATTATGAAACAGCCATTATCAACGATGTGTTAGGTTAAGATGAAAGAGCAGTCGTAAAAAGTTAGAACTCTGATTTTCTGGTCAGAATGGGGAGAAAAAAAATGGCCATAATTTTTCTTTTCATCTTCACGTAACACTTAATTGATAATGGCTGTTTCATAATAATGGAAGCCACCCGTACATCAGAAGAAAATGATCCATTCCAAAGATATAAGTTCGATTGTTTAATACTTTGAGCAGAAAGAAGAGGCTACACCTGCAATTTTCATGACACTAATAGAATCACATAACAGCCAATTGGTATGGTTTTGTTAACTCTAAAATTTAATACAAATTTTTGCCATATTTAATCGTTGACGATTGTTAGATTTCAGAGATTGAATTAGACAAAATTTCCTGTTAAGTTTTAGAGGTGAGAAAAAAATCTTAGAAATTGGTAGCTATGCAGAAGCGTAATATTGCAGGGAAAAAAAAAAAAAAACTGCAGCAAAATTGAAATTCAACAAACAAAAAACTGTCAAAGGCTTTTTCAAATAAGCAATTTCATTCCCCGTATTTCTTACAAGTAACGGAAATGTACATCAAAGAAATGTTACTAGTACCATAAAAATGAATGAATTAAGTGAAAATTTATATTTCATCTCCTTAGTGTGTGACGATTTATGTAAATCTGGTTTATACGAGTTTTTTGCTTATCTGAGGTGAGCTTGGTCCATATTAACTCAGATAATCGGTACTTTACTGTATAGTAAATTTATATTTAACCGTAGAAAAACCAATTTAAAAATATGCATTCAAGATTCTAAATAATCAGAAAAAACTTTAAGAGTCAGCTATATGTATGAAACTGTAATAATATTTTTTAATAATTCCATGAACCGGAACAATATTTTCCATACTTTCACGAACCGGAACAATATTTGGCACAATTTCACAAACCGGAACATCGTTCCGGTTTGCTCTGGTACATTTCAAGCCCTGCCTGTTAATAATAATACAATAGTAGTAATTTACTTTTTAATTGCTTGATTTTTTTTTTTTTTTAATTGCTTATAAGGCATGAAACCAACAGAGTGAAAAGGTGTCCAGGCCAGAATTTGGACTTGAGCCAATGGCATTACACTTTACACACCAACACTCTACCAACTGAATTACCCAGACAATATCCAGCCTGGCACTCATCACTCTTATATGTTGGCAAGGCTCCAGCTGCAGCATAAGATGGAATATCTTCACGAACCACAACTGTGTGGCAAGCATGGAACAAATGATAATTCCAGCATCAATAAAATGAACATATTATATTAATTTGTAGAAATAACATATGTCTTTAGAAATAATAATTGGATTTTAAATTGATTAAATTTATTTTTTCAAATTGCTTATAAGTTATAAGGCATGAAACCAACAGAGTGAAAAGGGTCCAAGCCAGGATTTGAACTTTGGCCACTCGCATTATGTGCTAATGCTCTACCAACTGGGCTACCCAGATGATACCCAGCAAGTGCACTGTGTAGCCTTGCCAACATATAAGAGTGATGAATACCAGACTGAATATTGTCCGGGTAACTCAGTTGGTAGAGCATTGGTGCATAATGCCAATGGCCCAAGTTCGAATCATGACTTGGACAGTTTTCACTCTGCTCGTTTCGTACCTTATAAGCAATTTGAATTTTGAAAAGAAAAAAAAAATCAAACAATTAAAATTTTAATTACTATTTCTAAAGGCATATGCTATTTCTACAAATTATGTATAATACAATGGATCGCCATAGTATTAACAACCACACCAATAAGACTTAACTAATATACAACCAATAATACACTTACTGTAAGTTGAGAAAAGAAAAGTTGCATAAGTATTAATGATTATATATGTATGTATTTAGTACATTAAATGTGATGCATAAATCCATCAGTGTGTATGCGAATAAAAATCTAAATCAACCAAAATGTGCATAACATATCATATGAGCAAAACACATATAAAATGCTTATAGAAAATAAACATTATATTAAAAATATTATGAACCCCTTTAGTAAGGAACTTTTTAAAATAATAATAGGCATAAGTATTATTATTATTTATAGAATTCTGATACGACTAAAAATTATTTAAATTGCGTCAAAATGGAATCTGAATGATAAAAAAAAAAAAAAAAAAAAATTAACAATAATAATATAGTAGGAGATCTTTATACACAATTCCCTATATAATGCACAACTCCTTGAATGTATCTAAAGAATGAAATTTGCAGTTAAGAAGCACAGACCTGAACCCTACATTGTAGAAAAATTTAGGACGTGAAAATCAAATTTTGAGAAATTGCGAAAAACGTTCAAATGCATCCATTGGTTTTCATTGTAAACAAAGTTTTTACAATGCTAGAAATTAGAAATATGGGATAAAACTAGATTTTTTGCAGATTGTAGTGTTTATCCGGTGCAGGGTTACCAGTAGAATTGATTGATAGAGAAAACACGACTTTTTTAATTTCAGATAAGGAAAGTTTTGAAACTCATGTCTTCAAATGTTATTCTCTAGAATCTTTATCTCCTTAATTTAGAACTTTTTATTGAAAAAAAAAAATTTAATGACTTCTTTCCACTCACAAATTCATTAACCTATCACTTATTTTTTATTATTTTATCACTAGTCAATACCCAAAATAACCTATGAAAATGTTAAACTATACAGGCTATTATTAAGGATAAGAATTGTCGGAAAAACAAAAGTTCATTTAAATAAAAAGAAACATTGTTGACAAAGCTGATTTACAGATTGTCTAATTATAAACATATTGAATAGGAATATTTTCAAATACAAAAGGTACCATATCAATATGTACATTTAACTATATTTTCTGTCAAATTACTGATACATATTTATATTTTGATTAATATTTTAACATTGTGGTGATGGAGATAACAAATTTGAGCGATTTTAATTTGATGATTGTAAAAGCTATGGGATAGGCATATACTTATTTGATGTGTGTATTTTCTTTAATATATACCTTAGATATACAGAGATGAACTCTGATATACTTATTTGATGTGTATATTAAAGAAAATAGACATTAAATAAATTTAAATTAAGAAAACTAATGTAGAAATAATTAAAAAATGACAAGGGAAAGATGCCCACCTTCCTTACTTTTTTTTTTTCTCTATTGTAGGCAGTTGTTTTGATTTCACCGCTATGTAGACTATTTTAGAAAGGGAAAAAAAATTAATTAAAAATGGCCTTTGACTTGTTTTTTGTAGTGTAGTTGAACTCTGAACTCATGCACATAATATTAAAACTCATTGTTTAGCATATTCTACTTCTAAGTAAAAGAGAAATCTTTTACTTCTAAGGAAATATTTATCCACAATTATTCGGCCGTATACTTTTAAGTATTCGGCCGAAGCCGAATATCCGGTTTACATGCTGAACCACCGAATACCGAATCGAGTATTCGGTATTCGATCAATCCCTAATCTATATCAGGGTGTCTACAGAAATTGTAAAAAAAAAGGTTCCCTTATTTTTCCCTGACTATCTTTATCAGACTTCCCTGATTTCCATTATTAACAAAAACAATACACATACGGTATTTTTTCATGCATGCTGTTTTCTCGTATAACGCACTTATTCAGCTGGCTAATATCTCTTTGGGAGAAAAACATAAAAATTGCTTCATTACATATTGGTTGACAGTTTTATAAATCTGAACTCAAAATTTAGTCTAACAACTTCATAGAATGGCCAGAAAATTTCCTCATTTTTTGAAAAATATTCAATTCGAAGGCTTATCCAAACTTGGACATCTAATTACATCCAGTAGGTCACCTGGTCAGGTTATGCTAATGTATCATTTAAAATTTTAAAAAATGGGTAAATTGCCTTCAATATAAGCGCTATCTACAGAAAATGAGGATATATGATCACCTTAATTTGCATTAAATATCAAAAACTCATACCAAGTGCATCTTTTTAAAAATATAGGGAGAGACTAATCAGCCGTGTGAAGAAATATGGTATATAGAATAGATGAATCAGTCTCGTTGGCAAGATGAAGATACAAATATTTTCGCATATAGACAAATTTCCCTTATTTTCTAGTACAGTAGAAGATCTTTATAACGCAATTATATATAATGCAATTCTCCATATAACGCACAACTTCTCAGATCTAAACAATGATTTTTGCAGTTAAAAGCACCTGCATTTTCACATTGTAAAATATTGCTACTCTCTAGAGTACTGAATTCGATACATTAGTTCAAACTTTATCTTCTAATTTAAGACCTTTTTACTGAAAAAAATGCTATTATTACAATAAACATTTATGAAAATGTCTAATATAAGGGATGGTTGTGTCAGTTATATTTGGATCATGTTTATAAAGTAAATTTAAAAATGTCTGACCTATATTATGCAAAAAATTATAATTTGGATAGCTCGTGGTAACAAGGAATGCGGTATAAAGATATTCTAATGTATTTTGATATGTTTCAGACATATTTGGCCATGTTTACATGGTGAATTTAATGATGTGATCCATATACCGCAAAATTCTATATAACGCACAACCTTGTGTTTTTAGGTTTGCATTATAAAGATCTTCTACTGTATTTTTACAAAGTTCCCTGATTTTTCCAGATTGATAAACCTCCCTGATTTTTTCATGATTCCCTGATTTCCAGATTTTGTAGACACCCTGTATATATAATGCAAAATTCTATAGTATGCACAATCTCTTGTCTCAAAGTGTGTATTATAAGGATCTTCTACATAAACAATAAAACCAGATATCATAAACTGAAAAAACAATAAAAAACTTCTTTTAAAAAAAATGAACTATGCATTACCAAGTAAGTAAATCTTTTTTCTTCAAAATCAAAGGAACTTTTTGATTCACAGCTGAATTATAGACAACAATTCCAGTATCATGTCCCTCTGGCTGTTTCCATTTACCCAAAAAGCTAATGCATTGCTTTGGTATAATAAAAGGCCACAAATGTTTGGATTTGGTTAATTTTCTACTCATGGACCACACATTTATCCTTGATAGATTCATTGACACCTAAAATTAACACATTAATAATTATTTTTTTAAATGTAACTTTGTAATGTGCATTTTTAACCAAACATAATCAAGAAACTGTAAAAAGTTTATTAAAAACTAACAGGCTTCGTCCACTATGCTACCTGGTTTCTACAATACAAACTAACATTGAATCAAACAAAACATATCGGTGGATTTAATCATGTGTTTTAAAGCAATGTAGAGATTTAGCTGTCTCTTTGTATTGCTGGAAACTATAAGAACGATATTTAGATGTTATATTTTCTAATGTGTCAACAAAATTTGGGCTGTTATGGACCAACTGCTTTTTGTTGATCATTTACAGTAGGATTCGGTAAAGAACGATATGCAATAGGCTAAAAGCTTCCCTAATAAATTATCTCGTTAACAATGGGAGCAATGCTGAATTCAGGGGGTGGCCCAGGGGGGGACACTCCCCCAGAACCCTATAATGTCTCCCCGGAGCCACAGAAATACCTCCTGGAGAAATGTGCCTGAATTCAACACTGAATGGAAGCCTCATCAAAATCAGTCTAGTAGAGCTTTTTAAAAAAGGCTAATCTTTCATCTACTTATAGAACTTTCCCACATAATTCTGTTACCAAGCAACGTAGAACAATATGCAATATACTAAACTAAATCCTTCAATTAACAGTCGCAAGTTCCATTGAAATCTATTCAACAGTATCTTTTTAAAAAGTCTAATCTTTCATAATCGTTTTCATCTCATTGTAGAACTTTTCCCCCCATAGGTAATTCTATAACAAAGCAACGTAGAAGAATTTATTAGATACTAAAACCTTCCCTGAAAAGTTATCTAACTAACTGTGCAAGTCCCATTAAAATCCATTCAGCAGAATTCGAGTTATAAGCAGACAGAACGAAATTTCCATTTGCATTTTATATATGTAGTGGGGTAGAAAATGCAGAAAGTACAGTATAAGAGTCAAAATTTTAAATAACAACAGCAAACAGTTTTAAATCGAAATTATGAGGATTATTATTATAACAAAATGGAAACTTTTAAATGTTTTTGTATGTTGCTGTAAAAGAATTAAAAGGAACTAAACTGTAAATCTTTACTATGTATGGAAACTATATACTAATAACTTCAAAAAATGAGTTAAAATGTGAAAAAACGAAAGCTACCAAACCTGTAAATTGTCCAAGAAATATATAACTTTTGGTGCAAAAATTATGATTTAATTGATAAATAATTTTCGAATCTAATGGCAAACTTTTTATTACTATTTGCTTTTAAAAATAACACCATTCTTCCCAGAATATTTCGGAATATCAATCTACTATTTTTGTAAATATTCAATACAATACAGCGAGAAACATGTAAACAAACTTTTCATTTCGCTATCACAATATAATAAACACGAGGTTTTAAAATTTATTTTTCATGTCGTTGGTGGCGCCATCTGACAGTATATAACGAAAAACAGTTCTAAGTAATAACAGCACAGAGCAGAGATCTATCTGCCTGCAAGGGCCGGGTCTATTTTCATTCACGGCACTCGGACCGGGCCGGGTCTCCACTCTTTTTGGCCCAGGTCATACTTTTTTCTGAAGACTCGGGCTGGGCCTAGTGACTACTCTTTATGGGCCGGGCCGAGTTCGGGCCTTACTGTTTTCCTCAAGGATCGGGCCGGCATAACTTATTTTTTCAGTACAGAGCCGGGACTGGTTTCATTCCTAGTCTTCAAGGCCCAAAATCTTCAGTCCTAGTTTTGACACCAGTCCGTGTGAAAATTATTGTCTCGGTGTGGCCTGGTTAGTTCAAAAGTTCGTAAAATTAGGCCTGGCCCAAAAATGTTTGCAAAAAATTCATACATTTTTAAACTGACATTATTCTCCAATTAAACATTATTCTTTTTAAAGAATAGTAGATTTCTACGCTTAATAAAATAAAGTTAAATTAAAATATAGTAAAAGTGTGAAAAAGAACCTGCCTATGACGGAATCCTGTAGTAAACTCAAAAACGTATTGATCGATCCCAGATAGCATTTTTAATTTGCAGAAAATTTGTAGCAGTCTTGCTTTGAAAATCTGCAAAGTTGCAGCAAGCTCAGCATGACAAGACTGAAAGTTCATAACAAGACTGCAGCAAGATAACGCAAACGCCGAAGTCACCACACTTTGAACTTGCAGCTAACTTGTCGTGCAAGTTAAATTCATGCTGTATCAAATTTATTGCAAATTAACGGCAAATAAGTAATCAAAAATACTGAAAACTTACTGCAAAGTAGTAAACTTTCCACGCCCCACTATCTGTTTACAACTGTTACACTATAAGTTTAACCCGTTCGGAGGGGTCCATGGTCCTGATCAGGTCTATTGATGCGAACACACCGTCAGAAGTTGCATGCATCGTTTACATCACCGTAAACAAGTTAAGGTATTATTCGTACTTTTTTACACTAGCCTTTTTTGGTATTTGATAAGTATAGCGTTTAGGAAAAGCGGTGCCAACCGAATAAAATTTCTGCGTATGTGCTAATTGTCTATTCTCTCGACAGAGGGATTTTTTGCTTTCTTCACTTTCGTGAATTAAAGACAGTCTTGCCATCAGTTTCACAACAAACTACTCATGCAAGTGGGGGATGGCATACCTTGCGTAAAATTTGCTGCGAATTTCTCAATTCAAATTTGTCACGGCAACATAATGTCAGAAAAAAATCAAACTTGCTGCTAATGTTCATGCTATCTGGGATGCAAGATTAATATACTAATACGTAAGAAAAGGATATATAATACATTTACACTTGCTGATAAGGGAACTTGTCTATAACGCATTTTTTTCTTTTCTATGCGATTCCGTCTTAGAAGATTTTACTGTATAGCATTTTTCAGATTTTTAACACTTCAATACATGGAATATGGATCAAAAATATTAATTATAACTGAAACTTGAACATACAAGAAATAGAGATTCATTAAAAAAATAAATATCACAGCATGCAGCACTTCCATTAAAGTGAAGATTATAAACATGAAAAAAAAAGTTAAGATAAATATTTTTGGTCAGAATTCCTCGTACGAGACAAATTTTAACCAAATCGACGTAAAAATGAATGTTTTGCAGAAATTCACTCGGGCTGGGCTGGGATCGGGCCGATATTTTAACTTTTTTCCGGGCCGGTCTCTGGACGAACCTTTTTTACCGGGCCGTGCCAATAGTTTTTTCCTACGGGCCGGGTTCGGGCCGAACATTTAATTTTTGTATCAGGACGGGCCGAGTCGAATTTGTTTTTCTATGTGTTGGGCCGGTTCCTGGAAATTTTGGCCCGTGCAGATCTTTAGCACAGAGTTCTAAGTAATAAGTTCTAAATCTCTTACCCCTGTGGAGATGCATTATGCCGTAAAAACTGTTTGAAATATGAAGGCGGTCATCACTCAAATTTAACCCCTTGAGGGGCGGTGGTATGTTTATGAAACCACTTAATTTTAATTCCCAAATGCCACATTCCCACCAGAATTTTGGTAAAAAAAGTATCGATTTATTATGCCTGAAATTAGCTTTTTCATATTTACAAATAAATTTGTGTTCAAATTCCGGTGTCATTCATTAATTTCAACACTTTAGCAATGGAATTGCTTTGCCCCTGAAAGGGTTAAATGCCCTCATTTGTATTCGAGCGGGCCTGCAGAGCCGGTCCAGGCCAGTAAAAAAATTAAGCGAGCCTATCGGCCCGATATAAAATTTAAATGGGCCCGGTAAAATATGAGCCATTTTCAATGAATGTGACTTTCGCGAGATGAAGTATAAATGTGTGTCACGAACTGATGCGAGTTTGAAACATCAATACAGAAATATAACATTTCCATCGTAGAGATCGACATCGGACAGTTGCATAGTGTCTGATCTCGGGTTTAATTTTATTCAGCAAACTCGTGCCGGGCCGAGATCAGGCGTGCAGTTTTATTTATATTATTTATTTATTTTTTTTTTTACATAGTCGTGCCGGGACGGAACTTGTCTTAATCGTTCTCAGGATGTGTAGGGCAGGCACTATGTTTCGTAAAAGTATTAATAGCGATAATGAACTTCTGTTAACAATATTTTTGGGAATATACCTTAAGGTTGTTCTCAAATTTACTACTCAACAGTGCGAAACTTTCCTATGCACTTTCTGGCTCATTTTTAACTGTAAAGAAAGACAGACATAAAGTTGAAAGGCCTGATCATTGAAGGGATTTGGAATCGAATAGCGTTTTCCATTTTTGATAAATTACTTCTGGAATCGCTTCCGGAAATTCGATTCAAAACGCTAACTTTGGTAGTATTTCTCAAAGATATATTGTTTTTATCAAAAAGGAAGAAAAAACCGCCATTTCCATAGTTTATGAATACTTCTGAATCTTTCATACCTGCCAATCTTACGCATTACCGAAAAGGAATGAATTCAGAAATGTGTCTATATCAGAATGGCCCTTTGGATTTGAGAAAAGCCTTAAAAAATGACAGAGAAATATTTTCACAAATCTACTTTTTACTATTATACAGCCTCAAAAGTTATCATGTTTTTTACCCTTTATTCAAAACTACATTAATTTTTTAATGAATCCTTAATTTGAATTTTGAGACGTCTAAGACTGTAAGTAATCATTAATGTTACTATTGTGTATTTTCTGTTTTGCGAACACATAGTAATATAAAATACACTCTGTAAAATCTCCCGATAAGTATGTATGTAGTATTCATTAAAAGAATCTTAATTGTACGTCGAGAAAAAAAAACGGAATTTTTTTGTAAAAATTGAATCGGGCCGGGCTCGGGCCGAACTTTTAATTTTTACACCGGGCGGGCCAAGATAGCTTTCGTTCGGGCCGGGGCCTGGAAATTCCGGCCCGTCAAGACCTCTCGCATATATCCAGACAATTTTCTTTTTTCAAACTGACTCAAAGTGATGTTTAAGTTTGTTTTTGTATATCAAAAGGAACAAATTCGGTATTTTGTCTCCTGCGATTTTCTTATTTTCATCTGGCCCATCAGCATAGCTGGTTTTAAGACTAAGAATGCTAGGATTATTAGTAGTGTGATATTAAAGCATATCCTTGAAATTAGTTTCTGGATAAATAGGGTCTTATACTAAAAATATGTACAAAGATTTAAGGGTAAGTTAATTTCTGCTTCTTTGGGTCAAAATTTTCGATTTTATTTATTTTTTTTTTTTTAAGCTCTCGATCTGCTGTTTCTTTCGTGCAATAATTAAAAGTGTCGTCTCTAAAAACTAACGTTCCGTTACATAAGCCAACCGTAAAACGAAGCAGATGTATCATTGAACGGTTCAAAGCTGAAAATCTCTACTGTGATTTTTTAACCTTCTAAACATCGCACATTTTCAATTTTTACACCGTCGTATAGGAAAAAAAAGTGCTTTTATATGCAATTTGTTTGAAACCTGCATCTCAATTTATTTTTGAGATATTAATTGTTTTTGCAGTTTTTAAAGCCATTTCTTTAATGGTAGCAACTGAAGTATTACATTTCTGTAGAAAGTAAAGGGAAAATAGTAGATTAATGTATCTTTTTGTTGCCATTTTCTCATAAAAACTGAAAAAAATTTGCAATTAAAATACGTGCTATGCCAAGAATATCTCCTACTACAAAAATGTATTTTAAAGTATATACGTGTGATTTTTTTTTTATTCCACATTTACTTAATTCCTATGAAAAAGTTGAAAGAATGCAATTTTATTAATCCGTGTGTAATAACGTTTTCCGAAATTAAAAAAAAAAAAAAATGATTTTTTATCGGACTCTTTGCCTCTCGGCTTTGAGTCTCTCGAGGAGGCTGTGGTTCGTCCCTGTCCTGCCCTGGCTCGACATAACGAGCGCTGCCGGGCTCCAAGTCTCCTTTCCCACTCAAGGGACCGGTTTCGGACCACCGGAGGACGACCACATATCTATTTTGTATAATAATAAAGATGATAAAATGTCAGTTCAACTTGAAACTGTAGAAGGGTTGGGGATTCAAGACGATAATACGAACAAAGATTTGTGTGAAAAACAAATGTTAGAACAATTGGAAAATTTCATTAAATTTAAGAACAACAGATATGAAGTTAAATTACCTATGAAATATGATAATCTTGATCTTCCTAATAATTACGAAATTACCAAAAGGAGATTTGAAAGTTTAATTAAACGATTTGTAAATAATCCTGCATTATTTAAAGAATATAAAAATATCATTAATGAATATAAGGCTTTGGGAATAGTAGAAATTGTTGAACCCCACAGGAAATAAATTCGACCAATGGTAATGTTGCATACTACTTACCCCCCCCCCCCATCCTGTGATTCAAACGGACAAACAAACTTTAACAAATACGATGAACTGGCAGGCTCGGACTGGCCCGCCGGCCCATCGGCCCGAGGGCCGGTGCGCCCTCATCCAAGAAAAACTTTGCGCCCCTAAGTGCATAAGCCGCTCTAATATTTTTTCACTCGTTGTACACAAGCTTTCTGATTAATGTACTAATTTTCGAAAATTCGTTTAGGAAATAATCCTCAGTCAACAGAAACAGCAAAAGAGAGATATTTTTTTTATTATAGCAAAAAAATTAAAGATACATCGAAACAATTTCAGGATCGAAACCAAAGTGGGCATCTTTGCATGCGATTGAGAGAGAAAACGTGTACCCAGGGAAAACTTTAGTAGGCACGGCGCCCTGGGCTGGAATTTTTCTCATCTCTTCTTTCAATGATATCTTTTAGCTTTTAACCAAATATTTTGCATACATTCAGTCCTTTAGCATACATTCAGTACCTTTCCCCTTTTAAAGCCGGACCTGAATGCACCTATAATTAAAACTGAGTTTTATGAAAATAACTTGAGAAAGGAAAGAGATATATATCAGAAGGCAAAAAACTGTTTGTGGGAATTTTGTTGTTGATCGGAAAACATTGTCTTACTTTTCGAGGAATGCAAACTTGTTGACACTAGGGGTGATTCTGTGTAAAAAAAAAAATCTGAGATTCATAGCAAATTTTCTGAAAGGTTACAACAGGGGGGGGGGGGGGGGAATCCCCGGCATTAACTACGTGTTTTTTTGTTTTTTTTTTCGTGTCCCTTTGACAAAATTTGTCGTTCTTTCGCGCACTTTTAACTAAATTTGTCGTTTTATCGCGATCTTTTGACGAAACTTGCCTTTTTCGCGATCTTTTGACGAAATTTGCCATTTTTTGCAATTTTTTGACAAAAATCGGGATTTTTTCGTGATCCTTTACGAATTTTGTGTTATTTTCGCGATCCTCTGACGAAATTCGCGTTTTTCCCGTGATTCTTTGACGAAATTGGAAATTTTTCTTCGAACGATTGACGAAATTGATCTTTTTTGGCGATCATTTGTCGAAATTCGCGATCTATTTTATGTCCGAATTTTCGAATTTATGACCGATTTTTTTTTAATTTTCGGAAATGATTGCACAATTTTTTGGAATTTTCGTAAAATTCGGAACAGAATCACCCTTGGTTGACACTTCTGGATTACAATCCTGCAAGCTGCGGAATTAAACGGCCAGCATTTTTTTTGCTCACAAAATCTACAACATAACTTTCGGTTACTAACCTTCGCTTTATTTAATGACAGACTTTCCGTGGTTAAATAACTATTAAGAAATTCTAGTATGTATTTTAAATAAAAAAAGATATTTAATTTAATTTAATCATGGAAAAATCTATTATTAAAGCAATGATTAATATTGAGAAAATGTGATAGATTTTTTGAACTAAAAAACGTTGGCCACAGGATCCTGCAGCTTCCAGGATTACAATCCTTGGGGCATTTCTCTAAATTGTCGAAATTTAAATATTTCCCTTGATCTCTAATTATGTTAATAGTTTTACAAATCATGGGAAAAGTGTGCTGAGAAGAATAAAGTTTGTGAATTATTTTAAGATTTTTGACTAATAAAAGGAAATTTTTGGTTCCCCTTTTTGTAAAAACCTTTTAATAGAAAAATATCAATTCAGCAAATAATATCTTAAGACGAAACGCAATTTTTCACCTTGATTCAACATAAAATATATAATGGGACCAATAAAAAAGGTACACAATCTTACTTAAAAGGCGACTAATGTAATGAAAAAAATGTTACAAGTTTAAAATATACATTTTATTTAAAATTTCTTAGTACTTTCAAGCCTTCCAGGCTCATCATCAGAGAATATCTTAATAACTAAATGTTGTTTATTTATACAAATACGTCACTTTCTCTTGAAAATGAGAGAGCCAATAATTACTAGAGTTGAAAGTAGAAGTAGCAGTAGCAGTTTCTTGGATTGAATTTAATTAGATGAAATATATATTATTATTATTAATTGCAGTTCCATTTTATTTATGATAAAATTTATTTTAATTCCGATTTTATCATAAAATAAATGGAATTGCAATTAATAATAATAATATATATTTCCTCTAATTAAATTTAATCCAAGAGACTGCAACTGCTACTTCTACTTTCAACTCTAGTAATTATTGGCTCTCTCATTTTCAAAACAAAGTGACGTATTTATATAAATAAACAACATTTAGTTATTAAGATATTCTCTGATGATGACCCTGTAAGGCTTGAAAGGTTAAAGGCTAAGAGGTTTAAATAAAATGCATATTTAAAACTTGTAACATCTTTTTCATTACATTAGTCGTCTTTTAAGTAAGATTGTGGAGCTTTTTAATGTTCTTATTATACATTTTATCAATTCAGTATTTTATGGATACATAAAGTTATTTTTAAGGATACAAAATGCCTCTTCCTACCTGACTCATAAAAGTAACTGCTATCACATTGTAACAGAAATTGAATTTATCTCATTTTTAACAGACTGATAACTAATTCTTATTGCGTTAAATAAATATACTTAAAAATAAAGTTGAAGCCCTTAGAAGCACCACAGCAACTCTATTTGGTGCCTAATGCAAAAAACCTTCTTAATTTCTCTACCGCTTCCAGTGCATCAATGGTGGTAATTGGAATAAAAGCAGTTACCCCTTACTAATTCGCTAAAAATAATCATTAAAAAATCTCTAGGAACCAATAGACTGGGTATAATGTCTACTAATTATTGTTATCTATAGGGGAGACTAGGGACGGTTCACCATACGGGAGACTTGACCCACCCATCAATTTTCATATTTAAAAGAATTTCAGAGTTTTATCAATAGGTGTCAACCAATGCTACTGGAATGCTTCTAACAACAGTCTTTGTTTCATAGAAATAGTTGAAATAGGTGTGGAAAAAATCAATTGTGAGGCGTTTCCAACCTAAAAGTTGTGTTTTTTTAGAAATATTTTGTAAGCTTTTTTCAAATGAATTATATCATAGAAATTTAAGTAAGTAGGTTCAAAGTAATGCAGAAATATCGAGCTTTCATTCCAGGCATAAAGACTGTACAGTAAGTTAGGCTTAACATAACAATGTGGTATTCTTTAGAAAAGGTCTATGTAAGGAGGCTTGCTCAATGCTCTCTTAATTAAGTGGTTTTGGAAAACTTTTTATTATACACTGTGCATAATGAAAAATTAATGGTATATACATAAAAGAATGTAAATTTATTCTGTAAAGCTTAAGTAAAATGGTGTGATGGAAAAGAAAATGTTTAAAACTGACTAGAGAAAAATTGCCAGAAAATGGGAAAGTTGATAGGAACTTTTTTCCATTTAAATATTGCTTACAATAGGTAAATAGAACCAATGGAAAAGACTAGAAAGGATGAAAGCAGAAGTCTTAACTTTTAGGGGCAGTGGTATGTTTATAAAACCCCTTAATTTTAATTCCGAAACATCACAGTGACACCAGAGTTTTGCTAAAATCTTTTCATTTAACGATTTAACATGTATGTGAAATATAGCCTTTTTTCTTTTTTCCAAATAAATTTGTTCATAAATTCCGGTGCCAGTCATTTTTTTTTTTTTTTTTTTTTTTTTTACATTTTAGAACTGAAAGTAATTTGCCCCTTAAATGTTTAAATCATGTTAATGATAAGTTAAGTGCTCATGCGGCTGCGAAAGAACATAGCATCGATCGAAAAACTTTAGAAGGTATGCAGAAAAATTTCACCAAGGTGAATACAGTGAGATTAAGCCAAACTATGTGATAACTAGATTTGTCAGATCAAGTGTCACAAAAAACAGAACAAGAAGATAAAAAAAGAGGGACAGTGGCTACTAAATCCGGACATAATAACATGAAACACTATGAAAACGGAACCTGTCTCTAGCAGAATACTGAATTAAATGTTAAAATTTCATTTTTCCTGCTGTACAGTTATACCTGCTCAGACAAAATCCTGTTTAAAACAAAAATTTTCTTCTCTGGTTTGAGATTGCTTCTTAACAGGTTTGTTTAAGCCTCATATTTAAAAAATATTTTTTTTTATAATAATTAAAGGATGTAGAATAAAGTTATTTTGCTTTTTTTTAAACTGATTTTATTTCTCTTCACAAATAGTGCAATATAAAACAAAGTGGGTCAACCCTCTCATATGTGGGGAGCCTTGACCCATTATTTTTTCATGAATAAAACAATCATTTTTCAAATATGTTACACTTATGTAGTAATTTTATTTTGATAACTGATTGTATAGCGAATAAAATGATATATAGAACTTTAATCTTTCTATGTTCAATATTTAAAAAACAAAAAAATTATTTTGTAAAAAGTGGGTCAACCCTCCCTAGTCTCCCCTAAATTATATTTCCGAAGTCGTCTTAAAAAATTGTACCAATTTTTAATTTTCAAACCCATTTTTAGGTGCGTTTGTAATTATATAAATACGTAGCACCTATAGTCGTCGTTCAGTCCGTCCGTCCGCATATAACAGAGCAAAAACTACGCAACAGAATAGTCTGAAATTTTAAATATATAATTGTTGTAATATTTTGTCGAGCCATTCAAATTTTAGGAAAATCGGATGTATAGTTTAATTACAGGGCCAGTCAATAGTTTTCTGTTACGTTACGGCCAATGGGAAAAAAATATTTCAAGTGCATTATAATGATGTTACAGCCTTTCGAACAATATGAAATTGATATGCACTTATGAAGTGCACTATATACATTCAGTACCATATGTGGTGAATTTTTTTTTTATAAAACTAGCTATAGTACGAACGCACGTCATTTGCCACGTTTGACGTGGAAATTTCCAACTTGTTGATATCTTACTTGAGTTTCAAACACTCTGGAAATGGGATTGTTTATCTATATTATCTTAAATCTTGATAGAGTTAGACGAGTGTAAATTTAAGGATGCTAAAGTTAAACCCATTTGAAAATTTTTAATTTATATCTTCATAAATGTCATATTATTGATCTTTTATTAATTTATTAAAGAGATACACGAAATAGTTCCAAATGTATTACAGACTTTTTTCTCTATTCAAAAAAATTTTGTTTCAATTATTAAAACTATTAATAAATTCATATTAAAAAATTATGAATTATGACCAACATTAGTTTTGAGTACAGCAAACCGCAATCGTTAAAAACGTTTATGTGTACGTTTACAGCTCATTTGAATAATTATTTTTCGAGATACAGAAAAATTTAACCTTTCCCTAATTTAAGGGGACCCGTCTTTTTTTATCAGAAGAGCCACAGAAAAAAAAAGTCACAGATAATTACCAAAAACATTTTGTAGGATTTTCTTTAATGTGAAGTAAGTTTATTATAAGTTTAAAATTACTGTATAATTTTACTGGTGACTAATTGCGGTTTTTTCGATACTTTTTCTTGTAAGATCGTTATTTTATTTTCCGAAATTTATGGATAAACTTCTAACACTGTCTGTTTTATAATTGTATTAAGATTTGAGAAAATTATCTAAACTATATATCTTTCTTGGCTGGCAAAGAATAAAAAAATTGTGTTAAAAATGGATGTTACCATTTGAAAAATCAACGTTCGTGCATATTTTAATATAAAGACGACCCCCAAAGCAAAATTTATAAATAGCATTTAATAATCGATATTATACCAATCAATTGGTACCTATGTTTATATATATATATATATACGGTCATTTGCAGGAGAATTGGGAGGGGATAATCACTTTTTCCCCATGATTCTTATAAGATATCTATTGACAAAAGAATAAAATAAGAAAGCGTTAGCCTTGATATAAGTCATTTACTACAAGCTAATCTGTGTTCACCTTACTGGAATTTTTAGATACTACATTATCCGTTTTAGAAAATTGCGTAAAATTCTGTAGATTTTATGAAATTTTAAACATGCACGGGTTAATATAGCGAAGCTTTCTATTTAGACTCAGATACATTATTTTTTAGCTATTTTCATATCTGGTGCTATGCGAACCTATGTTAAACCTTGTCAAGCTTGCTTGTGTTGTGCCTATAGGCACAACAGAAGCAAGTAAAATTGACGTGAGTTCGTTAAATACTTTTGCGCCCTCTGAAAATCCAAGGTCTGCGCCTTTTTCCATGGTCCAGTCCGACCCTGTGAACTGGCGACATTGTCCAGATAGCTCAAATCCTGCTGACCGACTTACAAGAAGACTCTCACTTCTCGACCTCGAGAGCGATGATCTATGGTGGTCAGGGTTTCCATGGTTAATTAAAGATGCAAATTTATGGCTTAAGAAAGACAGAGAAGTCGATGAAGATATGAAACAACTAGAAGCTAAAGGAAAAGTAATTTTCCAAAACCTTTGTTCATCAGAACACCGAAAACCACTTATAGAGATTGAGCATTTTAGTTCTTTCTAGAAGGCAATTAGAACAGTGACAAGAATTAAAATATTTGTCTTCAATCTAAGAAGCCCAATTAAACGTAAAGGTGCATTATCTGCTGAAGAATTGAAAGAAGCTGAAGAATTATTAATCAAAGAAGTACAAATAAAAAATTATAAGGAAGAAATTGAGTCATTAGAAAAAGGAAATCCTGTTAAGAAAACCGCACGAATTTATTCAATTTATTCAATTGATTTTTACGTTCAATTACGTTAAGTTCAATTCATCAATTTAAAACTCCTGAAAGACACAAAAACTTAAAAATTGGAGATGTTGTCTTAGTAGATGGTACTGCTAAATTTAAACTGTTGTGGGATTTAAGAATAGTTAAGGAAGTCATTCTTGGTAGAGTTAAATTATTCGTGCTTACATAATAAAAACTGCTAAAGAGCTGCTGAGAAAACCAGTACAACTTTTGTATCCTTTGGAACTAGATTGTTGAATGATAAAACCAGTACAACTTTTGTATCCTTTGGAACTAGATTGTTGAATGATAAATGATATCAGTATTTATTTGATTTTTTTTTCTACTTGTGATGTTTGAATATCAAAATGTGTTTGTTTTATAAATTCATAGTTGGAAATATTTTTTGTGTGTGTTTTGCAATTTGTTATTTATCCATTTAGTAAAACTGTTTCATTTTATGCATAATTGTACCTTATTTAAATTGAAAAGGTTATTGAATTAATAATGGTATTTAATTTGTTTACATTATGTCTATATATGATAGAAGAATAAGGCCATAATTAATTAATAAAGGGTGTTTACTATTTCTTGATTATTATTACACTTCAAATTAATACAGATATTTACAAAGTTACGGGAGGGTAGGGGTTTTTTGAGGCATCTGCCCGCGGCATCTGAGAATTCTGCGGGACCCTTGTCCGGTTTCACAGCGACTTTAGTTCTCGTCTAGAGCTAGTTAGATCGTCCGATCTCGGCCACTTCTAAATGAAATCTGAGCTTGGGCTGTTAATTTGTTTCCAAGCTCAGGGATGCAAAAATGTGCATCAGCAGTTTCAATTCCATCTGCGGTTCTGAAGTCGCTATTTTCTCATGGGAACTGCTGACGTATCTTGTTGCTAGGATGAGAGTGTTTTGGGAACTCTAAACCACAAATCACACATGTATATATATATATTCAGTTAACCTTATTCAGGTAAAATATCGGGCCAGATATGTTCATGTAGTCAAGTCAATGCTGTGCTTCGAAGCGCCTACAGGAAGTAGAAACCTTCCCTTCCCGCTTAATTTCCAACGAACTTGGAAATGGAACTAAAGATTGTTTGCATAAGAGGTATTCGAAGACGAAGTGCAGCAACTGATTTCCCATTGATTGAGACCCGTAGGCCCCTCCCTCTGGTAGTCAGCTGCCACGAAGCAAAGACACGATAAATGTCGGTCGTTCAAGGTATATATTAAGTTCAAGTAGGCAAAGGGAAAACCTTATAAAAAAAAGGCCCTACAGGTCCACATATTTTTCCTTTTTTTTTCCCCAATACAATTGAAATAATAAATTTTCCTAACACTATAAAAATTACGATAAAGATTATAAATAATATGTACAAGTACGTTCTCCTACAGATATTTTTTTTCTAAGACTTTTTATGTGGAATCTTAGAGACTCCATCCATAAAAACTAAAGTTTTGCGATAACATCTTGTTGCACAACTACGCTCTGGTAGATTTTTTTCAAGATAAACTGCTAACTCAAAGAAGGATTCGATTTGAAGTTCTATTTTTATTTTTCCTAGAATCTCAGTAATTTTGGTAAAACCATTATCAAACTCATTCAGCTGGTATAGCTGTACCGGGGCAGGAGGCTACCTCTTGGGATCGGGCTGCGCAATTTTCTTTTTAGCTGGTTGCTTTATAGTCCAGGCAATAGAGACAGTATAGGGGCTCTACCTAGCAAAATCCATGGTAGTTCTGGGAAAAGGCTTACTATATGTTTTTGGGTCGCTGAATCCGAATGTTTAACTTCCCACCAAAATTTCCCCCGGCAACCCCCCCAAAATTTTGGTAAAATGCCCCCCCCCCCAAAAAAAAAGGTTTTTATTAAAAAAATCAATTTTTGTATTGTTTTAGGTAAAAAGTATCTAGAAATTCAGAAAGTAGACAAAATTTGCAACAAATTAGATATATGACATTATGACGTAGGATGAAGAGGGAGGGGGGATCTGCCTCGGAACATGCGCTGCGGTGCTGTGTGGACTGAGTTGCGCAATTCCACTTAACCACTCACATCGTTTACATTCGCCCTCCCATCTCCCCTCCGAACTTTCCCTATAAGGTTTACTTCAAGTTTTTTGGGTCGCTGAATTCGAATTTTTAACTTCCCCAAAAATAATTGTTTTTAAATTAAATTTTTTATTGTTTTAGGGGATAAGTATGTAGAAATTTAGAAAGTAGACAAAATTTGCAACAAAAAGGATAGATGACATTATGACGTAGGATAAACGGGGAGAGGGGGGGGGGGCTGCCTCGGAACATTCCTCGCGCGCTGTTCTCAAAAACCAAATTTTTTCAAAAAATCAATTTTTGGGATGTTTGCCGGTGGAAATTTTGGTGGGAAGTTACAAATTCGGATTCAGCGGCCCAAAAAACATAGAGTCGAAATCCAGAACTAGCATTAATTTTGCCAGGTAAAATCCCCTATTGCCTGGATGCATAACTTAGTGCACATAGCGCCGCAGTGCATGTTCCGAGGCAGCCCTCTCCCTCCCCGTTCATGTCCCCGTTCCCCGTAATGTCATATATCCTATTTGTTGAAAATTTTGTCTACTTTCTGATTTTCTACATACTTTTCCCCTAAAACAATAAAAAATTTAATTAAAAAACAATTATTTTGGGGGGAAGTTAAAAATTCGGATTCAGCGACCCAAAAAACTTAAAGTAAACTTTATAGGGAAAGTTCGGAGGGAAGGTGGGAGAGCGAATGTAAATGATGTGAGTGGTTAAGTGAAATTGCGCACTTAGTCCACGCAGCACCGCGGCGCATGTTCCGAGGCAGATCCCCCCTCCCCCTTCATCCTACGTCATAATGTCATATATCGAATTTGTTGCAAATTTTGTCTACTTTCTGAATTTCTAGATACTTTTACCCTAAAACAATAAAAAAAATATTTTTTTAATAAAAACCTTTTTTGGGGGACATTTTACCAAAATTTGTGAGGGTTGCCGGGGGAAATTTTGGTGGGAAGTTAAAAATTCGGATTCAGCGACCCAAAAAACATAGGGTAAGCCAACTTCCAGAACTACCATTAATTTTGCCAGGTAAAATCCCTTATTGCCTGGACTATTAGGGTAACTTCTCTATTTTTAGTTTTATCATTTTTCGTTTTTGCGACATCCGCGTAACTTTTACGAAATTGTGGTTTTAAGGGGTACTTTTTGCACCCCTTATAATTTGCCGGATGCTGTGAATGGCAATTGACGCAGGACGGCGGCGGAAGTTCCGTTTTATCCTCCGTATTGGAGGTATTTAACTTTTTCCTGGGACAATCCGGAGATTTATGAGCTGCACCGCAGCCAACACACGAGGGCTCCATGAAGCACTGCGCAGATCTATGGAAAAACACTTGGCAATTCCAGCACTGCGCAGCTTTTCTGGGGGCCCTGTACATCCCTACCTCAATACGTATTTTATAAAGCGATTTTAGTTGCAGAATACTTTTTGAATTTTTATTGCGCGGTAAGTGCAAGAGAAAGAGAGGGAGAACCCTCTCGTCTTTGCGGCTCTCCATCTGCTGCACTACATTTATGACGTCATAGCCGATTTTATTAGCTTCCTTTTCTACATTTTCAGTTTTGATGCTCTTAGGGAGTCCCCTAATAACCACCTTCATAGGTGCTTCGACATCTGGAACTACATAAAATTGGAATTTAAGTTCCTTTAAGTAACCGACAATTTTGTTTTTATCTGCGAAGGTTTTGGCTAAGATTTTAACCCATCTTCGCGAGATCTCGACGCGGAAATCTGTGACGCAATTAGTCTCAATATTTGAAGTAAATTCAGTTATATCATTTATCTCCCTAACCATAATGGGTTTGGGGGGCTTTTCTTTATTTTTAACTAATTTAATATCACTATTTTGCTCTTCCTTAGCGGAGGACTCATTTACATCTAAAATAGGCTCCGGGATGGTACTCGAGGCGCCATCTTCCGGACTCACACCTGACTGATCCTGATCCATGTCCTCTGATTCAGAGGGTAGATCGACTTTCAACGCAGTTTCCAATTCAATGTTAAAATTTGCCTCATTGTTGCTTTTTAGTGCTCGGTGCAACTAGACCAGCTGTGATACTAACAGTATTATTAACTTCTTTCTTTCTCGACTTTTTACTTTTCTTAGGAATTTGCTCATTAGGTAACTCTAAATGATTCCTATCCTGTGCATACTCCTGAAGGGAGAGCTTAACTTTTTTCCAATCCCAATTTCCTGACTTATCAAAAAGAGAGAGAATCTCATCATCAAGATTCTCAATAGTACTACCGTCTACTTTTTCTCTAATAAAGTTATCTAAAGGTGATCCTTTTGGGAATCAAATCCGGGTTAGATCTAAAATCAAGTGGACCGAGAATTGCGCCTGAACTAAAAGACATACTACCTATGTCCGCTCCAGGTTCCGTCCTCATTGCCGTGCAGCAGTCGTTAGGCTCCGAAGCTACGTCACCTACCGGTAAATCACCGCCCCCTGAATACTAGGCCTGAGCGCTGACACAAAAATGGCGGCTGCCGAAGGCGGATTTTTTTAAACGTAGGTACGGTCCCTTAAATGTAGACACTAGTATTTTATAAAAGATTTCTCTGACTCGTTTAATCTCAGAAAAGTAAAGCTGAAAAAACTTAAAAAAATTATTGGTACGAATATTTAAGGGACCGTACATACGCTGAAAAAAATCCGCCTTCGTTAGACGCCATTTTTGTGTCAGCGCTCAGGCCTAGTATTCAGGGGTCGATGGGTAAATGCTACTGGCATACGTGGCCTTTACAAAGGCCTTTCGCAAATACCGGTTACGGTGAGAGATCACTGGCAGGGAAGATCATTGGAGGTGCTGACACTTACGCTGTTATATGTTCATGTAGCTACCTGTTATAAGAGTGTCATTTTTTTTTTATTTATATTGATCATAACTTTATTATTTTATGTTTAATTCTTTATACTTCAACACCTGTAGATTGAAAATTTTCTATTTTATCATTTGAGTTGTGAATTAAGGTTATGTTTATTATGAGAATGTGTTTATGTTGATTTATCATTATGTACTCTCATGAGTTCAGGTGAGGGGTGTGTGGAGAATTATGTTTTAACGCCAATTGAGCGATAAATGAATGGCGTTCGTTGTTTTGTTTACGAGGGTTGCTCTCTTCCTGGTTTCTCTGTCTGTATGAGTAGGTGTGTCTTGATAGAATGTTTCAAGAACATGTTTTCGCTTTTTACTGTAAATAGATGTAGTATAGTGTATTATAGCTGTAAATATGTCTTCCAATAAAAAAAAGAAAGAGAAAAAATGATATCCCGTCGAATTAATTGATTATCCCCAATTTGATAATCCCCAATTGATTTAAATTAAGATAGCGTTAGTTAAGAAACCGGTCGCAACATGAGGTGTTCAGCTATAAGTATCCAAAATTTCAAGTCTTCAACTTAATTAGGGGCTCAGTTAGAAAAAAAAAAAAAAAAAAAAAAAGCTTAAAATACACAAGTTAGAGCCCATAGGGGTAAATATAAGACTTTTTCAAAATTTTATGGTTTGTCGTTTGATGTGAGGTTTTCAGCTATAGGAATCCAAAATTTCAAGTCTCCAACATATATAGTTTCTAAGAACGGGCTCTGTGACAAACAGACAGACGGGGGACTGAGACGAATAGGGTTTCGTCAGATGAACGAAACCCTAAAAATCACTGCAAAAAGCAAGATAAAACGCTATAAAACACATAAAAATTTCGCGAAAATTTTAAAAATCGCTCCATACAAAATGAGCAAATCAGCTGTGGCTGACATGTCATGGATTTTAATGAAAATCAGCATATAAATAGATCAAATTTATTTATGAGAAAACCCAAAATAAATTATTTCAGAATTGTTTATTTAAGTATTAAAACTTACTGTAAAATTTGATACAAAATCGAGGTTTTGTCTACATAGTTCAAATTTCAATTTTGATTAATAACCTTAGGGATGGAAAAACTATATCAAGAATTATTTATAACTAAGATTAAGAATAAATAATAAGTATTAGCTTGGGATAATTTAGTAATTGTCTTTTTATTCCTTAATGGGGGAAAAAATGAAATAATTTCTATGACATAGAAACGTTCGTTCTTGCCTTCAGTTTCTTTTTGCCCCAAAAATATTTTAAAATAGAATGGGATTAAATAAATAATTGTATCGTAATTCTAAATCGATATAGATGGCAACAGTAAATTTGCAAGGAAAAAAAATCCTTTGGAAGATGGTCAAAAACTCTCCACCAAAACCAAATAAACAGAAATTCTCTAATTGAAAGCCAAAACATAATCCGATAGGTCTTTTAAAGATATACTGTGATTGATTAGAAAACATTAAAACCATATTATTATGAGATTAAAAAATATATTATCAACTGATTGTCTATGTCACCATGGAATGGCAGATGCAATGTGGCTAATTTTAATTGTGTTTCAATTGTGTTATGTTAGGAATCAAAAGGTGTCGGCGATAGCTTCATTATGGACTGTAGAAAATACTTAAAAATACTAAATGAATTGTATGCGTACTCGATGGATTGTCCACATTTACAAAACATAACAAAACATTTATTATTTACAAAAATATTCCAAAGGGACTGGCAGCGGTTGATTCACTGCGCTTACGTCTAAGAACACATCATACTCAACTGGCAGGGAATTCTCGCCCGCGCCCCTTTCAGTCCAGAGCACTTGCAGCGCCCTCTCACTAACAATTATGATGCACGGAGGAAACACTCCCCCGGGGATTGAAATGCAATTTTCAATATACATTAACACATAAATTTGCAAAAATTATTATACAAGAAAAAATTATAAGATATAACAACTTACATGCACAATGATAATACAAGAATAATTTCACTATAATACTAGATTAAATACAGAATAATATATTTTTTAGAGTTTGCTTAAAGAAAGAAAGGAAATTGTTACTAAACTGGTAATATACGGACATCTCTGACGTTTCTTTTAAAAATTCGCCCATCTGGCAAGCGTAAATTCACCGTTCGAATTATATTATCTCTTCCCTTAATAACTTCAACTATTCTACCAACCAACCATTTGGTGGGGTGGAAGGTAAATTTTCCTGCTTTATTAGTACCAAAGTTCCTTTCTGTACATCATCTTTTTTAAACTTGCATTTCCCCCTCTGTTGGAGATTATTCAAATAGTCGCGTTTCCAAAGTTTCCAAATTTGTTGGCTAAATTTGGTGACTCTCTGCCATTTTACTAATCGATTTTCATTAATCTCGTCTAGTTGAGGTTCGGGGATCGAAGTGATTAGCCTACCGATAAGAAAATGTGATGGGGTCAAGGTTTCAAAATTTTCGAAATCTGGGGATAGTGGGGTAAGGGGACGGAAGTTCAAAACTCCCTCAATTTCCGCTAGTATCGTTAAAAATTCTTCTAGAGTTAATTTTTGACCACCTATTACCCTTTTCAAATGAAACTTGAACGATTTTCTGCTGCCTCCCAGATGCCACCAAAATTCGGAGACTTGGGAGGAATAAATTTTCATTTGATACCTTCCTGGGTTAAAAAGTTACACAATTCCTCATCTGGGAAACTAACCAGTTTATGCAATTTTTTCAACTCGATGTCAGCTCCGATTAACGTTTTTGATCCGATAGGATTTTTGCACATTTCCCTCTTCTGCCAAAGAAACGTTTTAGACTAGCTATAAAAGCCTGAGTTGTGAGATCTGAAACAAAGTCCAGGTGCATTGCTTTGGTGCATAAACATATATACACTACTACATAAACCTTATTCAATACGCCCTTCCTTTGATTTTTAAATTTAATAGAAAAGGGTCCACAGTAATCCAGGCCTGTCACCGAAAATACAAAATTTGGTGTCACATGCTCCCTTGGCAGATCGGCCATCAACTGGGAGCTGACAACAGGCTTATTTTTGAAGCATGTTATACATTTGTGTACAATTTTCCGGCAATTATTCCTGCCATTAAGTGGCCAAAACTTCTGTCTAACATGGAAAAGCAAGGCTTGTGGGTCTAAATGAAAATACTTCAAATGGAAATAATTTAGGATAATATCCGTTAACTTATGATTGGTAGGCAACACAATTGGAAATTTAGAGTTGAGCGGCAAATCGGCATGCGATAAACGGCCGCCAACTCTAATTAACCCTTCATTTCCTAGGAATACATTTAAAGAAGATAATCTACTTTTGTGTGGAACAGACTTACCTTTTTCGAGACATTTTATTTCTTCCCGAAACTCACCCTTTTGTGCTGACCGAATTAAAAATAATTCGGCTTGCCTCACCTCCTCAAGGCTTAAAGTTCCACTTCTTCTTTTCTAGGGATTACGACAATTATAAAAAAATCTAAAAATAAAACTAATTATGCGTATTAATTTCATGAAATTATTAGTAGTCGAAAAAATATGTTCAATCATAGAAATGTCATTGGAAATAGACAAAGTGGTAAAGTCATGAGTAATGTTCACGGAGTCTCTTTTTAGTTCGTTTAAATAGATCTCCTGATCTGGAACTACTAGTAATTGTTCGTTATTACACATATCTAATGAATCCTTCAGAATTTCTGGACCAGTACACCGTTTGTGATTCTGAATAAGACTTTCAGATTTTTCACCTCTTGTCAGCAGGTCTGCAGGATTCTCGGACCCTGCACAGTGAAACCACCTGGATGGGTCTGTCAGCGATTGGATCTCTTTTACACGGTTGGACACGAATGATTTCCACCTATTTGCAGACCCCTTGATCCAATAAAGGGCAATCTGCGAGTCTGTCCATAGAAACATAGGAGATGGTCCCTTGCGATATAGCACCTTCTTCACATCACAAGTTAAACGCGCTGCTAGTAACGCACCTAAGAGTTCTAGCCGGGGTAATGACACCTTTTTCAAGGGTGCCACTCTGCTTTTTGATGTAAGCAAATTAATGGAAGATTGGGTCTTTGAATATGTTTGTAGATATATGACAGCACCGTATGCCCTGGGACTGGCATCGGTAAAGTTGTGCAGTATTAATTTATATTCAGAACCTTCAGGGAACTGAAACACATTTCTGGGAATCTTTATTTGTGCTAATTGGGGTAACTCGGAACACCATTGTTCCTACAGCTTTGAAATATCGGGGGCAATTCTTCATCCCATGTTAAATTCCTACTCCATAGTTCTTGAAACAACCGTTTAATTCTTATAGTAAATGGCGATATGAGACCCAAGGGCAAGGGGTCAAAAATTCTGCCTGCTACTTGCAGAACGAACCTCTTCGTATTTTTTGCCTTGCACAAAAATTCTAATAAATTATCGATTTCCATTATCAACATGTCCTGTTTAGGTTGCCACAACAGTCCTAATACCTTATGTGTTTTATTTTCCTCAAAGGTCTGAGGTAAAGTACTAAAACCGTTCTTCTCCCACGATTCCATTACTAATTCGTTGTTCGATATCCATTTTCGGAACGTCATACTAGCTTCCTTCATAATTTTGCGTGATTGTTGTGAAATTTTCAGTGCATCTTGTACAGTGTCGGTACCGGCTATCAGATCATCCACGTAAATACAACTGTTGAGGATTTCGGTTGCTATCGGATATTCCTTATTAAATTTACTAAGATGTTGTTTGATGGTGGCTGAAAATAAAAACGGGTTTGAGTTCAAACCAAATGTTAGGCGTAAGAATCTGTACATAATAACTTTAAACTCATCACCGTTGACAGGATTGTCATCTATAAACAGGAATCTTAAAACGTCCCAGTCTTTTTTGTTGATCGAAATTTGTAAAAATGGCTTCTCTATGTCGGCCAAAACAGCAATTTTATTTAATCTAAAAAAAATCAATAAATGGAAAATGTTCGGATTTAGGTTACTGCCTGCGTCTAAACAGTCATTTAGTGATAACTGTCCTGCTTCATGGGAACTCGCATCAAAAACAATGCGACATTTCGTGTATACACTGTCTTCTTTGAATACCGTATGGTGGGGTAAATAAAAAATCGGGTTGTTAGAATTTTCTTCTGACTCAGGAACAATTTCAATAATTTTCATTTCTAAGTATTCATCTAAAATTTTACGATAATTTTCATATAAACTTGTATCGCGTTTCATTCTTTTTACGAGAGTAGCGAGCCGTGTTTCAGCTATCTTGTAATTATTGTCTAATTGTTCCCACTTCCGTTTCCATGGGAGACAGATTTCATATCTATTATTTGTAAACCGCACTTTTTCCCGAAACCTCTCTAGGATATCTTCATTTGTTACATTATCTGGATCATCCCTTATTCCTAATGTCTCTAAATCCCAAAAGGCCTTCAAATTTAATTCATCTTGATTTTCTAATAAATGGCAATTATATTTAGTTTCATTTTTAACATGTATAACTCCACCTGCAATCCATCCTAAGTGAGAGTTTTGTAAAATTATAGAAGTGTCAGGAATTTTTATTTGACCAGCTAATAACAATTCATAATAACACCTGAATTCGCTGAGGTTCAAAACATCTTGGGTTCGCATACATCAAATTCTGTGGTAGGTGCAGATTTGAAATCTCTGCGCTACACATAGGGATTAAATCTTAGGAACCAAAAACATTTTAGAGAATTTTTTAAATGTTCTATCTTTGTTTGAAATTTCGACATGTATTCTGTTTTTAATTTTACAGATTGCATCATTAAATCCGGAAATCGCTGACTTTACTTTATATTTATCTAGTCCCAGCATGTTTGCTGCGGAAAAGGTAATTAAAGATATGTTACTGGCTGTATCTAGTCAGTGGCGTAGGAACTTTGTACAACTAGGGGGAGCCGGGGCATATACTGTGGAAAGCTAGTGGCGTGGATCATTTATTCATAATTTCATTCATTTCGGAGGATTCCTACATAGTAGTGTTGCACTTTTCACAAACAGGAGTATAAAATAGAAGCATATCAAAAGATCACCAACTCTTTAATCCAGTTAAAATGATCTTTATTAGATATGCTTGATACATAGAAATTTAATTTATGTACGATCCCGAATCTCTTCCAAATCAATTTTAAAGGCCTCCTTTTTATAAAATGTAAATATGCAGTAGCATCAAGTGGTTGAGTCTCTGTTAACCATATTGTTGTTCGGAGGTGTGTTTGAACACGGCGAAGAGCGCTGGAAGATCTCTCAGCTGTTGCTACTGATGTCGGAATCGGCAAATTAAATTCTGCCAAAAGGTAAACTTCAGAAAATAATTTCCTCACTAATTCCTCCGATGACATAATTTTAATTGCGATCGACAACGCATTTCTGTCAGTTCCGCCTGGGATTAATGTTAGTAGAAACGTTAACTGAGTAGAAAGATTTGTCAAGACAAAATCGTCAGCACGTATTCCAAGGTTTTGTTTCAGATCTTCTGAAGTGGTTAAAGCTGTGTTCGTGAACATGGATTCGATCTTTATGAGAGAGTCAAAAGTTTTTTGATCAAATCGTTTTTTTAAGTCATTGGTAATAAGGTCCAGTGCTTGTCTGAAATTTACTCGCAGTTTTTCTTCTTGTCCAAGTTGTGCTGGAGCGGAGGGATGGCTTGTATATGCTCATATCTTATTGAAACTAGCTTTTGTCTGGAGACGCTCGTCATTTTCCTTTCCAAATTTAATGTGGACGCTTTTCTCTCTCATTTCTTGTAGAGAGTTTCGAAATGGCTATCCTCTCTCATACGTTGTATGGTTTCTTCTAACGTTGAAACGGCGTTCTTGACGCTTGCGGTAGGAAATCCAGTTGTTTGCAGAACTTTCGCCAAGATTTCGCAAGGGCCAAAAAGTTCCTTGGCCATGTTCATGCCAACAAATGAATTTTTTCAAGCTTCTTATGAAACCTTTAACTTCAGCCTTTTTTTCACGACGTAGTGCTGTTGGATCTTTCAATAATGCATCAAGAGTCTCTAACACTCTTGGATAATTTTCCACAAATCTCGATATTGCAGCAAATCGAACTGCCCATATGGTCGGGCAGAGAGGAAGCAACTGCTTTGGTTTTAAGTTTATGTTGCTTTCTTCTTCATTGTTAGGGCAAAGAACGATGTTCTTGAAGACATCTCTCCGTTTGGATGATTCTCTAATCAGATTCGATATCGTCTTGATCAAGCTTAAGGAATCTGCATTTAATCTGCTGAAATGCGCCATCTCTTGCAGTGCAAGGTCCAGGAATGATTTCCACAATGTACAAAAAAAGACTTCGGTTGCAACTCCTTGAATCTTGATTGGACGCCTCGCATGATTCCACTCATATTACCGGCTCCATCAAAACAATGTCCACGAAATTTATTTAGATCGATGTTGCAACGTTGAAGTTTGAAGTACAGTCGTGAAAAAAAAAGTAAACACCCCCCTACTAACTCCTCAACAAATTATCGTAGAAGAAAGTGACTGGTACCGAACAATTGGAAATAAATTCTACTTTTAAATGATGCATAAAAAATTTGCTTAGGAGGCCATTTACCTATTAAAACGAACCCAAACTTCATTTTTTTCAATGGCAATACCCAATTTTAACAAGAAATTTCAAATCTTTGGATCAAACTATACTTAGACACCAAATTTCCATTCATCTGAATGATAAGTTTTTGAATTATGAACATTCAAAATTTAGTGCTTCTAATGTTAAATTACATTTTCTTATTTTCATTAATATCTCCTGAAATTATACTCCTAATGTGCTATTTTTTTGTGTAGCAATAATACTAAAGTACCCAAACATAAATACGTACAATTTGCAATTTTTATAATTTTATGATATGAATTATGGAATTAATATTCGAAAATATTATGAATTGCAACCTACAATTATTTTTGATGGATTTACATTTATTAAGGTCTGTTTTATAGAAATCCAAAATTTCACATTTTCCTTCCAAGTAATCTTCAAATTATGCTTAAAAAAACGGCAAAATGATGGTTTAATGGGCGGTCTATGATAGAAGTGACTAGATATTTTGAAATTTCTTAGGCTATCCTCTAATATAGCAGTCTTCAATGACTGCTTGAGATGCCTTGATCAAGAAGGGGGCTCTCGCGGTCAACAATCGAGTACCGAACTTCGATTTGGATGCAGCCCCTAAAATACGCTCGTTTTAAAATAATTAATTTCTGGGAAACTTATTGTACGAATTGCATAAAAATTTGTTTTAGGCTAATTGAAGGGTGTAGAGTTCATTTATGCTGTCAGAATTATGTACTGCTATTGAAAAAACAAAGTTATGGTCTGTTTTAATATGTAGATAGCCCCCTACGCAAATTTTAAATGCATCATTTAAAAGTAAACTTTATTACCAATCATGTAGTACCAGTGACTTTCTTCTACGATGTTTTTTTGCAGAGTTAGTAAGGGGTGTTTACTTTTTTTTCCCACGACTGTACATCCTTTTTGAGTTTACTAAGTGTTTCCCCTGTAACGAGCATTGAAAAGTCCTAAAAACATGTCCTATGTTTTCTCCAAATGTTTCGTCAAGTATCGTACACATATTGAGAACTACTCTTTCTCGGCGACATCGGTTGTTCAGTCAGCAATGATGCCCCCCCCCCCCCCAAAAAAAAAAAAAAAAACTCGCTTTCTTCCTTTTTTCTAGCAGTGCACGCTGCATTGAGTGTACCAACATTTCCAAAATTTCCTTTTGATTGTCCCTGCTGGTCCATGTATCTCGCTTGGACAACCATGATTCAATTTCCGGACAAATTGTTCCCAATTCTTGCAGATAGACGTTTAAATTTTTATATCGGGCCGGCAGGCCCGCTTAAATTTTGTTTATCGGCTCAGCCTGGCCCGTTTATTTTGTTTATCGGCCTGCCCCGTTAAAAAAATTGTCCTAACTCTGCCGCCCAGCCCGGGCCTGGCCGAGTACGGGCCCGTGTAGACCTCTACCCCCTCCCCTTTCTCTCTTTTCTCTTTGTTATTTATTGTTTGAATTTCCTACCAAAAGTAGACTTTATTTTTTAATGTAAAAATGTATCGTAATGCGAGTCATGCGAGAATTTCTCATGGGGGAGCTGAGCCCGTCTGAAATATTCCAGGGAGAGCCAGAGCTCCCCCAGCTCCTACGCCTATGTATCTAGTATTGCAACAAAAGGAAAAAAAGAATCATTTCTTCCCCTGAAATAAACCACAGCTGTCGAAATTAAAGCGTTACGTTATAGCTGGCGCCAGACTCAGAATTCTGATCATAATTATTTTGACTGCTGAAGGTCTTCGCATTTGAAATAATTTCCACTGAATTAGTATTTACGTTATCTTCATTTTTGATCTGAGGTTGATTCATAATAAAATTACTTTGTTTTCATAATAAGATTTTGAAAAATTAGCTCCATGAAGTGTGCTATGGTGGTTAGAAAAACAAATTTTGCATCTATTATTTAATTTATTACACCGATTAACGGTATGATTAGATAAACAATTATAGCATAACTATAATTTTCGTATTTGATTCCATCTTTCTTGAACCGACAAATCTAAATATTTTTGACATCGAAAAATCAAATGTGGTTGTTTACAAAATGCGCAGTTAAGTTTGTCATTCTGTAAAACAAAACTTTTTTGCTTATGGGTAATTTCAAACCTAGGTTTCGTAACGATGTTGTTTTTTTTGTACATTTTCTAAAGCTTGAGCTCTTTTCAATAAAAAATCAATAAAAATATTCCATTCAGGCAATTCATTACAATTAAGAGACATTTCAAAAGCTTTTCTTGACTCGTCATCAATTCTTTGTAAAACAAAATACATTAGAATGGATTCCGATAAATTGTTATGTTTCAGTCCTAACTGTTTCAAGGCTCTTAAGTGGCTCAATAAATTATCTACCAGATTGCGTATTTCTTTCGCGTTTTCAATTTTTATTTTGTTATTACTCAATAACTCGGGCCAGTTAAGGCTGATTGTAAATAATACAGCTTTTGTGCATCATTTAGCTCAACGTTATTATCAATTAATGTGGTGAATTGTAACTTAAAATTCATCCACTCTGTGTAACGACCCGAAAATTGGGGTAGATTAATTGACGGCAATTTGATTTTTGCCTCATTAGAACTGCCTCTATCATTACTATTATTATGACTTTCAACATTAGAAATACTAGGCTTTATTAAATTAAGAAGACTTACTTCGATAGCTTCTAACTGTTCTTCGATTTCGGTCAAGGAATTTTCAAACTCCTGTAAAATCCTCATCGGCTATAATAGAATATGCTTCATTTCGTAGTTCATCAGTCTTCTTTTTTAACATTTGAAGAGAATTTAATTTCAAATCCAGTTCTTTAGGGCCGAGTTTCGATTTCAATGCATTTGATATTCTCGTAACTTGACCGCGTATATTTCCTCGTTTTCGATTCAGGACCACAGTTCCTGAAATCACTGGAGTAGCAACAGACATTATATCTATAAATTCTATATCAAGGTAATTCGAGTAATCCAAGGGCGTTGATTCTTCAAACAGTGTTCTAAATGAGCGCTCCGGCTCGACTGACCAAAAACTTTGTCGGCGATAGCTTCATTAAGGACTGTAGAAAATACTTAAAAATACTAAATGAATTGTATGCGTACTCGATGGATTGTCCACATTTACAAAACTTAACAAAACATTTATTATTTACAAAAATATTCCAAAGGGACTGGCAGCGGTTGATTCACTGCGCTTACGTCTAAGAACACATCATACTCAACTGGCGGGGAATTCTCGCCCGCGCCCCTTTCAGTCCAGAGCACTTGCAGCGCCCTCTCACTAACAATTATGATACGCGGAGGAAACAAAAGGCAATACTGAATTTTTAAGCACATTATTGGCCTATTGATCTTTATGCCTATGCATTATTGTTGATGTCTACATTTTCCTTCATTTGACTTTTTGCGCGCACATAAGAGGAAAAATTGAGATTTTGTGTTTTTTTTTTCAAGTATCTAAGCTATTTTGAAGATGAAGGAAATAAGTGGCAACATCCAAACTTGAGCAATGCGATTTTAATATGTAACACTACAACTACACCAGGTATCATTTTCGAAGATATTTTTAATTTCCTTCAATTTTTATAACGTTTTTAATTTTCTCAAAAATTTTTGCAATTTTTTTCAAATTTTTACAACCAATTTAAAATTAACCATGGTTGCTACTAAATTATTATTACTAAATAAATATGTCGATAATTTTCCAGAGATTACAGCATTATAAATATTTATAATTTATGTTAAATAGTTTGCAAGATATGGAACTTCAAACTTGCAACTTTGAACGATTGCCCACATGCCATTCCATGTCACAAGTTTTTTTTTTTTTTTTTTTTTTTTTTTTTTAATGTCCAGAAAGTCCAAAATACTTTACTTTTTGTTAAGATATTTTGCATAACTGCATTTAAATAGGAATTGAATTTGTGTACCAAATTTTATTAAAATGGGCTACTAAATGCCACGACCTTTTTGGAATTTTTGCTCATTTTTTATGGAATGACCCAGAGGACAAAATTAACTATATTGAGCTAAAGTCCTAAAACTAGATTGCTTTTACGAAATCAGACAATCGCTCCGAAATGCGACCAAACGTTAAAAATTGCATAAAAAAATTTGCGAAAAAGGCATAAAATCTCTGTATGAATTCCGAATAAACTTTATTGAACAGAAGATAAAATTTACTACTGTGGGCTAAAAAGACTGAAACCCGATTATTTTTACTATTGTGGAAAACGCAAAACATGAAAAAAATGCTAAAAATCGCATGTAGGGGAGCTTGGGGATGAATGGGACAAGGGATGGTTGGGACATTCTCAATATTTCAGGCAATGAACGTTTTTTTTAGTTGCTTTCTATTCTCATATAGGGACTGCCATAGTATGCTTTAGAACCGAAAGCAAATCCACATGGCTGTTTTCATTCTTTTGCAAAGTTGAATTTTCTGAAACTCTGCTTAAAAGTAACTTCTTTGAAGTTGTCAATTATTTTATACAATATAAACAAATAAGATATGTTATAGTTATTTATTTGAAAGTTTAATATTGGTAATTAAAATGAATGAATATTAACCAATGTGACAAAATAATTTCTGAGGCAAAATGGCGGATAATCGAATCTATGTATCATAGGTCATAGGTATGTTTGGGACAATTTCAAATGGGGATGAATGGGACAGTCTCATGCCTCCCTAGATATGTTGAAACATTTATTTATTAACTAAAAAATATTATATAGGTTTATAAATTAATAATTTATGTTATTAGTATTAAACAGTACTCTTATAATATAGATTGTTTATTATTAAAAATTATATTGGATCCTAATTATTGTATTGTAATAAAGGTTAAATAGTTTATCAATAAATTTTAAAAATAAAAAAACCCGACTGCGTAAAAAGCGAACTAATTATTTCTCATCAATGTGAAACTATTTTTTTTATATTTCTTGTCTATTTTTTTATTTACTTGTATTGATGACTTTTAAGGTGTGTTTAATTGTTAGTTCCTATCTATAAACACTGTTTTGATGAGGCCTATAGATGTCTATGATAGTTAGAGTTGCAGTAAAGCTAGAGATCCTACCTACACATCTTCCAGGTTGTGTAATATTTAAACGGAGCTTCTGACTGTAAAATAGTCAATGAAACATCGTCTCCATTTTGAAAGACCTATCCAATGATATGCCACTCAATAGGGTGCGTATTTTTTCGTCTCTACCGCCATTTTAAATTTATAAAAACAAAATCTATCCTAGAACCATCGGATGGTTAAGACGAATCGATAGAGACCTCATTCATTAAAATCCATCCAGCTGTTGGGATGTTTCGAGGGTATAAAGAAATCCACATACCCAGATACGCGTGAAGCACATAACCCTTCTTGGCAGTCGGGCAAAAAATTGCTATTGAAACTTTATCAAAATAGATAAAATTGTTAAAAATAGTACATGTTTATTGATGAAATGGGGGAAATTATATTGAATTTATAAATTGCATTTAAATAAATCCCCACTCGCACTTCCCCTAACATAATCTCACTTGTGCATGATATCTAAGAAACATGTAATTAATATTAATTAATAAGTTGTGAATGAAAAATTTAGCTATGCCATATTTCAAAGACATTTTTTACCTTCATTGCATATCTAAAATGTCTCATAAGTGGGAAAAGGAAACAGATAGACAGTCGAAGTTTGCATTACAAGTTAAAACTATAGTAAAAGAAGTGATTAGCGACGCTGGATTAGATAGCCATATTATAATATCATATATTACAAATATAATTACATATAAGTTTATAATTGTAAATTTTAATTAGGTAAAATTGAATACAGGGAGGAAAATATTTGTGTCCCATCTATCCCTATTAGTGCCCCATTCATCCCTGCTATGATTGGGACAGGGAGGTACTTTTTTTTTAATTTTATAATATTTTACTGAATAATAACAATATAGACTAAATATTGTGCATAGATGTAGTCAAATACCTAATGTATGAAATGTGATAGATAATATTGATAATAACTTGAAAAAGTATTTAAAATAAATATTTTTGTGAAAATGTCCGATTCATCCCCCATCTCCCCTACATACAATTAAAAAAAATTGTAATAAAAAATTTCCTAAACTGGCTTTGACGTGCATAACTTCAGACATACCTTCCTGAAGATCTTAAGAATTTCAGGAATTAAATGTTTTTCATCATTATTCATTAATTGTACGTCTGCTTGTATCAGAAAATAGCGCATAGACTCACACACAAACGGCCATTTGTATTATTATAGAATTATTAGTAATTTATTAAATATTTCACACGTCATACTTAATGGGCTTTCATCTTGCGATTTTTATCGCTAGATAATTTTTTATTTAATTTCTTTTTTGAAATTTTCAGATATTCAAATCTGTTTAGAGCCTTAAAAAATCCAACGAAAGATCCATAAAAGAACCAATTGTGCATTTAATTCGAATAATACTAATTGAATTTATGTAATTTTCATTTACTGTGTTAATTTTAGAGTATATTTATTAGTTATATAGAAACATACTTTTTTATATACAGGGTGTCCTCTCTCAACGGTGTCCAATGGCTAATTCCTAAATCGTTAGTCATAGACATATAGTTCCAATTACAAAAATGTTTTATATGAGGTAAAGAAATATTTTAAAAGCAATTTGGGTCAATAAAAACATTTCTAAAAAAAAATACGAAATTTAAATTTTTATACGGTCCCCCGGTTCTATAAGTTATATTTAGTAAAATTTTCTTATTACACTGAGAAGTAAGACAAAAAAAGTCCCGTTATTTAACGATTAAAATTGACCGAGTAATGACTGTTCAAAGTTGGAGCATATTTTTTGCTGCAAATTAGGGGTCATTCACAAATTTAGTAGATATAATATCGTCAGATATATTAAAAAATGGTTGGGAGTAAAATTAACATTGCAATATAAATTTGAAATCTTTAATCATTCTGACATATTAGTGCAAAATATAGAATTTGTTATAAACATATAAGAAGGGAAAAAAACTGAATTTTTGTTAAGCGGGTCCGGGACACATTTTCAAATAATTTTTATTTATGGAGTTGAAATTCTGAATTTTTTTTATGATGGTAAACCATATCATTTGTAAGCAAAACCACATGATAAAACTTCTCATATTTTTTTTAAAAAAATTTTTAATTTAATTTTTTTTAAAGTGGGGTCATTTAAAGTCGTTATAACTCGAAATATTATTAAAAAATTTTCAATTTTTTTCATTTAAATAAACAGAAATACATAAATTTTAAATTGGATTCAGCATTTAAAAAAATATTAATTTAAAAAAAAATTAAAAATATTTAACGAAAAAAAAAAAAAAAAAAAAGGTGCAACTTTTTTTTTTTTTTTTTTTTTTTAATATATATTTTCAAAAGTAAATGCTTTTTTCGAACATGCTGAATCAAAATTAATGTAAAACGATTGAAAAGGACATATTCCAAGTTTGAACCATTTATCTTTAACGATTCTTGACTTATAAGAATTTAAATACGAGAAATATTGAAAAACTCATCATGACGAAAAACGCATTTTTACAAGAAGTCGTTTCCATGACAGCCATTGCTTGAAAGCTAGATTTTGAAAACAAACCAATACGAAAAAATTAATATTTCATATTCTAATTAAGATGGAAACGTGATTTAAAAGTCATTTTAAGTAGGAAAAAACAGAGAAATTTTTAATGAAATAAAATGTTTTGATAAAATTTTAAGTTTTTTGTGTCCCGGACCTCCTTTAAATAAAATGATGAAAATTAACAGTTTTAGCTTTTGATTATTGATTCTTATGTATTCTGTACTGCTGAATCCGAAATTGATCTTCATTTTTTACTATCACGTAAAGATTTTTTGCAAATCGTAAATTTTAAAGTTAAAAAAACCCCAAAAATAGCTAAAATGTGATTCTATAAAATAAGTGTCATTGTTGCGTTTTTAACTTTTGATAATTGATTTATGTATTTTTTACCGCTGAATCCGTAAATGACCTTCATTTTTAACCACCAACGTCAGGATTTTTCGCAAATTGTAAATTTCAAAGTTAAAAGTAAACCTCCTCACGCACCTCATCGGACACTTCAACTATTTAGCAGTAAGAATCCCAGTATAAGCCAAAAAATTGAATAAATTATTGAATAAAATAAAATAAAATAAAATAAAATAAAATAAAATAAAATAAAATAAAATAAAATAAAATAACTTTTATATCTGTTTTATAGTATCAGATTTTCGCTACATTTTAACTTTGACATTTATGATTTGCAAAAAAATTCTATATATTCTAATCAGGCATGATATCTAAGAAACATGTAATTAATATTGATTATTAAGTTGTGAATTACCTTCATTCCATATCTAAAATGTCTTATAAGTGGGAAAAGGAAACAGATAGACAGTCGAAGTTTGCATTGCAAGTTAAAACTACAGTAAAAGAAGTGATTAGCAACGCTGAGATTAGATAGCCATATTATATCATATATTACAAATATAATTACATATAAGTTTATAATTATAAACTTTAATTATGTAACATTTAATACAGGGAGGAAAATATTTGTGTCCCATCTATCCCTATTAGTGTTCCCATTCATTCCTGCTATGGGGATGATTGGGACTGGAAGGAACTTTTTTTAAATTTTATAATATTTTACTGAATAATAATATTATAGACTAAATATTGTGCATAGATGTAGTCAAATACCTAATGTATTAAATGTGATACATAATATTGATAATAACTTAAAAAAAAGTATTTAAAATAAATATTTTTGTGAAAATGTCCCATTCATCCCCCATCTCTCCTACATACAATTAAAAAATATATATAATAAAAATTTTCCTAAAACTGGGTTTGAAGTGCATAACTTCAGACGTACCTTCCTGAAAATCTTATTAATTGTACGTCTGCTTGTATCAGAAAATAGCGCATAGACTCACACACAAACGGCCATTTGTATTATTATAGAATTATTAATAATTTATTGAATATTTCACCCGTCATACTTAACGGGCTTTCATCTTGCGATTTTTATCGCTACATAATTTTTTTATTTAATTTCTTTTTTGAAATTTTCAAATATTCAAATCTGTTTAGAGCCTTCAAAAATCCAACAAAAGATCCATAAAAGAACCAATTGTGCATTTAATTCGAATAATACTAATTGAATTTATGAATATTTCTTGTACTGTGTTAATTTTAGAGTATATTTATTAGTTATATAGAAACATACTTTTTTATATACAGGGTGTCCACTCTCAACGGTGTACAAGGGCTAATTCCTAAATCGTTAGTCATAGACATATAGTTCCAATTACAAAAATGTTTTATATGAGGTAAAGAAATATTTTAAAAGCAATTTGGATCAATAAAAACATTTCTAAAAAAAAAAAAAAAGAAATTTAAATTTTTATACGGTCCCCCGGTTTTATAAGTTATATTTAGCAAAATTTTTTTATTACACTGAGAAGTAAGACAAAAAAAGCCCCGTTATTTAACGATTAAATCTGACCAAGTAATGATTGTTTAAAGTTGGAGCATATTTTTTGCTGCAAATTAGGTGTCATTCACAAATTTAGTAGATATAATTTCGTCAGATATATTAAAAAATGGTTGGGAGTAAAATTAACATTGCAATATAAATTTGAAATCTTTAATCATTCTGACATATTAGTGCAAAATATACAATTTGTTATAAACATATAAGAAGGAGAAAAAAAACTGAATTTTTGTTAAGGGGGTCCGGGACACATTTTCAAATAATTTTTATTTATGGAGTTAAAATTCTGAATTTTTTTTTATGATGGTTAATCATATCATTTGTAAACAAAACCACATGATAAAACTTCTCATTTTTTTTTAAATTTTAAATTGAATTTTTTTTAAAAGTGGGGTAATTTAAAGTCGTTATAACTCGAAATATTATAAATAGAATTTCATTTTTTTTCATTTAAATAAACAGAAATATATAAATTTTAATTTGGATTCAGCATTAAAAAAATATTAATTAAAAAAAAATTAAAAATATTTAATGAAAAAAAAATGGTGCAACCTTTTTTTTTATCATATTTTCAAAAGTAAATGCTTTTTTCGAATATGCTGAATCAAAATTAAAGTAAAACGATTGAAAAGGACATGCTCCAAGTTTGAACCATTTATCTTTAACGATTCTTGACTTATAAGAATTTAAATACGAGAAATATTGAAAAACTCATCATGACGAAAAACGCATTTTTACAAGAAGTCGTTTCCATGACAGCCATTGCTTGAAAGCTAGATTTTGAAAACAAACCAATACGAAAAAATTAATATTTCATGTTCTAATTAAGATGGAAACGTGATTTAAAAGTCATTTTAAGTAGGAAAAAACAGAGAAATTTTTAATGAAATAAAATGTTTTGATAAAATTTTAAGTTTTTTGTGTCCCGGACCTCCTTTAAATAAAATTATGAAAATTAACAGTTTTAGCTTTTGATTATTGATTCTTATGTATTCTGTACCGCTGAATCCGAAATTGATCTTCATTTTTTACTATCACGTAAAGATTTTTTGCAAATCGTAAATTTTAAAGTTAAAAAACCCCCCAAAATAGCTAAAATGTGATTCTATAAAATAAGTGTCATTGTTGTGTTTTTAACTTTTGATAACTGATTTATGTATTTTTTACCGCTGAATCCGTAAATGACCTTCATTTTTAACCATCAACGTCAGGATTTTTCGCAAATTGTAAATTTCAAAGTTAAAATTAAACCTCCTCACGCACCTCATCGGACACTTCAACTATTTAGCTGTAAGAATCCCAGTATAAGCCAAAAAATTGAATAAATTATTGAATAAAATAAAATAAAATAAAATAAAATAAAATAAAATAAAATAAAATAACTTTTATATCTGTTTTATAGTATCAGATTTTCGCTACATTTTAACTTTGACATTTATGATTTGCAAAAAAATTCTATATATTCTAATTGGGCATGATATCTAAGAAACATGTAATTAATATTGATTAATAAGTTGTGAATTACCTTCATTCCATATCTAAAATGTCTTATAAGTGGGAAAAGGAAACAGATAGACAGTCGAAGTTTGCATTACAAGTTAAAACTACAGTAAAAGAAGTGATTAGCAACGCTGAGATTAGATAACCATATTATATCATATATTACAAATATAGTTACATATAAGTTTATAATTATAAACTTTAATTATGTAACATTTAATACAGGGAGGAAAATATTTGTGTCCCATCTATCCCTATTAGTGTTCCCGTTCATCCCTGCTATGGGGATGATTGGGACTGGAAGGAACTTTTTTTTAATTTTATAATATTTTACTGAATAATAATATTATAGACTAAATATTGTGCATAGATGTAGTCAAATACCTAATGTATGAAATGTGATACATAATATTGATAATAACTTAAAAAAAAGTATTTAAAATAAATATTTTTGTGAAAATGTCCCATTCATCCCCCATCTCTCCTACATACAATTAAAAAAATATATAATAAAAATTTTCCTAAAACTGGGTTTGAAGTGCATAACTTCAGACGTACCTTCCTGAAAATCTTATTAATTGTACGTCTGCTTGTATCAGAAAATAGCGCATAGACTCACACACAAACGGCCATTTGTATTATTATAGAATTATTAATAATTTATTGAATATTTCACCCGTCATACTTAACGGGCTTTCATCTTGCGATTTTTATCGCTACATAATTTTTTTATTTAATTTCTTTTTTGAAATTTTCAGATATTCAAATCTGTTTAGAGCCTTCAAAAATCCAACAAAAGATCCATAAAAGAACCAATTGTGCATTAATTCGAATAATACTAATTGAATTTATGAATATTTCTTGTACTGTGTTAATTTTAGAGTATATTTATTAGTTATATAGAAACATACTTTTTTATATACAGGGTGTCCACTCTCAACGGTGTACAAGGGCTAATTCCTAAATCGTTAGTCATAGACATATAGTTCCAATTACAAAAATGTTTTATATGAGGTAAAGAAATATTTTAAAAGCAATTTGGATCAATAAAAACATTTCTTAAAAAAAAAAAAAAAAGAAATTTAAATTTTTATACGGTCCCCCGGTTCTATAAGTTATATTTAGCAAAATTTTTTTATTACACTGAGAAGTAAGCCAAAAAAAGCCCCGTTATTTAACGATTAAAACTGACCAAGTAATGATTGTTTAAAGTTGGAGCATATTTTTTGCTACAAATTAGGTGTCATTCACAAATTTAGTAGATATAATTTCGTCAGATGTATTAAAAAATGGTTGGGAGTAAAATTAACATTGCAATATAAATTTGAAATCTTTAATCATTCTGACATATTAGTGCAAAATATACAATTTGTTATAAACATATAAGAAGGAGAAAAAAAACTGAATTTTTGTTAAGGGGGTCCGGGACACATTTTCAAATAATTTTTATTTATGGAGTTAAAATTCTGAAATTTTTTTTATGATGGTTAATCATATCATTTATAAACAAAACCTCATGATAAAACTTCTCATTTTTTTTTAAATTTTAAATTTAATTTTTTTTTAAGTGGGGTAATTTAAAGTCGTTATAACTCGAAATATTATAAATAGAATTTCATTTTTTTTCATTTAAATAAACAGAAATATATAAATTTTAATTTGGATTCAGCATTTTAAAAAATATTAATTTAAAAAAAATTAAAAATATTTAATGAAAAAAAAAATGGTGCAACCTTTTTTTTTTATCATATTTTCAAAAGTAAATGCTTTTTTCAAATATGCTGAATCAAAATGAAAGTAAAACGATTGAAAAGGACATGTTCCAAGTTTGAACCATTTATCTTTAACGATTCTTGACTTATAAGAATTTAAATACGAGAAATATTGAAAAACTCATCATGACGAAAAACGCATTTTTAAAAGAAGTCATTTCCATGACAGCCATTGCTTGAAAGATAGATTTTGAAAACAAACCAAAACGAAAAAATTAATATTTCATGTTCTAATTAAGATAGAAACGTGATTTAAAAGTCATTTTAAGTAGGAAAAAACAGAGAAATTTTTAATGAAATAAAATGTTTTGATAAAATTTTAAGTTTTTTGTGTCCCGGATCTCCTTTAAATAAAATGATGAAAATTAACAGTTTTAGCTTTTGATTATTGATTCTTATGTATTCTGTACCGCTGAATCCGAAATTGATCTTCATTTTTTACTATCACGTAAAGATTTTTTGCAAATCGTAAATTTTAAAGTTAAAAAACCCCCCAAAATAGCTAAAATGTGATTCTATAAAATAAGTGTCATTGTTGTGTTTTTAACTTTTGATAATTGATTTTTATGTATTTTTTATCGAAGAATCCGTAAATGACCTTCATTTTTAACCATCAACGTCAGGATTTTTCGCAAATTGTAAATTTCAAAGTTAAAATTAAACCTCCTCCCCACCTCATCGGATCCTTCAACTATTTAGCTATAAGAATCCCAGTATAAGCCAAAAAATTGAATAAATTATTGAATAAAATAAAATTAAATTAAATTAAATTAAAAAAAGTTTTACATCTGTTTTATAGTATCAGATTTTCGCTACATTTTAACTCTGACATTTATGATTTGCAAAAAAATTCTAACGTGATGGTTAAAAATGAAGGTCATTTTCAGATTCAGCGCTAAAAAGTGCATAAAAATTAATTATTAAAAGTTAAAAAATACAATCATCTCCTCTATTTTATAGTATCCGATCTTTGTCATTTTTTAACTTTGACAATTTATGATTTGCGAAAAATCCTGACATGATGATTACAAATTAAGGTAATTTTCGGATTCAGTGCTAAAAAATACACAAAAGTAAAAAAAAAAAAAAAAAAAAAAAACAACCATCGCAGTCTTGTGTTATCTAATCTAAAACTTGTTCTTAAACTTCTTGGCGATAATCTATCCGAAATTTTTTGTGTTATCCTGTAAAATAAGTATAAATGGTAAACACCGAAAATCATAATATTAGATTGTCATCGGATTTACGTCAGTATGCAAAATTTAATCTAGATAGGATATTTGAAAGTGAGTTAAAGTTCGAGTACAAATTAACTGGGAAAACATACATGCGATCGTTGAAGTTGAGTGAAAACTTATAAAAAAAAACATAATTTTTGTTAAAAGAAATCATGAAAAGAAAAAGTCTCAAATCCTTGCAAAATAAAACATATGTTAAAATACATTTATTTTAGTCAATCTGAAACTTAATAAAAATTAACTCATTCGCAATGCTTGTACGATTTTTTTTTCAAAGCGCAGATACACATGAAATAAGTTCTTCGAACACTTTAAGCACTTGGTATATGACCCCTCAAAGCATGGCGGAACTCATCTGAGTTCAGGTGCAGAAAAGTGGCATAAGTCATGCATTTTTAAAGTTTCATAACTCGGTCAATTTTAGTGTTATATGAACGGGACTTTTTTTTTCATTTGTTAGTGTAATCGGAAAATTTTACTAAATATAACTTATAGGACCAGGAGACCGTATAAAAATTTAAATTTCGTAATTTTTTAAGAATTATTTTTATTGACCCAAATCGCTTTTAAAATATTTCTTTACCTCATTTAAAACATTTTTGTAACTGGAACTATATGCCTATGACTAACGGTTTAGGAATTAGCCATCGGGCACCGTTGAGAGTGGACACCCTGTATAAATTTAATTGTAAAATAAAATTCTTCTAAATATTTAATATTTTCCCAGTATATGATATTTAAAAAATAAATTAATTTTAATTGTAAATATACTTAGGGATTGATCTCGTCCACAGGGCTGTGGCTCTCTCCGAGACTCCTAAGGTACATAAATCTGAGATAGTACTCACTTTGGTAGAATGACATATGTATGTATGCATGACGGAAATTTTTAAATTGTCGTTTGGTTCTTTAAGGATTGTAACTAATTTCGTGCTTTTAGAGCATAGAAAGTTGTTAAAAGGGGATATATATATATATATCTAAATATATGTTTATATGTTCATATATGGAATATTATTCACAAAAAATGTTTACCGTTTTGCTTTATTGATTTTGTACAACCACTTAAAAAAGGGGGCTCCAAATGAACACCAGGCCCTGGGCCCCCTTTAACTTGATTGGGATCTGTAAATATTCCATATTTTCATAATATCCTAATCAGAATCAGAAGGCGTACACTAGAGGCAGAGGGTATACGATAAAGTCATGAACGTCATGCCTAGAGTACAATCTGTAACTTTATTTGAATCCAGAGAATCCAGAAGGTATACGGCGTATACCTCCGTATATCCTCCACTAAACCCCTGATCCTAATAAAACATTTTAAGTATTTGCTTACTATTGATCTCATGTTTTTCGACCCTTTTTTTTTCCCTGATACATTATGAGCATTTACGTAAAGTTGGTTTCCCAGTACAACATCAAATGAATTAATGCATTTTTCAAATAATAAATTGTCATTGCAAGATTCAAGTGTAGATGGCAGCAGTCTCGATGTTTAATCCCTCTCCTCCGGTGGAAATACCCGGATCTTTACAGATCGAGAGTAGGTACTGAAATGAAAATTCGTTTGATGCAGAGATGCATAAGAAGGATATTCATTGAGTCAACATGATATTGCTTGAAGAGCGGGAGCATACAGCATCATGCCGTTTTAGTCATGGGTAGTAGTGGAAGATATTATTTTACTGTGATTACGGTGCTGTATTTTGGTGCTACAATTTTACTGCATAATATAGTCAGCAGTAGAGGTAAGTTGGATTTTATTAAAACAGTTTATCGTATTGCGTGATCGATACCATTTGTGATCCTGTTTTGTTTATGTATGAAACTTCATAATCCAGTACGTTTAATTTTTTTTTATATATTTTGATGTAATTAAAAATAATATAAAGAATTTTATCAATAGAAATAATTCACGTTTTACTTGGCAACGACGGAAATGCAAACGATACTTTTGTTTACTGTTCATATTCGAATATTTTGAGATGATCCATATTTCGGATCTTTATTGATTTTTAATGCAAGAATAAGTAGTACCAAAAATTTTGGTTTTCTATACAACGTTTAAGGTTTATTTTGTATACTATTTTTACCATTAACTTATAATTTATGCTTTTGTTTTCCATAAAAATAGTTAAAAGTGCGGGATGTTTATTGTTGCCAACAGTTCTGTTCTCACAATATCGCCGTATGTTTTGTTTTTTTTTTTTCTGCTGATTTTATTATTTTTGTAAGTAAAATTTATCTTTTTTATTAAAAGTTTGCTTGTTCGTACTTTTTTTTTTCTTTAGCTATATTTGATCTCAAACAGAAATTAAACTAAAACAGAAGTTTCATAATATATTAAAACAAGAGAATAATTCTTAATCTTTTATAGCACTCTTTCCCCCTCTTTTAAGCCGAATATTTTAATTTTTTGAATAATTTTTTTATGTGCAACTAAATTCAACGACTTTTATTTTAGCAATTAAAAGAAATTCTGTTTCTAGATAAATTAGGTATTATTTTATTTAATAAGAATGTTTTGCAGAGTAAGACGGACTTAATTAGACTGTTGCTAGTTGAATTTTATTTTTTATTCTAAAGTAGCTACGTGACAGATGGTGTTGCCAGGTGTTTGGATTTTCAAGGGTTCCTAAGTAAGGATCGACCGAAACAGGGTTTTAAGACCGAAACCGAATTTTGGTAATCTTCCTATTTTCGGCCGTAAACGAAAACGAAAATGTCCAAAATTTATTTAAAAGTAATTCATACATTCATAAATATACATAATTATTAATTAATTACACTTGTTTATTAAATATACATAATAATTAATTATACATGTGGCCCGAATTGGCTCTCTGTGGCTTTGACAAAAACTTTTTATTTTCATATAAAATAAAATGTAATTAATTCATCAACGATACAAAATGCTTTTTTTAATTGTACGAATTTCATCTAATTAATAAAAAATGATCTCAATTTATCTTTTATAAAGATTTTTGTAAATGATCACTTGTTATACTAGAACTTCCCAAAAGAGTTTTCGAAACACTTCTGCGGTTACAAACTAAAAATTTTTATTACTATTAAGCTTTTAATGATCACGTGAAAAGCGTCTTCCAAGTTCAGTCATATAGGCATTACTTGCTTTATAATTTCCACTCGCGTCTTGAGTCAGTCATGACTGATTATTATAAGCAGTGAAGTTCATAGCAATAAATAAATAGTATCTCATTTGAGACGATACAGCTTAAATCGGTGAGTAATGATGAAAATTTACAAAAGAAGAAACGGGATTTTTGGAACATAGATAGTTTCGGTTTGGCCTAATTTTCGGCAGCATTTTCGCTGAAAACGTATTTTCGGCGAAACTGATTTTTGGCCGAAAACGAAACCGAATTTTCAGTGGATCTCTAGTTCCTAGATTCCCGCGGAACCACTGTGCGAGAGACCAAAAGTTGCGATTTTTCCTGATGCAGAATTTTTTTTTAAAAATTTCGTTTAGTATCACGCTATTTGTTAGTCCGCATCTAGTAGAACTAAATACAGTAAAACCTGTATAAACAGAACCTGTCTATAACGGAAATTTTTTATTGTATTTCCGGAAGAATATCGTATAAATCTACCTGCTAAATCGAAACCTATCTAAAAATAAAATAGTTTTACCCTCCCTAACGATTTCTGTTTTCACACGTTTTCATGCACGTGATTCAGTAATAACCGGGGATAACGTAAGTTGTTTATTACGGAACTTGTCTATAATGAAAACTAGTACATAATACCGTACAGTTTGACCTGCTAAGACGGTAACTTCCACACAACGAAACTTTTTTTATCGCCTCCCTTGCGATCCCGTTTGCACAGATTTTACTGCATAAGATTATTGTTTATTTAATAAGGATACCTGCTTACTAAGACTGAATTGTCCAGGAAAGTTTCATTTTTGAAGGGTTTCCGTCTTATGCGGTAGATTTGTACGTTTGTAGGAACAATGAATTATTTACGTTTAAGGCATAACTCCGTTATATACAGACTTTTAATAGAATTTCTTGTACTTTTATATCCCAATTTATAAGCCCCTCTTTTTTTTTGGCTTTCGTCCTGCTTATTTGTGACAATGGCCCGACAACACTACACTACTGACAGAATTGTTGTAATGTGTCAAAACCTAGCGTTTAAAAAAATTCTTAATAGTATTCTCCGAGAAATAAATTTGTTTTTCACGCATTCGTTGTTTACTCGAGGATGAATGGATTAATACCTTGGTGCGGGATTTTTTCCACTGCTTTGCACTTATTTGTGTGACAATCATAAATTTTAAAATGCTTCAAACACAGTCATTTGATAGTTAAACTCCATCATATTAACAACTAATTCCGTTTCTTTCTTTCTTTTTTTTTTTTCAAAAAGTCTTATTTTTATCCGTGGGAAACAAATATATAAAAGTTTTAATTAATTTTTCAGCTACTTTTCAGCAGTGAAATTACGCTTGAAATTATTGAATATTAAAAACGTGAATTATCACATTGCTAACAAGGCGTAAACCAACTTAGTGAAAAATGTCCAAGCCGGGATTCGAACCCGGGCCCCTGGAATAGATCTCCAGTGCTCTACCACTAAACCACAAGGACGATGCCCAGCTTGGCATCTCTCACTTATATAAGTCGGTAAGGCTGCTATCGCAGCACTAGATGGAAAAGTCTTCATGAGCACACAATCTAGCGGTGTAACATGAGACGCAAATTAACCCAGCATCGGTGAATATACAAGTTTTAATTAATTTTTCAGCTACTTTTCAGCAGTGAAATTACGCTTGAAATTATTGAATATTAAAGACGTGAATTATCACATTGCTAACAAGGCTTAAACCAAATTAGTGAAAAATGTCCAAGCAGGGAATCGTGGCCACAATCCTTGTGGTTTAGTGGTAGAGCACTGGAGATCTATTCCAGGGGCCCGGGTTCGATTCCCGGCTTGGACATTTTTCACTAAGTTGGTTACCTTGTTAGCAATGTGATAATTCACGTCTTTAATATTCAATAATTGCAAGCGCAATTTCACTGCTGAAAAGTAGCTAAAAAATTAATTAAAACTTGTATATTCACCGATGCTGGGTTTATTTGCGTCTCATGTTACGCCGCTAGATTGTGTGCTCATGAAGACTTTTCCATCTAGTGCTGCGGTAGCAGCCTTACCGACTTATATAAGTGAGAAATGCCAAGCTGGGCATCGTCCTTGTGGTTTAGTGGTAGAACACTGGAGATCTATTCCAGGGGCCCGGGTTCGATTCCCGGCTTGGACATTTTTTCACTAAGTTGGTTTACGCCTTGTTAGCAATGTGATAATTCACGTCTTTAATATACAAATATATATATTTTAAAATACAGTAAAATCTGTGAAAAGGAAGATATCCATAACGAAATCCTGTTTTAAACGAGAAAAAAAAAATCATGGTCCACCTATTAAGAAGCCTGTCTAATACGGAATTATGTTCTGCCCCAGCGATTCCGTTTTCACAGCTTTTACTATATATCATTTTCCTTTGACGTTATTAATAATAATATTTCCATATGCTATACAAACGGTTAAGTATTAAGAAATTGCTGATAAATTTTACTTTTTTACATTTCAAAAGTTAATTTAGTATCCAATGTAAAAAATATAATGTATCTAATATTTGTAGCAAAATGCGAAAATTTTGGAATTCAATTACAAAAAAACAAACAAAAAACAAACTATTAATAATAAAAATAACTGTATTGTGTATTGTGCTACGCACAGCAATGAATTCACTTGGTAGATGTCCCGGGAATGACCCTTCCCTCCCACCACCAGCACCTATGAAGTTTTCGTATTCCAGTTAATGGCCCGGATGTTGTCCCTGAATTCAAGGCCAGCGCAAAGTCCTGCGGTTCCCAACATATATACTGCAAGACTGGGCTAATATATATATATTTTTATTTGTATTTAGTATAGAATAGTTACCAGTACTTTCCAGTCATATTTAAATTGTATAATTATTTTTAATTTCGCAAAATTTTCAATCGTTTGCAATATTTTAAATATTTTTGTGCGTTCATTGCATGGTTACTTTCACGATCAGCAAATCTACACATTCAGCGTTACTTGTATCATTTTTTTCCTATAATAAATAACCTAATACTCATTTTTGACCAAACGTTAGTTCGTATTGTACAGTAATCCCTTAACATTCGCGAGGGTTAGGTTCTCGGAAACCTCCACGAATGTCAAAATCGCGAATGTTGAGACTACCTTCCGGTGCATAAAAGGCAGGGGCGTAGCTACAAATATTTTTTCGGGGGGGGGGGGGGAGAATTAAAAAATTTCTCAACTTGAAACAAATTGCTTTATTTTCTAACTGAAATGATATGTGCAATGTGTGTTCATAATAATGATACTTATATGTAAAACATCTTTTAAACCTAGAAGAATTGCATATATTCAGAGAAAACCAACATTAGTTTAAGGTTTGCAAATTTTTTGTCTTCTATTACGTACGGATCATAATCGCACTTCATATGAAAATACCGTCATGTTATTTTGAGAAAGGAACAAAGATTTGGAAGAAATAAAGGGAATAGACTAGAGACACTGTTGATGGACAACAATAGGGAAATTCAGGTCGGGTAGATACAGTCGAACCTCGTTATCCCTACACTCTAATGACCAGAAAAAAGTGTCGTCATAAGCGGAGTGTCGCGGTAACCAGAGCTGGAGAAAAACGTGTTTAAAAAAAAGCTTTATTTTTAATTAATTTAAGACAATTTTAAATTCATAACTGTTCTTGCGGTTTTAAGTAATAAAACATTATTATTAAACAAAATAAACATAAAAATAAAATTGAAAAGAATAAAAATCAGATTTTAGATGACTTGTTTTTGTATTGTTACATGCAATATTGATGAATTACGGTTTGCTTATCCCTCGATGTGCATTCTACAATTCTTTTTTCGATATTATACAAGAAATTGTAATCAATATTCATTGTTTCAGAAATGGATGTTAGATAATTTCTGATCGTTTCTGTGCAATGCAATGCTTCGGTTTCAGTCGGATGAAAAACCCCATGTAACTACAAGAAAGCGCCGCCTGACCAGAACAAAAAGAACGCGACTTGACTGATACGTCTATCTGGAGCTTAAGTGGGTTATTCATAGTGTGTCGGTTTATTTATTCAGATAAAGGATTTCTCAAAGTAAAATTTCTCATTTATCTCAATGGGTATTTTAGACACTTTTGTGAAAAGTTTGGCTATTTCTTACCGCTTAATTTCCGTGCTTATATGACGGATTGTGAAAAATGGACAATTTTCCTAAACCGTCGTTATATCCGGAGTTGAAAATTATTCAACGACGTAAAATCCGGAGTTTATTTACATTGAAATCATATATAGAAAATCGGGACTTTAAAAAACTGACGTGATAAGCGGAGTGACGTGAAAACCGGGTGTCGGGATAACGAGGTCCGACTGTATATGATATTTTCGTAGCACAGAGAAACACAATGACAAATTGAGTCTGGCTGCTTTTTGTACTTGTTTTGATAATTTAACTTGTTTACTGTTACAGAACTCAGAAAGGTAGTGTAGTTAGCAAAACAATAAAAATTTCATATTTTTTTACTATTATTAAAAAAAAAAAAAAAAGTCTTTCAAAAATCTAGAATTTCCCAACTCTAAGCTCAAATTTCCCAAGTTCACATATATTGGAGGGGGAGGTTCCCCCCCATAACCTCCCCATCGTGACGCTCCTGGTAAAAAGGGGGTTAGGTTTTATAATTTTTTTAAATGGAAAAAAGCAATTGAAAAGTAAAAATATATATTCTTATATTCATTAAGAATTAAAAAGTACGTGCTGTAAATAAATTTGAATAATTATAAACATATTGTACAAAGTTTAGTTGCTAGTTGATGGCTAAAAAAAATTATTGATATACGATTGTTTGGAAGAACAGATCTTTTGTTTATGAATTTCCGTATAAGGAAAAAATGCGGTCTCGATTTCTCTTTTAAGTTTAAGGTTCCTCACCAATTGAGGATTGCATTCAATTGCTTAATTGTTGTTGAAGCTTTAAAATTTCCCATACAGTTTTTGCAGAAAAAGTTTCACTTGCAATACAAATTTTGAATTTTAGAAAATTTGAGATTTTTTCTATTTTTAGCATCGTCATAGTTTCGTTTCTCGGAATTGATCTATATTTTGTGGAACTTAGGCTATACAGTACATACAATGCAGCTGTATAGTGTCAGATAGTTTAAGGAATTGGTAAAACAAAGCGAGTTTACTTTGTAAAATATATTCTTTATGAAACGAAATTCGCGAATAACCAAATTAAGTATTCGCGAATGATGAAATGTTCTTCATTTTTTATTTCGCGAATAATCAAAACTCGCGAATGTTAAGGGATTGCTGTATAGGGAGACTGGGGCCCCCTAACAAGACTCCTTGGGTAACCGCACCGTTTGCCCGATGGTTGCGCCGGCCCTGCCTGAATTTTCATAATTCTCCTACTAGAAATGTTCACCAGGAAATGGGAATAAATCTTAATTTAACACTGGCATACCTGTCTTAATCACTCGTGTTTTACTAAAATAATTTGTTTACATTCGTTGAATGGTATGAAATACGGTAGAATCCGGATAATACAAGCTCGGGCAGTCGAAGTATAGGATTAAAAAAAAAAAATCATTTAAATCGCAACATGTTACCGAGAAACTGGTACTAACGAAGCCCACATATCGCGAAGCATTTGTAGGCTCCCCCCCCCCCCCCCCGCCAGCTTCGTTGTAAGCGGTTTTCACTGTATAACTTTAAAAGTTTGTATAAAAAAATAATAAAAATGTAAAAATGGTACATTTAATTTTTTTAAACCATTTGTATATTACATTTTGCACACACATACAAAAAAAAAAAAAAAAAAAAAAAAGTTATTTGTATTTTACAGTGATAAAAGCTAGTTTTATATATTGTGCAAAGGTTTTTGGCGTTGCACCAGCAGCATCGTTTATTTCCGAAATGAATAGCGATTCTCGAAATATCCCTTTTATTTCTCCTTGCAAATTTCAGTTGTGTATCAATTATTATTCCAACGGTAAAGGAAAACTTTATAAAATAAGAAATAACCCGGAATTTATTTTTCTGTGTTATAAAAATACCTTAATTAGACAGGAAGAGACTGCCTTATGTATAATTCAAAGGAAGGGAGTTTGGCGTATACTATGCGGTATTACAAATAAAATATTTTCTGAAATACAGAATCCATCACTTTGAGTTTTCTCGAGAATAAATTAAATTTATGAGGTAGTTGAAATTGTTCTCTCCTTTTTCTTTGCGTTCCTAAATATGATGTGTGAGCGTACATTGTGTCAAAAGTGTTTTGAAATGACGAGTAAAGAAACATGACATTTAAATAATTAGATTAGAGGATCCTTTGTCAAATTAGAAAGTTTCTTGGGGCTTTTTACATTTAATTGTTTTGGGAGGTCAAAATATTTTTTTCTTATTTGATTATATTAAAAAATAAATAAATGAAAGATATTTTCATTTCAACTTCATATTTTGCCTTTGTTTGGGATCAACAGTGTAAATTTTAGTAATTTCGACGTTCTTTTATGGTGCAAATTTTATCACGCATAGGTTTAATTTAATATAAATACAGTAAAACCTGACAAAACGCAAATCTATCTTTAACGGAGTCCTGTATTAAAAGGAAAAAAATTCCTGTTGCCAGCGGTTCCGTCTTTGGTAGCTTTGAATGTGTGTATCTGTTTCAGAAAAACAATATGTGATTAGTTTGATCTAATTTCAGTTGTTAATTTCAATAAAATTTACCTTTTTTCATCTATATCTGAATTTAATTTTGTGCTTTCGCCCTGATAGCAGTAAGAATAATCTAATTAAGCTATAAAAGCAGTAGCAACGAATGTTATCACTATTATAGTTCACGAAGTCCTTAAATGCAGCAGACCTTAAATCTGTTATTCTAAAATCCGCAAACATCTAAAATCCACATATCGTTGCAGAAGTAAACAGGGGAAAAATCCAAGATGCTGTTAATATCAGCGGAGATGGCAATTTTTTTTACAGATTTTTAGGGTTTCGTACTTAAAGGGAGGAAAAGAAAAATCTGAACCGTAGCTCCAAGCCTGATGAAGTTTTTTCCTACGGCCGGCCGAAATCCGCAGGGCGCAGCGCCCGGCGGTCCTTTTCAAATATTTTATGCACCTGACACTTTGTGCCCTTTTTATACGCACTCCCTCGATTCTTTTCCAATTCCGGTCGCGAGAGAAAAGTTAACGAAATACCACTATTGATTGCGGGAAATATATCCCCAACAAACACAGAACTTGTGGGCCACAGATGGGTTCGTTAGCCTTGGCCGAAAGTGTTCGATGGCGGCCCGCTATCATTGGCCGTAACGGCTCCGTCAAAAAAGTGTCACGCCGGACACAATAAGGCCGGAAGGAAATTGGCCGCAAGTACAATAAGTTGCCCACAAACGCGCCATTAACGGTCATCTAAAACTGATATTTAGCCGCAAACTGGCCACAATTATACATTTAATGGCATTCCTGAATAAAAGCTTGCCACAGCTATGCCATTAAGGGTCATTTTAAATAAAAGCTAGCCACAAGCCAGACACACTTATGCCATCAATGGGCATAATTAATGAATGCAAGCCGGAAGCTAGCCACATTTGTGCCATCAATGGGCATCATTAATGAATGCAAACCAGAAACTAGCCACATCTATGCCGCTATTGGTTATCATGGATGAAAACTAGCCCGAAGCTGGTCGGAATTATATTGTTTAACCCCCCCCCCCACAAAAGTTCAGTAAATGATTTTTTTGGAGGGGGGGGGGGGGGCACAGAAAATTTTTCTTCTAAAAAATATTTTGATAAAAATCGAACCGAACGATGAAGCCTACGATCGTAGGCTTCATCGTTCGGTTGCGGTGAAATATGTCGAAATTCGTCAAATAGTAATAAAAAAATTGAGAAATTCGACAGTCGGTTACGGGTGAAAATCGTGAATTCTTCAGCTGGTCGCAGGAAAAAATCGCGCAATTCGTTCATCGATCGCATGAAAAATAACCTGCGAGTTTCGTCAGTAAGTCGTGAGTAAAATTCCAAAAATTCACCAGTCACTCGCTGAACGCAAAATTTGCCAATCTGTCGCGCGAAAAATAGCGAAATTCTTCAATCGGTCGCGGTAAAAAACCGCAAAATAGACCTCGTGAAGAAAACCCGCAAATTTCGCCAATCATTTGCGCGAAAAAAATCGTGAAATTCGCCAATCGGTAGAAGAAAAAAATAGAAATTCGTCATTCAAGCGTCAGAAAAAGTCGCGAAATGCGTCAGTCGATCACTGAAAAAAACTCCAAATTCTTCACTATTTCCTTTTAAAATATTGCAAAATTCATCAATCGGTCGCGGGAAAAGATAGTTTAGCAGGTAGGGGAGAATGGTAATGAATGGGCCAATTTTTGTTTTTTAATTTTTGTAATTTTTTCTAATTTTTTTTTTTTTGGCTCAGAATTGGCTCTTCAGTTACTTTACTTATTTGGTTATATAAAAAAGTCATAAAAATTGGATTAGAAAATGTCTATAATGAATGATAATAGAAAATAAAAATATAGAAATTTGGTCCATTCATCCCCACCCATGTGGCTGAATGGGCCATTGAAGGTAATGAATGGGCCACTAAATGAATTCAATGAAAAAATGTGGAATTAATCTTTTATTCACCAAACATGACAAAATGAATGGTACTTGACATGATATGATCAAAGCATACTGAAATAGTAAGTAATACACAATGCTTATCAAAATTTATGAACATCAAAAGTGATATTATTAAATCACATAATTGTAGCAGAAAAATGGCAAAATAATGAGATTATAAGAAAGAAAGAACATAAAATATACATTAAAATAATCGATACATAGATGCCAATATCTCCGGAAATTCCGGAGTTTCTCCGGAAATGTAGGATAAAATACGGAAGTACGGTAATAAGGTAGAAAATACGGAAATTTGAGACAAAAAAATCGCGAATTTCTTCGATGGATCGCGGCAAAAAATCACGAATTTCGTCAATCGGTCGTTGAAGTATATCGCGAAAATCGTCTATTAATCGATAAAACCGCCAATTTCTACAATCGCTCGCGGCAGAAAATCCCAAATTTCGCCAACCGATCGTTGAAAAAAGTTGCAAATTTTGTCAATCAGTCGTTGTAAATAATCGTGAAATTCATAAATAGGTCGTTGATAAAAATCGCAGCCGCGGCAAAATATCGCGATTTGCGTTAATCAGTTGGGGGGGGGGGGGATATCCTGAAATCGGGTAATCGGCCAATGATAAAAATCGTGGATTTCGTCAATCACTCACTGCGCTGCAAAAGAAATCTCGAATTCCGTTAGTCATTCGCGATAAAGAATTGCTGTTTTCGTCAATGAGTCGCGGCAAAAAATCGCTGTTTTCGTCAGTCAGTTGCGGCAAAAAAAATTGCTGATTTCGTCAGTAAGTCGCCGCAAAAAATCGCTCTTTTCGTCAGTCAGTCGCGGCAAAAAATCGCGATTTCCGTCGATGAGTTCTCCGCAAAACATTGCGATTTTCGTCCGTCAATCGCGGCAAAACATCGAAGTTTTCGTCGTTCAGTCGCGACAAAACAACGCGATTTTAGTCTGCGAGTTGCGGCAAATCATCGCGATTTTCGCCCTCATGTTGCGGCAAAAAAACGCGATTTTCGTCCTCATGTCGCGGCAAAACATCGTGATTTTCGTTCTCAAGTCGCGGCAAAACATCGCAATTTTCATCCTCGAGTCGCGGCAAGACATCGCGATTTTCGTCCTCAAGTAGCGGTAAAACATCGCGATTTTCATCTGCAAGTCGTGGCAAAAAATCGCTCTTTTCGTCAGTCAGTCGCGGCAAAAAATCGCGATTTCCGTCGATGAGTTCTCCGCAAAACATTGCGATTTTCGTCCGTCAATCGCGGCAAAACATCGAAGTTTTCGTCGTTCAGTCGCGACAAAACAACGCGATTTTAGTCTGCGAGTTACGGCAAATCATCGCGATTTTCGTCCTCATGTTGCGGCAAAAAAACGCGATTTTCGTCCTCATGTCGCGGCAAAACATCGCGATTTTCGTTCTCAAGTCGCGGCAAAACATCGCAATTTTCATCCTCGAGTCGCGGCAAGACATCGCGATTTTCGTCCTCAAGTAGCGGTAAAACATCGCGATTTTCATCTGCAAGTCGTGGCAAAACATCGCGATTTTCGTCTGCAAGTCGCGGCAAAATATTGCGATTTTCGTCTGCAAGTCGCGGCAAAACATCGCGATTTTCGTCTGCTAATCGCTGCAAAACATCGCGATTTTCGTTCGTCAGTCGCGGCGAAAAATTCGCGATTTTCGTCAGTCAATCTCGGCAGAAAATCGCGAATTTTGTTAATTGGTCGCGGGATTTCACACTCACATAAATCACGGATTTTTTGCTCCGTAGAGATAAAAAAAATTCCAAAATTTATTATAAAAAATTATTAATACATTAAAAGTAAAAGTAAATTAAGTAACCTTTATTTAAATTATGTTTGTGTTGATAAATGCAAAAGCTGCAAGAGGACTGAAAATATTTGTAAAAAATATAGCTCGTAAAAAACTTTGTGCAACTCCTGAAATGACACCTGAAACCTGAACATTTTACTCCTGAAGAGTGTCCAAAACTCCTGAAATTTAACTGGTTTACTCCTGATACAGTCTTTACAATGTTGGCGTCTATGTAGATAATGCACATTATGATTCAACGAAATTTATATTTTTCAAAATTAATATTAAACGACATGGTTGTAACAGGATTGGAACTGCCTATTAATTGACTATTTAGTGAAAATTTCTGGTATTATTTATTCTACCCATCAGATTCAGAATATAAACAATTATTCTAGTTTTATATCAAATGGAAAAATACTGGTAGGTGTGGTCAGCAACTGGACAGTCCACCTTAATCATTTACACAATTTAACTTATGTTTCTAATAAATAACTAATATTTCTTAGAGTAAAAATGTGCAAATTATTTTTTAGCCATCACTATAAACCTATTCTAACTAGACAGTAATTTAATTTAAATCCATTACAGTCAGTTATGTTTCATATTAAAGAGAAAATTGGAAAAAAAGAAAGAAAAACCATATTTTCATGATCAGGGCAAAGGTTCCTGACCATGGCATTCATGACCATGATGTAGTGGCCCATTCAGCCCCACCTATACTTCTGGAATATATTCCGGTTTTTTTAATACATTAAATTCAAATAACATCTAAATACATCCTAAAATTAGTTTACAGATATGCAAAGACTTGCTAATACACATATCTGCAATCAAATAATAGATACTTTTTAGCTTATTTATTTTACTGAAAAAGGAAAAAAATTACTTTTCAATCAGATTCTTGACCATCCTACTCTAGTGGGAAAATGGCTTCTCCCAAACAATGGAAAATTTTATGACTTTGGTAGAACAAATAACTTCATCTAATGGTGGCATCTAAAATAATTTTATGCAAATACTTTTTCATATTTTGTTAATGGCCCATTCATCCCCATGGCCCATTCATTACCACTCTCCCCTAAGTTGACGGGCGCTCGAGGTACTTATAAACGCTGAATCATCCAAGGATTGCTGATAATTAATTTCGAAAAATTGTTCGGCAATTAGCCGAGATATTAAAAACCTATCTAGAAAACAGCGGCACAGACCAAGGTGAGGTTGTAAATTTGCTACCTCCTTTCGAAGTGCGCTTGACACAATGCCAAGTTCAAACGTTGTACAAGATCTTTGTTTCAGGTAATGTGAATCATAGTGATAAATAATCAACGTTTTTCATTCCAACTGAATTAAATTATGTGTTGAAAAGTAATACATAGAATAATTCCAAGACATTCAAAATCAGTAGTTTTGAGATAACAATCGCTTTATAACTCAATAGATAATTCATTAATAATAATAATAAACTTTTCGATTACAAATCAATTCAATAATCATACGTACAACCTACAAGTATCATACTTTTATGTTTAAAAATGAGTCATAAAGTTTCGCGTTGTTGATTTTTTTTTATCGTCTTAAAATCCTAAGCCCAACCCTACCTTGTAAAGTTTTTTATTACAAAGTCTTATTAATTCTTTTAGCAACGATTTTTTGTAATAGTGTAGTTAGTAATTAATAAATTTATTGTATGAAACCCTTTGTGCGCGAGTAAAACTCGCACGTGGCCGATTTTTTTTACCTTTCAAATCAAGGAAGCTTTTTTGCCTAATAAATATGTCTAACTACAAATAAATTTTCAATTCTTACATTTCTGATGTAAATTAGCGTATCCTAAGCAAAAACTTGGTATAGGACAATATTTGCATGTAAAATTGTAACCGAATAGTTTAATTTTCTTGTGTTGGTTCGCCAGCTTTTCATTATTTAATTTTTTTTATATTATTCCATACACATTTTAATGTAATTCTGGTTAATATGATTGAACTCAAGCTTTCTCACGATGGAAATTTATTTTCGAAAAAAAAAAAAAAAAAAATCCGTCACTGTTCTAGATCACGATCTTTTTATCAAATACATTTTTTAATTAATCAAACTACAATTTCGGTTATTTAATCTAGCTAAACGTGAGATGAAACTCCGTTATTTTACGATTCTGATGTAAATTATTAGCGTACCTTTGAGGTTTGAGGTGGGTTTCATTGAATAATTCAAGAAAAAATAATATTTTCATTATATGCATATTGGTATTGCATTATTAATTAAACTTGTTCTTTACGTTAATATTTTGATAATTTTCTTAATTTTATTATTTCACTTTATTATTGTTATATTTATTGTTTTACTTTATTGTAAACATTCATTGTAATTACCGGTGCTTTATTTACATTCAAATTACTGTTTTAAAAATGTAAACAAAACAGTGCCCATTAATCTATAAAATTCTAAAATCTCCACAACTTCTGGTCTCAAGCTGTACTGATTTGTGAGAGTCTATTGTATTAGGTTACCAATTATGTTTTTAAAATTGTAGAAATAATAATTAAATCTCAGGCATTATTATAATGTTCCAATAGTTCACAGAAAGGAAATAAATTGCGTGATTTCAGAGGCTGGGTAAACAAGCATTTCGGAGATATGCAAGACAGATTCAACATTTGTTTAAGATAGATGAATGAGCAGAGTAAGCTAGTTTTCGTGAGAAATTATTGCGCAATTAAGTGAGGCGATTCAGAAATCTTATTCAGTTTGTTTTAAGCGAGCAACTTTATTATCGATCTTACAAGGGAACCACTTTTGATGCTGCTCGCACCTAGCATCGAGACCTGGTGCATTTTGTAGCCCTATACATAAAAGTTAAAGAACCGATAAAAATTCTCTGATGTTAAAATCATATTTTATACATTTTTATACTTTTAATTTTTTATTATTGGGTTTTTATTTGTTTATTTCAAACCAAAAGTGAGTTAAGTCGCCAAATAGGGCGCTGCGAATTTTTTGCTCGCCTTATCCCGGGAGTATATAAACGTATTAGACCAATGCCAGACGGAGCATTGTGAATGGATAATACTTAAGCAAAAAAGCAGCAAAAAAGGCGCCCGTCTGACATTGGTCTTAGAATTAAATCACATTGCGATTTCTTGGATAACTGACAGCATAAGAAACAAAAACTAGATATTTTTTTTCTATGCAAACGATAAATGTATAAACGGTAATTTTTTTTTCTGTTAAAAGCTTTCAAGATCAACGAAAATTCATTTTTTAGTTAAATACAAAATAAGCAATCTATTTTCTTTTGACGCCGAGCGGAATAAAGGTTCGAATGTTTAAAATGAAATATTGTTGCATTAAATGTTGTCTTTTGGTAAAAGTAATCATAAAGAAAATTAATATTTTTATACAGTATACAAAATATCCTTCGCTTAATTAGGTCAGACATTATAATTTCTACCGAAGTCTAAAACACTATTAACCCTTAAATACCTGATTTTTCAAAAATCATTGTAATAATGTTTTTCGGCTTTCATTTTTTAAATAAATCATGGGAAAAATACTTAAAAAAAAATCATATTTTGTTTTAAGTATGGTTTACGGCTAAAAAACAGTTTGTTACTAATCGGCAATACTGGTCTTTAATTGAAAAAATAATTTTCCTTGATAAAATTCTATAATATTAAACACACAAGAATTTTAGGAACTATAATAAGAAATAAATTTTACTTGCTCTCTGCAGAACAAAATAGGATATTTCGCAAGCCTCCAAACAAAACAAGGGCCCCACCAGTGGCCGAGAGGTTCTGCTCTCGAAGCTGGTAGACGGGAGGTGCTGGGTTCGATCCCAATCGCGCCCGTCGGCCTAATCGTTCGGAGTTTTCGTGGTTTTCTTCGAGCCGTGGATCTTCCATGCGTTAATACGGATTAGGTTCCCTTAGAAAGACCCCCACGGAGGGCACTCCCCCAGGGCCTATATCCCTCGTGTAGATAAATCAGGCCGTCAAAAATCAACCCAACCCAACCCAAACAAAACAAAAAGAACAAGTAGCAATAATTGAAAAAATAAATCTATCTTTATTCTTAAACAGCACAAGTGTTGCCATCTACATGTTGAAAATCTAATTAATAATATTTTCAGAATGTATTTTATTGGTAACATTAGGCATTATAGCTACAATATTATTCTAATAGTATTATAGAGCCTAAATTGGGTATGTTGCCGAAAAGCAACACCCGGCATTTAAGGTTTAACTTCACTTCATACACAACAAGTAGCTATGACATTCGGCTAGGGTTGCCGGAAACTCTACTTTTGAAAAAAACGCCTACTTTTTACCCGCCAAAAATGTAAATATAATGTTGTAATTTTTCAAAATCAAATTCGTAGGTTTTTGAAGGAATTTTTAAACATTTTTTTCAATATTTTATAATTATTATTGACTAATTTATATTTTTAAATGCTTTTCTGAAAAAAAAAAAAATTCCATGTTAATAGCCCGATAAGTGGCCTTGAATATAGCATTTTCAGCAAATTATGCTGCTGTAAAATCAAAAAATATAATTTTAACAGAAAATTTTTATCGATTCTCAAACTTCGTAATACAGGGCTTTAAAATGCACCAGGTCTCAATGTTAGATGCGACCAGCACATAAAAGTGGTTCCCTTGTTAGATGCAGATGAAACTATTAACGTGTGCGAGTTCGAAAATATTGGATCTTAAATCGTTTTAATCTGGAAATTTATTTAATCAGGACTCGGCTTTTTACTTGTGCCGCTGAATTTCTTCTACTTTATTTTATTTATTGATTCAAATTCAAAATTTTAAAATTCAATAAGAAAATGTTAGCCCTTATTAGGTGCGTTCATAATTATGTAAATACGTAGCACCTATATTCATCGTTTGGTCTGTCCGTCTGTCCGCTTATAACGGCGCAAAAACTACCCAACCGAATGGTTTGAAATTTAAAATATAGCATCGTTGCAGAATTTTGTCGACTCGTTTAAAATTTTATGAAAATCGAATCAAAACTTAAAAAGATATCAATAAAAGTTTTCTCCATTCTATTAAACCCTATCATACGTATATTATTCAATGATATCCCATGATAAGTAATGATTCTTAGTTGCCATGGTGATTTACATCCTATTCAAGATGGAGTCCTATTATTTCCGTATGACTGAATTTAATATATAGAATCGTAGTAAATTTTGTATCCATGCATTTTTGCATAAGAGTGCAACAGCTATTGCACCAAGATCTGAATATTTATAAAACTATTTAGTGTACGGACGCACCTCATTTTCCACGTTTGATGTACAATTCCTTACTTGTTTATTTTTTTCTTGGTTCTCTCTTTTTGATCTACAAACATATTTATTATTATAAATTAAAAAATATATCTTTGATAATTTTAAAGTAGGGGGCTGCACAACCTTTTTTAGAGAAGGGCCACTTACAAAAATGACTGAGCTGTTGCGGGCCACATCAGTAATACGGAGAGAATTCTATTTCGGAGAGATGATATGTAGCCTATAATCAGATAAAAAAACATAGTTTCAGAAGGGGGAAGGGGGGTATAGTTTTGCCCTCAAAGTTCCCTTACCCAGTCAACATATCTAATTCAGTTGGCAAAGATATGTCAACAGTTTACGTTTGTATATAGCTATAACACAGATATAGCAAGGATTGTTTTTAAGGACTGATAATATTCCTTGACTTTATTCGGGGGAGCAAATTTTGTTTTGTTATAAGTGCTAAAAGAAGAACATAGGCATGAAAGTGGCTAGTGCCGAAAAAAAATGTGAACTTTATGAATGAAGAGGAGAGAAGGACCCAATCAGCGAAATTTGAGATTTTTTTTGTGCCTGATCAACAAAATTCGCAAGTTTTCCGGAGCCGGTCGACAAAATTCGAGATTTTTCCACACCCGAGCGACAAAATCCGCTATTTTTCTGCACCCAATCGAAAAAATTCGCTTTTTTCAGCGCCTGGTCGGCTAACTTCGCTATTACCCCCCTGTCGGAGTTTCCTCTTAGTCCGCACAACTTCGAAGAAATTCCGTTCTATTTATATGCTGCCACCACCGATATGATTACGTGATCGGTCACGCACTGAGAAGATTGTTTAAATGAAAACCATCGCTTTCAATTAACTAAATTAACAGTTTATTTACACACTATTTACACAACAACAAAACACAATTTACACTTATAAACTCGGATATAGATGATCCGGTTCAACATTAAATTGAATACAGTAAATGCTGGCTGTGTACTGTTAAACTACGTTAAATCACTCTCACTCTACACACGTTAAATTAGCTTTCCGGAGATCAATCTCGATCTCACAACACATATGTGCTCTAAGCCTAAGCTCTCCGAGCCTCACTCAATCCTACGCTCTATCTCTACGAGCTATACACAGTGACTACCTTGCGCTTGGCGCTCTCGGCTCCAACTGAACCCTATGCTCTATCTAAGAGTTACACACAGCAACTCACCTTGCGCCTTGCACGCCAACTTTCAACTGACTCCCTCAGCAGAAGAGACTGTCTTCCAGCAACCCCTTCCTCCTTCTCTACGTAACCCCCCCCCCCCGGGGGTTTTCTACCTGGCTCCCATTCCAAACTCTTTTCTTCGTTCGTGGAATGCTTTTGTCTCCCCTTCTTCCACATACATCTCAAAAGATTGGGCACACCCCTCTCCAACTATCTTTTTTCCCCTTCATACCATCTATACATTCTCACCGGCTTAGATCCAGTTTTAGATAAAGAAAGACTGTTATTTTGAAATTCCAGTACACAGCCCATACAATATATAATATTAAGACAAAAATAATATAGAACCTCAGTTCTAATAGCAGATGTTCTTAGAACCTGACACCCCCCCCCCCTCCATTTTTTCGTGCCCGACCAACAAAATTCGCAATTTTTCGGAGCCTGATCGACAAAACTCACAATTTTTCCATGCCCGATCGACAAAATTTGCGATTTTTTTACGCCCGATCAACGAAAGTCGCAATTCTTAACTCACTCTGTCGAAACTTGTGATTTTTTTTTCCCGCGGCAAATTGACAAAATTCGCATTTTTTCTCCCGATAAACTGATGAAACTCACGAATTTTCTGCTGCCGATCAACGAAATTTTTAATTTTTCCGCGCATCATCGTCAAGGTACGTGATTTTTCCGCGCGTGATTAACGAAATTTGCGATTTTTACGCGCCTGATCGACAAAATTCGCATTTTTTTCGTACCCGACCAACGAAATTCGCGATTTTTTCGTGCTCGATTGACGAATTTCCGATTTTTCCATTCTTGATTGACGAAATTTTTGATTTTTCCGCGCCCGACCGACGAAATTTGCGATTCTTAACTGACTGGTGAAATTTGCAATTTTTTTCCCGCGGCAAATGGGAAAAATTCGTGTTTTTTTTGCGATAAACTGACGAAACTCCCGATTTTTCCGCTGCCGACCAACGAAATTTTCAATTTTTCCGCGCCTGATCGACAAAATTCGCAATTTTTACGTGCTCGATCGAGAATTTGCGACTTTTCCCAGCCTGATCGACGAAATTTGTGATTTTTCCGCAACCGATCAGCAAAATTCGCAAATCCTAACTGGCTCTGATGAAATTTGTAATTTTTCCCGCGGCAAATTGACGAAATTCGCGATTTTTTTTCTCGCGATAAACAGACGAACACGCAATTTTTCCGCAGCCGACCAACGAAATTTGAAATTATTCCTCTCCTAATCGATAAAATTCGCGATTCTTAACTCTCTGAGGAAATTTGCAATTTTTTCCCGCGGTAAATTGACGAAATTCACGGTTTTTTCTCACGACTGACGAAACTCACGATTTTTTTCACAGACGATCAATAAAAATTTTCCATTTTTCCGTGCATTTTCAACAAAATTGACGATATTTCCGTTTCCAATCAACGAAATTTGCGATTTTTGCAAGTCTGATCGACAAAATTCGCGATTTTTCCGCGCCTGACCAACGAAATTCGCGATTTTTTCGAGCCCGATCGACAAAGTCGCGATTCTTAAATGACTGACGAATTTTTCAATTTTTCCTGCGGCAAATTGACGAAATTCACGATTTTTTGCGACCTATGGACAAAAATTACAATTTTTTTCCAGTTATAAATTGACGAAATTCGCGGGCTACACGCTAGCCCATCACGGGCCACTTTTGGCCCGCGGGCCACATGTTGTGCATCCCTATTTTAAAGCATATTTTTTGTGCATTTTAGTGTATGAAAAAGCACAAGCAACGCTAATTGCCCCTTAATAAAATTTTTTAGCGCCTTTTTAAATAATAGGGGTCTCTGCCCCCTACGAGCTACGCTCGTCAACCCCCGTCCAGACACTGCAGACTCTAAATGCACGCTAATTTGATCGGCTTTAAAAATATTTCGAAAGATTGAATTATAATTTAAAAAACAGTGGCGATCTCCCTATAAACGGATTTCTATTCATTTCTCTCTGATTGGAGAATTTTAACGCCAAATCCGCTGCGGTACTACTTGATTATCCCGTCGACCAATTTCGCCAAATTATATAAATCGACAAACCACTCGCCAAATTATACAAATTGACCCAATTTTTATTTAAAATAAAAAAAGAACAAATAAATTAGTACAACATTAATAAAAATACAAATAAAACGTCGAAATAAAAATAACTTGATGACGTAGACACGTGTAACTTGCTTAAAGTCAAGTTAATGTGACATTTACGATCAACCATTATTGACATTTAATCTTATAGTTTGGCGAATGATAGATTTTTGGTCGACGAGATATGTCATATTGGCGCGATTTTTTTCTATCGCCAATGTCATATACGCAACGGGTGCTTAATTGGCACCAAAGTGTCGTTGTTTTGCTTGATATGGTAACCCGGATGTTCTTGTTTATGCTGTTGATGTTTTCGCCAAATTGACAACGGAAAACAATTGCGCCAATATGGGTGTATGACATCTGTTCAGTATTTTTTAACAAAACGAAAAGGAAGTTCTTTTAAATGAGACATTTTAAATTAATCGTTTTTAATCTGACGTAATTTTGACAAAGCTATTCTTTCTCTTTTAAATATTCACGTGAAATTACTTTTGTTAGAAATGAAATATTATTTGCGCTTTCCTAACAAAAATAGTTGAAAAGATCCTCTCAAAATATCAAATAAATGTCTAGCGCAATTTCTAAATTTAAACTGTTTTGCAATATTATTTTGTGTTCACTTTATGTAATAACTGTAATGTGACGTAAATATGACGTAATTTCTCCTATTTAAGACTTCTAACGCATGTTAATGAATTTATTATTTTACAATATCCTTTCTCTTTTAAAATTCACGTGTATAGTTTTTATGATTGTAATTTTTAATAAGTTCCTGCTTTTTGTACATAATTATTTAATTCTAATTCCAAATTATTTTTTCTGTTTATAATAGTCACGTGTAAATAAATTTTTATTTTGAAGGAAATATTATTCATTGCGCTTTTTTTAAATTTGGCAACAATTTAAAATAATACACTTTTCTAAAACTTGTAAAAAATATCTCTAGAAATGCTGAAAATTTGAATTTAAAACAGAAATAAAACCTCAAAAAATGAGTCAAATTAAAAAAAGAAATACAGTCTGCACACCGGGAACTTCAAACGTATAAAATGATCTAAAAATGATTAAATTCCCATGAATAGTTTTTGCTCCTATAAAACTTTTTTAGTGGAACGATTTTGTCCAACTTTAGCATTAAATATCTCTTAAAATAATTCTTCGATTTGAAAACTGTCTGCATCAGCGTGTTTATCAAACATTTCTGTATAACACCACCGATTTTCATATTTTTGTATGCATTATTTTTCTTAATATTAACGAAGAAAGACCTCCGGTCACAAAAAATTCAAAACCGGCGGCGGTGTCAGCGGTAGTTACTTTTAGGTAGCTTTCATTACAAAAAGCTACCTATTGCAGCCGTTCGGAGGAAAGCGATTTCAAAAAAATTTGGTATATTTTCATCGATCATGACCCCCAGACCCCGAAACCACCCTCCGTTCAAAATTGATATATATATATATATATATATATATCCATATATATATATATATATATATATATCTGACCTATGTCACACTGTAACTCTCGAATTTATGAACCGATTTGGATGTAATTCGGTATGTACATAGTACATACCAATGTCTCGACCGAGTTCGTTGGCCAGCTTCATCCGCCATTTTGTTTCAAAATGGCGGCCATTTAAAATTTTTTAAAAAATTTTTAATTTGAAATGTGGTACCAAAAAATTGAAAATGGAAAAATATTTTTTTCTTATGTATTTGACCTTTATACAAAGATTCCGGAGCAGTTTTCGTTTCGTCCATATCTTAAAAAATGGCTGAGTTATAGCATTTTGAATTTTTAGCGTGGCTGACATTTTGAAACGTCCTGAATTTTGTCACGCGATAAATGGCGTATTTATGAACCGATTTGGATGTAACTTCGTTTGTACATAGTACATACCAATGTCTCGACCGAGTTCGTTGGCCAGCTTCATCCGCCATCTTGTTTAAAAATGGCAGCCATTTAAATTTTTAAGAAAAATTTAAATTTGAAATGTGGTACCAAAAAATTGAAAATTGAAAAAATATTTTTTTCTTATGTATTTGACCTTGATGCAAAGATTCGGCAGCAGTTTTTGTTTCGCCTATATCTTAAAAAATGGTTGAGTTATAGCATTTTGAATTTCTAGTGTGGCTGACATTTTGAAACGTCCTGATATTTGTCACGTCATAACAGGCGTATTTATGAACCGATTTGGATGTACCTTGGTGTGTACATAGTACATACAAATATCTCGACCGAGTTCGTTGCCCAGCTTCATCCGCCATCTTGTTTCAAAATGGCGGCCATTTAAAAAAATTTAAAAAAATTAAAATTTAAAATGAGATACCAAAAAATTGGAAAATGAAAAAGATTTTTTTTGCATGTGTTTGACCTTAATACAAAGATTCCGGAACAGTTTTTGTTTTGTGTATATCTAAAAAAATGGCTGAGTTATAGCATTTTGAATTTCTATTCTGGCTGACATTTTAAAACGACCTGATATTTGTCACGCGATAACAGGCGTATTTATGAACCGATTTGGATGTTACTTGGTCTGTACATAGTACATACCAATGTCTCGACCGAGTTCGTTGGCCAGCTTGATTCGCCATTTTGTTTCAAAAGGGTTGCCATTTAAAAAAAATTTAATTTAAAATTTAAAATGAGGTATTAAAAAATTGGAAAATGAAAAAGATTTTTTATGTGTTTGGCCTTGATACAAAGATTCCGGAGCAGATTTTGTTTCTGAAAATTTGTTCTTTTGTTTATATCTTAAAAAATGGTTGAATTATAGCACTTTGAATTTCTAGTATGGCTAACATTTTGAAAAGATCTTGTATTTGTCACGCGATAACACACGTATTCGCCTATTTCCATGTAAGAAGGCATGTGGATAGTATACATCAACATCTCAGCCAAATATAAGTTACTTTAAATAAAAACAGCTTGGATAAAGATGACTGATTTCACGAAATTCTCATTCATAATGATTTAGTATTCATAGAAATTAGTATTGAATCTCCTATATTCGGTTTCCACTAAATTGAGTTTCGTGTGTTTGAATAATATAAGTTGGCTTTTTTTAAAATAAGAAATTTGAAAGCTACCTCTTCCTCCCGGCACTGGCCGGAAGGACTTTTTTTTTTTTTTTTTAGAATAGAGAGAAACATACTGACTGTCTCTTGCAGAATATCTGCCGTTCACAATCACTTATACTCTTGCCAAATGTCCTCGTGGGATTTTCTCTATAGAAGTGGTTGCATGGTTTAAAAATCAATCAAATACCCAATCCATCGGGGGATTTGTATGAAAATCTATACAGTTCTTACAACAGTGGTTTATAATACATTCTCCAAATCGGAAATACAGCTTACGAGTAATTTACACTATGTGTTGAAAAGGAAAAATAGTAGCTGTATTCATTCAGCTTTTTGAAGCATTGGATTTTGCTTCACAATACTTTAAAGAGCTTGATTGCTTCCATTTTTACCTTCTCATGCATATTATGTCAGTCTTCAATATTCATCAGTCGCACCAATTCAATAGGTCAGGGATGGCGAACCTATGGCACGCGGGCCACTTTTGGCGCACCAAAGAATAATTTTGGCACGCCGCGGCGTTGATTATGTCTCTAAATGAGGATACAGCGATTTTACACAAAATACACGAACTTAGATGATCTGATTAGATTCTAGATTCGATTAATTGCAAATTGAAGAATTTTAATCTTATTCAATATGGTTTCTAAAATTTATCAAACAACCGAAATATTTGAAAACTATCAAAAGGAAAGATTATTACCGACGGTAAATTATAGCAACTTGGAAATTAATTTCAGAACTATTTAAATAAACTGCCTTTTTTCAACTTTAATATTTTTTTCTACTATTTATATCTGAGTCATCATTTTCGAAAATTTATAATATAAAAAATCAAACAGAGAGTGGTTGCCATATAAATTCATTTAGTTTGCATTCTGTTGAAATTAACTGAACATGAACATGATATCAATTATTTTTCATCCAAGATACAACAATTAATCACATTATGTTTTTAATTAATTTCTAAAATATAATTGTTTCTATAATTTAGGGATGCACCGAATATTCGGTATCTATTCGGTATTCGGCCATGTTGCCGAATATTCGGTTTGGCCGAATATCAAACTATTCGGTATGCCGAATATTTGGCGTGGCCGAATAGCAAATTATTCGGCATGCCGAATATTCGGTTTGGCCGAATATCGAAATATTCGGCCGAACCGAATACTTAAAAAAAACTGTTAAAAATTATTTTTTAAAACCTTATACAACTTCTACGTTTAACAGCCAACTCAAAGATATTCAGAATAATTACAAACAGAATCATATTTAAATAAAAGAGAATGTTTTTACATTATTTATTTGCTGTTTGTTAAGTATTATTTAAGAAAATTAACCAATCATGAGGATTTTCATAGAAATTATTAGGGATGCACCGGATATTAATTTTGCCGGATATCGGATACCGGATATCCGAAGCTCCTTCGCCTGCCGGATTCGGATATCCGGCACTAGATATGGTTTTAGTTATATAGTGAATTATTTCTCTATATAATGTCATCTCATAACAATAAATTACAAACATGTTTCACACATCATTAAAACATTTTAAACATATTGAAATATAATTTACAAAAACTATATCTCTTTTGAATATCGGGGCTTGCAATTCAAGTTTTTTCAGGAGGGGAGTTTCATACCCAAAATTTATAAATGCAGGGGAGTTGAACTGTTAGAAAGAAAAAAAAATCATTAAACCCCCTTATTTTTTATGTGCTACTTAAAGAATTACATTTATATAGACATGACAAAATACCATTGAAACAATTTAAATTAACAACTCAAGATAATTATTCAAAATTTTTATTTTATTAAAACAAAAGGAACAGAATCAAGCTTTATATATACCATGTCTATTTTTCAACTTTCACCTAATGTTAGATTTTATTCCATTTTGCGTACTTTAGCCTCTTTCACAAGTTACACTTTTGACAAACAGCACAGAGCGACTTTTATAAGTTTAGAAATTATCGGAAACACATGGTTATGCTCTCTGAAAAAGTTTTAGAAAACTTTGCAGAATCTGATGTGCATTAATTTTTAACTTACATGAATAATGCATATCGGTGATGCTATGTCACTTCTGAGCAAATTTGTTTTATTATATCCTTAATGGAATTATATTCAAAACTGTAATCCCTGGTATTTTCGTTAATTGAACTATGTTCTATGCATCGGAATTTTAAATCCATATCCAAAGTTTGAAAAGGGAATAGTCAATTGATTTCTTCTATTACACGATAAAAGGTTGATTTCAAAAAGTCATGTCCTAATTTCTGTTAATTGCGAGAAACAACTAATTTGTTGTTTCTAAATATGTTTTTTTACTTTCTTCTATCTTCAATAGAAGAAAGTATTGTAATCGAAATTTTTTTCGACTTCCGGTTTTCGACGGATTTGCATGTTTTAGGGGTCAGAGATTCCAAAAAACATGTTTATAGAAAATGTCTGTCTGTCTGTGTGTCCGTCTGTCTGTCGCCATTGTACCATCAAAAAGTGTATGAAGTTATGTATAGAATTAAACCAAAATTTTATTATAAGTTTCTGGCTATGGCAAGCAGGTCCTCCCGGAATTTGGAAAAAATTCGCCGGTAGGGGGCGCTGATATAACAATTTTTGTGCGATTTTGAATATTGTACCATCCAAAAGTGTATGGAGTTATGCATAGAATTGAACCAAATTTTTAGTTTAAGCAGGTCCTCCCTGAATTTGGAAAAAATTCGCCGGTAGGGGGCGCTGTAAATGCATTTTTTGTGCGATTTTGAATATTGTACCATCGAAAGGTGTATGAAGTTATGCATAGAATTGAACCAAATTTTTATTTTAAGTTTTTGGCTATAGCAAGCAGGTCCTCCCTGAATTTGGAAAAAATTCGCCGGTAGGGGGCGCTGTAATAGCGATTTTTGTGCAATTTTGAATATTGTACCGTCCAAAAGTGTATGAAGTTATGCATAGAATTAAACCAAATTTTTATTTTAAGTTTTTGGCTATGGCAAGCAGGTCCTCCCTGAATTTGGAAAAAATTCGCCGGTAGGGGGCGCTGTAATAGCGAGTTTTGTGCGATTTTGAATATTGTACCGTCCAAAAGTGTATGAAGTTATGCATAGAATTAAACCAAATTTTTATTTTAAGTTTTTGGATATGGCAAGCAGGTCCTCCATGAATTTGCAAAAAATTCGCCGTTAGGGGGCGCTGTAATAGCGATTTTTGTGCGATTTTGAATATCGCACCATCGAAAAGTGTATGAAGTTATGCATAGAATTGAAGCAAAAAAAAATTTTAAGTTCTTGGCTATGGCAAGGAGGTCCTCCCTTAATTTGTAAAAAAATCGCTAGTAGAGGGCGCTGTAATAGCGGTTTTTGTACAATTTTTCTGCCTTTTGAATATTGTACCGCCGAAAAGTGTATGAAGTTATGCATAGAATTGAACCAAATTTTATGTGTTTATTTTTGGTCATGTCACGAAGATCCTCCCTGAATTTGGAAAAATTCTGCCGGAAGGGGGCACTATAATTGCGATGTCTGTACCATTTTCATTATTGTACCATCGAAAAGTGTATGAAGTTATCCATATAATTGAACCAAATTTTTTGTGCATGTTTCTGGCTATGGCAAGCAAGTCCTCCCTGAACTTGAAAAAATTCCGAAAGAAGGGGGCGCTATAATTCCGATCTCTGTGCCATTTTCATTATTGTACCATCGAACAGCGTATAAAATTATGCATACAATTGAACCAAAATGTTTGTGCTTGTTTTTGGCTTTGGCCAACAGGTTCTCCTTGAATTTGGAAATATTGCGCGGTAAAGGGGCTCCGTGCTAGCGATTTTTGTATACTTTTCTTGATTTTTCGTAGTTCTATTGTGCATCGGCGGCGGGAACTCGCTTCCTGCTATGCCGGCTATTCGCAAACAGCTGATAACGACAGAATAAGGAAAAATTAATAATTTTAACAAATATCATGATATAGATTAACTCGTTTTTAGTCCGTTTAATTGACTTGAGAAGAAATTTAAGATGAAAATTAAAGTTGGTACAGTATTGAACTAATAATATTGAAGTATTAACATGTGTAACTAGGTTTTGAAATATTAAGATGTATAAGATAGAAGAAAGTTTTGGGATTGGCACATCCAACTAGTTTTTTTTAAGTTCATCAGTTTTTTTTTTTTTTTTTTTTTTTTTTTTTTTTTTTTTTTTTTCATGTGCACCACAAGTGTAATCTCATTTTGTTTAGTGCTGACTATTGTCCAATTTGGTAGAGCTTAGTTTCCGGTGGCTGTTGCTGCTCTTTTAGTTATTTCCTATTTTGAGCACATAGGAAAAACATCGCAAAATACGTAAAACAGTCATAGAAAAAAAAAATTGCCGATTTCGTCAATCATAGTGAAAATAAATAAAATAATTTGTCTATTGGTTGTGAAAAAAAAACTGAAGTTCATGAAAAATCGACAGTGGGAAAATATCACGAAATTTGTCGATCGATCATAGAAAAGTATCGTGAAATTTGCCAGTCCGTCACGAGCAAATACCGTGAAATTCCTCGGCCGGTCGCAGACAAAAAATGCAAATTTTTTCAATCGGATGCAGAAAAACAATCGTTACTTTCATCAGCATGTCACAAGAACAAACAATGAAATTTGCCAATCGGTCACAGAATAAAAATTTTAATTTGTCAATGATTAAGGAAAGAAAATTATGAAATTCACCAATCGGTCTCCAAAAAAATCAAGAAATTCGTCAGTTGATCGTGTAGAAAAATCACAAACTTTTTTGGTCAGATGCAGAAAAACAAACATGAATTTTGTCAATTTGTTGTAAGAAGAAACTGAAATCTACAAATCAATAGTGGAAATTATCGCAAAATTTGCCAGTCGGTTCCGACACCTCATCGTCGTTTTACAAAGAAACATTTTCGGAAAATGATTTTAGGTAGCTTTCATTACAAAAAGCTACCTATTGCAGCCGTTCGGAGAAAAGAGATTAAAAAAAAATTTGGTATATTTTCATCGATCATGACCCCCAGACACCGAAACCACCCTCCGTTCAAAATTGATATATATATCTGACCTATGTCACACTGTAACTCTCATAATTATGAACCGATTTCGATGCAATTCTGTGTGTACATAGTACATACAAATGTCTCGACCGAGTTCGTTGGCCAGCTTCATCTGCTGTTTTGTTTCAAAATGGCGGCCATTTAAAAATTTTTAAAAAATTTCAAATTTCAAATGTGGTACCAAAAAATTAAAAATGGAAAAATATTTTTTTCTTATGTATTTGACCTTTATACAAAGATTCCGGAGCAGTTTTTGTTTCGTCTATATCTTAAAAAATGGCTGAGTTGCAGCATTTTGAATTTCTAGCGTGACTGACATTTTGAAACGTCTTGAATTTTGTCACGCGATAAAAGGCGTATTTATGAACCGATTTGGATGTAACTTAGTTTATACATAGTACATACCAATGTCTCGACCAGGTTCGTTGGCCAGCTTCATCCGCCATCTTGTTTAAAAATGGCGGCCATTTAAATTTTTAAGGAAAATTTAAATTTAAATGTGGTTCCAAAAAATTGAAAATTGAAAAAATATTTTCTTCTTATGTGTTTGACCTTGATAAAAAGATTCCAGAGCAGTTTTTGTTTCGTCTATATCTTAAGAAATGGCTGAGTTATAGCATTTTGAATTTCTAGCGTGGCTGACATTTTGAAACTTCCTGATTTTTGTCACGTAATAACAGGCGTATTTATGAACCGATTTGGATGTACCTTGGTGTGTACATAGTACATACAAATATCTCGACCGAGTTCGTTGGCCGCCATCTTGTTTCAAAATGGCGGCCATTTAAAAAAATTTAAAAAATAAAAAAATTAAAATGAGATACCAAAAAATTGGAAAATGAAAGAGATATTTTTCGTATGTGTTTGACCTTAATACAAAGATTCCGGAACAATTTTTGTTTCATCTATATATAAAAAAATGGCTGAGAAATAGCATTTTGAATTTCTATTGTGGCTGACATTTTAAAACGACCTGATTTTTGTCATGCGATAACAGGCGTATTTATGAACCGATTTGGATGTAACTTGGTCTGTACATAGTACATACTAATGTCTCGACCAAGTTCGTTGGCCAGCTTCATTCGCTATCTTGTTTCAAAAGGGTTGCCATTTAAAAAAAATTAAATTTAACTTTTAAAACGAGGTATTAAGAAATTGGAAAATGAAAAAGATTTTTTTTTATGTGTTTGGCTTTGATACAAAGATTCCGGAGCAGTTTTTGTTTCTGAAAATTTGTTATTTTGTCTATATCTTAAAAAATGATTGAATTTATAGCACTTTAAATTTCTAGCATGGCTAACATTTTGAAACGATCTTGTATTTGTCACGCGATAACACACGTATTTGCCTATTTCGATGTAAGAAGGCATGTGGATAGTATACATCAATACCTCGACCAAGTTCGCTGGCCAGCTTCATCAGCCCTCTTGTTTCAAAATGGCGGCCATTAAATTAAAAATATATATATATATTTAAAGTGAGGTGCACAAAAATTAGAAATGGAAAAAGTTTTCTTTCTTAAGTATTTGACCTTGATATAAGGATTCAGGAGCATTTTTTGTTTGTCTTTACCTTAAAAAATGGCTCAGATATAGCAGTTTCAATTTCTATTGTGGGTGACATTTTGAAAAATCTGATTTTCTGCATGCGACAGCACTCGTATATATCAACCAATTCCGATGTGAGTGAGCATGTGAACAGCAGTTACTAAGGTCTCGACCAAGTTCACTGGTTAGCCTCACCCACCATGTTGTCTTAAAATGGTAAGCACTTTAAGAAATCGCCGAATTTGGCAGCCAAATATGAGTTACTTTAAAGAAAAGCAGCTTGGATAAAGCTGACTAATTTCGCGAAATTCTCATTTATTATATTGATAAAAATTAGTATTGAATCTCCTATATTCAGTTTCCACTATATTGAGCTTCGTGTGTTTGAATGATATAAGTTGGCTTTTTTAAAATAAGGAATATGAATGCTACCTCTTCCTCCCGGCACTGGCCGGAAGGACTTTTTTGGTAACAGGAGCCCCCCGCGCCCAATATTCTTTAGGGCACAAATCCTGCCATCGCCATCTCGAAATTCAAGACATGTATCTGCCATTTAAGCCGTGTAATGTATATTAATAATGTTGTATAAAAAATGAAATTTAAACATTAAAATATTCTGTTTATTTGTACAATGAAATGCTGATAATTGCTACGGGATTTGGGATTGACTATATTGATAATTGCTAATAATTAACTTGTACAATGAAATGCTGATAATTTGTGTAACAAATTTCAACCAATTAATATACCTATAATTGTAGAATATTTTCACAAAGAAATACCTTCTTTTTATAATTTAAACATAAAATATCTACTAATATACCCAAGATTAAAGAGCTATTTTCTCCAAATATAGGTTTAGTTGATGCCTTTTTTCTGTTTTAATTATTTAATGCTGTTTTGCTTTGAGTCACATTTAGTTTTATTTTAAGTTAAATTATTGTGATATTTATAAGTAAAAAGACAATTACTTTTCATTTTAAATACTTTATTTATAATGAAGTTACAAAAATAACTAATTGGATGTGCCAATCCCAAAACTTTATTCCATCTCATACATCTTAATATTTCAAAAAGTAGTTCCAAATGTTAATACTTCGATATTATTAGTTCGATATTATACAAACTTTGATTTTGATCTAAAATTTCTTCTCGTCAATTAATCAAAATAAGAATAAGTTAATCTCGATCATGATATTTATTAAAATCAATAATTTTTTTCGTTATTCTGTTGTACACCAGCTGATTGTGAATAGCCAGCTTAGCAGGTGCGAAGTTCCCATGGCTTCACGAGCCACCAATATACAGTACAAAAAATTGAAAAAATTTTACAAAAAACGTTGTCACAGTGCCACCTTCTGGCGGAATATTTCCAAATTCAAGGGAAAATCTGCCGGCCTAGCCAAAAATATGCACAAAAGATTGCTTCAATTCTATGCTTAGCTTCATACACTTTTTTATGGTAAAATAATGGAAATAACCCAAAAATCACTATTATAGCGCCCCCTTTCAGCAGAATATTTTCAAATTGAAGGAGGACCAGTTAGTTGTTAGCCTAAAACATACCCCCAAAAATTGGTTCAATTCTATGCATAACTTCATACACTTTTCGATGGTACAAGAATGAAAATGGCACAAAAATCACTATTACAGCACACCCTTCTGGCGGAATATTTGCAATTTAAAGGAGAACCTGCTGGATATAGCCAAAAACATACACAAAAAATGTTGTTCAATTATATAGATAACTTATCATTACATATTTAACATACGCTTTTCGATAGTACAATAATGAAAGTGGCATAAAAATCGCAATTACAGCACTCCCTTCCGGCAGAATGCTTCCATATTGAAGAAAGAACTGCTGGCCACAGCCAAAAACATACGCAAAAAATTTGGTTCAATTCTATGCATAACTTCATACACTTTTTGATGGTATGATGACAGACAGACATTTTGTATAAACATGTTTTGGGATCTCTGACCTCGAAAACGTCTAAGCCCACCGAAACCAGAAATCGAAAAAATCTGTTACAATACTTTCTTCTATTGAAGATAGAAGAGAGTAAAAATAGGCCTGTTTAATTGTTAAACATAAAAGAGAGAAAGAAACTTCATAAAGTCATACTTTAATAAACAACTTCAGACTTTGTTTCACATTCTGAAAGTAAAGGTACAATTTTCTAAAAGATGTAAACAAATTCTTAAATTTATTATAAAGAGTTCAAATATCAATGTTAGGAAAGCTGGCAATTCTTTAAACTTTTGAGAATTACCTTTTACTCATGAATAGTGGACTTACACTATGACGCAAAAGTTTAGACAATGAAGAAATTCTTACATACTTTGAAAAATATTTATTCAATTTTCAAATCACTGCTTGAAATTAATGTGCTGTACATATAAACAATATTTATGACAAAGAAAAGTGGAATTGTGCATATTGCAATAAATTAAATGGTAACAAAAATAAACTGCTGTCTCAAAAGTTTAGACACAAATTAAATAAAATCGAAATAAACAATTTTTAAAACCTGGTTGCGCATCCATGCTTATGTATTACATCATATACACGAGATTGCATGGAAGAAACTAAATCTTGCATAGTTTGTGGATCGATATCGTACCATGCATTCTCAATAGATGTCTTAAGTTCCTTTTCAGAAGAGTATTGTCTAGCGTTGCTATAAACTTTGCGACACATGATGCTCCAAAGGTTTTCTATAGGGTTAAGATCTGGGCTACATGCTGGCCAGTCGAGAACTCTTATATTATGGGAATTAAACCAAGATTTTGAATGTTTTGCAGCGTGAATTGAAGCATTGTCTTGCTGAAATTCCCACTGAGGACCCCCTAGAAGCTCAGCAAATGGCAGTAGGTTTTCTTCTAATGTCTGTGTATAATGTTGTGAAGTTTGACGACCACTGGTGAAGGTCAGAGATACTTGTCCATTATAGCAAAAGGCTACCCAAACCATCACCGAGCCCCCTCCTTGTCTGCGACTAAAAAAACGTCGAGGTTCCTTCCGCAAGTCATGCCAATACGATAAACAACCATCTGGACCATCCAGATTCCACTTTTTTTCATCGCTAAATATGACTGACTGCCATTTCTCTCCATATGACATATGCTTTCGATCCCACATAAGTCTTTGTAACTTATGATGTGGTTTCAGTGCTGGTTTCTTCTGCATTTTGCTATAAACGATTGTTCCTTTTTCCAAAATTCGTCTACGAATCGTATCCTTTGATACAGAGAGTCCCGATGAGCTTTGAACTCCACGTACGCTCATTTGTTGAGTACTCGCTAGTCTTTGTATCAGGCGATCCTCTCGTACATTTGTCACACGTGGCCTCCCAGACCGACATTTTGCTTTATATTCGGAACCACTCGATAAAACTCGATAAATAGATTTTTTTGACCTATTAATAATAGCAGAAATTTCAGAAACGCTCTTCCCTTCACCTTTCAACTGCCAAATCCTTGAAACCTCATTCACTTGAATTTCTTTAGCTCTCGGCATGTCGACTATGAAGCGCAATCGTTTGCAGAACTTAAGTACTCCAAATTTGTGACATCATCGATTCTAAATTTGCATATGCCTGCGAATATTCAAAGAAATTTAGAATAGTGTCTAAACTTTTGCGACAAGCACATTTGAATTTTTATGAAAAAAATTAGTATTATAGCAAATAAAACGACTGTCTTTTGTACATAGCATTTTAAATCAGTTTTTGAATATATTTACAGGTTTTTGCAATTCTGACGTCATAATTCTACATTTTAAAGCTGAATGACGTCATTGTCTAAACTTTTGCGTCATAGTGTATTTCATATTTTGCATTATAAACAAAAGTTGTTCGGCATTGTTTGGGTCAAACGATTTCTCTTATCCTTATACATTTGCTTTGCTACGCATCGCCGGATATCCGGCAGAGAAGTCGGATATCCGGTGATTGTGATTCGGATATCCGACGGTATTTCGGATATTGAAAAATCAGCCGGATATGCCGGATATCCGTTGCATCCCTAGAAATTATGTACAAATGCAAGTTTCTCCAAAATAAAAAATAATTATTTCAACCTCCTTGTGCAATATTGCGCCGGCCCTGCTAACAGCTTATTACCTCATAAAAAGAAAAATCCTTTTTTATGTTCAAGGAAACAATACGAAATTTTCAGAATTCTCCTATTTATCCTCCACAAAACAAAATGTAGGGGAGGCTTTTCTATTATTACACACTTTCCATTTATCAAGGATAGACTTGTCTTAGCCAGACCTGTTACTCACATGACCAGTTTTTGAAATCGAAGGTTAAAGAATTATCGCCAAAAAAAAAAAAAAAAAAAAAAAAAAAAAAACCTCAAACTGCATAAAAAAAAAAATTAAAAGAGGCTGTACCAATTCTGGATAAATTGTATTCAAAATATGACAAAATTTATTAAACTGGGCTAAAATATTGAAACTGAATTCCTTTTAAGAATTAAAAAATTGCATAAAAATTCGAAAATTGCTGTACAAATTTTGAATAAACTTCATTAAAAGGAGGACAACATTTACTATACTGGGCTAAAACATTAAAACCGGATTCTAATGTGGAAAAAATCGCTGCAGAATACACATATATACGTACCAAAAAAAGGCTAAAATTAGTTAAAATTTTAAATCTGACGACGCAATCATATTAGGGCAAAATTTAGTACATTAGGGCTAAATGTTTGAAACTGAATTTCTTTTATGAATGCCAAAAAATTGCCGCAGAATGCAAAAAAAGGCTGAAATTCACATTAAAAATTTGTGAAAGATTTTTAAAATGTTGTACAAATATCGAATAAACTTTATTGAAAAGTGGAGAAAAAAAATATTACATTTGACTAAAAAATAAAAATCTCATAAAAAAAAAATGTATTTAAAACAAAATCCAAAAACAAATTTAGATATACTGGTGGGGTATCTTCCTGCCAAATCTTGTAGCTCTATGTGCAACAATCTCTTTAGTACACAAACTTTTACCTTTATTATTATAGATGTAGTTTTGTTTTCAATTTTGATGGAGAAGTATAGCCAATCTATTAAAGGAACTCTTAATTACAATGTCTTCTTGTTTTTTTCCCCTTAGGCTCTCTTCAGTATATATTTCTATATTCTTAGAAAAAAAAGTAGCTAACTCTGTCACTGCCACTGCAGTTATGAGCATTGGTAGTACTCATATTATACAGAAATTATTGATAAACACGCTGGTGCAGACAGTTTTTAAATCGAAGAATCCTTTTTAAGAGCTATTCAATGTTAAAGTTGGTCAAAATCATTCCATTAAAAAAGTTTTATAGCTGAACAAAAGTTATGCATAGGAATTTAATCCTTTTTTATAAGGATATACATTACAAGCCTGTGGTACGCAGACTGCATTTATTTTATTTTAGTTTTTTACGATATTTTTTTTTCAGTTTTTTATTTGAATTTTCACCATTTTAATAGATATTTTTATTCACATTTAGATAAAGTTATTATTTTAAATTGTTGCCAATTGTAAAAACAGCGCAAAAAGTACTATTTCCTTTAAATTAAAAATGTCTTAGTATGTGACTATTAAAAATTGAAATAAAACTTTAATATAAGAATTCAATGATCACGTTTTAAAAGCAGGAAAATATTTAAAGTTTCGTCACAAAAATTGTATTTACATGGGAATATTTAAAAAGAAAGAAAAGTTTTAAAAATTAACATTTATATGTGCTAGTTAAAAGCAATAAATAGGAGAAATTACATAACATTTAAAATGCACAATTAATAATATTGCCAAACAGTTTAAATTAAAAAATATATTTACACGAAAGATTTATTTCGTATTTTGTGGTGATCTTTTTAACTATTGTTGTCAATTCTAAGACAGCACAAATAATAATTCTCCCTTTCAAACAACAAATGTATTTTCACGTGAACATTAAAGAGAGAAATAAATTTTTGGTGAAAATTACGTCAGATTTAAAATGTGTTATTTAAGACAATTTTCTTATAATGTTGTTTAAAAAATTCCGAAAGTCAACGACTCTGATTTGTTCATTTTATATAGGCTGATTTTCAAATGCTGTTTACTGATCTTATTTAATCAATCACGAAAACAGTCATTAAATGTCTGAACAGCAGTTGTTATATCTTAAAATCCCCCAGTGAAGTTGAAATGAATGGAAAACTGTTTACAGTGAGATCATCACTGGTTGTTTAATTATTATTCAAATCTTCCATAATCTTTTTAAAGTGGATCAAATTAGCGTGTTTTTAGAGTCTGCAGTGTCTGAACGGAATTTGTCGAGCATAGCTCGTAGGGGGCAGAGACCCTTATTTTATCAGAAGAAGGTATTGGAATCATGAAAAAAAATTTCCATTTTTTTTAATGGATGTATATGTTTTAGATTGACCCTCAATACGATTTGACTATTTTTTTAAAATCTCTCTCTATTTGTGATACAAAATTTGTAGCTACTTTATCTCAAAACTAAAGCATGGAATTTCATCAAATGCCATATGTAATTAGACTTTAGCACACATAGGTGCTGATTAGGTTTCGGTGTATATGGGCCCAACAGGTGGCATTGCTATGTTACATTTTTCACAATTTACATGATAATTATACCTTAGCATCGTTAGGGTGAAATTCCATCAAACTTCACATTCATTTAATTCTTGACATAAATTGGCACTGATTAGATTTTGGTGTATTTCGTGACAGGTGGCTGGCACTACTAGGTTGCAATTTTAATTATTTCTGTGAAAGCCAGATCACGGCCTGTTTGGAATTAAATTTCACGAGATTTGATATGTAAAATTATGAATACTGATGATTCAATATTGATTTTGATCACTCCCCATGGAGCTTTGCCATAGTAGGCTTTTTCCTATGAACATTATAGCTTATCCTAGCTTCTCTATTGGGCAAAAAGAAACTAAATTTTATGTTTGAGGATAGTAATTAATAACATATATCTTAATCTAATTTTAATGTTCAACAGGAATCGTTATTATGCTGTGCTCTTTTTATTCACTGATCATTATTTTTTTTACCGTTAAAGAGAATTATCAATGTGAATGCCGAAATATAGAATACTTTCTATATTCTTGCAGTAGGATATTTAAATGTGTTTCTATGAAACTGTGTACATTGTTTAATGACACCTTATAAAGATAACCTTCTAACATATTTTCTGGGGTAATTTTAAAAATTTACTTGCATATTTAGGAAAATTAGTTCAATGTTTTTACTCATGATTCTTTTTTAGTCCCCCTTTTAAATAAAAATGGTCCCCCGAAGTCCCCCTTTTAAATAAAAATGGTCCCCCAAAGTCCCCCTTTTAAATAAAAATGGTCCCCCAAAGTCTCCCTTTTAAATAAAAATGGCCCCCCAAAGTCCCCTTTTTAAATAAAAATGGTCCCCTTTCCCCCTTTTTGAGGACTAAAATGTGTTGGGAGCCCTGCAAGTGTAATCTCATTTTGTTTAGTGCTGACTATTGTCCAATTTGGTAGAGCTTAGTTCCCGGTGGCAGTTGCTGCTCTTATAGTTATTTCCTATTTTGAGCACACAGGAAAAACATCGCAAAATACGTAAAACAGTCATAGAAAAAAAAATTGCCGATTTTGTCACAGGGTTGGCAAGGTTTTTCCCACCCCCGGTAAATACCATGGTAAAAACCGGTATTTATCGTCCTGGGAAATACTATGTTTTTCCCACATGGGAAAAACTGATTATTAAAAACATAAATATAAATTCAAAACAACCTTTAAAAAGGTCAAAAATGAGTTCTAAGTAAATAGCTTGAAAGGTTAAAAAAAAAAAAAAGTAAGATCTGCAAAAACAGACAATGAAGTGCATTTATTTAAATATTTATACACCACACATATTCCCAAACGTTTACCAATCATAATCATATTCTTCGTTTGCCCCTTCCACATTGGATTTTAGCATCATATAACAAAATACTAATTTAGAGGCTTTTTGTAAACCAAGTCTATTTCTAATCTTGTTTTGGATGAAAAAAAAAATTAGAAAAAATACACTCCAGAGATTTTGATGATGCAGGACATCCCTGAAGATGTTCCATTAATTGGAGAAATTCTGCATCTATTCCAGTTTTACTTAAATTCTTCCACCACAGTGCAGGTGAAACAGTGTTTGTAATGACTTCGGAAAAGGTGCATCTTCTCACTTGAATTGTATTGTGAGTACTTTGGATTTAAAGTCTGTAAATATTCACGAGCAGATTCCTCCTGATCCTGTGATAACTTTTCACCTTTATATTTCAGATTCATCAGGTGTGCCAAAAAATGGACAGGGGTCATTGCTTTATCAAAGTTAGATTTCACTTTGCTGAAATGTGGATTGAGTTCTTTATTTTGAAGAAGCTCTAGGTAAATTTCACAAGCATCAGCAATATTGGCATTATTATCAAGTTGCAACTTTGTTAAACCTTTTGGAACTGGTTCCACTTGGTTGTACATATTTTTTTCCTTCTTTATACAGAGATTATTTACTAAGCACTTAATGTTTTTATCAATTTCATCTTCGTGATTATCGACAATTTGAAGATAAAAAGTCCTGTTAGTAGTAAAAGTTTTTAAACATGCTATTTGTGAGTTCCACCTGGTTTCACGTGGAATTTGTGGTTTAACTGAATTGGCATACTCTTTCAATAAACTCGCAGGGTTATGGTGATTTCTAAAAAAATTCTGAATTTTGGCAACTTTAGCCACAACAGAATCAGTAGTCACATTCTTGTCAAGAATATTTAAATATGCATGCGATGCAGATCCGTATGTAACTGGTATAATATCTTCCGTTTCAAGATTCTGCCTTATTGTAAGCATTTTCTGTTCATTATCCGAACTGAAACTTTTTACAGTGCATCCATATGTAGCTGCTGCTGCAATTTTTGCACCACGAGCAAGATTTGTACAATACTCTCTTGTTTTCTTATTTTTCCCGAAATCTATTGCAGAAAGAAGCATACTTTTTCCATTACAAAATATGGAATTGGCTATAAAAGGGTCATTATGGACATTACTCCATCCAACTTGCATGAGAGTAACAGTTCTCCCAGCTATTTTCTCTACAGCAGATTCTTGAATTTCTGCTTTATTCAATAATTCTTATTTATTTATATTCCTTTCCTACAAAATAATTTTAAACCTAAGGAAAATTTGTAATAACTATGTATTTCTATCTTTAATTTTACATATCAGATTCAGAAAGCCAGAATATTTCTTACTTAACTGTCATTTGGAAGTTTTTCCCGGTATTTACCAGTTTTCCCCAGTATTTACCAGTTTTTCCCGGTATTTACCAGTTTTTCCCAGTGGGATGGGAAAAACAAGTTTTGGACGGGAAAAAGCCAACCCTGTTTTGTCAATCATGGTGAAAATAAATAAAATAATTTGTAGATTGGTTGCGAAAAAAAAAAACTGAAGTTCATGAAAAATCGACAGTGGGAAAATATCACGAAATTTGTCAATCGATCATAGAAAAGTATCGTGAAATTTGCCAGTCCGTCACGAGCAAATGCCGTGAAATTCCTCAGCCGGTCGCAGACAAAAAATGCGAATTTTTTCAAGCGGACGCAGAAAAACAATCGTTACTTACATCAGTATGTCACAAGAACAAACAGGGAAATTTTCCAATCGGTCACAGAATAAAATTTCTAAATTTGTCAATGATTGCGAAAAAAAAAATTATGAAATTCATCAATCGGTCTCAAAAAAAAAAAAAAAAAAAAAAAAAAAATCAAGAAATTCGTCAGTTGATCGTGGAGAAAAATCACAAACTTTTTTGGTCAGATGCAGAAAAACAAACATGAATTTTGTCAATTTGTTGTAAGAAGAAACTGTGAAATCTGCAAATCGATAGTGGAAATTATTGCAAAATTTGTCAGTCGGTTCCGACACCTCATCGTCGTTTTACAAAGAAACTTTTCGGAAAATGATTTTTTGGAAACAGGAGCCCCCGCCCTCAATATTCTTTAGGGCACGAATCCTGCCATCCCCATCTCGAAATTCAAGACATGTATCTGCCATTTAAGTCGTGTAATGTATATTAATAATGTTGTATAAAAAATGAAATTTAAACATTGAAATATTCTGTTTATTTGTACAATGAAATGCTGATAATTGCTACGGGATTTGGGATTGACTATATTGATAATTGCTAATAATTAATTTGTACAATGAAATGCTGATAATTTGTGTAACAAATTTCAACCAATTAATATACCTATAATTGTAGAGTATTTTCACAAAGAAATACGTTCTTTTTATAATTTAAACATAAAATATCTACTAATATACCCATGATTAAAGAGTTATTTTCTCCAAATATAGGTTTAGTTGATGCCTTTTTTCTGTTTTAATTATTTAATGCTGCTTTGCTTTGAGTCACATTTAGTTTTATTTTAAGTTAAATTATTTGTGATATTTATAAGTAAAAAGATAATTACTTTTCATTTTAAATACTTTATTTATAATGAAGTTACAAAAATAACTAATTGGATGTGCCAATCCCAAAACTTTCTTCTATCTCATACATCTTAATATTTCAAAAAGTAGTTCCAAATGTTAATACTTCGATATTATTAGTTCGATATTATACAAACTTTGATTTTGATCTAAAATTTCTACTCGTCAATTAATCAAAATAAGAATAAGTTAATCTCGATCATGATATTTATTAAAATCAATAATTTTTTTCGTTATTCTGTTGTACACCAGCTGATTGTGAATAGCCAGCTTAGCAGGTGCGAAGTTCCCATGGCTTCACGAGCCACCAATATACAGTACAAAAAACTGCAAAAAATTGAAAAATTTTTACAAAAAACGTTGTCACAGTGCCACCATCTGGCAGAATATTTCCAAATTCAAGGAAAAACTGCCTGCCATAGCCAAAAATATACACAAAAGATTGCTTCAAATCTATGCTTAGCTTCATACACTTTTTTATGGTAAAATAATGGAAATAACACAAAAATCACTATTATAGCGCCCCCTTCCAGCAGAATATTTTCAAATTGAAGGAGGACAGTTAGTTGTTAGCCTAAAACGTACCCCCAAAAATTTATCAATTCTATGCATAACTTCATACACTTTTCGATGGTACAAGAAGGAAAATGGCACGAAAATCACTATTACAGCACACCCTTCTGGCGGAATATTTGCAATTTAAAGGAGAACCTGCTGGATATAGCCAAAAACATACACAAAAAATTTTGTTCAATTATATAGATAACTTATTACATATTTAACATACGCTTTTCGATAGTACAATAATGAAAGTGGCACAAAAATCGCAATTACAGCACTCCCTTCCGGCAGAATGCTTCCATATTGAAGAAAGAACTGCTGGCCACAGCCAAAAACATACGCAAAAAATTTGGTTCAATTCTATGCATAACTTCATATACTTTTCGATGGCACAATAATGAAAATGGCACAAAAATCACGATTATAGCGCCCCCTTCCAGTGGAATATTCCAATATTGAAGGAAGGCCAGCTGGCTATAGCCAAAAACATTCACAAAAAATTTGGTTCAATTCTATGCATAACTTCATACACTTTTTGATGGTATGATGACAGACAGACATTTTGTATAAACATGTTTTGGGATCTCTGACCTCGAAAACGTCTAAGCCCACCGAAACCAGAAATCGAAAAAATCTCAGTTACAATACTTTCTTCTATTGAAGATAGAAGAAAGTAAAAATAGGCCTGTTTAATTGTTAAACATAAAAGAGAGAAAGAAACTTCATAAAGTCATACTTTAATAAACAACTTCAGACTTTGTTTCACATTCTGAAAGTAAAGGTACAATTTTCTAAAAGATGTAAACAAATTCTTAAATTTATTATAAAGAGTTCAAATACCAATGTTAGGAAAGCTGGCAATTCTTTAAACTTTTGAGAATTACCTTTTACTCATGAATAGTGGACTTATTTCATATTTTGCATTATAAACAAAAGTTGTTCGGCATTGTTTGGGTCAAACGATTTCTCTTATCCTTGTATATTTGCTTTGCTACGCATTGCCGGATATCCGGCAGAGAAGTCGGATATCCGGTGATTGTGATTCGGATATCCGACGGTATTTCGGATATTGAAAAATCAGCCGGATATGCCGGATATCGGATATTTGCCGGATATCCGTTGCATCCCTAATTTTAAGAACAACGTTTACAACCTCTGAAAATGATTGCCCACTTCAGACACTGATCTAGGATGCATTTAAAAACTTACTTGCTTGATCAAAGGAAGTAGAACAGTTATTCTTGCTAAGTTGTCAGCATATAAAATTTGAATCGATTGTATTATTTATTAACTTTTACTTTAGTCTCTTCCTGACAAGCAAATATATGTATCTGTACAATTTTTTCACAATTTCTCTTTGATTTTAAAATGTTTGTTTTAGAATTTAAGAAAATTTTATTCATTTGTTTTCATTCTCAGAAGCCATGAAATTTAAAATTTTATTAATTAAAATTTTTTTTCTAACTATCCTGTTCTTAAATAACTCAAAGCAGATTTTTTTCATCATAAAGTTTGCTTGAAAAAAGCTCTTGTTTATTAGAATAAATGTTTCTGTTTTAAATATTTATGTAAAATTGTTTTAAAATTTAACATTTAATGCCTTTAAACTTTGAAATATAAAAGTATTCGACAAGCCGAATATTCGGTATTCGGCCGAATAGTTACTATTCGGCAGGCAAAATATTCGGTATTCGGCCTAGCAGTTACTATTCGGCTAGCCGAATATTCGGTATTCGGTTCACCTGTTGGCCGAATATTCGGTATTCGCCCAAAATCACTATTCGGTGCATCCCTACTATAATTATTGTAATGTAATACATGTATGTTACTCATTTTAGAAAATATCCTAATAAGTAATTTTGATTCATTATATTTCAATCCACTAAATTTGTTTTTTAGTTGGCACGTCAAAGTCAAGCAAAATATTTTTTGAAAAGAAATTCGCACGCGACTGAAAAAAGGTTCGCCAACCCTGCAGGTGCAATAATATGCATAAACAATGACAAAAATGAAAAAAAAAAGCAATGGTAACAGCAAACCATAACCTAACAACCTTACAGCCTGAAAAGATTAATGTTCACATTTTTAATTAAATAATTAAACAAACATCTAATTTAAAAATCGAAATTCCGGCTGCGAAGTGCCTAGATTCTGAGGATGTCTATCTAAATGCTTTTCGTCTACTAAGGGTACCTCCTTTGTTGTGCTGCAGTCGTTCGTCTATAGATCAACACTCTATTTTGTTATACATGGTGTCCACTCTCAACCGTGTCCAATGGCTAATTCCTAAACCGTTAGGCATGAAGAATAATCTTCATATATATTCCATGAAATTTCAGGTGATCACAATTTAAATCCAAGGTTGGGAGAGCTTAATTATTGACTTCACGATTCATGTAAAATCATATTAAAATAATAAAACATATTTCACAACAGAAAATGGCGCTGGTGTTTTTCAGTATAAATCCAAGTCAAGCACAGGATAATTAAAAACTTTGTATATTTACACTTATAAATATTTACAGTACTTACAATGAAAACATTTGGATACTATTTCTTTAAAAACATGTAAATATTCCGCACTGGGAATTCAAAGATTTCTTTTATATATTCAAGAATATTCATTTCTCCCTTTTCGGAAGATCAAGAAATACACAGCCAGCATGCTACTTTCGAGATTCACATTTTTTGAACTATAAACAAGAGAAATGCTTTTAAAACAATTAATACTTCAGAAACTATTTCTTCTAATAGAAGACCACGATAACAAACCTATACGCAGCTTATTTATCTGCTGCGTTCAAGATTCACATTCACAAAACCAACTAAAAAAGGACAAGAAAAAAAAAATGTTTTTTAATATTAATTCTCTAGTCAGACCACGTGACCTGGGATCACTGGCGCCTAATCAGTCTGGCTGAGAAAGAAGAGGTTTGCGAAATTTCACAAACTCCCCCCCGATGAACAAGGGTTCATCAAAATGGGGATTCAAAATAATTAAAGTAGAAATAAAATTATTCTAAAAAATTATCAGTTACACTATACATAAATACAATACAAAATCAAAATATATACTTACATACTGGACTTCAATAAAATAATTAAACAATTTAAAAATTTGCCAACAGGTTTCTGCTACTAAAAATAGAAAGAACAATTTAAATTTATACAACTTTTTCTAGAATATTCAATACAAAAAAATAAACTAAAAATTAGAAATATTATCAAACAAGAAACTTTTTTTTTTTTTAAGTGAAAAAAATAATTTTTTTTTTAAGTCAATAAACAAAAGAGTTCAATTTTTTTTTTTTTAAAGTCAAATGAGAGTTTTTGAGTCTCTAATAATATCAGAGTTTTTTTTTTTTCAGTTCTATTAATAAAAAAGTTCAGAGTTTTTTCACTTCTAAATTATACACAAGAATCAATAGATCTTTTAATGATGGAATTATTTGCTTTCAGTTCATAAGACCTCATTGTTTTTAAATCTCTGTCCACAAATACCTAACTTCCAGAAAGTTCTTGATACATGTTCTTATGCATAAAAATCACATCATATATTTCAAAGTCAGAAGTTTTATTCTGGTCCGTGTAGTGAGCAGATTGTAAGTTGAGAAGATACCCATTTTTCAAGCGCTTCCAAAAATGATTCAGAAGAGTCTCGCGCAAACGGAAGCGTTTCACTAAGGATTCCTTGGTTGCAGGTAAACACAAGATATGCTTTAGAGTTGCTATAACTAGTTGACCAGGGCGAACACTAAAGTTCTTGGAGATTGCACATTTGTTTAGGACTGATTTTATGCATTGTCTGGATCTTAAAATCCAAATTTTTTCACGAGTTGGTACTAATGTACTGGGCACTCCTGAATGAAAAACTTTTTCATGTGCATCTTTCACGATTAATTCAGTCAAATTATGTTTTGCAGGAATCACAAAGGTATGTTTTTCATAAAATGAAGAATCAGACTTTTGTAACAGTCCTCGTACGAATAGCAAACCTTCATCTGACAACATAGGAATTAACTGTAGAAGATTCAATTCTTTAGGGATACTCTTGCTACATTTCATGGATTTTACAACTTCAGGGAAACTTTCTTCCTGCATTAGCTTAAACCAAAAATTTTCAGCATGTAAAATTTTCTCAGCTGATAATTCTGAAAAATCTCTTTTCTCTATTTTTAATTTTATATTAGAAATAAATCTAAATAGCCAAGCAGTTACTCGATACAATTTCTTTAGGGAGCTATACTTTTCAAGAATAAAAATGGGAATTTCATCAGATTTATTTGTTTGAACAACACAACAGATGGTGGCTGCTTTTTTATACTTCTCTTCAGAAACATCAGGTAGTCGAGATGCAGCAATTTTAACACTAGGCCACTGATTTTCAGGCAAGCAAAGAAATTCAGGAACATACACATTAGGGTTAGCATCAGGAAAAATATGTAATTGGAGATGCTCCTTTTCCATGATCGGGTTTCTAAAATACTGCCAGGGAATCTTCAAGTGAGCGAGATCAGGGATTTCTGTAAGCCAATTTTGCCAATCATTTTCAAGTTCACCAGAAACAAAAGGGGCAATAAATCCGGCTGAATCAAGGAACATAGTTGCAATTTTCAAAACATTGCGTTTAGTAGAAGAATCATTATTTAATTTTTCTAACAAGGGTCGTAATTCTAGTGCAAAATTATCTTCTGTATTGTTCCAGATCAATCCTAAAATTTTCAAGGAAGTATTTGGGGGTTCGAAACTCGAAGCAAGAATGTTTTCATCATCTAAAACATTAGAATTCAAGTTAGGGACATGATACAAACATTCGTTTAATGATTGAGAATCACCATATTTAGAAGAAGCATCATAGACTATGCGCATTTTTGTTGTAGTTTTATCGTCACGGATAACAGGTCTGTGTGGCATGTAATAGGAATTATTAGAATGTTTCTCGGTGCACAATTCTATTACACCCTCATTAAACTGCTCTAGCAAAATGGAGTTATATTCTTTAAATAGAGAATCGTTTTTCAAGAATTTATTTTCTAAACTAGAAAACCGCTTCTTTGCTATTTCAAGATTATTTCTAAGTAATTCGCGAGAATCTTTCCACAATAATTTTGCTTCATAACGCCCATTTACGAATTTTAGATTTTCTTTAAATTCTTTTATTACCTCATGATCGGTAATGTTCTTTTCATTGCTTTCAGCAATGCCAATTGATTCAAGATCCCAAAATGCTTTCAGTTGGGTATTTATATTTTCAACTGAAACACGCAACAAGCTACTTCTTTTTTATTTGACTCTATCTGCCCTTGCACCGTATGACCGAAAATAGTTTCTGCAACGTATAATTCTTTTGTCAATTTTCCCTCGATTCCCTTTAATATTTTCCACAAAAAGTCAGACCCTAGCAAAATATTTATTTCCTGTTCAAGACCTGTATCAGCAGGCTTAAAGCCTCTTGTTCTCATTATCTCTAGAAGTTCTGGTTCTAGAGTTTTCACAGAAGCTCCAGTTATATTATCAACCACAAGAGCTTCGATATTTATCGAGTTAATAGGTTGCACAACACTGGATAATTCTAGAGCAACTACTTCATAACAAGATTCATAAGGGCGTCTCCGCCCAAAAGGATAAACTAATAAATTTTCTCTTCGCAATGGCTTCAATTTTAATTTTTGTACTAGCGATCTCTTCACGAAGCATTTTTCTGAACCACTATCACATAAAACGCGAGCCAACAAGCATTCCTTACCAGCAGACACAGAAACTGTACAAGTCTGCAATAATGTAGATTTATTTTGTTTATATTTTTGTTCTGACATCATAGATACAATTGCACCTTTCATTTCTTTTTCAGGATTTTCTTTTGCTGTTTCTTTAAAACAAAACAAAGTACTATGGGTAGTGTTATCACATTCGGAACAAGGGTTAATTTTTGTTCTACAGTTAATTGATAAATGCGACTTCAAAAAGCATTTGTAACAGCGACCTTCTTTCTTTAATTTATATCGTTTTTGTTCATCAGTGAATTTCGAACAATTTAGTCCTACATGATCAGAAGACTTGCAAAATATGCAAAACTGTTTTGTAGATGTACTTAAAGCAGCAGCTGAAGGTATATTTTTCTTTTGCGGAAAATTTTGATATTTACTTGAAGGATTTTCATATTTAGTTTTAGAATTTTCATAAGTCTTGGTTTGGGAATTGTTTACTAAATTAGTAGCTTCACGACATCTTAATTCCGTTTTAATAAAATTTATTAAATCGGTGACTTCACAGTCCTTATCGGGGTCACGTTTTCGATGAAAATCTAGTATCAAATTTTCGGGTAATAATCTCATTAGTATTGGTAGTAATAAATGGCCGTAAGAGCCTGATGTTACTCCTAACGCATCAAGATTTCTCATACTAGTTTCAAGATTATCGTACAGCTTCCTTAAAGAAGTAACATTGTTAGATGATTTCACTGGTTCAAGATTTAGAATTTTATTCATGTAACAGTTTATGATATTTTCCCGCTTACCATACCTCTCTTCTAACAATTTTAAACAAGTAGAATAATTTTGATCTGTCAGTTCAAAACCAGATACAATATTATATGCAGGACCAGACAACAAGGATTTGAGATATTGGAATTTTTCAATTTTTGATAACCATTCGTTTGAATCTATCGCACTAGTAAATAAATTAAAAAATTCTAAGAACTGGCTTGCATCACCAGAAAATTTTTCTATGTTAAGTTTAGGAAGCTTCACTGCAGAAACTGGCTTACTACCGATTTTTGAACCGTTACTTGATTCTAGTAAAACTTTTGGTTCAGTTTCGATTTTACATTTTTTAAGCCTCATCTTAATTTTAAATTTCAAACTGGATATTTTTTCAGAATATTCTTCTACCGATTTTAGTTCTTTTTCATATTCAGTTTTTTCCTGAATTAGCTCATCCATTTCGGAATCTAACTCCTTTAGTTGAATTTCCTTTTCTTTTACGAGCTCTAACGATTCCATTAAAGAATCGCAATCAGTTTTATCAATATCAACAGATAATAATGTATCACATTTTGTGATTAATTTCGTAATGGCTGCACGAACAGTAGCTCTTTTACTTTTAAGTTTATCTGTCTTATCCATGTTTAAAATTAAATTAAATTTTGAAAATAAATGATCATGAAAAATGCATATTTTCAAGAAATCAACAGTCATGCAGAATAATAAAGGTATTTCTTACCTTTTTTCCCGGTTGTTGAGGCACCAAATTTGAAGAATAATCTTCGTATATGTTACACGAAATTTCAGGTGATCACAATTTAAATCCAAGGTTGGGAGAGCTTAATTATTGACTTCACGATTCATGTAAAATCATATTAAAATAATAAAACATATTTCACAACAGAAAATGGCGCTGGTGTTTTTCAGTATAAATCCAAGTCAAGCACAGGATAATTAAAAACTTTGTATATTTACACTTATAAATATTTACAGTACTTACAATGAAAACATTTGGATACTATTTCTTTAAAAACATGTAAATATTCCGCACTGGGAATTCAAAGATTTCTTTTATATATTCAAGAATATTCATTTCTCCCTTTTCGGAAGATCAAGAAATACACAGCCAGCATGCTACTTTCGAGATTCACATTTTTTGAACTATAAACAAGAGAAATGCTTTTAAAACAATTAACACTTCAGAAACTATTTCTTCTAATAGAAGACCACGATAACAAACCTATACGCAGCTTATTTATCTGCTGCGTTCAAGATTCACATTCACAAAACCAACTAAAAAAGGACAAAAAAAAAAAAAAAAAAAAAATGTTTTTTAATATTAATTCTCTAGTCAGACCACGTGACCTGGGATCACTGGCGCCTAATCAGTCTGGCTGAGAAAGAAGAGGTTTGCGAAATTTCACAAGGCATAGACATATAATTCCAAGTAAAAGAAGGTTTTAAATGAGGTAAAAAAGTATTTTAAAAGCGATTTGGGTCACATGTTTAGACATGTTGTAAACCATGTCTAAACATGGGTTACAATGTTTAGACAAAAGCATTTCGCAAAAAATTCCGAAATTGAAACTTTTATACGGTCCCCTGGTCCTATACAAGTTATATTTAGTAAAAATATCTTCTTACACAAAGAAGTAAAACAAAAAAGCTCCATTCTTCTACGATTAAAACTGACCTCTGATCTTTTTTACTCCGAAATCGTGGTCATTCACAAATGTCAGATAAAAAAAAAATAATAATAAATAAATAAATAAATAAATAAATAAATAAATAAATAATAATAATAAAAATAATAATAGTTGAGTATTACAATATAAATTTGAAATCTATTTTCATTCTGACATATTAAAAAAAGTGTATATAACTTATACTAAAATTATGTTAAAAAATAACAGAATTTTTGTTAAATGAAATGATAAAAAGCAACAATCGCAATTATTTACAAAATGATACATATTTTTAAATGCTATTAGATTATCTAATCTAAAACTTATTTAATAAAAATTAAAGTTATCTTGAAACTTCCTTGACGCGACTCCCTTCGGCTGCAATGCAGTGATGTACACGCGAAATAAATCCTAGTACTTTAAGCACTTTGTGTACGAACCCTCGAAGCATAACCCAACTAATCTCTGTTCGGATGCAGAAAATTGGTATAAGTCATGCCATTCAAAGTTTCATAACTCTGTCCATTTTAGTATGAGATGAATGAAACTTTTTTGTTTTACTTGCTAGTGTAATAAGAAATTTTTAAATACCAATTATAGGACCGTTTACAAAGTTAAATTTCGTAACTTTTTAAGAAACGTTTATGGATCAAAACGACCTATATAATATTTTTTTTTTACCTCATTTAAAGCCTTTTTGTAATTGGAACTACAGTAGAGCGCCGATTACTGAATTTCCAATTATCCGAACAGCCAATTTCTCTCGAATATTTGTTAACCGAACTTCCAATTATTCGAACAGCCTATTTCTCTCAAAAAATTTTTTTAAACGAACTTCCAATTATCCAAACACCCTATTAGACCTGGATATCAGATTTTAAATGATGAAGAGATTGTGGATGATATTCAAGATGAAACAGAAATTGAAAACGAATGCTCTGAAAATGAACCAGGTCCATCACATAACGAAGCCTTTGAATGTTTGGAAAAAGCTATGAAATGGCTCGAGCGCCAGAAGAATGCTGATCCGATTCAACTAACGTATTTAAGAAGATTCGAGATATGGCAGCATGGAAAAGAATGTCTTCTTTGAAGCAAGCAACAATCGAAAGCTTTTTTGCTGAAATTATAACCTCTGGCGTTCAGAAAATGATAATAAAAAGTAAACAACAAAAAATTAAAAAGACAAAAATCAATTTTTAAACACGCCAGCATTAACTAGTGCTGTCAGTCTAATGCGTCGATAAAGTGTGAAGATTTTAGTATAGTCAGGTACATCCGTTAAATTGTCTGTCCATTTATCCGAACTAGGGTCGGTCCCGACTTGTTCGGATAATCGGCGCTGTACTGTATATATCTATGACTAACGGTTCAGAAATTAGCCATTGGACACCGTTGAGAGTGGACAACTTGTATGCAGAGATATAGATTTTGCATGTTTCTTAACCCTTTATGCTCCGACGGTAGTTTAATGTGCCAACAGTTTTTTATCCCAATTAAAACACACATTGAATGCATTCGTAATGGTACTTTTTTCAAAAAATAATAAATACTTCCCTAGACCATCACTAGATAGCAATAGCAGTTCCAGTAAGCTGAAAATTGTTCACGAAGCTATTTTGTCATATGTGAGTGTCAATTTTGCTTCCATTTTCTTGTCTGACATGGTATCCCTAACCTTTGCTTGGAAACATCTTAAATTTTAAAGGTAAATCTATCATATTTTTTTTCTTGTTTTACATATCACTTGACAGTATGTTATGCTAAAAAAAATTATTTTTAAGTTTGTTTACTTTACGAAGCGCTTTGTACTTTTGAGTACCGTCGGGACTACTATGAACAGGAGTTTCACTTAGATATATAGGGTTTGCATAAAAACGTATATATTTTACTTGGGATGCGTGGGTGCTAGACAGGTGGATTTTGATACAATGTAGAGGAAGATGTTGCATAATTTATGTATGACATTGACGAATCATAAAGCAAAAAATATGTTATTTTTATCTTTAGAAAAAATATTGTATTTTTATAAAACAAAATTGAAAAAAAATTACAAATTAGAAAAAAAAAATGAAATTATCTTTTACATTTTTATGAATCCTTTTGAGTTTTCTACAGCTAAAAATTTGGCAATTTCTTTCAGCTATGCTTTGCATCGGACGATAGTATTACAATTGTAGAATATTCTTCTGGTGGCGAAATGCTCACTGATGATGCACCAACAGCACAATCATATACTCATATATACTCTAGATATATGCATAAGTTACATTAAAATAATAAGAAAAAATTGCATATAGTTCCCCCCCCCCCCCCCTAAGTCTGGATTTTTGTCCAAGCGTTATGATTGTAGGTGCAGATTCACGGTCGCCAGTTGCCACGTGGCAACTAAATTTTTTGCTTTGGCGACTAATTTTCGGCGTCTAAGTCGCCATCCTTTGGCGGATTTCGCGTTTTCCGGCAATCTTTTTAGACGAAAATCGCGTTTTTTTTTTTTTTTTTTTTTTTTTTTTCTTTTTTTCCCGTGATCCTATAATGGAAATTGCGTTTTCCCCTCGATCCTTTGAAAAAATTCAGGTTTTATAGCGATCGTTTTATGAATGTCGCGGTTTTTGATAAAATTCTTTTGTTTTTCAGCAATCTGTTGACAAAATTGTTTTTGCGATCCTTTGACGAAATTCGCGCTCTGAATTTTTTCCCATACAAAGTTATTGCTTTTATGGGTTTCTTCCACAATGTGGCCACTGAATTATTTGGGTTTAGGAACCACTGGCTCCTTAAAAATTTTGGGAATCTGCGCCTATAGTTATGACCCAACGGTACTTTGAAGTACCACATCAAGTAATTAGACGTAATTAACAACAACAAAAAAAATATATTTTTATTTTTACTGCATATATCTTCTATCTAATGTATCATAGAAAATGCAGGGGTAAAAGTTTCGAGGAGATAGTTTTTTAAATTCATAATAGTTTTTTAACACTTTCCAACATAGTTGAAAAGTGTTTGACTTTGGTTTGTCTGGCCGTATGACCGTCTGGCCGTCTGTCCACGCTCTAACTCCCGTAATTATACTCGGATTTTCATGAAATTGATAAAGGTTATTTAGGGTCACAAAAGCATGTTTGGTATTGTATATGAAGCATGTAGGATTAATCATTCATTTACAGGAGCAATCAAAAGTATTCCATTACATTATGGTATATGGGGAATAACTCCCGTAAATATACTCGGATTTTCATGAAATTGTAAAGGTTATTTAGGGTCAGCAAAGCATATTTGGTATTGTATATGAAGTATGTAGGATTAATCGTTCATTTATAGGGGCACTCAAAAGTATTCCATTACATTATGGTATATGGGGAAAAATCGTTTGCAGAGTACAGTAGCCTCTCGCTTAACTGGCCTACACGGGACCGAGGGTAAGCCGGTTAAGAGAAAAACCGGTTAAAGCGAAGAAGTAAAAAAATAAAAATAAATAATAATACGTGCGTAATTTAATTAATTAAACCCGTAAGGATGCATTTAGTTTTTAAATTTAGGTAGTTTTAAAAAAGAACATATTTCGTATATTTTGTGAAATGAATATTAGTTATAATTAACTGAATTGAAAGAAAAATTATCACTGTTAATAAATAATGAAAAATATTTAACACAAATTAAATTGTTGAAAATCGTGTCACACACCTTTATACGAAATTGAAATTGTTCTACATTATGTATATTTAAGTTAATCAACCATATATAGAAATGAGCGACCTTCTTCTGTTGAAGGCAAGATGCCCAACATTTTGCAGCATAATCACTCCACCTCTTTAACATCATAAGTTTAACCGAGGAAACTGTTAGCCGCTGCTTAACATATAGCGTACCGCCAACTCTATTGCTTTCACCACCTTCAGTATGAGGAATTTTAGCAGTGTCAACTTTCACTGGATTATCATTAGGATCGTCTTCGTATTGAACAACATCAGTTACTGCCCTAATTATATCGTCGTTAAATAATATTTCATGCTTGAGATCTTTATCAAACTCAAACAACTATTATACATCTACGGTGATCTGTTCTCATCCCTCAAGCTTTTTAAATGTTTGTACAAAACAGTTTGCAGATAGATAGACATTATAGAGTTCCGAGTGGGGGATTGCACTTTTGACCATTAAAAACACAAAATCTCAAATCTTCCAGGGGACATCTCATTGTTCCTGAGAGGAACGTCCTCCCCCCCCACCCCGGACCACACACTGAATTCAACGTTACTGAAGATCAACGCGTTCTCCTTTCCTAATTTTGCCTCCTTTGCCTCGTGATTGTACTTCAATAAACGTAAAGCTGAGTTCCTGAAGCCTGATATAACTGATTAACAGATATAAATCACTGAATTTCACTACGATCACGTTATAACAGGATATTCATAGCATTTTTTAATTCATTTACAGAGACACGCAAAAGAAATCGGTTACAGTACAGTACTGCCTTTGAGTAATAATTGCTGGAGTGCACGGTTTAAAATTCGGTATGCGCTTTTAAATGTAATTAATATTTTGCATCTTACCCGTTATATAAAATTCTATACCTCAAATACAGGGCTGCACAAAAGTATTCACGTATCGTTCTCATTATTAGAGGAAATTGCTGGAGGTAAATTTTAAACTGAAATGTATGTAGCTCTTAAGTGAACTAAATTTTGGCTTGCATGTAGCTAATAGATTCAAATCTATAAATCATATACAGGGCTGCAATTTGCATAATTTTCCGATTGTGGATGGGAACAGCTGAAATTGGGTTCTGAAAGGTATTATGCGTTTCCATGGTTGCATTAGACGTAATATTTTAATTTTGTAAACAGTGCAGTTTTGTTACCTTATTCTGAATGTGTTGGAAAGTGTTTTATAATCTATACTTGACGCATGATTTTTTCTTACTTGTTAAAATTCATAATTTGGGATATAAAGGATTAAGGCAAGGCTATTCTCAAATCCAAAAGAGCTACTCTCTGACACATTTTTTAATTCATTTTTGTACAGAAACGCATGAAATGGGCAGGTGTTCTTATTCAGAAACTGTGCAATCGGATGACGTTTTCAATTTTTCGGTAAAAGCAGAAGATCTTTCAGAAAATACTGTCAAAGTGAAAAAATGTCGTCACGTAGCCGGAATACCTTACAACTCAATGAGTAATTTATTCATAAAAAAAAAGGAAAAAGCTGTTCGATTCCAAATCGCTTTAATAGTCAGGCCTACCAATTTTATGCCGTTACATCTAAAAAATGAGTCTGAATTTCGTATTGTTGAGCAAGGAATTTGAGACCTTAAAGCTCTCCGATTACATTTTTTCTGTCTGAAACATTTTCGTCTAACATTTAAAGTAGCTATCATTATAGCTAGTTACATTAATAACGGTAATAGATTGAAAACGAATGTATATATATATATATATATATATATATGGGAAATATTCTAAAAATTTGGTAGTATATGGGGCATTTTCACAATCTTTTGACTTTCAGGAATAAAAATCTGGTGAAATTAAACTCGCTAAAATAACATTTTAATCTGTTAGACGAATGCCTTAATGATTCAAAATAAAAAAATTTCGCTGCTGACCAGTTTTTCTTTTATTTAACTGAGGTTTAAGTTAAACTTGCGAGTTTAATATTACCAGTTATTTTTAGGCAAATCATGTTAAGACTAAGTGATAGCCACAATGTTCATTGATTTTTAGAAACAGTTATTTACATTGGATTAAATAAATTCTTTTTTTAAATTTACCTCGAAAAGTACTGGAATAAACCTTGGGGACGGTAAGACTACCAATAAAGCCACGATGCTTGAAATTGATATTTAAATGCTGCAGTAAATTTCCTGCCATAGAATTTTAGACATTCTTTCTCTAGCATACTTCTGGATGAGAAAAAACTTGAAAAAAATTCTGTGGCTGCATCTGATGATTTTCTGTATAATTTTAGAAGAGGGATGGTAAGGAATCTAAAACCCAGAGACAGAGCTAAAAAAATAACAACCGCAAAAATGTGTGCAGGTTAATTTTTTGCTACATATTTATATAAAACAACAGTCCCAGTTTCGGGAAAAAATTACATCGAATTACTTTTAATGAAACAATTTTATACAGACAGCTCCAAACTTAAAAATCAGCATCAGGGATACGGGACTGTATAGGAGTTTCCTGCATATTTGGACCCCCAACATCGCCCAAAACTTATTTATCTCGTTAATATTGTTATGGAATCATGCAATGGGATGTTCCCCAGTATATGAAATAAAAAACCCCCACAAGAATATGTACTAAAATAAAAATCATTATTCAGGGACTTAAAAGTCAAAAGATTGTGAGAATGCCCCATATGTACTATCATGAATGATGTGAGCGTGTACGGATTTCTTATCAAACATTCATTAAAATTAATCCAATTGCATTTTTACCTATGAGTAGGTACTCGCAAATTGCTGTATGTAGATCAAGTGAGTTTATTATACTTTTTTTCTTTTTTGTATCACAACACCACCCTTACAAACTTAAAAATTACGAAGATCACGCCAAACTAAAAGTATGTGCTGGAAAAAAAAAAAAAAAAAAAATGAGTCTCCAAGTGTCAATTCAAGTCCGTAAAATTTTTTCGCGACCTACTCTTTAACCCCTTAACCAGGTTTCTGTCAAAACTGAAGTTTGCAGGTATCGTTTAGTTTTTACATTTTAATACCATAATTCTCAAATAGTAACTCTTTGCAGTATTTAATCCCAGAATTTTCGTTAACATTACAGCTAATAAACTAATTGAATCAAATTGAACGTCAGAACAACCCCATGTAGATTATCTAATGTGGGTGATATTTTAATGAAGAAATTACTTGTTCTTATGCACATGCTTCTCAAAAAAATATTTTTATTTGTATATTCTTCTTGGAAGCAAAGAATACTTGAATAATTTTGCATTTGAATGAACGAATTAGTTTAAAGAAAGAGAACAACTGGAAAGTTTACTAGAATGAAGTTAAATGATTTTGTTCAACCTTGGGCTATTTATTTGTTGTAATTCATAATGTAACCAAAAAGAAAGTTTAACCCATGATGAAATTTTCGGAAACTCGAGCGCACTTCTTTTAATTATAATTATATTATTGACGGAATAACCCCACTAGTGGATTATATTTATACGTCTCTAGAAATTATCTCATTGTTTTAAATTTAATGTTTCCTTGCAAATAATTTCTTAGATAAAATTTGTTTAATTATATCTATTCTGTACTTAATGGGAAAAAAAAGAGTCCTTATTTACTTTCTCACTCGTTCGCTAGTTTTTATTAATTCACACTCCAGAATCGAGGTCGAGCTGAGTCTTTTTTTTTTCTTTTTCTTCGTAAATAATGCTGACATGTTAAACAGGAATATTTTTTGTATCTTTTGTTGTTGGTTATCCCCCCAAACCCCGTGCAATAATAGGGTTCCTACGCGTCAGGAAAAGTCAGGGAATTCGAAAATTTAGGCAAAAAATCACGGAAATATCAGGGAAATTTTTAAATATTTGAAGTGGTCAGGGAAAAGTCAGGGAACTTTTGATGTACAACTATCAGAATCTCGATTATCATTGTAAATGAAAAAGTTTTGAATTAATTATTCATCCAATCTAAAAATTTTATATGAAATTTATGCAAACTATATATAAATAACACAATATGAAAAATAATTAAAAATCGGAAATTCATACAGTACATACTTTTTCTTAACATTTATCCGGATTAAAGTTGTCCATTGTGGTGGGTTTTACAACAATATATAAGCCAAATTTTTATTGAGAAAGGTCAGGGAAATTTAAAAAAATGGTAAGGGAAAACCTGAAAATGTCAGGGATTTTTTTTTTACCAGAATTGTGTAGGAACACGAATAAAGAACTACATTTAGCGCTGAACTACATTTAGTATACTAAGCAAGATACGTTTGTAGAATATTGATAAAGTGTTATACAGGGTCACGCAAAGAATTGGATACATGGCCGTTTATGGAGGATAATCTCTGGAAGTGCGATTTCAGTAGTTTTAAGCGTGTTTTAGTTTTAATTAAATTTCAGCTAAATAGTGGCGTGTATATACAGATAATAAGTATAATCAGAGTCATCGGTAAGACTTTTTATTGGGGGGAGGGTTTGGAGGGGACTTTAAATTACGAAGTCAAATATATCAGTATTTGTCAACTAGTTTTATAATTTTGCCAAGTTACCACAATTAGAAAATGTAATATAGTTCTTATTTGTAAAAAGTTTAATAATATTCCCAATTAGATTTGTAAATGTTGCCAAGACTATCAGAAATAGAAAGTGTATTTGAAGTTTTAAACAAATTTGCCGACTAAATTTGCCAGGTGTAACAGCATTCGCGAACGTTTTGGAGGGGGGAGGCTCCCCAAGCATGTCCCCTTAGCGGATAAAATACAGGGCTGTACAAAAGTATTCAAGCATGCTTCCGTCTATTGGTGTAAATTGCTAAAAGTGAATTGGAACCTGTTATGTGTTTTTAACTTTCCAACATAGTTGAAAAGTGTTTATGAATTCGGTTTGTCTGTCTGTCTGTCCAACTCTAACTTGCGTTAATATAGTTGGATTGTTTATAATTGATTATGTTATTGAAATTTACTATCCCTGTTCCGTATTGAAAATATTTAGCGTTCATAATTTATTTAGAGGGACTCATAAAAGTATTCCATTGCATTATGGTCTATGGAGAAATGTCATAATTATATAAATGTACGTAGCACCTATAGTCGTCGTCTGGTTCCTCCGTCTGTCTGTCCGCATATAACAGCGCAAAAACTACCTAAATGAATGCGTTGAAACTTAATGTATATAATTTTTCCAGAATTTTGTCGAGTCATTTCAAATTTTATGAAAATCGAATCAAAACTTAAAAATATATTAATAAAAGTTTTCTTCATTCTGTTAAATCCTACGTAATTAATTCAATGATATCCCATGATAGGTAATGATTCTAGGTTGCGATGGCTGATTAGTCTACTAAATCTTATCATACGTAATTAATTCAACGATATCCTATGATAGGTAATGATTCTAGGTTGCCGATTTACGGTGATTACGTCCTATTTAACATGAAGTCCTATTATTTCCGTATTATTGAATTTAATATATAGAATCGTAATAAATTTTGTATTCATGCATTTTTGAATAAGAGTGCAACAGTTATTGCACCAAAATCTGAATAATTATAAAACTAAGTACGAACGCACCTCATTTGCCACGTTTGACGTACAATTTCCGACCTGTTATATTATTTATTTGTTTTTACATGTGCTATCGCATATTGCTGTTTAGGTAATTGAACTACGATTTTTGTACGAGTTTTTAAACATATTCGGATTACCATTTTCATTCATCAGTGCATTTTTTCATTCAGAGTGTGTTCAAGGATCGCAGAACAAGGTGGATTAAACGATCTCATGAAAATCATTGTAACCGTATCCGTTGTGTACGCGCATGTATTGGTGGTCTCTGTATTGTGTAGCCAACCATGAAGGTCAGTGGTACGGAAATTTACTTTATATCGATTTTTCTGTTTTTAGAATTCCTTTTCTATTTCGCTTTGAACTTTCGTTCTCCACTTAGTTTTTACATTCTTCATTATTTTGACGTTGATTAAAACATATTTTTTACAGTCTTTAAGAATTCCATATTTTTACTCTTTTATTTAATTCAGTTTTTGTTTTGTAAAGATGGAATTTTGTAAGGAATTTTTAACTTTCATTCTGATCAGGGTTCGTTGATATGTATCAATGGATATATATCATGATATATATTTTGATATATATATATATATATATATCCGATATTTATTTTTAAAATAACAAGATTTTTTGATATTTTCGATATTTTCATATACTGTTCTATCACGTACTTGAAAATTGCTCAGTTTAATGTCCGTGATTTAGGAACTTCTCAAAAAACTCGTTAATGACTTCAAAACATTGCAACTATGTTCATTTGTAGGATAAATTCACACTCATCACTCTAAATACTTATATAAAAGTAAATAAAACACTTTTTTCACACTCAAAAAATATGGAACAGCCTATCAACAAAAACATCTATTAACTTAACTTAAAAAACCTAAACACAATCGTTGCCACATACGTTTACCCAAAAACATATTCTCAATTTTAAAATGTGACACTGATTAAATCATACACCATGGAGATAAGCCAAAATTTAGTTAGATATTCCAAAAGGTAGGAAAATAAGAATAAATTAGTGGAATACCTAACATATACAGTAGAACCTCTTTTATCCGAAACTCTTTTAACCGAAACTCTCGATTAACCGAAATCCATTTTTGAAACTTTCTTTTCTTTTCTTTTTTTTACTATTCCATTCCTTGTGTGCAAGTGGTCCTTTCCGAACCATAAGTACAGATAAATATGTCGAACTCCGTTTCTTAAAATTCCTTTAAGCTCCCGTAAACTGCGGAGTGAACTAGAACACAGTAAGATGAGAGACAACCTGAATGTTTGAATGTGTTCTAGCTGGCGGAGAAAATGGATAAATTAGCAATTCTAAAGTTTTTCAATGCTTTGCAAAAGGTTTAGCATGGCTGTTTTCCGTTATTTTTTTTGAAAACGCAATAAATCTTTCAGAGAATAGTGTCAAAATAGGTGTTTTGAACCGAATTTCTGCGCGAAAGTAGAATAATCAATCAAGAGAGGGCGAAAAACGTTTTTGCCACGTGATCAAAATCGCTTATAAATCAATAGGTAATTTATTGATAAAAAAAATGGAAAACACAGTTCAATTTCAAATTGCTTCTATGGCCAGGTTTCCAATTTTATATATTTCCGTTAAAAACACTGAATTTGTAAATGTGTCAAAACGTTTTGAGCTTGTTGAGCAGAGTAGTTAAAAACAGCCTTAAGCACTTGTTATCATAATAAGAAAGACCGCATATATTTGCCCTTAATCTTAAAATTGAAGCCTTCTCGATTATCCGAAAATTTCGATTTTCCGAAAGATCGTCGGTCCCAATTACTTCGGATAATCGAGGTTCTACTGTAGTTGATATTTATTTATTTATTTTTAATTTCAAGATGTTTGATAATTTGTATATTTGATATTTATATTCAAAATATCACTGTGCAAGATAATTTAGATATTTTTAGTCAAAACAAATGTAAAAATTTTCAACTGTTATTGATTGTGTGTCATTCTGTAGATAAAGAACTTTACTTGATACTCTGGCAGTGACTTAGCCAAATTAAAAAACAAATGTATTTTCCAACCTTTATGCTTGAAGCTTTTATTTTTAAATGTAGAACTAATAATTACGTGAGACAGTTAATTCAAAACAGCCATTGAAAGATAAACTGTCTAAATTTAGATAATCAATTATATACAGCTTCATTAGAAAATAATCTTTTCTGAGTTCGATTTAGTTGAGTCTAAACTGTACAATATGTTAGGGAATAAAAAATAGGCCAAGCTTGCATTCATGTTAAAATTCTTCAATTAAAAAAAAAAAAAAAAAAAAAAAAAAACTATTTGGTCTTTTAAAATTCTGTTTTATAAATTTCTGATTTCTTGATACTGAATCCTGTAGTTTTTAAATAAGTGTATAAAGCAAATTGTATCTATTTTCAATTAGTTGACCTTCAATTTTGTTCTAAGGGGAAAAAAACAAAAAAAGAATAAAGAAATGTATTTTTAGAATATTGTATGTTTTCATGTTAAGTGCAACATGTTTTAGTTTCTAATTTATATTATGCTTGAAAATATTTATTGTCAGCAGTGAGTTGACCAATTTGAAAATATCCGATATATATTGAAAATATCGTCCGATATATATTGAAAATATCGGATATTTTGTACAACATATATGGCAATACAACATTTTAATATTTTTAGAGCTTAATTTTAAACTAAATTATTAACTTAATTTTACAGGGTTCGTACAAATTTCTTTAAATAAAAATCAAGGACATTCAAGGACAAAAAAAAAAAAAAATAATGTAAGGACCTACAAATTATATAAACTAATAAATTATGATATGCATTTTTTAATAAAGAGTCATTTTTGTAAATACAAGTTTTAAACATTCAAATGGCCAGGAAAGGGGGGAATTTCAGCGTGTGGCAGTAGAAATTTAGAAAATTTTAAATTAACAAATACAGTAGAAGAAAAAACTAGATTCTCAAAACTTTCTTCTATTTCATACATGTTACTACTTTAAAATTCGCTATCAGAGGGCCAAAATTAAATGACAATCTATGCCCATCATGAGGATTCTAAAGATATGAAATTCCGTGCATTAGTTTTTGAAATATGACAATTGCTGAAATCGTGTAAATCCTGCAAAATGTATCATGGCAGCGCCAACTGTTTGGTGATTTACACCAAAACCTAATCAGCAAAAACAACGTCTAACTGAATCTGAAGTTTGATGAAAATCCGTGCAATATTTTTTCCGATAGAGATATTGCGAAAATCTTGAAAAATCCAGCATAGTAACGCCATCTGTTGGGCAATTTACACCAAATCATAATCAGCACCAATATTTATCAAGGTATACCTGAATCTGACGTTCAATGAAAATTCATGCATTAGTTCTTGAGATAGAGCTATTGCGGAAATCGTAAAAAAATGCTAGTACCTACCCTTTAAGTGGGGGGAAGATGTGGGGAGACGGAGCAGAGGGAAAATGCCAATTTCGGGTGGGAAGAAAAATCTTCATGATCGATTATTTATTGTGAAAATAAAATAACAAATAGAGCAGATTTTTTTAATTTTATTTTTTATTTTTAAGTAAACAGTTTTAAAGAGTTTTTAAACTTTGAGTACTGTGTGTGTGTGTGTGGGGGGGGGGGGGGGGGGGGTAGACAAAAATAGGGAAGTAAAATTTTGAGAGGGTGAAATTCAGATGAAAATTTAATTGAATTGTCAATGAATTTTTAATGAAATGAATAGTTTTATTGACTCTGAAGTGACAAATAGAGTAGAAAAAGTTTACAAAAATTAAGTTTTAAAGATTTTGAACTTTGGTATTGTGGAGGTTGGTTGGTTGGTTGATTTTTGACGGCCGATTATCTACTCTTGGGATATAGGCCCTGGGGGGAGTGCCCTTCGTGGGGGTCTTTCTAAGGGAACCTAACCCGTATTTACGCATGGAAAACCACGGCTTCGAAGAAAACCACGAAAACTCCGAAACGGTTAGGCCGACGGGCGCGATTGGGTTCGAACCCAGCACCTCCCGTCTACCAGCTTCGAGAGCAGAACCTCTCAGCCACTGGTGGGGCGGTATTGTGGAGGAATGAGCAAAAGGCGGAAGTGAAATTTGGGAAGAAGGAGAGGCAATGTGTGTGTGTGTGTGGGGTTGGGGGGGGGGGGGGGTTAAGATTTATTTTTAAATCAGAAATTCAAAGAAATGCAGAAGAGTTTCACCCCTGATTAAGAAATATACAAGAATAAAATTAAGGACTCTTTGCAGATTTTGCATGAAAATAAGTACTTTTAAGCTCCAAAAATTCTATTTGAAAAATGTAAGGACTTTTAAGGACCGTATGAACCCACCCTGTTTTAGGCATTTTCCTGTTAGCCCACCACAAGTGATAAATCGCCAAATATTCCCCATATGGTTAGGGGAGAGTGTTGTACCTTGGGACGCTTGTACCTTGGGACATTGACAATTTCTAATAAACTATTGGCAACAGTTATCTTTTGTGTATTTCTAATAGTGACCTATAACCAACAGATCTCATCATAATAACAGACAACATCAGAAGCATCGAATTTTAACAGCTAGGTGAAAAAAAATAAATTTCCTTAGTCCAAAGTAAATATTTTCCTCCATTCTAACTTCATTTTTTTCCTATGTATTTCTACAACAAGTCAACTGCAATTTATTTTTTTATAAAAGAGAAGATTTTTAAATGTTTTTGGTATGAGAAAATAATGATAGTTCTTCTAGATTTACCGCCATTTTGATTTTATTTAAACCGTGTGGTGATTGTACCTCGGGACAGTAAAATATGTTGTACCTTGGGACATGTCCAGTGGTACAAGAAATACGTGGTTCGTAATAATTTGGATAAATAAAAGTATTTTTATTACTTATTTTACAGAAAATTTCACAAATCATGTGAAATGCAATAAATAAAACAACCCAACTTTATTTTGGATCTTGAACTTCAGTTTCATTCTCTATTTTCTTGAAAAAAAAAGAGGTTTTGTTTGTTGGCATAAAATTAGTTATTGTTATTGTACAAAATATTATATTAGTTATTGTATAAAATTATTGATGAGTTATATGCCTATTCCCTGAATTATGCAGTATGTCCCAAGGTACAACAGGATGTTGTACCTTGGGACAGTTTGCCTTCCCTACTTTAAATGAATGGCATTTTTTTATTTTCAAACTGTCTGAATTTCTAAAATTATATTATAGAGAAATATGTTGGTGTATTGAAATGTTGCTTTTAAATTTTAAATTTGATTATAATCATCGAAGTAAAAAATTAAAATGTGAAAATTGTCCCAAGGTACAACACTCTCCCCTACAATTTGTATACAAGCTACAACAACGATGGGTTTAATGATGCGCCAAACCACGCTCGCCAAGAAAGGCCAACTGTCTGTGAAGCTGCAACAAAGAAATATTTTAAATTATAAAATAGAAAATATAAATAATATGTAATAAGAGTGTATTTGGCGGAAATTGCCGAGGGCAAATTTTCAACTGTACTATGCGTTTAATTGAACTCAAATTTAGCATGCTATGTAGTATGCATGCATATCTGTAGATCATATACAGGGCTGCACAAAAACAATTGTATATTTTAACGTCTATTCATGGTAATAGCCGAAATCGTGTTTTTAAATGCGTTTTGCGTTTTCCAAATTGTTCATTTAGACGTCATCTTTCACCAGTAAACTGCGAAGTTTTGTTATAGTATTCTGAATGTGTTGGAAAGTGTTTCATAATATATGCTGTACGCATGATTTTTCATTCTTGTTTTCTTTTGCAGAAGACGGAATTGCATTAAATTTTGCAAATAATCTATGAAACATGCGAATAGAAGGTACGGGGGTAGGCACTATAGTTATTATTACTGCAGAAAATGAGAGCTCCAGTACTTTTTTTGTCCGAATTTAACCACTGATTATAATAGCTAATACTGCTTTTTAGAGTTTACTGTTTGTATGGTGAAAAAAATGGTATACAAAATTTTCTATACTGCTATTTCCAAGCAATAAACTTTGCTTTACATTTCTACAACATTTGCAATAGAAATCTACCACAAATTTAATTAATTTTTCAACTACATTTCAGCAGTGAAATTACGCTTGAAATTATTGAATATTAATGATGTGAATTATCACATTGCTACAAAGCGTAAACCAACTTAGTGAAAAATGTCCAAGCCGGGAATCGAACCCGGGTCCCTGGAATAGATCTCCAGTGCTCTACCACTAAACCACAAGGACGATGTCCAGCTTGGCATTTCTCACTTATATAAGTCGGTAAGGCTGCTACTGCAGCACAAGATAGAGAAATCTTCATAAGCACACATTCTAGTGGCGTAACATGAGACGCAAATAAACCCAGCATCGGTGAATATACAATTTTAATTAATTTTTCAACTACATTTCAGCAGTGAAATTACGCTTGAAATTATTGAATATTAATGATGTGAATTATCACATTGCTACAAAGCGTAAACCAACCTAGTGAAAAAAAGATATTTCCAGGGACCCGGGTTCGATTCCCGGCTTGGACATTTTTCACTAAGTTGGTTTACGCTTTGTAGCAATGTGATAATTCACATCATTAATATTCAATAATTTCAAGCGTAATTTCACTGCTGAAATGTAGTTGAAAAATTAATTAAAATTGTATATTCACCGATGCTGGGTTTATTTGCGTCTCATGTTACGCCACTAGAATGTGTGCTTATGAAGATTTCTCTATCTTGTGCTGCAGTAGCAGCCTTACCGACTTATATAAGTGAGAAATGCCAAGCTGGACATCGTCCTTGTGGTTTAGTGGTAGAGCACTGGAGATCTATTCCAGGGACCCGGGTTCGATTCCCGGCTTGGACATTTTTCACTAAGTTGGTTTACGCTTTGTAGCAATGTGATAATTCACATCATTAATATCTACCACAAAGTTTATTGTTTCGAAGTAGTTTTGTCAAAATTTTTTCCGCGAGAAAACTTCAACCCTATTAATCATATTAACTTTGTTATACTACTTATGTTATCTTAATATTTTAATTAATGTTTTTTTACCCTTTTATAATTTCGTGTTGCGGCCCGCCTAACGTCGCAAACTTATGTTTGCGGTCCGCGAAAAAATTAAAAAAAAAATTAAGTATGGCTGAACTAGAACCTCAATTCTAGTAAATAGAAGGTAATGATGTCTTATGTTCCTTGATAAAAAATGCAAGAATTTTTCGGAAATGGCTTCCTTTGTAGAATATAAATTCTTATTCCTTACAGGGTTCGTAAATGTCATGATATTTTCGAAAATATCAAAAATATCTGATATTTTGATATATATCCAATATTTTCGATATAGTATATCCAATATTTTCGATATATATCCAATATTTTCGATATATATCCGATATTTTCGATATATATCCGATATTTTCGATATATATCCAATATTTTCGATATATATCCGATATTTTCGATATATACAGACCTGCCAACTGCTACGAAAAAATCGTAGTTGCTACGATTTGAACCTATAAACTACGATGCTACGAAAATCAGTCTTAAACTACGATTTTTTGCAAAAAACACAAACGCATTTTTGTTTCTAGTTGCGATTTTTATCGCGCACGGTATATTTTTCAGGAGTGATTCTGTTCCGAAATTTCCAACATTTCAAAGCATTCATTTCCAAAAGTTTTAAAAAACAAGTCATTAATCCGAAAATTTGGACATTAAAAAAATATTCATGGAGAAAAAAAAAATCTGGGCTATGTATATCAACCACAAGTGAATCGTGTTTTTGTAAATATTTATACAGGAATTCCCTTCTTTAGAAACAGAGATGCCATTTTAAGAATTCCTGGAGGGGGTCTTTGAGGTTCAAGATTTGAAATAGTGTGCAAAATCGCACGATTTGTACTATTTATTATTAAAAATTTCAATTTACGAATTATTATTAAACATTTCAATTTACGAATTATTATTAAACATTTCAATTTTGTGTGGTAAAAAACACAAAATTTGTCAAAAGTTCATTGTAAAAAGTGCAGATTTCAACAAAGAATCATGATAGAAAAATGTGAATTACGATAATGGGGGAAAAAATGTGAATATCCTGAAATGGTCGCGGGAAAAAAAATGCGAGAATTTCGTCAGAATTTACTGCACTGGGCTAAAAAATTGGAACCAGGCTTCTTTTACAAATGTAAAAAAAATGCTGCAAAACGAGAAGAAACTTTAAATATCGCATAAAAATTTTCAGAGGAAAAAATTTACTATATTGAGTTGAAAGACTGAAACCGTATTCCTTTTACGAATGTCAAAAGATGGCTCCGAAACACGAAAAACCAACCAACCAACCTACCTCCAGATTAATTTCAATATTCTGTGCTACGATTTCTCATTTTCAAAAGTTGGCAGGTCTGTATATATCCGATATTTTCGATATATATCCGATATTTTCAAAATGATCAACTTACTGTTGATAATAAATATTTTCAAGTATAATATAAATTAGAAACTAAAACATATTGCATTGAACATGAAAACTTAATAAAACAATATTCTAAAAATGCATTTTTTTTCACTTAAAACAAAATCAACTAATTGAAAATAGAAACAATTTGCTTTAAACATACACTCACATACAACAAAAACCTGTAGGATTCAGCCCAGTAGCAGAAAGTTCGAGACGAGAGACGGACGTCGCAGATTTTCTTTTCTCTTTTGCAAATTCTTTTTCATCGGACCTTTATTTTGCTTAGTATTATGTTTAGTTCCTTATTACTTAATACAAAACGTTAAGATTATTATTAATAAAAATTTATAAAATGCCTAAAAACGCTACAGGTAAGTGATTGCTTGATTAATTAACGCTTCAGTTGTAAAAATATTTTACCTGCAGATTATTTTTTGTCCCTGAAGAATCTGTCGCAGACACTTGGAGAATTTTCTGCTACTGGGGGATTCAGTATTAAGTATCAAGAATATTTTGTGTTTTATACAACAAAATTTTAAATGCAAAATAGTTCTTTTTTAAATTGAAAAATTAACATAAATGTGATCTTGCCATTTTTTTATTCCCTAAGTACAGTTTAAGATCAACTAAAACCAGAAAAAAAAAATTCTTTTTAAATTAAGCTATAAATAACCGATAATCTAAATTAGACAATTTAATTTCCATGGCTGTTCTGATTTAATTATGTGCCACATAATTGTTAGTTTTACATTTAAAAATAAAAGTTTCAAACGTAGAGATTGGGAAAGATATTTGGAAATATATTTGATTTCTTTGGGGAAGAAAAGTCACTGCCAGAAACAACAGTTCTTTATGATCAGATTTGTAGTATATAATCTACAGAACGACAGTCAATAACAGTTGAAAATTTCATTTACACTTATTTTGACTGAAAATATCAAAAATATCTTGCACATCGAAATTTTGAAAATAAATATCAAAGAAAGTAAAATATACAAAATATCAAACATCTTGATAGTTTGAAAATGAATATCAAATATATTGAAAATATCAAACATCCTGATATTCTGAAAATATAAATATAAATATCAAATATCTTGATATTTTGAAAATATCGGATATATATATTATGATATATATCAATGAACCCTGATCCGTTATTTTAGAGAATTTCTCTTATGTTATTTTTGTACTAAATCAAGATTACAGAGAAAATTTCGTTAGAGAATTTTGTTAAATAGAAGTTAAATTGAATATTTTGAAGAAAAAAAATAACAAATTTGCTTATATTTATTTTATTTCGAGAAGATAAAGGCTTAACTTCCTGTTATGAGAGTCCTTATCAGTTATGAATGGAAGCACAGTTAATAAATAACAATGTGAAAGAAAAGTGTATATATATATATATTTTTTTTTTTTTTTTGTCCATAAGAATTAGGTTAACTCATAACGTTTAGTTAACTGAACTCCGTTTGTATTTTTTCTGCATGCATAAAGTTAAAAAACAATTTGGTTTAATCTTTTTTCTGTTAATTCTTTTGGGATGTAATAACCGCGCCTTGATCATCCTAACTTAGTGTACCATGCTGTTTTAAGGACACACGTAGCATTTGAAAAGATAAAAATGTGGTATTTTTAGGATTAGTTTGTAATCTTGTAAATTGCTGTAAAACAAGAGTCTAGTTTTATACACTCTCGAAAAATTTGTTTATATACTAAATTATTCGTCAATTTTAAATAAATAATTTCCGTGCTCCTAGAAAACATGCTTTTTCCGTTAATTCTTCCTGGAAGTTTGAAAAAGAGGAAAAAATTCAGTTTATTCCTTTCATTCCTTCCATGTGTATTGGCTGTATTAATAACAAAGTTCGAATTTATTTTTAAAATGTAAAACCAAAAATTCAATAAATTAACATTTCTAATTTATTTAAAAACAAACAAAATTATGCTTTCGAATTTAATAAAGTAGCAATTTTCTCATTCATTTAAACTTACTTGAAATTTATTTTTTAGAGTATTAAAAAACATTCGCATGTAAAATATATTCTAAACGAACACATTAAAAAAATATATAGCAGTTCAGTCAAGTTAAAAAAATCGATTTTATTCATAAAAGCAAACATTTCATCTCGAATTTAATTCAAAATATATTCATAGTTTACATCTGACAACAAATTATGTCTTATTAAAAATATGTCTAACATATTAAATTTTATCTTCTATTATTCTATGTTAAAACACCAACCCTTATTTCATAAAGACGAAATGTCCCTGCAATTAAGTTTAAATTTCCGAGCTTTCTGCAGAAGAAATTTAACAAGCCTTACCAATCCCCCATTTGAAGAAAAGACGTATCTTCATTTTCAACTCTTTTTTTACCAAGTTCTGGCTGACCGAGTGGTTAAGGTATATGTGCCTACCCTCAAATCGCTGTTTTGGCGAAATTTTTCGCTTCCTTTTTTTTATTATTTTAAATTAAAGTTGAAACCTTTAGGATTCCAAAAATGCTTTACTTTTAGTTCAGCGATAATAATAAGCAAAGTTAAGCCCAAAATATAAACCGGAAATGAACTTTCTGTAATCGGAATTGACCGTTTAAAGAGCCACAGAAAGGTAAAGAATACATTTTAATACACAAATGTATAACATATACACAAACATATATACCCCTATAAATAGGGTGGATTTCTAAATTGTAAACTTTATACATAATTTTTTGTGCTCTATCAAAATCTTAATTTTGCGTTTTCTGGAAAACTGTTTTTCATTGTGTACGTTTACGGGAAACATTATTTCTTAAAAAGTTTTTAAGATATTGAAGTAAAATTTTGTGACAAGATTCTGCTTATCTATAGGTATGTTATGAAGCAAAATATAGCTTGTAAGTTTTGTATATATTAAGTTAAGAGCCATTTTTATTGAAAAATACACATTTTTTTTTAGAAAAAAATCCTTTTGTATACAAAATTTGGCATAAGTTAGTAAATTTAAGAGGTTTTGCAAATATTTTGCTTCGTAACACAAGTGGTTTGCTAATGTATGGTTGAAAAAAAAAAGTGAAATATAAGATTTCGTTATAGAAGGTTTGACATAAATGCATTTTTTTTACTAAAATTTGACTAAATATTGCTTAAATTTGAAAAGTTAATAAAAATTCCTTTAAAAAATTATATGAATTCATAGTTTTATTCCCTGTTTTAACTAAAAACACATGTGTTTGATAAAAATTTCATATTTAAAAAAAAAAAAAAAAAAAAAAAAGTGCCCCGAAGGTAGGCACATACTTTAAGATGCTCGACTCGAAACACGCAGTCCCAGGATCCAAACTAAGTTGATCTACGGAAGAACAAGAAACATATTTTTTTTTTTTAACTCCTTTTTTCAGATTACGGAAATTTTCTGCCCTAGAGGGAAAAAAAAAAAAAAAAAAAACGGAAATTTCTTCAATTCTCGGATATATACCGGTGCCAGTGCTGCCAGGAATTTCAGCGAATTGAAGAAAGTATTTCTCAGAGTGTATGGGTCTATATCTGTAAACCGGACAGTTTCATTCCAAAAATTTTATTTTTTAAAATTAATGTACCAACTACTATATACAATTATACAGTATGAAACATGTTTTGTCATTTAAATGCTGTAGTGTTTTGAGATCAAGGATGTACATTTCATGCGTAGGATAAACTTTTATGGAAGAAAGTGTCTGATAACATCATAATCAGTGTCTAACAATTGGGACTGAGATGATGTTTTTGTCTTAACAGCTGCACAGCCATTTTGTTGAATCATTTTGCACACATTTAAATTATTAAATATGCCATGTGACATTTGTATGTTACATAAATAAAGTTGCAATAAGCTTGTTTTTTAATAAATAAAAAGTTAAATATGGGGACATGAATGATGTTATAAAAAATACTCATCCCTATTCAGAACAAAAACTAATATATCAAAATATGAAACAAAGATAAGAACAACTTACCTTCATCCAGGTTGGCTAGTTAAACTTTAGTTGCTGTTGCAAAGGAAATAATTCTGTCAGCGTAACCTAGTATCTGTTAACCTAAATGTGTGTTTAAAGGGACTGACATGATGGTCAACCTCAGGGACAAATATATTTACTACAAAATTTTACTATACAATCTATACTAATAAAGGAGAATGATATTTTCCCGTTCTCTCTCTATATAGGTATAAATATATAATAGCAAAAGCTAATAATATTTATAAAAAAATTTACAGCATGCATTTAATATTGGATATTTGTACATTGGGGCAGGGACTGAAATGATGATTTCATTTATTTAAAGCTTAAAATTAAATATTTATACATCATTATATGTCCATTTATCATTGGTAATTGTTATAACAAATGTTACAATATATTACATTTTTTCAGTTTTTGGTTTTAACATAATTAATGAAATATTATTGGCAGTGGACGCAAATTGTCCAATTTTTAGATATTGACCCGTGTAGTATATTATATAAAGTGTCGTGTAACCAAAACAAGAACAGGGTTGCTATTGTTTTTAACCAGGGGTGTTTAAAACAGGGTTAGAAAAAACCCGGGTTTTTTCGAAAAAACCCAGCCCACTGGGCCCAGTAGTCTAAAACCCGGGTTTTTTCGGGTTTTTCTGATAAAACCCGGGTTTTTTCGGGCTTTATTGAGTTTTTTTGGAGAGCACTTTAAGCTTCTAATTTTTATATACATAATACCTGAATTCTCCATTTATCAGTGAAACTTGGGCATAATTTGCATTAATTAAGTATGAATTAACAAAAAGTATATAAAAAGAAAAAAAAATCAAATTAAAGGTACATCTGTATCTCATGGGACTAGTTTGCTGAACTAAGCATATATTAAGTGAACCACAAATGGATTTCTTTATATAATTCTTACCTTAAGTTAAACATGTTAAATTTATATAGTTTCTTTCATTCACTTCAAATCAGAAATCAGTTGAAGACTTTTTTTTTTCTTTTGAAAGAAATGGGATTCGCAATAATATATTTGAAAATTTTAGCAAAATTTGCTACATATATATTGCAACAGTATTAAATGTTAAATTAGATTGTCATAGAAGTCAGTAACATTTGTAAATTTATATCACAAATGGCGATACACTTATTACTAGCTTTGCTGCTTTATCAACTCCAAAATGATTACGTAACTTGCTCCAAACCAGACCAAATGTGGAAAAGTATTCTTCGATTGAAGCAGAGGTAGCTGGTACTGAATGTAAAGAAAAAAATCACAAAATCCAGGAGGAAACTTATCTGTTTCACTCTTTTTTGCCATAATCTGAACCATTTTTGTGTGGAAAACTCCTGTATATAACACTTTCATTGAACATTGAAGCAGGATAATAAATGGGATGATTAATCTTAAAAGCTATAACAATGCAAACAATCAGGATGGGGTTCAAGTGCAATCTTTTTGCATGCATTAAGATTTAAAGCATTTGAATACATTTTAGATTACATGCATGAAAATCTTCCTTCTTTTTTCTTTTTTGGTCATTTTATCCAGGGTTGGCAAGTTTCTGCCAAAGTGGTTAAAACCAGCGGTTATAACCGGTTAAAACCGGCATGGCAGAAACTAGTTTCTGCCAGTAAGTGGCAAAAACTGGCAGAAACTCAGAAATAATATTAATAAGAACTTTAATGTGCAATGATTCTTAATTCATACATGTATTTGATGTGTAAACAATTAAGTTAAAAATTAAAATTAAAGATTATGAATGTTATTCAAAGTTGTAAAAAAGTTTCAAAATTATCATATAAATATACTTTGCTTATATAATAATAGGTACTAATTTTTTTTCACTTGAAAAACAGAAATTTTCAATGGTAGTCTGATGCTGTACAAGTTTAACTATTTTATATTATTGTTTAGAGTTGAATTTTTATTTAAAAGTAAAAAAAAAAAATTACAAAAAAATCTGATATTTTAACAAATGTATTTTTCAGAGTATTTATAAATAAATAATGCAATGCAATAACTTAAAGATTACGATTCTTGTGAAATTATATAAGTAAATAATTGAAGCACAATAAATAACAGAAAAAAAATTTAATGAAATATCTTGCACAATTATTTTACAATATTGAAAGAACAAAATTGCCACTCAAATATACTATTATTACTTTTCCCACAGTACATTCCATAGCATAGGACAAAATTTTGCTAATCTTTCTGAACACACTGTTTCTTTGTTTTGAATGAAAGAAAAGTTTGAAAATATTCTTTCAAGACTATCATTACTTGCTGGCAATGTCATTATTGAGGATGCAAATTTGAAAAATCCTCATTTTCACCAGTATTCGTTTTTAAAGATGACCACCACATAGAAGGTAAGGGCAAGACATTTTCTAGGTCTTCCTTGGAGAAATATGTTTCTGAGGCAGGAGTCGATTTTGCTCCGAAGGATATTATATGTGGCACAAAATTGGGATTAATATCAGAAAGCAATTTCCTTGCCTTTTCTTTATGCTGTCAATTTTGATCCCATAACTTAGGATGAAGTAAATAAGTTAGCATATGGTAGTCGGTTATTACTGTATCAAATCTGCTTTGAACCTTTGTAGTTGTTTGTTTTGTAAGTGCAAAATGTGGTTGGAACATTTTCAACTAACAGTCTTAATAAAAAAGCTAAAATCTTTAACAACGTTTTTATGCACAAATAACATACAGACACGACACAAATATCCCATATAATCGTTTTTTGTCGTGTCTATACGTTATTTGTGCGTAAAATCATTGTTAAAGATTTTGGCTTTTTTACTAAAATTCGCACAAAATTTGATCTATGCTTATAACAGTCTTAAATTGAAAAAAAAAAAGTCCTTCCGGCCAGTGCCGGGAGGAAGAGGTAGCTTTCATAATCCTTATTTTAAAAAAGCCAACTTATATCATGCAAACACACGAATCTCAATTTAGTGGAAACCGAATATAGGAGATTCAATACTAATTTTTATCAATATAATGAATGAGAATTTCGCGAAATTAGCCAGCTTTATTCAAGCTGCTTTTCTTTAAAGTAACTTATATTTGGCTGCCAAATTCGGCAATTTCTTAAAGTGCCTGTCATTTTAAGACAACATGGTGGATGAGGCTAAGCAGTGAACTTGGTCGAGACCTTAGTAATTGCTGTGCACATGCTCACTCACATCGGAATCGGTTAATATATAGGAGTGCTGTCGCATGCAAAAAATCAGATTTTTCAAAATGTCACCCACAATAGAAATTGAAACTGCTATATCTGAGCCATTTTTTAAGGTAAAGACAAACAAAAAATGCTCCTGAATCCTTATATCAAGATCAAATACTTAAGAAAAAAACCTTTTTCAATTTCTAATTTTTTTGCACCTCACTTTAAATATATATATATTTTTTAATTTAATGGCCGCCATTTTGAAACAAGATGGCTGATGAATCTGGTCAGCGAACTTGGTCGAGGTGTTGATGTATACTATCCACATGCCTTCTTACATCGAAATAGGCGAATACGTGTGTTATCGCGTGACAAATACAAGATCGTTTCAAAATGTTAGCTATGCTAGAAATTCAAAGTGCTATAAATCAACAATTTTTTAAGATATCAACAAAAGAACAAATTTTCAGAAACAAAAACTGCTCCGGAATCTTTGTATCAAGGCCAAACACATAAAAAAAAATCTTTTTCATTTTCTAATTTTTTAATACCTCATTTTGAATTTTAAATTTAATTTTTTTTAAATGGCAACCCTTTTGAAACAAGATGGCGAATGAAGCTGGCCAACGAACTCGGTCGAGACATTGGTATGTACTATGTACAGACCAAGTTACATCCAAATAGGTTCATAAATACGCCTGTTATCGCGTGACAAAAATCAGGTCGTTTTAAAATGTCAGCCACAAGAAAAATTCAAAATGCTATTACTCAGCCATTTTTTTTTTAGATATAGACGAAAGAAAAACTGTTCCGGAGTCTTTGTATTAAGGTCAAACACATACAAAAAAAAAAAATCTTTTTCATTTTCCAATTTTTTGGTATCTCATTTAAATTTTTTAATTTTTTAATTTTTTTAAATGGCCGCAATTTTGAAACAAGATGGCGGATGAAGCTGGCCAATGAACTCGGTCGAGATATTTGTATGTACTATGTACACACCAAGGTACATCCAAGTCGGTTCATAAATACGCCTGTTATTACGTGAGAAAAATCAAGACGTTTCAAAATGTCAGCCACGCTAGAAATTCAAAATGCTATAACTCAGCCATTTCTTAAGATATAGACGAAACAAAAACTGCTCCCGAATCTTTTTATCAAGGTCAAACACATAAGAAGAAAATATTTTTTCAATTTTCAATTTTTGGTACCACATTTCAAATTTAAATTTTTCTTAAAAATTTAAATGGCCGCCATTTTTAAACAAGATGGCGGGTGAAGCTGGCCAACGAACCCTGTCGAGACATTATTATGTACTATGTATAAACGAAGTTACATCCAAATCGGTTCATAAATACGCCTTTTATTGCGTGACAAAATTCAGGACGTTTCAAAATGTCAGCCACGCTAGAAATTCAAAATGCTATAACTCAGCCATTTTTTAAGATATAGACGAAACAAAACAGCTCCGAAATTTTTGTATAAAGGTCAAATACATAAGAAAAAAATATTTTTCCATTTTCAATTTTTTGGTACCACATTTCAAATTTTAAATTTTTAAAAAAATTTTAAATGGCCGCCATTTTGAAACAAAATGGCGGATGAAGCTGGCCAACGAACTCGGTCGAGAGATTGGTATGTACTATGTACACACCGAATTACATCCAAATCGGTTCATAAATACGCCTTTTATCGCGTGACAAAATTCAGGACGTTTCAAAATGTCAGCCACGCTGGAAATTCAAAATGCTATAACTCAGCCATTTTTAAAGATATAGACAAAACAAAAAGTGCTCCGGAATCTTTGTATAAAGGTCAAATACATAAGAAAAAAATATTTTTCCATTTTTAATTTTTTGGTACCACATTTCAAGTTTTAAATTTTTTTAAAAATTTTAAATGGCCGCCATTTTGAAACAAAACGGCGGATGAAGCTGGCCAACAAACTCGGTCGAGACATTGGTATGTACTATGTACACACCGAATTACATCGAAATCGGTTCATAATTACGGGAGTTACAGTGTGACATAGGTCAGATATATATATATATATATATATATATATCAATTTTGAACGGAGGGTGGTTTCGAGGTCTGGGGGTCACGATCGATGAAAATATACCAAAATTTTTTGAAATCGCTTTCCTCCGAACGGCTGCAATAGGTAGCTTTTTTGTAAAGAAAGCTACCTAAAAGTCAGATTTGTTCCTTTGAATACTGTATTTAAATGAAATGTTTTTTAAATTCATGGAATTACAAGATCCGCATATAACTATAATATTTCTATGAGAGATAATTTATAGTGTTATTATTAAATTATTACGTTAAATTACAGAAAATTATTTTGAGCAAGTATTGAATATTTTTCTTTTCTTTTCATTGTTTAATTTAAAATAAGTATTGGATATAGTTTTGTATTTGATTTTTAAAATGAAATTTTAAAATACTCTAATAATTGTTTACATATAAAATTATATAACCATACTATAACAAAAATTTTATCTGTTACATTACTCATTTTTTCTAATACAAATCTATTTATTTTTTAATTAAAACTACCCACAATATTTCATTTGTTATTTATACAGAATAAAATGTACTTAAGGAATTTAATACTAGTAAAAAAGTCTCAGGTTATGTCATGAAATGTGTTTATGCCAGTTGTTGCCAGTTTCTGCCGGTTAAAACCGGTTATAACCAGTTTCTGCCACTGGCAAGGCAGAAACCCTTTTTTGCCGGCAAATAGCCAGCCCTGATTTTATCTCTGCTTAGAAATTCCTTTAAATCTGGTTCTTTTGAAATATATTTAAATTGGCCTTTATCTTTGCATTCTCAAACCTTAGATTAAATAATGATACAGTTGTGAAAGCACAAGAAAATTTGAAAAAACCCACAATGGGTTTTTTCAATGCCCGTAAAAACCTGGGCGTGTTTTTCGGGCTGGGCCCACTTGGGCAAACCCTGTCTAACAGCCACTGACTATTAACCCAATTTTCCAGTTTTCACCCATACTCATTCCTTAGATTAAATAATGTTAAAGTTGTGAAAACATGAGAAAATTTGAAAAAACCCACAATGTTTTTTTTTTCAAGTGGTCCTGCTCGAAAAAACCCTCAGATTAAGTAATGTTACAGTTGTGAAAACATGAGAAAATTTGAAAAAACCAACAATGTTTTTTTTTCAAGTGGTCACTTGGGCAAACCCTGTCTAACAGCCACTAACTGCTAATCCAATTTTCCAGTTTTCACCCATTCTCATGCCTTATATTAAATAATGTTACAGTTGTGAAAACATGAGAAAATTTGAAAAAACCCACAATGGGTTTTTTCAAGTATGCATGCCCAAAAAAACCCGCAGATTAAATAATGTTAGTTGTGAAAACATGAGAAAATTTGAAAAAACCCACAATGGGTTTTTTCAAGTGGGCCCGCCCGAAAAAACCCACCCGGGTTTTTTCGGGCGGGCCCACTTGGGCAAACCCTGGTTTAAAACAATGGTAATCATGGTTACCGTCCTGAGTGAAAACTCATTTTGACTGGGATAATAATTTATTTTGTTAAATGATAAATTTATTACAACATTTGAAAGAGTTTTCCAAAATAACATTTAAAACAATATTTGGAAACGTTTGCAAATATTTTACTCAGTAACTGTACTTTAATTTTCTTTACTTTGAAATTTAATAGCACAAACATTTTTTAAAGATACGCAATTATCGTAGGCATTGAAATATTTTTAATATATTTCAATGCCTTTATGCCTATGCAAATTTCAATGCCTATGTAATATATGATTACACATCTAATTTTATATAAAAAAGGAAGGGAAAAACTAAAGAAACGTTTTAAAAATTTTATTTAGAATGATAAAAAAAAAAAATTATTATACCAATAACAAATGTTGCTTGTATAAAGCTGACGTTTCGGAACTTTGCGGAAAATTTTTTAGAAAAAAAAAAAAAAAACGTAATTTTTGTAACTTAAAAAAAACAAACAAAAAAACCCCCGAAAAATTAAAAATATTCACCTATTTTATGTACGATTTATTTATCCAGGGGTGTTTCTGTTCCAAATTTTCCGAAAACGGCATTCGGTTTTTCCGGCATTCGGTTCCGGAAAAAAAAAAATCGGCCATTAGTCCGAAAATTCAGACATTAAAAAATATCACTGAAAAGTATATCGAATTTCAACAAATGATCGCCGAAAAAAATCACCAATTTCGTCAAAGCATCGCAGAAAAAACGCGAATTTCGTCAAAGGATCGCGAAAAAAACGCGAATTACTTCAAAGGATGGTGAAAATAAAAAAAACAGATCACCAAAGAATCGCAGAAAAAACCAGGGGTGAGTCTGAGTAAAGAAAAAAAATTTCTGAAAAGCACAGCAAATTTTCTGAAAAGTTACAGCAGAGGGGCGGGAGGGGGGGGGGGGGAAATCCACTCCAAGCACAAAGTATGCGTTTTTTCCGCAGCCGTTTGACAAAATTCGCGTATTTTCGCGATTTTTTTAACGAGCTTTGCGTTTTTTCGCGATCTTTTGACAAAATTTGCGCTTTTTTCGCGATCTTTTAACAAAATTTGCTGTTTTTCGCGATCTTTTGACGAATTTTGCAGTTTTTTGCGATCTTTTGACAAAATAAGTGGTTTATAAGCAATCTTTTGACGAACTAAGCGGGTGCGATCTTTTGACACAATTTTATTTCCTTCGCGATTCTTGGACGAAAGTTGCGTTTTTTCCGAGATTCTTTGACGAAATTTGCACTTTTACCGCGATTTTTTGACGAAATTTGAGCTTTTATCGCGATCTTCAGATGAAATTGGCGATTTTACTGCAAACGATTGACAAATTTTATTTTTTTCGGTGACCATCTGTCGATATCCGCGATATTTTTTATATCCTAATTGGTGACCCATTTTTTAAATTTTTTCGGAAATGAATGCCTTAAAGCTTCGGAAAATTCGGAAAAGAATCACCCCTAGAAAAAACGCAAATTTCGTCAAAGGAACGCAGAGAGAAAAAAAAACGAATTTAGTAAAAGCATAGCAGAAAAAGGGCCGCATTTTGTCAAAGGATCGTGAAATAAAAACGCAAATTTCGTGAAAGAATCGCGAAAAAACTAATTTCGTCAAAGAATCGCGAAAAAATGAAAATTCCGTCAAAGAATCGCAGAAAAGGGCACATTTCGGAAAAGGTGCTGAGGAGAAAACGAATTTTGTAAAAGCATAACGGAAAAAACCTGAATTTTGTCAAAGGATAGTGAAAAAAAAAAAAAAAAAAAACCGCAAATTTCGTAAAAATCGTGGAAAAAAATATTAATTTCGTCAAAGGATCGCGAAAAAAACTAATTTCTTCAAAGGGCCGCGAAAAAAAGCGCGCATTTCGTCAAAGGATTGCGAATAAAACACTAATTTCGTGAAAAGATCGCTGAAAAAATGTGAATTTCGTCAAAGAATCGCGAAAAAAAGCAAATTTCGTCAAGGAATCTCAGAAAAACGCAAATTCCGTCAAAAGAGAGCAGGAAAAAACTAATTTCGTAAAAGTATAGCGGAAAAAGCCCGAATTTTATCAAAAGATCGCAAAAAAATGCAAATTTAGTCAAAGAATCGCGGGAAAAACTAATTTCGTCAAAGGATCGAGAAAAAACTAATTTCTTCAAAGGGCCGCGAAAAAAAGCGCGAATTTCGTCAAAGGATCGAGAAAAAAACTAATTTCTTCAAAGGGACGCGAAAAAAAGCGCGTATTTCGTCAAAGGATCGCAAAAGAAACACTAATTTCGTGAAAAGATCGCTGAAAAAAACGTGAATTTCGTCAAAAAATCACTACAAAAAAGCGAATTTCGTCAAGGAATCTCAGTAAAACGCAAATTCCGTCAAAAGAGAGCAGGGAAAAAAACCAATTTCGTAAAAGTATAGCGAAAAAAGCGCGAATTTTGTCAAAAGATCGCAAAAAAAAAAAAAAAAAAAAAAAAATGCAAATTTAGTCAAAGAATCGCGGGAAAAACTAATTTCGTCAAAGGATCGAAAAAAAAAAAACGCGATTTTCGTCAAAAGGTGGCAGAAAAATGCGAATTTCGTCAAAGGATCATAAAAAAGCCGCATATTTCGTGAACACGCGCGAATTTCGACAAAGGATCGCGGAAAAAACGAGATTGTTGTGAAAGGGCCTCGGTAAAAACTTATCGGTCTCTTTAATGATGATACCTAATGAATGGACCTCTCCCTATAAAATGTGATTCAGTTGTTTCAGAAGCAATGCCACATTATTTCTGTGAACAGACTGACTGGCATTTTGTGCGAAGAGGTCACAATATTAAGGATTGAGCTGTTTGTAAATGCATTAACAAAATAATTGATAAGAATTCACTTTCTTATCATGGATTTTTAGCTTTATTATTTTTTAAAACTGCTGGCAAGATCTAGACAACTATTAAAAATTAGGTTAATGAATATCTTAATTTATCTATAAATTCCCTAACACAAGCTAACAAGAGTGTTGGCCGCACCCTTTTCTCCGAACTTACTTGATCCAAAAGAAAATCTATCTTATAGGGGCCTCTAATTATAGAGGACCTGGTGATCGTAAAAGCCTAGTTAGTTAATAGATAACCTACGGTCATTTACCTAAAAGGTTATCTTGAATAAATAAGACAATGCGTTGTGAAATGTTTAGAAGATAACTAACCTATGGCCAATTGGTTTGAAGGGAAATATATAATATAATTAAAACCACTAAATATAACTCCCCAATTTTCAGACAAACCAACCCTACAAGATAAATTTAATTATGGCTTTTACATATATGGTCTAATAATAATATTAAGCAGTCAGGTAATTTCTAAATACGTAAAATAAGTAATTAGCAAGACTTTTAACAAATAATAACAAAGAAGGGAATTAATAATAATACATCATTTATTTACACCACAGGCAAATTATATTAAGTTACAATTAAATAATTCATACTTTTACCATTCAAAATAATAACTCATAAAAAAAAACCACTAATTTGGATATTAATTGAAGTTGACAAGTTCTCCTGGGCACCCTATTCCCAATTCAAAACATTTGATATTAAAACGGTACACAATAGAAAAGAGAACATCCATAACATCGTACCTTTTTCCCCATTGGGGTCACAAGATCCTTTTAGAGTTGTAGACTTGACAGTTATATATATATATCCAAAAGTTCTTTTTTTTTGTTTGTAGAACCACAACACACATATTCGTGTTCCGTAATTTTAGTTTTATTTACACTAAATTCCACCCAGGTCTGGACCAAAAGCAAAAATGTTTAAATCATTTTTAAAAAAAAAAATTAACACTACTATATTGCTCGTCTTAGACAGCGCAAGTAAACATGGGCAGATCAGCCAAAAAGGGCTTGAAAAAAATAACTACCGCACTCTGGAACTCTTTTTGTAACTCTGTATTTTTTTCGAGAAAAAGAAAATCTCTCTCTGTTAAAAATTTGCATGTGCGGCCCTGAGTGGTGGATGCGAATTAACATATTCAGCATAATTAAAATCTCCAACCACTCGCCGCTGTCTGGACCCGCCTTCGTATCGGCCAGTGGTCAGTGGGTCCCCGAAATGCAGAGGGCCTTCCGACCCTCCTACATCCGATATTTCAAACCCCACTTTCCCACGAGACCGCGGGCTCCCACACGAAGATCCTGCAGCTGTCCCATAAAACATGAGGTCATAAAAGTCCCTCTTTTGTACCAAAACTGTCCAATTCTTTACTTTACATCGTAATATCATACATACAGATAGTAACTGGCAATTAAGCTTTCCCCTTAGCAAAACACTTGCCTGGGAAAATACTTAATGCTCTTGGTACCCATCCTTAATAAAATAATAATAATGTACTAATAAATGCATACATAAAAACAATAATACTGTACATTGAAAAAAAAAAACTTGAATTAAAAACTTAATCAATTAGATAAAATAATCACTTAGATAAAAAAAAAACTTGAATTAAAAAATTAATCAATTAGATAAAATAATCACTTAGATAAATATATACATAGATGATATCGACAGTAAACTTATTCATATATATATATATCTTTTTCCTTCAAAAAAATTAGTTCTAAATATCCAAAATGTTGAAATCATGCCAACAAAAACCAAAATAATTATTCTTTAATTAATACCAATTTTTAATTTAAATGGTAATTATTTTAAAACTACTGTTTTTAATTTATATCGTCAAAATAATATAACGCGTTATTTTATTAAACATTAAATTAATATGCAGAAAGTTTTTGACCCAATAATTGTGTGCGCAGAAAGTTTTTGGTTTTATACAAGTCTGTTCATCAGGTACATTAAGAAATCTACAAATCAATATTTTCCAATTTATCATTACTGCCTAATAAACTCGTAGTTAATAACTCGTTTATAACTCGTAATTTATTAGTTACACTTTAAGAAAAATAAGATTTATGAAATATATGCTTCTGTTTGAAATACTATTCCACAAGGCAAAAAAATCGCATCTCTATTTAATAATTATCAAAATATTATTATTAACCCTATCACTATGTCCTATTAAAACATGTCCTGTTGTGACCTGGGGTCCTCACGGACCCCATACTATACTACACATGTTTAATATGGTTTAAATATTTTATAAAGTACTTTTTTCATTTATTTAGTTAAATTTAAAAACATTAACGCTTATTCTGGTGTTTTCATAATAAACTTTATTTTTTATACCCAAAAATATTAAATTTACATTAATTTTAACATATTCTAAATATTAGCTGAGCATACCTCACAAACTGTCTTCTGGTGTTCCGGGCAACAAGGGATATGGCAACTAGAACAGCGGGTCTTGACTTTTCTATCCATAGAACGTGGACATAGCTGGCACCTAGCCTTTTTATTAGGTTCTTGAATTCCAGATCCCGTAGTTTCAGTATGTAGTTTCGGAATTTCGATCCCTAATGATTTGAGTGAAAGGCGAACTCCAGGTTGCAGCGTTTGAAAATTCTGCAATCTTCTCTGAATTTGATCATTTACTAATTCTCTCCCGAGATCTTTCAGGTATTATAAACGTCTTTGATGGCGCTTTCCAAATTCCCAATCTGTGTACTTTGAAATCCAAATAATGAACCCAGCAACAGCTGCACTGTCCATCATATTAAACCAGAAGACCATAGGCCAACGGAACGGCGTATCTTTCGCTTGCAAGTATAGAATCTGCATAAATGATCAAAGTTGTCAACTCCAGATTTTGTTGCATTGTAATGAGTAATAATTTCTGGCTTATTATCTTCCTCTTCAATTATCATCTTGTCATGATGCATGGATGATAGTAAAATGACTGCCTTCCCTTTCTTTGGAGTATAGCTAACTAGAGTGAGTTCTTTATCAAAACAAAAGAAAGAAGACTTCTCATCACGCTGACGATTTGGCAGTAATTCTTTAGGAACTTCCTTTCGATTTTTTCGAATTGTTCCAACTACTGTAGTTTTTGCAACTAGCAAATCCTCTGCTAACTGCGCGTTGGTGAAGTAATTGTCCATGGTAACGTTGCGACCTTTGTTCTTCTAAGGGTCAACTAATCGTTTGACGGTTTCCGAAATATTATTTGCTCCAAATGCAACACCAGGTTGTCGTCCGACATTACACTTCTCCTTTCAAAGGAAACGAGGTAGTTGAATCACAACACCAAAATATTTTTATCCCATACTTTCCGGGCTTACTCGGTATGTATTGTCGAAAACTGCATCGACCACGTGTTGCCACTAATTGCTCATCGAATGTTAGATCTGTTCCAGGTTTGTAATATTTTGCCAGATTTTCGAGCAGCATTTTCCAAACGTCACGAACGGCAGCTAATTTGTCTACCTGCAATCTTTGATTTCTCGTTGCATCATTGTCAAATCTACAAAATCGAAGCAGATTTTGAAAACGCTGCATTGACATAGTAGCACGAAATATTGGCCTTCCACTGTCCGTGGACCACATTTCCTCTAAACTTTCATTCGCAGATTTGTAGACACCACTGAGTAAGAGTAAGCCAATAAAAGCATAGAGTTCTGTTTCATCGGTTTCTTTCCAAATCTTCTTTTTTGTCGGATGTTCTTGATTCCAACATTTTATCACCTTTTTTGCCTTTCTGTTAGTTTCTCGGGCAATAACATTGAATATTTCAGGCGTTATAAACAGTTTTAGGGAATCAAATTTATTAGTTACATTCATAGCATTCCCTGCTAATCCACTTGTCTCTCGTAAAATATTAGCTGACAATGTTTGGGCTGAATTAGGGTTATTTGTCGTCCACTTACGTCCTGATTGTGATTAAAAAAATTGCGATTGATTTAGCAAATTGGTGTAACGAGCTCGTTTACAAGGAAAATGTTGAGAGTCACTAGAATCATCACTTTCTGATTCACTATCGGTTTCAAAGTTCGGATCTTGAATACTATCTTCGTCACTCTTTTCAAACTCAGATGACTCACCGAAGCTATCTATATCTACATCGTCATCACTATCACTTTCTTGTATCATACGCAAAGCGTCATCTACCGAAATCCGTCTTCGTGACATTTTGATGCATCAAAGCATAAGTCTCAATTGAAAAGCGCAGTCAAGTGACAATATCCTTCATACAGGAGAACAATAAAGAAAGAAACGAACGCATTTGCGGACAACTAGCGCGATCTATCGTATTCTGGGAGTAACAATCTGTGAAACAAAATTTTCAGAACCATGTTATAAGTATCTGCTGTTCTAAAAGATTTTTTTTTTCATTTTTTGTAATATTCCATGAATTTTTTAGCTTGGGGTCCACGCAGACCCCAGGACATAGAAATATGCTATATATTTTTCAAATTAAAAAAATACCAAGTACCACTTATATTTGTACAGTTTAATTTTTACCGTGTGTTAGAAACATTATGATATGAGATGTCACCGGCTGAAACTACTCAGTGAGGGATAGATATTTTTTGACAACTTGTTGAAAGTGCTTGGGGTCCGCGTGGACCCCAGGACATAGTGATAGGGTTAAATATGTACCGGGTGACCTAAAATATATATGGGGTGGCCGTGGCTCTCAGTCGCCAATGCAGTTTTGGTCTTAGGGGCTCGCTCCATATATTCAACCTTTTTCTTTCTTATATCGGTCCCCGATTTAGCGCCTATTGCTTGTAGTGCCATCTGTTGGGTATATTTTAAATTAAAATCGAAAATCGCAGTAAAAAAAAAAACCTGACATCTTACGCAATCCTCCTGCAGGATTTTTTTTTTCAAAGCTGTTACCACTTATTGAATTTTAAAATCAGTCAGTCCATTTTAGGACACCCGGTATTAGTGTTGACTCTAAGCCGCTTTAGCAGGGCGCAGCGCCCGCGGCCCTTTTTATTTATTTTTTGCGCCGGCGGCTCTTTCATACCATTCCGATGCGCCCTGCTGCCCTTTTTAAAACTTCCTATGCGTCCCGTGGCAATTCAATTAATCCCGGGAAAATATCGCAAATTCTACGGACTCTAAACAAACCAGTTCAAAATATTTATTGTGAACAAGGTACAAGTGTGCCCTTTTTGAAAAAAATATGCCTTTTTTTTTAGAATAATGTTCCCTTTTTGAAAAAATGCACCCTTTTTTCGAATAGTGTTCCCTTTTTGAAAAATTCCCGCCCGGCGTCCCTTTTATTCTAGAGTCAACACTAGGTATAATGACATTAATATTCACATAAACGTACAGTTTCAGCAATTTATTTAAACTTAAGTTATTTGATATAGTTTTGACCATTACCCCGATTAAAATTAGTTTTGACAGAATCAAAATTACAACTCTGAACAAAAATGATACAAAACGCTCTTTCAGTATTATTTCATGAATATTTATTCTTTTTTTCACTATCATAGTCTCTACTGAAAAATGACTGCATTTGAAGCTATGAATTCGTTTGCAAACGTTTTGATATATATTCAAGGACATATCTGCAGAAGCAGTCATACTTAATTAAAAATAAAATGAAATAATACATATCGTGCCCTTGCTTCAAAAGTGCCACAACTCAAACGTTAGTTTTTTTTAGTTAAGGCTGTCATTCAGCTTGCTTTTTACACCTGTACCAATCACCTCAAGTACTAGAACTAGATAGTGCACTGAAAATCCCAGCAGTTGTGTCGTTTTTTATGTTTGCAAGATGGCCACCGATCTTTCTAGAGAAGTGCCACATCTTCAGTTGTGAACTAACCTTCATACGTGAATGTGAAAATTTGGCGAATCTGCAAGAATGAAAATCTATCATATTATGTACAAAGTTCTTCTCGACAGTACTAGATCAGCTAAAATTTACCTACACAGCCCGGAAACAGTTTTTCGCATTTCCTGAAAAACTGAGTTTTTTGCGTTATGGCCCTTTTAAAGGAAATGTGCGATATGTATAATTTCGGTTGGAAAATAATATTAGGATTTTAGTTTACTACGAACGTCATTGATATTTAAAAGGGAAAAAAATGTTCGATATTTGACGCCTAAAAGCCTTGAGCTGGAAAAATTGAGCTAGCTGAAAATTGTGCACATGTAAGAATGAAAGTGGGTTTATAAATTAGTCAAAAAATTTGTCATTGTCGAACGGGTTAAAAATTTAGAGTAATTAAAGAATCTTGAATCGATGAAGATGTTATGAGGTCATAGTAAATTTTTAAATCGAATTTCGCATGGATTTTGAGTTTGAAAGTCGTTCACTTGCAGACCAATTTGTACGAAGTTGCGGTTCACCATTCTTTCAGCGGAAAAATCGCTACGAATCGTCTGTTTCACGCAATTGGCCATGTTAAGAAACTTCATCTTGCATGACTATTATTATTCCAAGATGTTGGCATGCTTACAGAATTAAAATGAATAGATTTTCCAGTAATAATAGATATCTCCTAAAATATTTTCTTAAGGTATCTCTATGCCTTCAACAGGTCAGTTTCGATCAAATTTCAATCCCAAACTTGCTGTTTTAGGAAAAAAAAAAAAAAAAAAAAAAGAGTGAACTTTATTATCCTGGAGCTTTTTAAATATTTATATTCCTTACAAACTTTGAAAAAACTAAGTTGAAAGTTGTTTTTTGATTTATCACAAATGCGATTTTGTTTGTAAAATTGTGTTGGAAAAATTATTATAGCTCCAGAAATATTAGTTCAATGACCACGAAAAATTTAAATTTTATTTTTCATATATATTCAAAGGAAGTAGACTATTCTTATGCTGATTTATTGAAAAGTTTATGAGCTACACAGTTTTTATTTATAAATTATGTACTTTTTCAGAAATTTTCAGCGTTGTTTGTCTGTTTATATCTATAATTTTTAAAATATTCATGTTATTGCCATTAAAATACTCTGGTTCCTGTATAACATTATTATATTTGTGAAATTCATAAAAGATATTTATATTTAATAGTTTTAAATTTAAATAGTTTTAAGAAAATGGCATTTTTTCAGTTATTTTTAGTACATATTTAAAAAAAAAAAAAATACGTATTTCTATGTTTACGTCACATTTTTATGACATTTCTAATAATAAATAGCGATTTGAAACTTAAAATTTATAAAAAAAGTTCTGAGGGTATACAGATATACCTTAAGTATCCTCCCCCACCTCAGATCCTTTTGTGTTAATTTAAAAAAAAATAGATAAAAGAAAAAGGTGCAATGTAAGCATATTTTGAAAATCAGCTATTTCTCTTATTTGTCTTAAATTTTGCAGTATATTCTCTTTCTTCATTCTTATCATTTCTCTACTCCCCATCAATATCTAACATCTGCTCTTGAAGACCGTTAGAACATTTCATCAACAGTATTCTTTCATGCCATTTAAAATCTTACAAAGGCTTATTTCCCGATCAAAGTCTCCCTACTCTCCCGCGCGGCGAACAATGCCTTTTCAGAATCCTGACTTAGGTGAATATTGCTATCACTACACATGTGAAACTTTTTCTCCCCCCCTTTTAACTGCCAAGAGTGCATGCAACTCTCTCTGTTGCCATTTTATTGAACTGAGTTTTATGATGGTTTGGTTTCACATCTGTGTTACGTCACTTCAATCCCATAAAAACCACTGGGATAAATTTTATTTTGCTTACTTATATTACAGTTACATTGCACTGTCTGGATGATATGGGGTTTTGTTCATCGTTTTGTAATTTTTGTAACTATACATGAACATATTTTATTACATATTTTATTAATTGCCTTATAATTACTATTGTAACGTTATGCACAAGTTATCAAAAATGTATTTAGATTACAACTGCCTCAGGGCTTCATAAAGGAACCCTTTTTTCGGAGTTGAGTAAAAGAACGAGAAAAAAAAAATAGCAGCAATACATGTGCTCTCTACACACTTGCTAATTGCAACAATTGAGAAATAGCAGAAGCAACATATACATGTGTTTACAATGCAGGTATGTTCTGTGCAGGAACAGATCATGCAACTCTCTTTATAATCACATTATTGCTTTGTTTTTTCCATTTTAATTATACGCTAAAAAAAGTTTATGAAATAAATTCCTCGTTTTAATTTTGTAGTTGCCTTTTGCTTTACGATGGTTTCTACTCACCCTGTCAGGACCGAAACTAGCCTTTTTTGCACTCGGGGCAAACTTGGATTTTGGCGCCCTCCCTCTTCCGCAAAGTATATTTACAAAGAGAAATTTAACCGAGTCATTTTCTTTGGATGGACTGATGGCTTCCATTATTATGAAACAGCCGTTATAAATGAAATGTTAGGTGAAGATGAAAGAGCAGTCGTAAAAAGTTAGAACTCTGATTTTCTGGTCAGAATAGGGAAAAAAAATTATGGCCATTTTTTTTATTTTAAGGTATAAGTTCGATTGAAAAAAAAAAAATACTATTTAATACTTTGAGCAGAAAGAAGAGGCTATACACCTGCAATTTTCATGACACTAATAGAATCACATAGCTTCCAATGTATACGATTTAGTTACCTCTAAAATTGGATACGAATTTTTTCCATATTTAAACGTTGACAACTGTTAGACTTTTTAAACTGAATTTCCGGAAGTGACAATCAATTGTTCCCTTGCGACGACATTTCTGTAGCTGTCAACTCGTAAAACTTGGCTAAAAATGTTAACTTTGACTGACTTTTTCTGAATGAATCTTTGCCTTTATAAGAAAATGGCAAACTCTTTAATTTCTTGGTATCTGAACAAAATCGGTAAATTTTATATTTTTACGAATATTAGTGCAATTTTTTTGTATTTACTAATGAAAATAACTTCGCGAAAAGATCAGAAAAGTAGTTAGTTTGGATTTGAGAATAGCTTTCAATATAAAAAATTCTCATAACGAGATGTGATTCCCTCCCACCCCTAAAAAAGGAAATCCATTACCCCCCCCCCCCCCCCCCCCCCCCCTCTAAATGGCGAGCTGGATCTGCCCTTGGCTTGTCAAATATTGACTGATTAAAATCTTGAAAACGGAATCGAAAAGAATCGAAAAAAATTCCGCTTTATACAGGATCCTTATGCCATATCATCTTTAGATTTTTTTATGCTTTGCCATACGTCAGACAGGATAATTTTAACAATACCGTGTACGAAAAATCGACAAACAAAATCTTCATTTGGCGCCCTCTTCTTTCTGGTGCCCGGGGCGCATGCCCCCTCTGCCCCCCCCCCCCTAGTTTTGGCCCTGCACCCTGTATTCATGGTAGGATAAAAATCTTTGTTTTCTTTGTTCTCTGGGCTGGAAAGGATTTTAACCCTCAAATCACCTTTCCTTCCATAAGTCAGTGTGTATTTTATTATTTTTGCGTTTTGATGTGGCCGGATATTGTTCATAGCAAGTGCAGAGTTTGGAAGAAAGCCACAAGTTACCGAGGCTATCGTTTTCGTATTCAAATGTGTGAATAGCGTGATGCGGAATGGCGGATTATGTAAGCATTACATTATAGTAGATCGTATATTTGATCCCATTTGTCATTCACTGCCTGTCAGATCCTAGTGTCATCAGTACACATAAACGATGGTGTGTCTCGGATATTTGCACGCGATAGAAATTCATATGCTCTAATGTTAGTAAAATTCTCGGATGTAAATGATTTGTCTTGTCGTGTGGTCAGTTTTTATGATATTAATCATATCTATTACTATCTTTTCCATTAACGACAGGGCAGCTATCATTTTCGTTTGTTGACTATATATATATATATTTTAATTTATAGGATACTCATTTTGATTTTCGATTCCGGCAGATTCTTTAATTTAAATCTATGTTAAATTTTAGTTTTTCGGGGTTCCTGGAAGATTTCTTCGTTATAAAACTGGGCATTAGCGACAGGATGGCCGCTAGTACTTTCATTTGTTGTATAGTATGTATTGTATGTAAATACTATGCATGTTGCATGCGTTGTAATCAAGGTTCATCGATATATATCCAATATTTATTTTTTAAACATCAAGATTTTTGATATTTTCATATACTTGATATTTATTTTCAAAATATCTCTGTGGAAGATATTTTTGATATTTTCAGTCAAAACAACTGTAAATGAAATTTCCAACTGTTATTGACTGTGTCATTCTGTAGATAAAGAACTTTTATCTCTGGCACTGACTTTCGTAGCCAAAGGAGAAAAAAAAATTCCAAGCCATTTCATATGTTTAAAGCTTTTATTTTTAAATGTAGAACTAATAATTATGTGAGACAATTAATTCAGATCAGCCGTTGAAAGATAAGCTGTCTAATGTAGATAATCAGTGATATACAGTTTCATTAGAAAAGAATCTTCCTGATTTTGGTTTAGTTGAGTCTAATCTGTACAATCTGTTAGGGAATAAAAAATAAGACACGCTTAGATTTATGTTAAAATTCTTCAGTTAAAAAAAATATTTTGTATTTAACATTTTGTTTTATAAATTTCTGATTCCTTGATACTTGATACTTAATCCTGTAGTTATATATATATATATATATATATATATATATGTATAAAGCAAATTGTATTTGTTTTCAGTTAGTTGAGTTTCCAATTTTTTCTAAGTGGGAGAAAAAAAAGGAAAAGCCATGCATAGGATATTGTTTGATTAAGTTTTCACGTTAAGTGCAATATGTTTTAGTTTCTAATTTATATTATGCTTGAAAATATTTATTGTCAGCATATGCATGTGTTGTAATGTTAGGAAAGATGTGTGTAAGGAATATATTTATTAGAAGGATACGTGGAAGTAAGTACGAAGGTAGTGCAGTAAGTATGGAGGCAAAATTATTAATGTGTGAAGATATTTAAAAAATTAAATATATATGTTACCGGCCAAACCCGATTTTAGGCCAAACTAGATTGACCTAGGCCAAACTAGTTTATCCTAACGCTCATCGGATAAACTAGTTTTTCCTAGGCCAAACTAGTTTATCCTGACGCCCATACGATAAACTAGTTTGGCCTAACGCTCATAGGATAAACTAGTTTAGCCTACTATTCAGTGGTCTGAACTAGTTTATCCTAGGCCGATCTAGTTTATCCTAGTCCAATTCAACTTGGCGTTCTTTTATTGATCCCAAAATCCCCTTCGGCGCCAACCTTCTAATTTATCCTAGGCCAATCTATAGTTTATCCAAGGCCAACTCAATTTGACGTGCTTTAATTGATGCCAACCAGTGTCGAGCACGCTCTCAAGAAAAAAAAACAAAAAAAGACGAACTAATTCAAACTCAAATTCAATTTCTCAGAAATGAGTCAAGTTCATGCTCAAATTCAAAATTTTTCAAACGAAACCGCTCAACTCAAACACATCTATGGAAGTGAGCGAAGTTAACTAGAAAATCGTTATTTTATTTTATTTTTTAATATAATAGAAGTTTAGCATCAAATTTACAAAATTTTGTGAGCTGGTCTTTTGGTTATTGGATATAAGGTTTTTTACGGGCCTGCTCAATTTTTCTTCTCGACACTCGGTCCGGGCTTGGTTTGGGGATTACTTTTTTCGATAGGTTCGGACCGGGACTCAATTTTTTTTCCGGTTGAACTCAGAACTGGACAGCATTCTTCTTTAGGTCTACACAGGCAGAAATTTTCAGTCCAATTTCCAACCCAGCTCATATGACAAACATTTGGATCGGCAGGAACTCTGGTCTATTCAGTAAAAATATGAGTAATATTTGGCCCGTCCCAACTTTTTTTTAACGCATGAATTTTTAAATCTATTATTTCACAATTAAAATTTATATATTTTTTAATTTTTTAAAGATGAGTAGATGCATTTTTAGGTAATAAAATTAAAGTACGGTACAACCTGAGAAAAATAACCTGCCTATGACGGAATCCCGTGTTTAACAAAAATAAATATATTGATCTATGTAAAATGAGGATATTAGTACTTGTATAAAGAATATAATGCATTTACAACAGATGATAAACCTTCTAATAAGGGAAACTGCCTATAACAGATTTTTCTTCTTTCCTATCAATCCCGTCTTAGTACATTTTATTGTACAGAATTTTTTTAATTTTTAAATCTCCAAGCTATAGAATGTGGATTTACGATATTAATGATTCTATTGTAAACTATATTGATTTTTTAATGAATCTCTATTTGTATGTAAATATCTGAATAATTACTAATAGCATTAATTTTTTTACACGGCTTGGAGACTTGAAAAATCTGAAAAAAAATTATATAGAAAAACCTTCTAAGACGAAATCACATAGGAGAGAGAAAAAACTTCGTTATGGTTAAGTTCCTTTTTTAGCAGGTCCGTCATCTCAAGCAAATGTATTATGGTTTTTTTTTTTTTTTCCAAACGGATTGTTATATCCAATTTGCACCGATTAAAAAAAAAAAAAAAAAAAAAAAAAAAAAAAAAAAAAAAATCCGTTTAAAACAAAATTTCGTCATACACAGCTTCTTATAACAGGTTTTACAGTACTGTATCCCCATCCGTATATATGTATATGTACTATTTATTAAATAGAATTTTAATTGTGGAATAATGGTAGCTTAAAAATATATGTACTTTAGGTCAAACTGAGACCGGGACTTCGCCGGATTTTTGAAAATTCCAGGTTTCTGACAGTATATCAAATGTATTTCTGATATTCTTAATGTTGCATTTATTCATAATTAATTCAAAGCCAAGTGATATTTATGTGAGAAAAAAAAAGTTTTTTTTTAAATATTTTTTTTTCATACATAAATATCACCTGGCTTTAAATTATGAATAAATGCACCATTATCAGAGATACATTTGTTATTCTTTCAGAAATCTAGAATTTTCAAAAATCCGGCTAAGTCTCGGCTCCGACAATGCCGGATTTTCGAGGTTAAACTGTACATTATTAATCAATCTTCTAAATTGTTCCACTCCTAAAATTTATGATAACCTCTCATCCCATTCTTTGGTCCTCCAGCACACAATTTGCCATATGAAACATATTTTGTAACTGCCAGCGGCGGTGAAATGGGGAGGATAGGGGTACAGTATCCCACTCCTCATTGAATAAAATATATTATACAGGGGTGATGGCAATACTACTTAACTAGTTCAGACCAATAAATAGCAGGCTAAACTAGTTTATCCTATGAGCATTAGGCCAAACTAGTTTGGCCTAGGAAAAACTAGTTTATCCTATAGGTGTTAGGATAAACTAGTTTGGCCTAGGAAAAACTAATTTATCCTATGCGCGTTAGGATAAATTAGTTTGGCCTAGGCCAATCTAGTTTGGCCGGTAACATATATATATTTGTTAATCTTGTAGCCATTCTGGCACGTAATAAAATCTACCAGTAAGGCATTGTTTTTTGGTATTTTAAAAGATTATATGAATCTAGAAGAAAAAAAAAACTTGGAGGTTAATCAAAAATTTAACTAGTATGTTGTAAACATCACAACTTTCTTCTATGGAAAAAGATCTTAATTGAAATATAAAAATTAAAAAAATTCCATGCGGATCACGGCCAAATCTGGATACACGAAACAATGCAGGACTCTATTTTAAAATAATTTCAGAATAATAGAAAAAAAAAATATGTTAAAATATAACCAAAACATATAAAAAATGAATTTTTCATCAGAAGAATGCATAAAAATATAAACTGAAAGTCGATGAATTTGGATTTTAAATATAAAATTTTATTATTTTTCGACTGTATATAAATACTGAATCAATTTCAGGAAAACAATCTTGAATCAATGCAGCAGTTTACAGTAAAATGTTTCAATTAATTACAGAAAATATAGAAAATAAAAAAATTAAAATATTACCCAAACATGTGAAAACTTAATTTTTCATCTAAAAACTGCATTAGCATATAAACTGAAATTCTAAGAATTTGGATTTTAAGTATTTTCAACTTTCAACCATATAAACTTAATTTCAGAAAAATATTATCATTTATTTAAAAAAAAAAAAAAAACATGAACTTTTATAAATAATTTCTTTCTAAAACATCTTTTTCTTAAAACAGAGACTGACTGGATAACATTGAAACTTGCGATGTTTGCTTAAATTTGGATTCTGCTAAATCGATTTAACCTAAGATTGTCATGCAATCGGAAGATACATCAATGTAGATAAATCAGTTTTCCGATGTTAGCTTTAATTTTTTTTTAATTTTTTTTTTTTTTTTTTTTTGGGGGGGGGGGGGGGTGTTTAAATCGATTTAAGACTATAGTTAAATCGGATTTCCGATGTTGGTTTTAAATCGATTTAAGGCCAATGGTTAAGTCTAATTTCCGTTGTTAGTTTTAAATCGATTTAAGCCCTAGGCCTACTAGTGATATTCGTTATTAAACTGCTTGGCATCTGGTCTTACAAGGAGAGGGCCAACCTTGTTAATCACAGATTTTGATTATTTTAATATATGTTGTAGGGTATAGACCCCTTAGTCTCAGGTTCAACGGATTTTATACAACGCTCGTTAGTTCTTGAGTCCGGGGGGCTCATATTAGTAGATGATTTAAATACTTACTTTGTAACAGTAAGGACAGGTTGGGCGTAGCTCAGTTGGTACGGCGTTTGCTGGCTGATCGGTGGGCTCGGGTTCGAATCCCGAAAGCACCAAATTTGTTTTTCTTATATTTTGTTTTATAAATATACTTGTAATTATAACTTAATAATCGCATTGTCAATTAAAATTTATACTACTGTATTTCAATTATAATTTTAACCTATTTAATTTTTTTTACTTTTAACTAAATAGTTGTATAAAACATCATAAAACTGATAATTTTTTAAAAATCACTTTTAAAATGTAGTTCATATATTCAGTATGTATGCAATGATATTGAACAATTGTGTCAATTCGTGATTTTAAAGAAATATCATTTATTCATTGCTTTAACAAGGGAAATCAATGATGATACTATTACTCTGTTTTTAAAGTAACAAACATAATTATGTTAAAAATTAGCATCGGAATTAAATTACAACGGATTTTTTGCATATTAAAGATTTTTAAATTTGTAATATGTATGCTTGCGCTTTCAAATATTTCGTTTTTCCCTCTATCTTTTTTCTGCTTTTTTTTATTTTATTTGAATATGTTTTATTTTATCATAACTACATGGCACCACAACAGGTTTCTAACGATTTTTGAATTTTTATTATTCAATAATAAATCCAATTTCTTTTTAAATGTCTTTAAAGGATGAGAAATAATTGTTCAAAATAAAAAAAATTATAAATTTAAATTTGTTAACATTATAATTAATATACGATATTAAAATTTTTACTTGAAATTATTAAATTATAATTACAAGTATATTTATAAAACAAAAAATGAGAAAGACAAAAAATGTAGCGCGTTCGGGTATCGAACCCAGGCCCGCGGGTCAGCCAGCAAACGCCGTACCAACTGAGCTGCGCCCAACCTGCCCTTTTTGTTTCAAAGTAAGTATTTGAGTTGTGTACTAATATTAGACTCCCCGGTTTCTCAAGAACTAACGAGTGTTGTATAAGATCCGTTGAACCTGAGACTAAGGGGTTTATACCCTACAACATATATTAAAATAATCAAAATCTGTGATTAACAAGGTTGGCCCTCTCCTTGTTAGACGCTATATTCGTGGTCAAAATTGCGGAAAGCTTTTTAAAAATGTCTACTTTTGAAGTTTGATAGTTTATCACACCACTTTTTCCTTAGAAAAGCATCATTATGATATAAAAGAAAACGTTCTAATCAAAAACTGCACAACTTATTTCGGATACTTCATCAAAGCATGCATATTTAAGCCAATCTGATGCTTTACTGCGAGATATACTCACATATAGACAGAACCCAAAAATTTTTCTTGCCTCTACAGCCCCGTAGCAGAAATTTCTCCAAGTGTCTGCGACGGATAATTCAGGGGCAAAAAATAATCTGCAGGTAAAATATTTTTATAAATGAAGCGTTAATTAATCAAACAATCACTTACCTGTAGCGTTTTTAGGCATTTTATAAATTTTTATTAATAATAGTCTTAACTTTTTGTATTAAGTAATAAAGAGCTAAACATAATACGAAGCAAAATAAAAGTTCGATGAAAAGGAATCTGCAAAAGAGAAAAGAAAATCTGCGACGCCCGTCTCCCGTCTCGAACTTTCTGCTACCGGGCTCTACAGTAAGCCTCAACAGACGTTCCAGTAATTACATAAATTCCCATATATCTTGAGCCCACCAGCGACTAAGAAAACGCCCGCTTGCTAATGTTAATCTTATGGGATAACTAAAAAAAAAAATAAAAAAAAAAAAAAAAAAATAGTATCTCGTTTGCATTTCAAAAAATGTTTTTACATTGAATAACTAAGGTTGATCTCTACAAAGGCCGTTTTTTACTTTTTTGATTTTGTTGACAGATACTTTTTTTTTTATTAGGTTGGTTGTATTTATGTCGGCCAATTATCTGCACGTGGGATATAGGCCCTAAGGGGGGGAGTGCCTTCCGTGGAGGTCTTTCTAAGGGAACCTAACCCGTATTAACGCTTGGAGAACCAAGGTTCGAAGAAAACCACGAAAACTCCGAACGATTAGGCCGACGGGCGCGATTGGGATCGAACCCAGCACCTCCCGTCTACCAGCTTCGAGAGCAGAACCTCTCGGCCACTAATGGGGCTTTTTTATTAGGATATTGGAATTAGGATATAGTATTCACTTTCGGAATCAGTTTCGAAAGAAGTAAAAGTATTCTAAAAAAATAAAACCTTTCAAACAAAATTGAAAAATTAAAAAACAGCCAAAGTAGAGATTAACCTCAGCTATCGAATGAAGATAAAAATATATAAAAAATATTTAAATGCAAACGAGATATTTTATAAAATGTCTCCCATAGGATTAATGTTAGCGAGTCGATGTTTTCGCGTGAGTGAAGTAAGTAGCTCCTTAAAGCTTCTAGATGGGAGGTACTGAGTCGAAATCATATCGCATTCGTCGGCCTAACTGTTCGGATATTATTTTGGTTTTCTTTGAATTTTGTCGCGGGTCCCTTAGAAAGACCACCGCGGAGAGCAATACTCCATTGGCCTATATCCCTCGTATAAATAATCGATCATAACAAAAACATTACCACAAACGTTACCACAAAAGTTTTCACGTAATATTTGCCAGAATTATCGAAGGGTTTCGATAATTAAATAAGGTGAAAATACAGGAGGATTTGCCTAAATGATTCATCGGGTTTCGAAACACTGTGTATACGACCTACAAAGACTGGTGATACATGACAAGATACATATACTCACCAAGTTTAAAAGTCCGCCTCGTGACTCGCGTGTAGGAACGCATCACTGCTGCTGTGAGGCTGTGATAGACATTGCCAGAAACATGCTATTGAACGTATGGACGGAACTGGGATGTGTGCCCGGTGACTAAGGGCGCACACGTTGAACATTTGTTGCAGGGTTGGCAGGTTTTTGACATGTGCCAGTTTATGTCGGATTTAAACCATGGTTTAAACTGTCATGTCAAAAACCTCAAATACTACATTGATCTGTAAAATTTGCATTAAATGTCACACAACATTTAAAATTCCCTATTACTGTATATTAATAATTAGTACATAGTTAGTAAAGTACTATTGTTAAATGCAACTTTTTAACAGGGTAAAATTTTTATTTATTTATTTTTTTTTATTATTTATTTAATTTTTTTTTTTAAATTTTTGTAAACTTATGCTTTTTTAAAAAGCAGACATTAAGCTCCCCTGAACTGTACGTTTTTTTTTTTGTTACTTAAAATCGTTTTAATTTCTGTATTACTTTTGAAAACAGCATTATCTAGGTTTTTTCTATTTTTTTTTCTAAAAACAAAAAAAGAAAAGAAAAAAAAAGTGCAGATTTTTTTTTTTTTTTTATATATATATAACAAGATAACGTGCACCAATTTTATTCTAGTCTAGGCAATAACCATTCCATTCAAAATTGAAATTGGATTATTGATCTTAAACATTTACAAAATAAGAGAAATAATTTTTTTTTAAATGCTTTAAAAATCTTTTTAAAACGTGCTTTCTTTAAATATATAAAAATATGTTGTTTTCGATTTAAAAACTGAACAAAATTGGCTCGTTTTCTAAAAGAAAATTTACTTAAACCCCATATTGAAAAAGTGCATAATTGAAGGGATCAAATCATGAAACCATACCATTAATTGGCTTACATTTTGCATCCCAACCATCAGGGGGCAAGGGTTGACTGATGTATCAGTTGATTCAGCTCGCACTTGGGCTACAGAGAGAATGTATTGGTTGCTTACCCATACTGATTGTGTATTAAGCTAAAGAATCCCCTTTCATGTCTTCTTATTTCAGTGCTATTGGGAGGACCCCATTACTTGGTGGAAAGAGGTATCTGTATTATTAAATGCTATAGCTGAGCCTGCTTCAAAACTTGCCTATCTAGCGATGTTTTTGCTATTAAGTCCTACTAGCTCAGCATCAATTAAGAGACAGACTATTTTCTAACGCTTCATACACTCTAAACTCAGAAATCATTTGGTTGTGAATAAATGTGCTAAACAGATTGTGTGCTTCAGTATGCTGCAGGGTAAAATTGATACGGATTACTTAATTGTACAAAATTATTTTCTTCTGATTGAAAATTCCAAAAAATAAAAATATTTTATTGCAATTAATAATTTAAATTTTTTTTATTATTAAATTACAATAATTTTAAATAAAACATAAATCATTAACTTATTTAATGTTTGCCTATTGTTGTTAAAATGTTTTAAGCCTGTTACATGTTTTTGACAGTTTTCGACGGTTTAAACCAGTTTTTGACGCTTGTCATGTCAAAAACCCAACCCTGATTTGTTGTATGAAACTTGGTGAGTGTATGTATCTTTTCATGTATCACCCGTCTTTGTACGTCATATATTCGTAAATAAACAGCCGTTAAAAACCCGACGAATCATTTAGGCTAACTCTGTATTATACGGAAATAGTCGTATTCAGAAAATAAATTTGTACTATACGAAATGCTGATCCACCCGAAGGAGTAATTAACCCTTTCCGGCTCGGAGTAATTCTGTTTATAAGCTGATGAAATAATCGACTGACACCAGAATTTATAAGCGAATTTATTAGAAAATATGAGCTTGCTTATTTTCACGTACATCATAAAAGGAAAATTTTAATTACATATTCTTAGTACCGTTTGTCAGTTTTGGAATTAAAATTAGGTGTCCTTTTTTAAGGACACCGCCCTCGAAAGGGTTAACTCCGGCGGTTGTAGAGTTACATGCTTAGAGTGTTATCTCTGTGGCATTTATACAGGGTGGCTACTAAATACTGTTACAAATATTCAGTCATTTTATTTTATAAATAGAAAATAGAAAATGATAACTACACTAACATGATGAACATCAGAGATGAAAATTTAACCGGAAATAATTTTAATCAAATTGACCGCCATCTTTATCGATTATCAAAGATAATCTCTTATGCCATTGTCCGACTGCGGCACGAATCATTTTAAGAGGTAGTCGGTACCATTCATGCAATATGGAAGCTTTGAGAGAGTCCAAACTTCTGTGTTTGTTGCTATTTAATTTAGCCTCTAAAATCCCTAGACGCAATAATATAAAGGATTTAGATCCAGTGAAGAAGGTGGCCAATCTTCTTCCATGATAAAGTTCGGACAGGTGACACGGAGCCAAGACTGTGTTGATTTATCTCGGTGCGAAGATGTAAAATCTTTCAGAAATATCCAATTCTTTTTGGGATACAACTTGTCAGCATGTGGTAATAAATGAGCTGCCAATATGTCCTGTTTGTAATATTCGCATTGATTTGTATCCCTTTATCGATGAACTTCAAAGGCAATTTTCCATTGTTTGACGCTGCAGCCCAAACCATAACAGAATTCTTGTTTTGAAAGAGTTTAGCAATTCGAAATGTTTCAGGTATATCCTCGAGGGTTACTAAATATACGATATCATTTTTAGCATTATAACAATTTTAAGTGCAAAATAGCTTCCCATCAGAAAATATTATTCTGTCAACACTTTTCCTACCGTGCCGCTTCTTCAATTTCATCCTTCTTTGTAATTTTTTTATACTTTGTGCAGCAGTCAATCCTTGAATTTTTCTTTTGCGATAAGGGCAATAACCCAGATCTTCATTTATAATAACTTGCATAGTTCTGCAATTCACGTTCTCTTCTGCAGCCATTTTATTTGCAGAACGTTGTGGATTTCATCACACCTTTTCGCGCATTCTTTTGATGCGCTCTATTGTGAGAAATGAGCGTGTACGACCAGACATAGATCGATATTTACATAGCTATATCCAATAATCGATTTATAGTTTTATATATAAATGTTCCATAAAAACCAGGCCATTTTAATTGCTTAAAGGTTTTACCTGAGGAAAACCTGCGATCAAAGAGTTGTTTAATCATCATTCTTTTGGCTTCCCTCTTTAAAATAATTTTAAATATTAGATTTATAACCAAATTCGTCTGCACTAATAGAAGCTTGCCAAATCCTAAAATAGAGAAATAAATTGTTTTCCCAAACGATTAAAATTAATTCGTATTTTTTGTAATGTAACTGTATTTAGTAGCCACCCTGTAGAATGCTTTCAGTAAGAAAAATCTATAGTAACAAGATTTTTTTTTTTTCGTGTCTAACATTGGATAAACATTTGTATCTTTTTTCTATTTTTTCTTCTTTTGTCTATTTCCCTTTTTTTTTTCTTTTTCCGAATCTTTGAGGATTAAATTTCCGAAACATAAGTTATTTTAGTGGAGTACTAACCTGTGACATTTGTGGTCTAATGAATTTTCATGGCATTAAATACAGATCGGTCCAGATGTCGCCAAGTGGCACTTTCGTGTAGAAATTGTCTTTGAAATCGATATTTAGAGAATAAGCAGCAGGAGGATGTGTGTTGAATGATGGTTGTAATTTGGTCGGATGGAGTCGCAATTGAAATGGAAGGAAAACGTGTGAGTGAGCTGAGGAAGCAAGGGCAGTGAATGAATTTGAATAGGAGACTAAAGTCCATTTCTATTGCACCCCAGTTATGGTTTTAATTATTTCGAAGCATAAATATAGCTGCTTATGAACGACACGCAAAATTCCTTTGAAAATGTATAACGTTGTGATATTTACAAAGTAAACAATAAATGTTTTAAGGGATTCTCCAGTTTTAACTAGCTACAAATTAACCCTTTCGAAGCGCGGTGGTCAAACGGCGTAACAACATAATTTTAATTCCAAAACTGACAAACGGCACCAAGAACATTTTAATAAAATTTTGATTTTATAATGAAAGCGTAGGAAAGCAGTCTGAAAAATTCGTTTGTAAATTCTGGTGTCAGTCAACAATTTCATCATTTTACGAACAGAAGTTTACTGCTCCTGAAAGGGTTGAATGAACTTAACTCTTTGACTACGGACCGGAACATATACACCCCATGGACCGATACCATGGCATCCACTTTTTATCTTATTCTACTCGTAACACTTAAAAATGCCATACACATCTAGGACAATTTTAAGAGAAATCTACCACAAAGAAATTTTTTTGTAAGTAGTAGTACGAATATAAGGTTGTAAACCAGGGTTGTAGTGGGTAGCTGCCCGGGTACCCGCCCAGCTGCCCGCCCGGTCTGGGTTTTTTAAAAAAACCCGTTTAAAAAGCCCGGGTTTTTTAAAATATATTTCTGGAAAGGAACAAATGATGTATTTGTTGTTTATGTTTATTTTGTTTTATTTATTCACTTCTTTGAATCTTAGAAAATATATTTGTACTAATTTACTTGCACTTTTAGATAGGGAACCCTATAATTTTAAAACGTTTTAGCTTTTAATTTAAAACGTAAATTTAAGCTTTTCAGTTAGCTTCAAGAGTATTATATTTACTAAACTTATCATATTTATTAAATTATTTGATGTACTTTTTACTGCTGAATCCGAAAATGACCTTAACCTTCACATAAGGAAAATTAAATAAAAAAAGTTGGTACTTGTTAATTATCCCGTCGACCAAATTACTGTCGCCAAATTGTAAGATTAAATGCCAATAATAGTTGATCGTAAATGTCACATTCACTTGACAACACGTGTTTACGTCATCAAATGATTTTTATTTCGACGCTTTATTTGTATTTCTATTAATGTTATACTAATTTATTTGTTTTATCGTCATTTAAAATAAAAAATATGTCAATTTGTATAATTTGGTGAGTGGTTTGGCGATTTATATAATTTGGCGAAATTGGTCGACGGGATAACTAACAAGTACCAAAAAGTTTTACATCTGTTAGGTCATTTTCAGATTCAATGCTAAAAAGTACATAAAAATCAATTATCAATTGGGGGGTTAGGGGGCTTGAGAAATTGTAACAGTTTTATTTTATTACTATTCATATTAATTGTTTTTTGTTGTAAACCTTAATCTTATTTTATACAAAATAAGTACACGAATCATTTTTATTGTTATGCTCACAAATGTTATTAAAACACATAGTTAAAGTTTAAAAATAAAATTTGAAATATGATCTGTAATGTAGTGCTTTGTTTCTGAACTTCAAGTATGTATCTATGTAATGTAGCGCGACATGTGACAAGGGGGGAGGGGAGGATATGATGAAGTGTGACACTTTGTGACAAGGGGGGGGGGGGGAAGGACAGGGTTATAAAAAACCCAGCCCGGGCTGGTAGCTGGGTGGGCACCCGGGCAGCAACCCACTACAATTATTATGGTTGTAAAAAATCCGGTTTTTTAAATAAAAAACCCAGCCCAGGTGGGTACCCGGGCAGCTATCCACTACAACTCTGGCGAGGGAGGTCAAAAATATTGAAATAAAATGTGACATCATTTATGGACAGCCCCTTTGTGATGTTGGACATTAATCTTAGTCTAGAGTTAGACTGAGGATGAAAGCGAAAGTAGATCTCATTTAAAGAATCTATGTAATATGTTTCGTTTCATTCTTATGAATAAAAATGCAGATATATTTATACATATGTCATATTCATCGATGGAATCGTTATGTCTCTCTGTTTGGGCTTGATGACAGTGTTGGCAGGTCTAATATTACAAAAAGCGCGACAGGGAAACCGCCCCCCCCCCCCCCCCAAAAAAAAAAAACAAAACAGGGAGGGGGAAAAAAGTGGGACAGTGGCTTTTGGATTGGGACATACAATTACAGTAAAGTCTGTGAAAACATAACTTGTCTAATAACGGAATCTCGTCTTTAAAAGGTAAAAATTTCATAGTTCGTACGGTAGGACTGCCATACAATTACACCTGCTCAGTAGGGTGGTTCACAAACCTATGGAAAAAAATAAACTTTCTGGTACAGACCAGGACACCCCCTCATTTTTTACACCAGCCCATACTATTATTCTGGCAAAGTTTCAATGTCCTACTCCAAATAAAAGACTATGCTCAATGACTGTCAATTTTTGACTTTTGGAGATATTTAGGCATTTGTAATTGAATTTTCTAAAATTTGAGGTAAAAGCCAAATTATTTAAATATCTTTTATTTATATATTTACAATATTAGCAAAAGGCTAACAAAATAGTTAACATTGTCAGATTTTTATAAATATATTTTTTGAAACACTATTAACAACCGATTTTTTTTTTGTTGTCGGTAGGGAAAGTCCTATTTGCTTCAACGTCTTGCAAAAGAAACTGCATATCATTCTCATCATTTGTTAAAAGTTTGTTGAATTCTTGAATCAGCTGAACACCTCTCTTAGTAGTATCGTTGACCACTCTTAGTCCTTTTAGATAGTTTCTACCATTTTTAAAATTGATATTGTTCTTCCATTCTTAAGGCGAAAGTTACAGAAAAATCATAAATATTCAAACGAGAAAAGAGCTCAACAGTTCTTTTTGTTGCAAAATCTCCAAGGTAATCTGCATCATCTTTCAATAAATTTGATTGCCCTCTTACATTTTGGATTATTTATTCCTGCGATAATTTTTGCTTTCTCTTTTGTTGGTACTGTGTCTGAAAATAGGGCAAGACCAACCAATTCGTCTGAAATGTACCACATGGGATTTTCTAGGACCTTTCCTTGCTCCTAGTCCAATCTCAGAATCAATAGTCCCATATTTTCTCAGGTGTTTCCATAATTGTAAGTCAACTACAGGAGCTTCAGCTGCAAGTGGAGATTCTATCCATGCTTTGCTGTATAGAAGAGTACTGAACTGCACAAATCATGGAGCTGCATTTCTTCCCTCTTAGTTAGATGGAAAAGTTCTGGATAATCTTGAATTTTGAAGATTTTGAAACCGCACAGCAGTTTAGCCATCCACCGAGCATGATGAATAGCACTTGGTGTACTTCAATGGTTTTTCTATGGTGAATTTTCCAAAATAACAAGTGTCAACTCAATCATCTCTAATGACCACAGATTTACCTATAGATAAGACAGGCAATGGTTGAATCTTTAAAATCTAGTGCATTTGTTTTTCCAATCCTGTACCCGAAAATTCGTTTATTCAATTCCTTGCCAACATTCTTAAATCTGTTGAGAGTGGAATTTCTGTTAAACTGGATGGTCCAAGGCACAAGCTAAAAGCCTTTGCTAATATTAATTCCATCACATAGTGTCGGCAGGCTAACCACAATAGTTCACGGCCATTTTTTTCCCAAACAAATGCATACTCTTTTTACATAACCAGTGTTTACACTCGTAGTGTCAAAACATAAACCTTGAATGTTTTTCCCTACTCACAACTCGTGTAATAGGTTAAAAATAGAATTCATTATATTTTCTGCTGTTTCACCACCACTGAACTTCCTAGGAGCTTTTCAATACCAGCTCCCGAAACAAGCACTGGCAAGTGAAAAAACCTTTCTTAATCCAAGACATTCAGGTAAAAGTTTGCCGATCCAATGGAGGACTAGAGGACAATCTGGTTTGAAATCACGAATTTCTGACTCAACATATTATTTTCTAGCTTTTTTTTCTTAATCATTGTATGGTGCTTCTTGAAATAGGAAGTGTCCGAAGATATGCCCCAGAGCTGATACAATTGCAGGGCTCCCAAATGGTCCCCTTTTTCCCCCCAAAGTCCCCTTTTTAAAAAAAGGTCCCCTTTAGTTCCCTTTTATGCCTTTTGGTCCCCCTAGTTCCCTTTTCAGTGGCTGAAAAAATCTCCGTAAAATAAAACAAATTCTAAAAATCGCTAAAAGCTCAAAAATCGTAAGGGACAAAATTTGTTACAGTGGGCAAAAGTATTGCAACTGGAATTTTTTCACGAATGTTAAAAAATCACCATGGAATATGGACAAATTTTAAGAAACTCATTAAGAAATCTCATTAAAATCGTAAAAATTAAAAAATCGCAGAACACAAAAGTTACTATTTTAAGCTACTGCTTGACCAGTCTTCAAAGACAGATCTTTGCTTGCTGCCAAAAAAGGGGGAAAAATTTCAAATGGAGAGAAGCATTGAATTAAGAGGAGACAAAAGATTCAAACTATAAAAAAATGAATTTAAACCTTACAACTCTGAATAATTTAACAGGAAATGGATAGAGTAAAATGCCGTTTTGCATATTTTTCATTATTGGAATGCAATTTCTTTCAAACAAGACGATATACCCCTACAGAAAACTTTCTGTTGAATCAAGAATTAAAATATTTCTTCCTTTCTCATTATTTATTTTTTATACCATTTAAAATTGTTTAATAGTGTAAATTATAAATGAAAACAATACTACAATACATATTTAAAACTCCAAATTATTATAACATGTTTCTTTGGCTTAAAGATATTCTTTTCATCGAAGATATTATATAAAGATATATAAAGATATTCATTTCATCGCTTGAAGAAGGTTTTATTAGAAAAATAATTCTGGAGAGTGCATTATTCATCAAACTTCTAAACTAAGTTTAGATATTTTTTTTATCACGGTAACTTTTAAGTGTTTAAACCTCCTTGTGCCTTTTTAGGGAATGAATTTAACTCTGATGACAAATTAAGAATGACAGTCAATAAACTCCCCTGCCCTATTCTGTCGGGAAATTCTCAAAGAAATAGATAAATTAATAAAATCGTCATTATTTGTTCCTGTCCCAAAAAAATTGCATTTATTTACTGAACTTTGAAAGAACTGGGAAAAAACAGCTATAAAAGATAAAAATGTAAAGTCAAAGCAAACGTCAATGTATTCATTTTTTAAACTATGTAATTAACTTTTGTTTTAAAACTTAAATTTTTATATTTTTTCCTCATGTGAAAAAGAAATTTTAGTAACATTGTTACCTTTTTTCAACAATTAAAATCTAGATTTAAACATTACCTCCATTAAGGGACCACCTTTTGGAGTGACCAATTTTTATTGGAACGGAACGTGGTCGCTTTAGGGAGGTTTTATTGTATTTAAAGTATAGAAGATTTTTCGAAATCGAAAATAATTATGCATATAACATATGAAATTAGTGGTATTTTGGTACATTTATTATCTATATTATATGAGGATGTGAGTTTCAAAATTCGCCTTATCAAAACTTTAAAAAATCGAGTTTTCTCTATAAATTTATTCTATTTAAAAACTTACATTGAAAAAACACAACAGTCTGCAACAAAACTAGTTTTATCTTGTATTTCAGCTGTTGTAAAATCTTGATCTACAATCAAAACCAATAGACATAGTTAGAGGTTTTTTGCGATTTCCCCAGATTTGATTTTCTGGATAAGGCAAGTTTTGAAACTCATGTATGCAATGTCTATGATGTATGCAATTTAAAAGTAAATTTTATTAGATCATTATTGCAGTATACGTTAGGTCCCATTAACTTCTTTGACAGGGCCCTGTGCAATATTGCGCTGGCCCTGCTTATTACCTCAAAAAAAGCAAAATCCTTTTTTATGTTCTTGGAAACAATACGAAATTGTTATAATTCTCCTGTTTATTTTGCACAAAACAAAAGGTAGAAGAGTCTTCTCTATTATTACCCACTTTCCATTTATCAAGGGGAGACTTGTCTTAGCCAGACCTGTTACTCACATGACCAGTTTTTGAAACCGAATGTCAAAGAATTATCACAAAAAATCCCCTTAAACTGCTGAAAAATTCTGTACCAATTCTGGATAAATTGTATTCAAAAGATGACAAAATTTATTAGCACACATAGTTGCTGATTAGGTTTTGGTGTATATATATATGGCCCAACAAGTGGCATTGCTATGTTACATTTTTCATAATTTACATGATAATTATACCTTAGCATTGTTAGGGTGAAATTCCATCAAACTTCACATTCATTTAATCCTTGACATAAATTGGTACTGATTAGATTTTGGTGTATTTTGTGACAGGTGGCACTACTGGGTTGCAATTTTAATGATTTCTGTGAAAGCCAGATCTTGGCATGTTTGGGATTGAATTTCATCATGCTTGATATGTAAGATGATTATGAATAACTGATGATTCAATATCGGTTTGATCACTCCTCACTGGTCTTTGCCATACTATGCTTTTCAGAAGAACATTATAGCTTATCCTAGCTTCTATTGTGTAAAAAGAAACTAAATTTTATGTTTGAGGAAAATAATAATATATATATATTAATCTAATTTTAAATTTTAATATTCAACAGGAATCGCTATTATGCTGTGCTCTTTTTATTCACTGATCACTGTTATTTTTTACCTTTAAAGAGAATTATCAAGGTGAAAACTTTCTATATTCTTGCAGTAGGATCTTTAAATGTGTTTCTCTAAAACTGTGTACATTGTTTAATGACATCTTATAAAGATAACCATCTAATATATTTTCTGGAGTAATTTTAAATATTTACTTGCATATTTAGGAAAATTGGTGCAATGTTTTTACTCATGATTCTTTGTTAGTCTCCTTTTTTAATAAAAATGGTCCCCTGAAGTTCCCTTTTAAAATAAAAATGGTCCCCCAAAGTCCCCTTTTTAAATAAAAATGGTCCCCTTTCTCCCTTTTTGAAGACTAAAATGTGTTGGGAGCCCTGCAATTGGAACAATCAAATGCAGATCTTCACGATCAGATGTCTTGTTACGATCTAAAGCACCACTAACATGAGATGTGAACAGTTGTATTTAGACACATCTTGTTTCTTTTCAAGATTGTAAATAAGGTTTTTCTTTATATTCAGAAAAATATCATCATCTGATTGGGAAGGGAACTCTGAGTTTTCTGAATCAGCCATCGAATAAACATAAACAGCTGTTGATGAAGTTTCAACACCTATGATTTTTTCTTTTCGTCTTTCTTCTTGGTTTTTTTTCTGTTAAGAAAAAAACCAAGTTTTGTGCAAAATTACCTACAAGTGTCAAAATGAAGGGTCATTGAGCCCCATCTTCCTGTAGGTGTAAAGAACTACAATTTTAGGAGAGTGATACTATTGATATATGTAAAAAAAGTAGGGGGTGTCTTGGTCTTTACCTTGGAAACAAAATTTTTTGAACCACCCTACTGCTCAGATGAAAGTCTGTTTAAAACTGAATTGTTCTTGTGTCCCTTGCAGATTTTATTATACTAAATAAACATAATAATCTTATGCACTAAAACTTGTGAAAGACGAATCAGTAGGGAGTGAAACTAAATTCCAATTGAGCAGGTGTAATTATATATAGCATTCCTATCGTTGGGAGATGCAATTTTTACTTTTAAAACAAAATTCCGTTATAAACATGTTCCGTTTACACATGCTTTATTCAAAGTACGGTAAAACTTCTGAAGACAGAACGAATCGCAATAAATTACATTTGAGATAGGCTTCCATCTATGCGGTAGATTTGAAAGGTGTTCCTTCCGAAGGGGACTACTATAAAGTATTTCTTTATAGATAGGTTTTGTCTTCACAGGTTTTACTGCATTAAGTTCAACTGTATGCAGACAAAAGAAGAGCATGGTGCTAAAAGAAATTTAAAAGAATTTGTGCATGCTGAAAAATCGGTATTTTTGACGTCCCGCTCAGTGGTTACGCGGGACAGGTCTACGAGTACTTTTTTTTTCATTTTTTCAGTGCAACTGCTAATTGCCCCCCCCCCCCCAAAAAAAAAAATAAAAAAATAAAATAAAAAATAAAATAAAATAAAATAAAATAAAATAAATAAATAAATAAAAGAAAAAAAAAAGTCTCCTAAAAACTTAAAGAAACAGATTTGTTTTGATATTGAAATAGATTAAAAAATTGGCAACTTTTTATCCAACTTCCTGAATAAGTAACATAAATCAGAGGCGCTTTCGAAGGTCATATTTATTTGAGTCCTCTTCTACACCCACAGGAAACGCGATAATACCGACACTTCGTAGTAAAAATCGGGCAAATTTTAGATCTCTGTAATGCGCATGTTACTTAGAAAACATTGATAATGTGCTAGTTTCCGGATAGTTCACTCAGACAATTCCACCTCTGCTTACTCTATTTTACTGTCCGAATCGAATGCTTGATTCTGAATTTCTTTTTCTCAGGGCTTCCATTTGTCGGTTTTTTGAAAACTAGTATTTTTTAAGAAATAAAAATCGTGGTAGGTTTTTGCAACAAAAACGTCTTTCGAGGTAAGTTTCAAGAAGAATGTCAAAGATTTTTCTTTGAAATAAAAAGTGGTACTTTCTGGCAAGATTGTGTATCTCTAGTTTACCTTCTGATACTTTCCTGCGGTGGCGTCAACTTATGGGCCCATGGGGCGTTAGCCCACCTAGTAATTTGACCTCTCCGCTTACCCAATTTCAATTGATTTGATTAGTAATTTATTTTTTATTTATTTAATCGCTAAAATGAAACTTGGTTTTATTAACGTTCTCAAAATAATTTTGTTTGAAAAATAGTAAGGACATCAGTTAGACTTTCAGGAGCACTGAAAACCCTTTCAGCGGATGTATAGTTAAATTTCTCACAAAAACAAATTTCCTCCCTATTTTGCCATCTGTTTTTGATGTCTTGAATTGGTAAAGCTTTTAGGTGACTAAAATGTATTAGTTTCTTGACATTCAGTTTTTTGCTCTTTCGATAGTTAGCAATTCCAGTGTTATTTAAAATAAACATTAATGCATTTATAAGGAATAAATTATAAGAATATAATTTAATAAAATTATTTATAAACTATAAACTTATAATTAAATTATAATAATTTAAAAATTTGCTTGCAAAAAAGATAATTTAATTTCGAATTATCTTTAGTCATCCGCTCCCCCCCCCTCTCTCTCTCGCCACACACATGCACATTAAGAGGAAAAATTATATATGTTATTTTACTGAAAAATTTTTGAGCCCAACCAATATTTTTGAAAAGTTGGCGCTACTGCTTCCCTGGATTAACAAGAATTAATTTTTTGTTGTTGATGAAAATGTGTTTAGTACACCACAACTGAATAAATAATAAGGGTTTAGTTGGTGCGGCTCTTAATAAATATTATGATACTGATAAAGATATTTCATTACACTGATGTACCACATAATTGAATTTAGAACTACCCAACTTCTGAAATTTTAATGCGTGAGGAGGAGGACCTTAGTTAATTCTAAAAACGAAAACTTAAGCTACTTTCATCCCTTCCGCCTATCTCCAGTAATTAAACTCATTTAATACAGGCCTCCGGAATTTTTAACGAGTTCGGGTGCCTTCATTGGGGTTGAAACTTAAAAACGTTACAGATTATTTTGTTAATGGGATCATTCATATTTCATATAAGCACATTTAATTAAATATTGTAAAACATATATAACATTCTTGAAATATTATTTTATGTTACAGCATCCTAAAGATTAATTTTCCCTCATTATATCAGAACTTTTTCTGATTATTTTTTAATATCTAATTTTACCTCATGGATTATTATGTTAAGAGGTTATTGTCCATTTAATCTCTTTCTTTGTTTTCTCCCCCCTCCCCCCTGCTTAAAGATTATAAATACTAATTTAAACATTCCCATTGCCATTATTCAATGTCAAAGATGATAAATTCATGGTTAAAAGTTACTGCGTTTCATTTTTAATGTAGATGAAAAGTTAAAAAAAAAAAAAAATCAATGTTATAATCAATATATTACCCTCTAAAAATATTTGCATAATAACAATTTACATTTATCTTATTAAAATGAAGGAATCGGACTTGTCCCATTCCCCCCTTTACTGGCATGTCCCATTCCTCCCCCCTACCTTCTTTTATGTTAAACTTCCTGTATAAACAACAATATTGCTTGAAGGCTTAGTTTAAATTAGGGATAATATACAGTATAATGTTCCATAAATAGGGAAACTATTACATTTATGTATAAACAAGTCATTAATATACAGAAAGCATAAAAGGTACATGAAGGAAATTTACTTTTGATTCTTGAAATAATCTTTTACTTTATACAATTGTAAGCTTATGCAGATCAAAAACTTTTTTCAACTGAAGATTGGGCTACCATTGCTTCATCTAGTGTGTGATTGATGAAATGTTTAGAATGATGCATAAAGAGAAAATCCTATTGTCCGTTTCCACCCCACTCTCCCCGATATATTTCGTGCATTGAAAGTAAATACAATACATTTCATTGCACATTTTCTCTACATCACATTTTTCAAACAAGATTTTTAATTCTATATGCAAGATTTTTTTAATTATACAGGGCTTGAAATTCAATTTTTCATAGGAGGGGAGTCTCCCTACCAACATTTATAAATGGAGGGGAGTTAACCTATTTGGGAGGGAGAAAAAAGTCTAAAACCCACTGTTATTTTGCGTGCTTTTTAAAGATTTACATTAATTATTTTGTCGTGTCTGCATTAATACAGGCATGACAAAATACCATTGAAGCAATTTAAATCAACAACTCGGAATAATGATGCAAAATGTTTTTTTTATTTAAAAAAGTAAGAAAGCAGGGGTGATTATGAGTAAAAAAAAAAAATTTCTGACACTGACAGCAAATTTTCTGAAAGGTTACAACAGAGGGGATGAAGGGGGGGGGGGATTACTCCCAGCACTAGCTATATGTGTTTTCTCGTGCCCTTTTGACGAAATTTGCGTTTTTTGCGATCTTTTGACGAAATTGCCGTTATTTCGCGATCTTTTCACGAAATTTGCCGTTATTTCGCGATCTTTTGACGAAATTTGCCGTTATTTCGCGATCTTTTGACGAAATTTGCCGTTATTTCGCGATTTTTTGACGAAATTTGCCGTTATTCCGCGATCTTTTGACGAATTTTGCCGTTTTCCGCGATCTTTTGACGAAATTAGTTTTTTTGCGCGATTCTTTGACGAAATTCGCGCGGTTTTTTCGTGATCCCTGGACGAAATTCGTGTTTTTTCGCGATCTTTTGACGAAATGCGCGTTTTTTCGCGATCCTTTGACGAAATGCGCGTTTTTTCGCGATCCTTTGACGAAATGCGCGTCTTTTTCGCGATCCTTTGACGAAATGCGCGTTTTTTCGCGATTCTTTGATGAGATTCGCTTTTATTTCGCGATTCTTTGATGAAATTCGCGGGGTTATTTCAGCGGCCGTTTGATTAAACACTAAATTCATGTTTTCTCCGCGATCCTTTGCCGAAACTCGCAATTTCCCACGTTCCTTTGCCGAAATTTATGATTTTTTTTGCTATCCTTTGATGTAATTTGAGTTTTTTTGCGATCCTTTGACGAATTTCGAGTTTTTTTCCCGCGATCTGACGAAATTAGCGATTTTTTTCGGCGATCATTTGTCGAAATTCGTGATATTTTTCTGTTGAACTGATGACCGATTTTTCCGAATTTCGGTAAATTCGTAACAGAATCACCCCTGAATTTGCCAATCGGTTGCGGACACTTGCCAACCGATCTCGAGAAAAAAATCATAAAATTTGTCTATCGGTCGCATGGAAAATTCGCGAATTTCAACGATCTTTCGCGGTAAAAAAAAAAAAACGAAAAATGTGTTAAATAGTCGCGCGAAAATATCGGGAAATTTGCAAGGCGTTCGCGGGAGTTGATCGTAATTTCAAAATGCAAAGTTTTCAGGAAAATGGTGAGATTTTTTGGACGGGAGTCTCCCGCTCACGATATTATTTTGGGCGCGAATCCCGCCATTCCGCCCTGAAATTCAAGCCCTGTTATATATATGTCAGTAATATATTTAAATTTTCAACTATGCAAATTATTTTTATTTTTATTGTATTTTTTGAAACAAATCGACTTTTTCATTCGACGTGATTGGTGATGCCGATTTAAAACTTCCAATCTTAAATTGAAAATGCGTTTATCGATTTGTATAAATTAAAAATACTACTTTTTCAAAATATTCTAATTTATATGAGAAAAAAAAATGGAAAAGCTTAGGATCACTGAAAGGAAAACTTTTATAAAGTAATTAAAAGTTGTTCTAATTAGTATTGCTTTTTATGGGATGCATTTTCCTGCATTTTATACATTCAGTCAAAATCTAGAAATCCATGAGAGCGCCCTGTTGCTGCATTATTTTACATCGTTTTCCGCAACAAAATAAAATTTAATTAAATCTCCTTCCATCCTCCTTTCCGGAAGACATATGATATAATAGAACTTTGAAATCTTTAAATTTTAGAAATAAATTGATTCAGCTCGGATTTCAGTTCAAAAATCAATTTCGCTATTCATTTCTTTATTGCTTTTTTATTGTTGAAGGATATTTAAAATGCAGCAGAACATAAAATGCTGAGTATTGAAAACGAAGCGAACATGTTTCGTATATTTCTGTTCCTATTTAAATTTTCTGAATTTTCCTTTAAAATTTGAATACAATAAAGTCCCGATCACCCGATACCAGGGTTCTCGATGATTACTATTGTTGTTGCACCAAATCGTGACAAAATGATTCATTTGGCAAAAAAGCGAAAGCTATACAGTTATACCTCCCTAAAGCGACCACGTTCCGTTCCAATAAAATGGGTCGCTCCGAGAGGTGGTCTCATAATGGAGGTCATGTTTAAATCTAGATTTAATTGTTGAAAAAGGTAACAATTAATGTTACTGAAATTTATTTTTCACACTAGGAAAAAATATATAAAAATTTTAAGTATCAAAACAAAAGTTAATTACATAAGTTAATTAGTGCAGAATTTAAAAAAGAAATACATTGACGTTTGCTTTGATTTTACAGTTTTATCTTTTATAACTTTTATTTCCAAATCCTTTCAAAATCCAGTAAAAAAATGCAATTTTTTTTTTTTTTTGACAGGAACAAATAATGACGATTTGATTAATTTATCTATTTCTTTGGCAGTTTCCTGAAAGAATATGGTAGGGGAATTTATTGACCGTCATTCTTAATTTGTCATCAGAGTTAAATTCATTGCCTAAAAAGGCACAAAGGGGTTTAAACATTTAAAAGTTACGGAATAATGATAATAAAAAAAATCTAAACTTAGTTTAGAAGTTTAATGAATAATGCGCTCTCCGGATTATTTTTCTAATAAAACCTTTGTTTCATTTTCTTCAAAGAAATTGGTCGCTCATGGAGGGAGTTCAACTAGGATGGTCTCTGAATGCAGGTAAATTAGTATTGAACAAACGATTTTTCCCTATAGATCCTAATGTAATGGAATTTTTTCTGTCCCTGTAAACGAACTGTGAATGCTACTTATTCTATACTCCTGAGCAATATAGGTGCAGATTCACGGTCACCAGTCCCAGACCTGCCAACTGCTACGAAAAAATCGTAGTTGCTACGATTTAGACCTATAAACTACGATGCTACGAAAATTGGTCTTAAACTACGATTTTTTGCAAAAAGCACAGACGCATTTTTTGTTTCTAGTTGCGATTTTTATCCCGCGCAGCATATTTTTCAGGAGTGATTCTGTTCCGAAATTTCCAAAATTTCAAAGTATTCATTTCCGAAAGTTTTAAAAAATTGATCATTAGTCCGAAAATTCGGACTTTAAAAAATGCTCCTGAGGAAAAAAAAATCCGGGCTACAAAACAGATTTCTTAATATTAAACCCTCTTTATGTACATTGACCACGAGTGAATCGTGTTTCTGTAAATATTATACAGGAATTCACTCCCTTAGACACAGGGATGCCATTTTAAGAATATCTGGAGGGGGTTGGAGGGGGTCTTTCAGAAGTAAGGTTTGAAATAGTGTGCAAAATCGCACGATTTGCACAGGGAAAGAAACTCCTGCATAATGAAAAATGCTGTGCAGTATTTCCCCCTGTAAATTCTTTCACAGACCTATGATTCTTTTGCAGGTATATTTTGAAATTTCTTGATAGTCCGCAAATTTTTTTTTCTTTTACGGAATTTTCCCAAAATAATTCGTGAATCGATCGCGGAAAAAAATGAGAATTTCTTCAAATAATCGTGTAAAAATATCTGGTATTTCATCAAAGATCTCAGAAACACATAGTGATTATCTTCAATTGGTCGCTGAATAAAATCGTTAATTTCGTTAAGAATTCAGAAAAAAATTACAAATTCGTCAAAAGATTGTGCAAAAAATTACGAATTTCAGTGAACTATCAAGAGAAAAATATTGCAAATTTCATCCAAAGGTTGCGGAAACGAGTAGTGAATTTTATTAATTGGTCGCGAAAAGATATCGAAAAATTTGCCGAGCGGTTGCGATGAACTATTGTGAATTTCGACAAATGACCATGCAAAAAAATCAATTTCTTCAATTGGTCGTAGAAGAAAATAAATTTTGTCAAAAGATCGTGGTAAAAACATGAATTTTGTCAAAATATCGCAGAAAGAAAACGCGAATTTTGTCAAAAGATCAGTATGAAAATGCAAATTTCATCAAAAGATCAGTAAAAAAATACAAATTTCACCGAAAGATCGCCGAAAGGAAACACTAATTTCGTCAAAGGTTCATGGTAAAAAGTGCAAAATTCGTCAAAGGATCACGGTAAAAAAATGCGAATTTCGTCAAAAGTTCGTAGTAAAAAGTGCAAATTTCAACAAGAAACGTGATAGAAAAATGTGAATTACTATTATGGAGGGAAAAAATTGTGAATATCCTGAAAATGATCGCGGGAAAAAATTTGAAAATTTCGTCAAAATTTAATGCACTGGGCTAAAAAACTGGAACCAGGCTCCTTTTACAAATGTCAAAAAAACATTTCGAAACTCTAAAAATCGTATAAAAATTTTCAGAGGAAAAAATTTACTGTATTGAGTTACAAGACTAAAACCTTATTCCTTTTACGAATGTTAAAAGATGGCTGCGAAACACGAAAAGTCAACCAACCAACCAACTTCCAGATTAATTTTAAATTTGCGTGCTACGATTTCTCATTTTCAAAAGTTAGCAGGTCTGCAGTCCCCACGTGGCGACTAAATGTTTTGCTGTGGCCAGTAACTTTTGGTGACTATCCAAAGGTTGCGGAAACGAGTAGTGAATTTTATTAATTGGTCGCGAAAAGATATCGAAAAATTTGCCGAGCGGTTGCGATGAACTATTGCGAATTTCGACAAATGACCATGCAAAAAAATCAATTTCTTCAATTGGTCGTAGAAGAAAATAAATTTTGTCAAAAGATCGTGGTAAAAACATGAATTTTGTCAAAATATCGCAGAAAGAAAACGCGAATTTTGTCAAAAGATCAGTATGAAAATGCAAATTTCATCAAAAGATCAGTAAAAAAATACAAATTTCACCGAAAGATCGCCGAAAGGAAACACTAATTTCGTCAAAGGTTCATGGTAAAAAGTGCAAAATTCGTCAAAGGATCACGGTAAAAAAATGCGAATTTCGTCAAAAGTTCGTAGTAAAAAGTGCAAATTTCAACAAGAAACGTGATAGAAAAATGTGAATTACTATTATGGAGGGAAAAAATTGTGAATATCCTGAAAATGATCGCGGGAAAAAATTTGAAAATTTCGTCAAAATTTAATGCACTGGGCTAAAAAACTGGAACCAGGCTCCTTTTACAAATGTCAAAAAAACATTTCGAAACTCTAAAAATCGTATAAAAATTTTCAGAGGAAAAAATTTACTGTATTGAGTTACAAGACTAAAACCTTATTCCTTTTACGAATGTTAAAAGATGGCTGCGAAACACGAAAAGTCAACCAACCAACCAACTTCCAGATTAATTTTAAATTTGCGTGCTACGATTTCTCATTTTCAAAAGTTAGCAGGTCTGCAGTCCCCACGTGGCGACTAAATGTTTTGCTGTGGCCAGTAACTTTTGGTGTCTAAGTCACCATGTGTTTTTTTTATTTTTTAAGATAATTTTCTTATAGAAAAACAAGTGTTTGAAGTGTATTTTGATTTTTTATAGTGCAAAATAATCTCACACATTCGATTTTTTTTAATATGCACTTTTACATGACAAAATTAAAATAAGACGTATTGTTTTCCTAATATTCCTCACTATCATGATTGCTTAGCTTATTTATATACATTCTTTTTTAACTGTATCTTGCCCAACTTCATCTTCTGACTGTACTATGGTGTCAGCGATCAGTTGATTTAAAACAGCGTTTAAATCGTGATTTTAATCAACCGATTTTTTTTTAAATCATTGATTAAAATAAAAAAAATTCTAAATGTTTAAAATGTCAAAAAAAGTATTAAAATCTAAGATGAACATAATTTGAAAGTTTCTACAGGTATTTTGACTTATGAATAAACACACAAAAAAAAAAAAAAAAAAAAAAAAAAAGAGCTCTAAATAATTGTTTTTAAGCTTAATTCCTGAGTATTGTAAAAAATTAAAAACAGTTAAGTTTGTAAAAAGCATTGTTTTTATCCAATATAAAACAGTTTCGTTTAAAAATGATATTTAAATCTAATATAATTTGTAATGTCATAATTTCCTTTATGTAATCAATTTATGCATTATTTTATATAAAATAAACATAGCAAGTGTAATAAATTTCTGCAAATAAAAGAATAAATAGCCAGTGTCTTAGTTTCTCGTTCTATTTTTGTAATAATAAATTAATAGCAATCTCGAGTTAAAGAAGAATAAAAGAGTGACGTCTGCTCAACAGCTAAATTGTAAATGAATGCATATAAGAGAAAAAGAGCTAATTGGTATAAAAATGTTAAAGCACAGCAAAAGCTTCTTCGGTATAGGTTGAATTAAACGTTTTTTTTTTTTCTTTTTTACACTTTGTAACTCATGTGTACTAAATAAGAAAATTAATTAGGGATTGAAAAGGCAGCAAAACTTTTCGTAAAAAGAAAAAAAATTGAACCAATGAAAGCTAATAATCCCCACTGAGATGTAATAATGCTGTTATTTAAATATTTTGAGGATTTCAGATATAACTGGAACTGGCTATCCTTATATTTATTCTGTATGTGTAAAAGAATGAGCTTAACGCATTTTTAAATTTTTTTTTTCGCTTAGCATACATGTGTGTAAGTTTAGATTTTGGTGATTAACAGTAATTTTTCTAAGTACAAATGCAAAACGAGTTGCAAATAATATTTGTTAGTTTTGTTATTTGTGTTACTAACTAATGAAATTACTTATTTGCATTTTTTGATTAATTCTGTAATTACTTACTGTTTCTTCTACGCCATTTTTTTCGCCCTGTCCCTTTTGAAATTGGCAAAATGCACCCTGCCTTAAGTTAAATTTACGTGTAGTTGTGCAAAAGATTTCTTCTAAAGAACTCCCTCATTCTACAGTATTCCTAAATTCATGTGCCCAAGATCTTGCAAAAATAATAGAACTTTATTTCTTTAGAAAAAGCAGGATATTATTAAACCATGTTGTTGTTTAATTTTATTTTTCAATTTGTGATTCATAAAATTATTAAAAATTAAGGACATTTTATTTATCATACTTAAAATTATTCTTTTTTTTTTATATATATATCATTACTAAACGCATTACTAATATATTTTCTCATGAAATAGTGCTCTTTTTTTGAACTAGCATCCTGCGCCTTTTTCTTTCTAAAATGAATTATATTATTAATTAACATTTTTATAATTAAAGCTTAAAAATGTATAATATATTCCTAATTAGAGAGTTAATTGTTTAATAATTATTAATTGGAAGTAGTGTTAACTATTTAATATTAAATGCAGTTATTAATAATTTTAATAAATGTTAAATATCACTAGTATTTAAAAAAAAGTTTTACATAATTATTACAATATTAATGTATATAACATTATTGTATGATACTAATTAATGAAACTACTAATTTGCAGTTTTTATAATTTCTATAAGTACTAACTAATAATTATAATTTTATTAATTAAAATTTAAAAACATAGATTATGTTAGCAATTAGTGGTTTAACTGTTTTGGAAACCTAAAATTATTGGTAGCTATTCAGTATTTCAACGCTAGGAATACCCCCATAAAAATCCGATCTAAATAAAAAAAAATCTAATTTAAATTAAAAAAAAAAAAATCATGATTTTTTTATACCCTAGACCAGTGGTTCCCAACGTGGTGCGTACACCCCACAGGGGAGCAGTATGACTTTTCAGGGAGGCAATTTCAGATATCTTATTAACAAATTTTTTGTATTTTTTTCTAATGAAACTAGTGTCTTAGTCTAAAAATAGAAATAATAGATGAAAAAATTAAATAACTGAATAAAAATTAATTTTCGAAACGATCCCATTTAAAAGTTCAAAAATACACTGACACTAAAATAATTATGTGATTTTTGATAATTTGACACCTTTTTATATCTTAAAAAATCATTTTAATTTTTCTGGTTTTAATATTATTTTAGTAAATACCACCTCTTTTTTTTTTTTTTACTATTTATTTTAAAAAAAAATCTACATCTATTCATAGTGTAATAATGCCCCATGAGGGAAATTTTACATATGAAATTTTGTAGGGTATATCTAAAATTGACTATTCGGACATGTTTAAACTAAAAAAATGTTTTGAATGATCTAAATGAGGTGCTACATTTATGAAATTAATAAAACCCCGTGCGCATCACGGAAGGAAAGGGTTGAAAGTAAACTTCTTATGGCTCTTCTGCACACCACATACAGAATATGAAATTCATGCCATATGCATTTTAAAATTTAAAATTTGAGAAAATATGGTGGCCAAATAATAATAATGGGGGAGGGGGTGGAAGCCCGCTATCAAAGAAGTATGTTATGAGAGGAAAGTAACTTAAAATGGATTAAAGCGCGAATCCGGAAATGCTACTTGTGAATTATGTTATCCATACAGTCTTGGCGATAATCAAATATCACTTATTCTTAAGTTAGTATTAAAAAAATCCAATATAAAATGTACCAATTCTATCAGATGTAATACAAAATATGAGAGGGATTTCAAGAAATTTTAAGAAAATAAAAATGTAGACTATTTATCCCTTTTAAATTTGAGGTAAGATTCCAAAAAACAATAAAAGTTTTGTAGATGTAAATGCGAAGATCCATGGCATCACTGCATTCATGGAGTTAGGTTAAAAGCGTAATAAAAAATATGATTTTGATAAATTAAAGAATATGATTTTGATAAATTAAAGAATGTGAAATCACTTATCAGAGTTGATGCTATTTTCTGATCCATCCGGGAAAATTTAAGTTTTTTTTTTATGTGACAATATTTATATGATATAGAGGGTGGGGGGACATAATGATTTTAGGGATGCTTATGTGGGGCACGGACAAAAAAAGGTTAGGAACCACTGCCCTAGACTGTACATAGTTTAAAATTTATATTATTCTAAATTAATATTCAAATTTCAAGACTTTCATGATTTAAATTAAGTACACACATTTGAAGTAATTAGTCTGTGTCTTATTGTACATGTGTATATATTAAATAAATTATTTTTCACATTGAATTTCACATTGAGTTTTTTTGTTTAATTTCTCTGTCCCCCCCCCCCCCCCCCTTCCCACACACTATTATTTTTATGCGTTTGTTTCACAATTTTGCCACTGATTTTTGGGGGGTTTAGGAGCAGGTGGCTCCTTCCAGTTTTTGGGAATCTGAACCTATACTGAGAAAGTATGTTGTAGTCTATCTCAGTTATGCATATCAATTCCATTATGTTTGAAATATCGTAACATCAATGAAATCCACCGCAACGTTTTCCTCCCATAGATCATAATGTAATATAATTATTTTGAGTGTCCCTGTAAACGAATTATAAATGCTACACACTTCCTTTTCAATGCCATTCAGTCAGTAATGAATCTCAATAACGTATAAAAATTTCATGGTAATCCAGGTATATTTACGAGAGTTAGAGCACAAACAGACACCAAACTTACGGAATTTATACTTTTCAACTATGTTAAAAAAGATAGTTTTTGAAAATTGGCTATTTAAACGTAGTTACTTAAGACCTCAAAATATTTTTAAAACTCTTGCAGGGGTCAGGAATTTCTATCTAGAATTATGGGAAATAAAAGGAGAGAAAAAAAATAAAATTTCAGAGAAAACATTGTTTGCGCATTATTATCATGGACAATTAATTATCACGTAAGAATCTTTTATGAATTACAGAATAGTCTTAGTTGTCTTATCGTTTTAAATGAGTTAAGACGTCTGATTCATCATTTTCTTTTCAGTTCTTGAATTTCATTTCATCGGTATTTTTTCTTCCTTTTGCACAAAAATGATAAAAATGAAATTTAATACTTTTCTTAAGAAAGAAAAATCTGACCTTAAGGTAATGAACAATTCAGTGTATTATATATCAACGTGTGATGTATATACTAATTATGTAATTTATTTTTCCATGTCTTCTACCTCTTGAATATTTTTACGAAATGAACCAATACTAAAATAACTATTAAAACTACAAATAATTCTTTAAGGAGATGCAGTATAGCAGCTGTATCTGGTACTTATGAAATCCTGTTAATCTACTGTTAAAAACCTTGGTAGGAGCGAAATCTTAACGGTATTAACCCATGTTTACGCATTGCTTTCGTTACAATGGTTTTATTATTTGTTTGTTTCAAGCAGTGTTAGAAATCTGACAAGAAATAGAAATGTATTTCATGAGAACCTTTGTTCGATATTTTGAGCAGAGCAAGGAAAAAATATTAAATAAACAAGTGAAATAAATAGCTTTTGTAATTTAACATTTCTTCAGTTTTAAAGTACCGTATATACTCACGTATAAGTCGACCCCCCCCCCCCCCCCCCAATTCTTAAGCAAAATTTTGAAAAAAATTGAATTTTCGTGTATAAGTCGAACCGCATTTCTGGTAGTAATTTGTAATCGAGGATAGAAAAATTAATAAATTTTCATTAAATTATAAACTTTTTCTTTTACGTTTCTAATCTTTTTTTTTTTTTTTTTTTTTAATTCATCGTTTTAAAACTGTATAATTATGTAAAACCGATGAAGCTTAAACTATTTTGAAACCTATTCACAATTTGATACTTAAAAAAAAAAAAAAAAAAAAAAAAAAAAAAAAAAAAAAAAAAAAATCCAAAAATCTATTCAACCTTTATTTACAAGGGTAAACAACTTTTTAGACTGCTAAAATGTACTACTTCTTTGTATTGTAGGACTTTTGGGAGAGGTATCTAGAAGTCTCAAGTTGAACTCTTTTTTAAAAGGGTTGGTTGGTTGATTTTTGACGGCCAATTATCGACTCGAGGGATATAGTCCCGAGGAGGAGAGTGCCCTCCGTGGAGGACTTTCCAAGGGTACCTAACCCGTATTGACGCTTGGAAATCCAAGGTTCGAAGAAAACCACGAAAACTCCGAACGATTAGGCCGACGGGCACGATTGGGTTTGAATCCAGCACCTCCCGTATACCAGCTTCGAGAGCAGAACCTCTCGGCCACTGGTGGGGCTTTTTAAAAGGGGATTAAAATGTTGAAAAGAATGCCCCTGTGTTGAAGTGAATTCTATTCTTAAGAGAAAATGGGTGCAGAATAATTACAGGAACATTATTGTTAAGCCTTTTTTTTTTTTGTCAATAACAGGGAAATGGCCATTGACCGCTTTTATCTCTCTCTCCGACGTAGACCCATGTATGATTCCTTAAAAGACTTGCCCATTCGCCGATTATCTGCATTTTTTTTTTTTTTTTTTTTTTTTTTTTAACTAATTTGTGTATACGTCGACCCCCCATTTTCAACTCCCAAATTTTGTCGAAAATTCTTCGACTTGTACACGAGTATATACGGTATATTACAGGCACCAATATAGTTTTTATTTGTAAAACTATCAAAGTTTTCATGTGATAGTTTAACTCACAATAAAATAAATTCACACTTTTAAATTCAAACTGTATGAAAAAACTTTTTTGAATTATCAAAAAAATCTACGTGGGTTATTAATTTAATGGCTAAATTAATCCATTTTTTATTAATTGAATTTTGATTCTATTTAAACGCTGTTAAAAAAAAAAAAAAAAAAAAAAGCAATTTGAAATTCCCTAATACAGTCTCAGTTTTCGAAATCATGAATTGGATTTCATTTAAATTTTAAAACGACGAGTTGTTTTCTTTTTAAATTAGGATATTTTAACAGTCAATAGTTTTGAAATATTTTTTTCCAACTTTAATTTGTTTGCCCATTCGCTCATTTAGAAATAAAATTTCGCATTAAAAAGGGGGCTTTGGTTATTTGAATATGATACTGAACTGAAAAATGTTCTTATTGAAAAGGACTATTGTAATCATAATACATTATTTTTATCGAACCACCTGAAAATAGCCAAATATACAGTAAACTCTCTGTAAGGCGGACTCTGTGTAAGACGGAAATCTGTCTAACTCGGAAAGGTTTTCAAGTCCCTGCGAATCCACAGACATAGAGTAAAATTTGTCTAAGGCGGAATATTGTCTACTGCGGAAAATTTTCTTGGTCCCGATCGATTCCGCCTTAGACAGAGTTTACTGTATTTCTTTCTATTTAAATACAGTAGAGCGGCGATTATCCGAACAAATCGGGACCGACCCTAGTTCGGATTAATGGACAGACAATTTAAGGGATGTTCCTGACTATACTAAAAACTAAAACCTTCACACTTTATCCAGGCTTAGGACTGGCAGCACCAGTTAGTGCTAGTGTGTTTATAAACTGTTTTTTATCATTTAAATTTTTTTCTCTTTTTATCATTTTCTGAACTCCAGAGATTATAATTTAAGCAAAAAAGCTTTCGATTATTGCTTGCTTCAAAGAAGACGTTCTTTCCAATGCTGCCGTATTTAGAATTCTTCTTAAATACGTTAGTTGAATAGGATCAGAGTTCTTCTGCCGTTCGAACCATTTCATAGCTGTTTCCAAACATTCAAAGGCTTCGTTATGTGATGGACCTGGGTCAGTTTCAGACCACCCGTTTTCATTTCTTCAATTTCTTTTTCATCTTAAATCTGATCCACAATTTCATCATCATTAAAAAAATTTTTTGAGAGAAATAGGCTGTACGGATAAATGGAAGTTCGTTTTTTTAAAAATTATTATTAGAGAAATAGGCTGTTCGGATAATTGGAGTTCCGATAATCGGTGCTCTACTGTACAGGAATTGTTTAGCTTATTTTTTTTTTAAGCAAGAAATATCTTGATATAATGCTAAAGTAGATTCTGCAAAATGTCTAACGAAACCATTTCTGCAACTGTAACAGTAGTAATAGTTTATTGCTGCATTTATAAATTGAAATGCGTTATTGTCTGAAAACATGTTTAATAGAACTTGTCCAGCCCTGTATTTCTAAGTTCTGGAATGCGGGTTACAACAGTTTCAGCCCGCGCCAAGAGCGCTTGCTACTATTTTATTTATAACGTGGCTAGCTGACCCGCCCGACGTGACCCGGGCCGTGATAATAATTCAAGAGCGCAAGTGCTGCGCATTTTGCGCATATCTGCGCAGAAATGGCGTTTTTCCTTAAATTTGCGCCAAACCTGCGTCAAAACGTACATAGTACGATTTCGTCGATCCGAGAAACAAGAAAAATTCCATTTTAAACTTTTTTCAGACCGCTAATTTCGTCAAAAAATGAAAAAAAAAACCGCGATCAAATTATGGCGTATTTCGTCAAAAGATCGCGAAAAACACGAGAATTTTGTCAACAAATCGCGAAAAACGTGCGAGTTTTATCAAAAAATCGCGAAAAACACGCCATGTTCGTCAAAAGATAACGAAAAAATGGAAATTTTGTCACAAAATCGTTAATTTCGTCAAAAAACAAACAAAACGCGGTCAAAAGATCGCGAAAAAACGCGAATTTCGTCAAAAGATAACGAAACAAACAGCAAATTTCATCAAAATAGCGCTAAAAACACGCAAATTTCGTCGAAAGTTCGCAAAAATACACGAATTCTGTCAAAAGATCGCGAAAAGAAAACGTGAAATCTTTCAAAGGATTGATAGTTTATTGAAAAAACGAACAAAATGCGGTTAAAAAAATTAAAGAAAAAAGGTTAAAAAAAATTAAAGGTAAATTTCTTCAAAAGATCGCAAAAAGCGCAAGTTTTGTCAGAAAAACGCAAATTTCTCCAAAAGATCCCGAAAAATGAACGAATTTCGTCAAAAGACTGCGAAAAAACGCAAATTTTGTCAAAAAAATCACAAAAATACGCTAATTTTGTCAAATAATCAAGAAAAACATGCAAAGTTTATAAAAAAGATCACAGAAACAAGCCATATTCGTCAAAGGATCGCGATAAAATGGGAATTTTGTCACAAAATCGTTAAATTTCGTCAAAAAACAAAGAAAACACGGTCAAAAGATCGCGAAAAAGCGCGCATTTCGACAAAAGATCCCGAAGTAAAGCAAGTTTCGTCAAAATACCGCTAAAAAGACGCAAAATTTGACAAAATACTGCTAAAAACCAGAGCTGTAAAAAACCCGGGTTTTTTGTTAAAAACCCAGCCCTGGCAGGTTTTATTAAAAAACACGGGTTAAATGGGCAATTTTTCCTGGGTAAATTGGGTTAAAATGCCAAAATGTGGACTATGATTCCGCCTTCCTCACAAATAATAATCTTCAGGGTTGCCACTGTATAGGGAAAACTGGAAAAACTGAGGGAATTTAAAAATGAATATTAAAAGCAAGAAATGTTACTAAATTTTGGTACTTTGCAAAATTTATTTGTTGAAATTTTGAAATTTCTCAGAGGAATTACTCAAGGAAAATTTAATTTTTTGCTTAGAAAAATGCCAGGAATTTGATTGCCGAAATAAGTGGCAATCCTGATCTCAAATACAATCTTTGTGAACACTTCATAGTCTAATAGATGGGAATGACCTCATAGTCTTAATAAGAATCTCAATATTTTTCTCTGTTCTTAAATATATATATATATATATATATATATATATATATATATATATATACACATGATCCCTTTAATTTAAATAACAAATTTTAAATTGCAAAGCTATCAACCGTGTTTTATTTAATAATAAAATATAAATATAACTTTAAAAAAACTTGCTCCTTTGAAATTATCATAAGATTAGCAAATGTTGATAAAAAAATAGCTTACAACAAAAATTTTTCTTACATGTATATACAGGGTGTTCATTCTCAACGGTGTCCAATGGCTAATTCCTAAACCGTTAGTCTTAGACATATAGTTCCAATTACAAAAATAACATTCTTAAAAAATTACGAAATTTAAGTTTTTATACGCCTTCCCCCCGGTCCTATAAGCTATATTTAGTAAAAATGTTCCTACTACACTGGCAAGTAAGACAAAAGTCCAATTCATATAACACTAAAATTGATTGAGGTTATGAAACTTTAAAAATGCATGACTTGTATCACTTTTCTGCATCCGAACACAAATGAGTTTGGCTATGCTTTAAGTGCTTAAAGTATTCAAAGAACTTTTCACGTGTATCTGCACTTTGAAAAAAATAGTACAATTGTTACGATTGAGTTAACTTTTATTAAGTTTCAGATTGGCTAAAATTATCGTATTTTAACATATGTTTTATTTTGTAAGGATTTGAGGCTATTTCTTTTTAAGCAAATATCATGTTATTTTATTTAACTTCAACAATCATATGTATGTTTTCCCAGTTCAAAATTTGTACTTGAAATTTAACTCTCTTTCAAATATCTGATCGAGATTAAATTTTACATACATAGGGGAGAGGGGGGTACCTTTGAACACTGTAAATATTTTCCTTTAAATAAATTATATTTTTTAAATATATGCGGCTGCACAGTACTATTGATTCAATGTAACAAGAATACAAAGCTTTACTATTTTGCATGCACACTACTGTCTAAGCAAGATATGTATGTTTTGCTTTCTTGAATCTAAACTTAACAAAATAAAGTTGTAAGCTTTTTGTTGATAATCTTATATCCCTAAAATTATAATTTGCTATTTAATGCCTAAATAAAGATGTTAGCTTAATAAGATTTGTTTTATTCAAATTCTCAAACCTAATTGAGTAAATAGTTGTAATGCTAAACTCCATGTGATGGGGCACCATTGAACGGAAAAGTTGGGGCACCATCGAACAATTAAAACTATGAAGTAAAGAGTTATAGATGTATCTAAATGTTATTGTTGAAAATTTTTTTAAATATGAAAATTAATAGATTAATTAAGTGTTATTGTACTTAATTATTAAAGTTGTACTGATGCAGGGCTTCAATTACAGGCAAATTCAGGACACACAACAATAATTCATGATTTAGCAGATTTGTCTAACAAACCCTATACTGTTTCATTTACAATGGTAAACATTATTTCAGGATTTCATAAAAGAGGGTTTTATCCATTTTCTATAACAATTGGAATGAAAATGATTTCATTTTAGTCCAATTTCATGCAAAAAGAACTCTTTATTACGTTGGTCACATTAAATTGCTTAATGCCAGGTTTCTTCATAAAAAATAACATACGATATATTTTCCAGAGGCATAAGATATCAATTTGGAGGGATTTTAAGGATATTATATAAAAAAGTTGCCACAATTAAACATAATTGGAGGGATCCTCCGTTCTGTCTCAACAATGTGCTTTGATGGATACAAATTTGGTTAAATAATAAAAAATTAATAATTTCAGTTAAATGAAATTATGTAATTTTATTCTTATTATTTTATATTTTGGAAAGATATGCAGTTTTTAATAAAAACTGTGCCCCTAGCTTGGTCAAAGGTACCCTTACACGGGACAGGCTTGAACAGAAAACTTTCAGCTTTTTAAAGCCTCACAGCATACTTAATTTATCTGAAAAACTGTAATTTTTTATTTCATATGATGCAGAATTACATACTTTCTCTCACAAAATATTTAAAATTCAATAAATATAATTCAAGTAAGAAATATGTGAAATTTTTAAAAAAATGTTCAAAGGTGCCCCCCCCCCCCTCTCCCCTACAGACGTAAATCTGATGACAATCTAATATTATGATTTTCGGTGGTTACCATTCATACTTATTTTACAGGATAACACAAATTTCGGATAGATTACCAGCAAGAAGGTTAAGAAAAAGTTTTAGATTAGATAACACAAGACTACGATCTGATAGTTGTGTTTTTTTAACTTTTATGTATTTTTTTAGCACTGAATCTGAGAATTACCTTAATTTTTAGCCATCATCTCAGGATGTTTTGCAAATCATAAATTGTCAAAATTAAAAAATAACAAAAATCAGATACAATAAAATAGAGGAGATGGCTGAGTTTTTTAACTTTTGATAATTGATTTTTATGTACTTTTTAGCACTGAATCTGAAATGACCTTCATTTTTAACTATCATGTTATATAATCTTTTTTGCAAATCGCAAATGTCAAAGTTAAAATATAGCAAAAATCTGATACTATAAAACAGATGTAAAACTTTTTTTATTTAATTTTCCTGACGTGATGGTTAAAAATGAAAATCATTTTCAGGTTCAGCGGTCTAAAAAATGATACTATAAAACAGATGTAAAACTTTTTTTTATTTAATTTTCAATTATAGGGTTCCCAATTTAAAAGTGCAAGTAATTTAGTACAATTATATATTTTTTAAGATTCAAAGAAGTGAATAAATAAAACAAAATAACCATAAACTGTTAACAAATAGTACATCATTTGTTCCTTTCCAGAAATATATTTAAAAAAAAACCCGGGCTTTTTAAATGGGTTTTTTTATAAAAAAAACTCAGCCCGCGCGGGCAGCTGGGCGGGTACCAGGGCAGCTACCCACTACAACCCTGCTAAAAACGCTCAAATTTCGTCGAAAGATCGCGAAAAATACATGAATTCTGTCAAAAGATCGCGAAAAATACGTGAATTTTGTAAAAGGATAGCTAGTTTCTTGAAAAATCGAACAAAACGTGGTTAAAAAAAATCCACAAATTTCTTCAAAAAAGCGCAAGTTTTGTCAGAAAATCGAAAAAAAAAAAAACCCGCAAATTTCACCAAAAGATCGCGAAAAATACGCGAATTTCGTCAAAAGATAGCGAAAAATAAGCAAATTTCTACAAAAGATCGCGAAAAGCACTCGAATTTCAGTAAAAGATAGCAAAAAACACTCAACTTTTGGTAAGAGATCTTAAACACTCAAATTTTAGCAAAAAAGATCGTGAAATCACTCGAATTCGTCAAAAGATAGCAAAAACATGCTAATTTCGTGAAATGGTTGCGGAGATTTTGTGTTTATTTTATTTTGTGATTTACTGAAATAGGTCCCTAAAGGTTTCTTTTTATACAAAATATATGGTCTTTTCTGGTCCCCCCCCCCTTTTTTTTTGAAAAAAAAAATGGTCCCCTTTTATTATTTTTTACTACAAAAGTTGGGTGGGAGTCCTGTATGTTGTATTCATATGCTTTTTTTGATTAGTTAAAATTACTGCTCTAAAATAATATTTTTTAAAGTCAAATAAACAGATTTTTTTCTTCCATCTGCTAATTTTTCATTATTGCAGTCTGTACCCAAATGTTATTTATAATGTCCAGAGTTAGCAAAATGTGTGGAGAAATTTTATCTGGGTAATTATTCTTTCAAACGTCAAAATATTTTCAAGATAAAGAGTTTTTAGGAGTTTATTAGCATTAGAATTTAATCTGTTCCAAAAACAGCTTTTATTGCTACAAAATTAGATTTTTGCTGCTACAAAAATGGATTTTACTGCTACAAAATCAGATTTTTGCTGCTCCAAAAATGGATTTCATTGCTACAAAATCAGATTTTTGCTACTCCAAAGGTTCTACAAAGTGGCTGTAGTACACTTTCATCCCTGATAATCTTAAATAAACCTAAAATTTGTATGATTTTATATATTCAACATCAACCCGATCTTGTACGAATTTATATTTTAAAATGAAAAATTCGCGAAAAAAATATCGATTTTATTGGTAAAAGCGCGCATAAGAAGATATTTTCTTCTTTTTTCACGTAGGGTCGTTTAACTCCTTCGGGACGAGCGTCTTTTACAGAATTTTTAATCTTTAATCACCGGTTTTTTAAAACAGAAATTTTTGACTAATTGAATCGGGAAAATGTTCGGATTGAATAAGGCAAAATTTACAATAAAAATTTACTGGTGAGAATAATCTCCGATTCTGAGCATCTTATGCGGCACGAATACCGGTCGCCCGTCCCCAAGGTGTTAAAGGTTGTCTCTTACTTCTTTTGTTGACAAAATGTTTGTAGTGTTGGGTTAATAGTTTTAAAAAAATAATAGTTTTTGTTGTCCGAAATCTTTGAAATTTTGATCAGTTATAGTTATAACGGTTTTTGCACACGGTTTTTTAAAAATTTCGCGAAAAATTATTGATATCTAGTTGTAAATGAAATATGTTTTCTTCTCGCCTTTTTTTTTCCGCGTGTGGTCCAAAAAAAAAAATATAGTTTTTCACGTCCGAACTATCTGAAATTTTAATCGGTTATAAGTATAACTGTATCCGAGCCCTCTTTAAAATTTCGTGAAAAAATATGCATATTTAATAGTGAAGGAGGAAACCGGGTGAAGGCGCGCCAAAACAGCCTATCTTAGCGTTTTTATCGAAAATTTCTCAGATTTTATTTTTATTTTTTAAATACTTCTACTCGTCCGCATGTTTCAAAATTTCTGTAGGTGATGTAAATCTGGTCTGCCGAGATACTCTATAAAGATTGTATCGAAATACCGATGTTTAGTTATTTTTACCTTTAAAAAAAATCGTCTTCGGGAAGCGCGAAGTAACCTGCAGTCGCGAACTTTTTCGAAAGGATTTAATTTGGTATTTTCAAAACCCATCACACCGTCGAACTGAAGAATATCTGTTTTAAACAGGTATTTTTGTGAATAGGTACCTCTGGAATCGAGCCCTGTGGGAGCGTCGAAGTCATTTGAAGTTGCGTTAAATTTTTGTTTAAAAATTACATGTTTAAGCAATGCTTATTTCAGTATATCTTGTATTCAGTATAACCCAAAGCCAAATTATAAATTAAAGACTAGGGATAGGAAAAGGGAGGTTGAAATCATTCACGCATTTTAGAAACCATTATCTATGTTATGAAGCATTCAGTATTAACTAATGTGCCTTATATTTAATTTGATATGATTGTCAGCCGTTTAACTTTGCAATTTTAAGTTACAAAATTAACTGAACAGTTTTACCTTAAAATAATATGTGTAATAGTGAATATGTGTCATAATCGGTCCTTATTACATGATTTTTTACCTTTGCTTAAATTAGCAATGAAACTTTTTACAAGAAAATATGCGTAAACGAAAATCTACTTTGACACTATTTCCCTATTTTGCAAAACGACGCTCATTAAGATAATTTTTTCCCCTTAGAATCTTTTCTTTTCTTTTAAAAAGCGCATAATGTCAAACCATTTTTTTCTGGTAAATGACAAAACCAGTAAATTTCTCATTTATTCTAAGAATCTTATTAAAGCTAAATTTTCATTTTATCTTTAAGCGTTGAGTAGCTGCATTAATAAAATTCATTTTATGGGAATTTCTCATCTAGGCAGAAATGCAAGACGCTTCTTAAGTCCCTCCCCCCCTTTCCCCCCTATATTTTAGAAAGTTTGCTGGCGCCAGCCAGTAAAGGATTATAAAAAGCTATTCATTACTCAGTTATAAATTTAACATTTATATATTGATTTCGTGCCTGGAAAATATAGCTCGAATCACGGATTGTTAAACTGCCAATGAAATTTCATCAAATTAAACTTAAAAATGAGACTAAACTAATTCAAACAGAATGAAACTGGCATGTTTCCTTGCATCTTTTAGGAAACAGTATGTTTTACTTTTAGAGCAATAAGGTCACAAAAAACATTATAGATATCTATGAATATTAGGGTTGCACTGGATGTGAATTTTTGACAAATACCAATATTCAAAAATTTAACGAATATTCAGTATCCGGCCGAATACTTTCTCGTTTTTAATTTCGATAGTAATTTATACTTGTTTAAAGAAGAAAAACTTCAAATTATTATAATTTTAAGTCATTCAAATACTAATAATAAATTTAAATCCACTACTTAAGTTAAAGTTACTTAAAAATAAACTTTTTAGTAATTAAATATTGAAGATTAATCCTGTTTTGTCTTTTGCTTGCTGTGATATACATAGTATTTTTCTCTTTTATCCAGGATCATTGCACAGTCGCGGAAAAAAGTAAACATCTCTACACACCTGCAACTAATTATAATAGAAGAAAGTTACCGGTTCCAAACGATTGTAAATAAACTCTACTTTTAAATCATGTATATGAAATTTACTTAGGGGGCCATCTACAAATTAAAACCAGACCAAACTTAGTTTTTTTCCAATGGCAACACCCAATTTTGACACATTTTAAATCTTTGGTTTAAACTATGCCTAGAAACGAAATTTCAAGTCATTTGGAATGATAAGTTTTTGAATTATGAACATTCAAAATTTAGAGCTTCTAATATTTTCATATTTTTATTAATAACTCCTGAAATTATAATCCTAATGTAATAATTTTTTTGTTTAATTGTAATACTAAAAAACCGAAACATAAATACATTGAATTTGCAATTAAAAAAATTTTATGATGTGAATTATGAAATTAATATTCGAAAAAAAAATATGAATTGGAACCTACAATTTTTTGATAGATTTATATTTATTATGGCCTGCTTTATGCAAATTCTGAATTTAAAATTTTTCTTCCAAATAGTTTTTGAGTTAAGAGTAAAAAACGTCAAAATGACGATTTACGTCTATGATGTCCAGAAATGCATAATTTGAAATATATATATTTTACTCATTTTAATGAAACATTTGAGCTGGCAATAGTCGAAACACATTAAGCGAGTGAGATGTTTATATTGGCAAGAAATAATACAGTAATAGAAATGACATAATCATTCTGTAGCATTTCAACAATCGAATACCAAACTTCAATTTGGATACGGCCCCTAAAATAGGCTCATTTTAAAATAATAAATTTCTCGGACACTAATCATACGAATTTCACGAAAATTTGAATTTAGGCTAATTGATGGGTGTAGAATCTATATTTGGGTCAAACTTGGGTATTGCTATTGAAAAAAAAAAAAAAAAAAAAGTTTGGGTTCGTTTTCGTATGTAGATGACCCCTAAGGAAATTTTATATACAATCATTTAAAAGTAGACTTTATTTCCAATCATTTGGTACCAGTAACTTTCTTCTACTACAATTTGTCGCAGAGTTAGTAGGGGATGTTTACTTTTTTTCCCCACGACTGTACATACTTACACATCACTACAGTGTCCTGTTTTTCTTTGACGACATTTCTTAGACTCCGTCTTTCAGCATCTATTTATTTCTTGTTTTCCTCTCGTTATAACAGCTCGTCTATTTCGGAGAAGGAAACGACATATTTCATTAGAACCTCGTACTATTTTCTGACACTTCAAAGTGTTCCTGAACTGCCACTCAAATGTTATGCAAATTTTCGTTTGAATGTTTCATTTTTTATGATTTTTCAAACGCATTTGTTGTCAGATAGCATATATGAGTAATTTTTAGATTTCTTTAAATTTTCTCAAAATATAATGTAATAAAGGCAGAGGATACAAATTTGTATGCACGATTCAGAGATGACTGACATTTAGCCTGGTATTTACCGTCTTGGGCTAAAACATGTTTATCTTTGGTTTTACCATTTACAATATAGATTATACATATATCATTATTTCGGACACAAATTTTTCACGCAAAAAAATAGCTCATATTGTTGGTGAAATTTAAGTAAGAATAATTATTTCATTTTGGGATAGAATATTTATGCATTAATATTAATATTGTGTTTTGAAAAGTTATTTTCCACGCTTGCTCGTGATAGGACAAACTAATAATTACACTTTTATCATAATTTTAAAAAAATAATCATTACTAAGTTGACATCTTTTACCATTTCCGATAGTAAAAATTTTTATATTTATTTTTAATTTGCTTAAATAAGCAATGCTTGCTTAAGAAAATGTTCTAAGGAACAATTGCGTTGTATAAGGAGTCGCCCAAATGAAAATGGCATTGCTGTAATAATTCAGTCATTTGAGGAGAAAGATGACTGCGCATGCTCCTATAGAGGGCGCAGAGTGCTGGAAATGCATGCGATGTTCTCAGTCCTGCAAGATGCGTGTGTGATAGCGTGAGAGCACGTTGAAAGGCATTGTTTGCATCCCGGATGCCCCCAAACGGTGTCAACGGGCGGTCGTTCAATTTTTAACAGCGGAAAATCTGAATGTTAGTGAAATCTATCGTCGAATGCAAAATGTATATGGCACAGAGTGTATGTCACGCAGATCGGTATTCCGATAGTGTAGGGATTTTCGCAGTGGAAGAAGATCACATGCGCTTGACCAGGTCGTGCCCTGTCATCAGTACTGCTTCTTCCACTAAGAAAATCCCTACACCATCGGAATACAGAGTTCACGATGAAAAACGCATAAAATCACTAACGTTATTTTCATATAAAGGGCGATTATGACTGCACACAATAGAACACTAAGAATTTGCAAACCTTAAGCTAACATTGTTTGATTAAAAACAAAAGAAAATATCCTTGTCGCGTTAGATCTCTAAAAAACAAATAATTAGCAAATGTTCCAATTAAAAAATATCCTAATTGTGCCATGTTCCTATTGGCGCCATATCGATAGTTCGTCGCCGTCAATACCAGACATAAATCTGAAAATATCACAAATTTTCTTTTAAAATAGCATTCTAATACGCTCTACAAAATAAAAAATACACGATTTCTGTTTCCCCTTCATTCTGATCAAAATAGCATTAAAATAACTTGAAATGAAATAAGTAATTTTAAAGATAAAAATAAAGTTTTTTTTTTTCCTTCTATATACTAGAATAAATAAAATTGTCAATTTCAGAAAGAATGAGCCCGAGCCCGAAGACTGGTATAACAATCGAGTCTGTGTCGGCCATATCAATAGTTCTTCGCTATCAATGCCAGACATAAATCTGAAAATATCACATTTTCCTTTAAAATAGCATTTTAATACATATTACTAAATAAAAAATACACGATTTCTGTTTTCCCTTTATTCTGATCAAAATAGCATTAAAATGACTTGAAATGGAATAAGTAATTTTTAAGGAAAAATAAAGTTATTTTCATTTTTTCTATGCACAAGAATAAATAAAATTTTCAATTTCAGAAAGAATGAGCCCGAGCCCGAAAACTGGTATAAAAATCGAGCCCGTCTTATCTCTAATCTGAAATCCTTTTTTCCCTCCCGAAAATTAACCCACATCTCTGATAACAAATATATAGTTGAAAAATTATTTGCAGAACGAAACTTATGAGTAAAGATATATATCATAGGTACATATTTACTGTATATAGTTTGAAAAACGAAACAAGTGGGTAAGTGTGATCACAGATCGCACAGAGGGTTTCGTTTAATATTCCTTTCAAAACACTTTATCCTTTTGAAAAATCTTTTAGTTCCACATTTTGCAAGTAAGGGGCACACTCTATTCTACACAAACCTCTATCCTAGCGAAACTCCGCTTTACAACCTATCCGTGATATGTTAGTCGAGGGGATCGGGTCCATAGCAACCGAGATAAGTAGGCGCCCCCTGGCGGTAAAAAGTAGAACTAAAATATGTAAGGCTGTGGTGCATAATATGAAAGAGTGGTCAAAGGGCTCTGCAGTGATATAACACGTGAGGGGTGTCGGCAAAAGTTAGAAAGTGCCCCCCCGGGTGAAAAGGGGGTGGGGGAGGTTAGAAAAATTACTTAAAATACACGAGTAAGATCCTGGAAGGGTAAATAATTTAAGGCTTTTTAAAAAATTTACGATTTTTCGTGTGATCGCAAGTGTTCTGCTATAAATATGCAAAATTCCAAGTCTCCAACCTAATTAGGGGCTGAGTTAGAAAAATTGCTTAAAATACACAAGTTAGAGCCCAGAGAGGTAAATACTTTTTCAAAATTTTATGATTTGTCGTTTGATGTGAGATGTTCATGTATAAGTATGCAAAATTTCAAGTTGCGAACATTTATAGTTTCTGAGAACGAACGGGCTCTGTGACAGACGGACGGACAGACAGACAGACAGACGAGCGAGACGAATAGGGTTTCGTTAGACGAATGAAACCCTATTAAGAATAAAATTGTCGAAATAAAATGAAAGAATAAAATTGTTCAATAAACATGCATAGAGAGGGAAAATATCTGAATTTAAAACACGAATTTAAATTATCCAATTTATGTTACAAATATTACATTTCGAAACCTCAATCTTCTTTCATAAATTTCTACTAAATAAAAAGTTAAAAATGCTTAAAGTTCCTCCGAATGAAACACGTGAACTTTATCCAAGATATTCAGAATTTTATTAGTTCTTCGTCTCTATTCATAAGTTTCTTTCATCCTTTTACGATTTGCTGACGCAAGTGGAGCTTATTAGTGATTTTATCTTCTTTTTTTTCGGAAACATTGTTTAGCTCCACGGGCTTACGAAATCAAGGGCGCTTTTCACGTTCCTGATTCCGTAAATCGATCCAACGATGCTCGCTATTTTTATTTGGTAAATATATCCAGGTTGAGCGACTTTTCTTTTCAATCTTTCTTTTTACTTTCTTCTATCTTTACAAGAAGAAAGTATTGGTTTCATGAAAATTTTCGAATTCCAGTTTTCGACGGATTTACACCTTTTATGAGTCAGAGATTCCAAAAAACATGTTTTTACAAAATGTCTGTCTGTCTGTCTGTCCGTCTGTCTGTCTGTCTGTCTGTCTGTCCGTCCGTCTGTCTGTCTGTATGTGACACAAATTTTGTGGGCGCTCTATCTCAAGAACTAAAGCACGAAATTTCACAAAACTTCATATTTAGTTAGACCTTGACATAAACTGGAACTGATTAGTTTTTGGTGAAAATCTCCCAACAGGTGGCGCTGCTATGCGGCATTTTTAACGATTTCTGCAATAGCTGTATCTCAAGAACTACTGTACGGATTTTCATAAAACTTCAGATTCTGTTAGTCCAGGATATAGTTTGGTGCTGATTATTTTTTTGTGAAAATCGCCCAACAGCTGGTATGCTGCACTGTTCATGATTATCGCAATAGCTCTAACTCAAGAAAAAATGCACGAATTTTCATCAAACTTCAGATTCAGTTAGTCCCTGATATAAATTAGTGCTGCTTAATTTTTGGTGCAAATCGCCCAACAGGTGGCGCTGCTGTGCTGCATTTTTCACGATTTCTACAAGAGCTGTATCTCAAGAACTATTGCACGGATTTTCATCAAACTTCAGATTTAGTTAGTCCTTGACATCAATTGATGTATAAATTAGTGCTGTTTAATTTTTGGTGTAAATCGCTCAACAGGTGGCGCTGCTATGCTACGTTTTTTTCAGAATTTCCACTATAGCTCTATCTCAAGAACTAATGCACGAATCTTCATCCAACTTCAAATTCAGATATACTTTGATATGAATTGGTGCTAAATCGTTGTTATTTCTTGTACTATTTAAATGATTTAGTTGACGTGATTTATATAGAAGAAAGTTTTGTGATGGCCACAACATACTAGTTTCATCCCGTTTTTATGCGTGAATAAAAATGGGCTCGTTCTACAGTGGAACAATTTTGTGATTTATATACGGTCTATTGAGTTTTTTTAACACTTTCCAACAAACTTGAGAAGTGTTCAGTTTGTCTGTCTGCATGTGCTCTAATTCGCGTAAATCTACTCCAGTTGCTATGCAAATAATATAAGTTATTGAGATTTTTTATGGCATGTTCGATATTGAAAAGGAAGTGTGTTTCGGTTATAGTTAAGTTACAGGGACACTGAAAAGAATTCCTTTCATTACGGCCTATGGGGAAAAAATTGTATGCAGCGTATTTTATTAGTGTTACACTATTTCAAAAATATTGAAATTTATATATATCACCGAGATGCACTAAAAGAGGAATACTGTAAATTATAATATGATATGCATTTTTCATTTTCAGGGACACACAAAAAAATCCGTTCATTATGGTCTATGGGGAAAAAAATCGTTTGCATTGTATTTTATTAGTGTTATAATATTTCAAAAATATTGAAATTGATATATATCACCGAGGTGCACTAAAAGAGCAATACTATAAATTATAATATGATATGCATAGCATTCATCGTTCATTTACAGGAACACGCAAAAAAAATTCCGTTCATTATGATCTATGGGGAAAAAATCGTTTGCATTATATTTTATTAGTGTTACACTATTTCAAAAATATTGAAATTGATGTATATCACCGAGGTGCACTAAAAGAAGAGTACTATAAATTATAATATGATATGCATTGTTCATTTACAGGGATACACAAAAGAATTCCCTTCATTATGGTCTATGGGGAAAAATTGCTTGCATTGTATTTTATTAGTGTTACACTATTTCAAAAATATTGAAATTGATATATATCACCGAGGTGCACTAAAAGAAGAATACTATAAATTATAATATGATATGCATTGTTCATTTACAGGGATACACAAAAGAATTCCCTTCATTATGGTCTATGGGGAAAAATTGCTTGCATTGTATTTTATTAGTGTTACACTATTTCAAAAATATTGAAATTGATATATATCACCGAGGTGCATTAAAAGTGGAACACTATAAATTAGAATATGATATGCATAGCATGCATTGTTCATTTACAGGGACACGAAAAAGAATTCGGTTACAGTACTGTACATGAATAATAATTCCTGAAAATACGTTTACTTTAGTGGTACACTTTTTTAAATTTAACTGTTTTTTTGCATATTACTTGGTGTGTATAAGTCATGTACAGGGCTGCACAAAAAATATAAAGTATATATTTCCATTTATTGGGGGAAATTGCTGAAGGGGAATTTTCAAATGTGCTATGCGTTTCCTAACTGCACTATAGTTAGCATACTATGTAGTATATATATATATATATATATGGGGGTGAGACTCCATTCATAACTCACAACTCACTTTTAGAACGAACACTGACATTTATTGAGACGAACACATAAACAAAAAATACAGATATAAACACTCTTCTCGTTCTTTAATTAGCTTAAAGTCTATAATTCAGGACGTCGTTGAAATATTTCTGAGATTTTCTTACGTCGTGTAAATATTCAATCTTATTTCACCGAAATATGTTCTGTTCTTTTTTAACAAAACCCTGTGTCGTAAAAACTCATTTCGTTCTCTTTATTTCTTCCGCATTTCCACTTCACACAGCTTCGTTAAGGCTCGTTTCCTTTTTAATCTCGAAGCGGAAAATACGGGGACACTCAGTCTGATGCAAGTGTTGCTTGCGAAATCTCCACAAGCGGCCGTCCTGACATCTGGAGCTGCCGCAGCGACATGTGGTAAAATAGAATCTGAAAAAACAAAAAACAAAAACCAGTAACTGTTCTTAGGGGGAAAGAGAAAGAAAAAAAATCTGCACGTCATAGTTGAAGTAGCGTAACATCATATGGGTTGACTTATAAAATTGTTACAAACACATAAAAAGAAAAGATTAAAAAAAAATGTTTTTGAAGTTTCAGTTATCGTCAGGCCAAGGTTTCATGTATGTATTCAGCACAGGAGCTAGTATTTATCGGTCCTTCAGTTGATGAGATTTTCGTTACGTCGTAGGTGTCATTAGACTTCACTTTGATTACTTTATACGGACCTAAGAATTTAGATTTCAACTTTAAACCTGGTCCTTGCTGGGTTCTCTTAATTGCTACAAGGTCACCAAGCTTGTACTTACGGGGTTTCTTACGTCGTAAATTATAGTGCTTGCGATTTTCTTGTTGAATTTCCAGAATATTCTTCTTGGCTTCTTTACGGAGCTCTTCTCTGTCTTTCATGAATTGTTCTTCGACTGCACTGTTTAAGAGGTCAATAATTTGTACATCTTCTTTCTGTTTCATTTTTGTACCAAATAATATTTCAAACGGTGTTCTCTTAATGCTTCTTTGGTAAGTTGAATTAATGACTTGTTGAACTTTAGGAACATGTTTAAACCATTTGGTCGGTTCGTCTTTGGACATTTTAGAGATTACAGAAATTATGGTGGAATTAAGTCGCTCTACTTGACCATTGGCACGGGGAAGGCCAGTTGTAACTGTCTCGTGCTTTATATTTTCATCTTGACAATAATCAGCAAATTCTTTGCTTGTAAATGCAGGACCTTTATCGCTAATGATAATGGAAGGATTGCCAAAAGTATGACTTTGTTGTCGTAGTTTTGATATAACTTCGGTAGCAGAAGTACTTTTACATGGATACAACCAGACGAATTTAGTAAATGCGTCTATTAAAGACAAAATATGTTTATAATTTTTGTTGGTTGTTTCAAGAGGGCCTAAATGATCAATGTGGTAGGTTTGGAGAGGAGTCTCTTCTTTAGGTAAGGGATGTAATTCACCTTCTTGTTTGCCACGTTTGCGATTATAGAAAAGGCATGTTACACAATTTGCTATAATTTTATCAATTTTATTTGACATATTAGGGATGAGAAATTCTTCGTTAAGGAGTTCTTCACAGCGTTTACGGCCAAAATGTCCTTTGTCATGAACGTGTTTAATGACATTTAGCTGCATTTCATCCGGCACAACTATCAGATCGATAACTTTATGATTTTTTATAGAGAACGTTATTTTTAAGGAAATAGTTGTCATATGGCTTTGTTTTCAAAATTTCTTTGATGGCCTGTATATGTTCGTCAGTGTTCTGTGATTGTATGATTTTGGTATTAAAACTATCTTGAATGACCATACATATTGGATTTCTACTTAAAGCGTCGACATGGCGCATGCGTGTACCTTGTCTGTGTTCGATTGTATAGTTATAGTCAGCTAACATTAAAGCCCATCGAGCAATCTTGGTGCAAAGATCTTTTTTATTCATAGTAAGGGCGAATGCGTTGCAATCTGTGACTATCTTGAAAGGAATACCTAGAATGTAAACGCGAAATTTTTTAAGGGCTTCTATGACAGCTAAAGCTTCTAATTCATAACTCGAATATTTACGTTCGGCATCTGTGGTTTTTTTGCTCATAAAATAGACAGGGTGAAATTAATTGTCAATAGAAGACTTTTGAAGGAGGACTGCTCCGTAACCGTCAATAGATGCATCACAGTGAACTTCTGTTTCGTTACTAGGGTTATAAATGCTTAAAACAGGACCTGAAGAAAGGATGTGTTTCAGCTGATTAAATGCATTTCGTTGCTGGTCGCCAAAGTGAAACTTAGTGTCCTTTCTAAGAAGATCTGTTAAAGGCTTAGCTATTAAAGAGTAATCTTGAATGAATTTACGAAAATATGAAGTTAATCCGACAAATGAATGTACATCTTTTATACTTTTAGGTTCTGGGAAATTAAGGACAGCTTTAGTTTTTAAGGGGAATGGGTGCAGTTGACCATTTTTTATGTGGTAACCCAAAAAATCAATTTCTCGTTGTAGAAAGTGGCATTTTTTGAGATTCAGTTCTAAACCATATTCGGATGCAGTTGTAAGGACGCGTTGTAATTTCTGGAGTCCTTCGACTTCGTTTTCAGCTGGTATTATGAAGTCATCCATATAGACAATAAGTACTTTTTCATTAATGAGGTCTCGAAAAACGTTATAAATATATCTTTGAAACACTAACGGTGCATCGCTAAGGCCATAATTCATATATAAGAATTCAAATTGACCAGAATGTGTTACGAAAGAAGTATATTTTCTACTATTTTCTTCTACTTCGACATGAAAAAAAGCATTTTTAAGGTCAAGAGTAGTAAATACTTTTGCAGAATGCAACTGATCAATAATGTCATCAATTACTGGGAGGGGAAAACGTTGTTTTTGTGTTTTAGAATTTAACTTCCTATAGTCAACACACAATCTATATGAACCATCTTTCTTTTTTACTAGGACAATAGGTGATGAAAAATTACTAGTGCTTTTACGAATAATTCCTTTTTCGAGCCACTCAGAAATTTGTTTTTCGACGAAGTTTTTCTCTATTTGCGCCAAGCGCCTGGGAGGACAAGTAACAGGTTCTTCGTTTTCCAGATGAATTGATAATTTAACATCAGTTGTCTTTATTTTTTTAGGAGAATAATTTTGAATAAGCTCTGAAATTTTTAAACGTATTGTTTCATCGGTAATATGAGATAAATCAAGATTAAGATCGTCTAACACATGAGCAATATTAATCAAAAAATTATTGGACGTATCGTCATTTTTCTCGATTTTTTGCATCGAAATATTATTTCCAGAAATTGTTAAAATACTTTGTTGAATGATATCTGTACCAATAATAAGATCAAAAGATATGGAATAATCTGGGACTACATAAACATTAGTTGTATAATTAAAATCATCTATCATAATGTTCGTAGAGAAAAAACCTAGGGGTTTGATTATAGTATTTCCTAATCCAGTTAATGTGATAGTTGAATGTTCAAGGTTCGAAATTGTAGGGAGTTTGCGATAAATACTTTCCTTTAGTAAACTTCTTTCACTACCTGTGTCTACCAATGATGTAACATTTACAGACGAAATAATGACTTGTTTGGTCATGAAAGTGTTCGACGTGACAGTGGAAACATTGGAGGGTTCTGACTTAACTCTAGGCCTCCTTGGTTGATCACATTGAGCCGATTTATGGCCAAAATTCGAACAATTAAAACAACGAGGGCCTTTATCTTTATGTCTGCATTGGCTACTTTTATGATTCGACAAACCACAATTAAAGCAAAAAAGATCAGGTTTTGGTCGAAAGGATTTGTCTTTCACTGGCATTTCAGGTTTGACTTTACGAAATTTAGTGTTCTCAAAGTCATGTCGAATTTTGTCATAAATTTTGAGCTTTTGCTTGAATTCTACAATGGATTGGCATCCATATAACATTGATTTTCTGAAAACCGGGTCGGGTATACCATTTATGATGTATTGCATTAATGCGGAATCCTCGATTTTACCACGCGAGCATATTTGTTTCATGATAAGAAAATATTCTTCTATTGATTCATTTTCTTGCAATTTTCGTTTATTTAATATATCATGTAACTCGGCAGAATTATAAGTGGTACTAAATTCTGATATTAAGAGTTGTTTAAGTTTGTCATATGAATTGATATGAAATTCTGTTTGTGTTAATAACTGGGCTTTTCCTCGTAATGATCTTTTACAAAATATGAATTTATGAAAGTCAGATAAATTAAACATATTAGTAACATCCTCAAAATTATTAAACCATACGTTTATATCACTAAAAGAACTACCATCGAAAGGAGGTATTACACTTTCAATATCAGTAAAATTCATAGACGATGGCATAAAACTTTGAACTGGAAATTGCTGTTGTTTGTCAAAATTTGATAATTCAGTGTTATTACTTGAAGTCATATTATTTGAAGGCAGTTCGGGTTCCGAGTCAGTGTCACTTTCATTTTGTATAATATTATTTTGTAGTAAGGTCAAGTCTGAAAGGTATGTAACTAATCGGGTTGCGAGATCGTTTAACGATCCCTCATTATCAATACAAAGTAGATTGCACACTGTAATCAGATCATTTAATGAAAAATCAGTTTGAACTTTAGTTATTTTATTTTTGAATTCGGTGCTGTCGGTTTGAAAACCGAAACCAGTAAAATCACGTATTCTCTTTCTATTAGATCGATCACCGTCAGCATCAAATAGGAATTTATGCAGCAATTTAATTTTATGCGTTCGTTCGTTTTTAAATGCAACTTCCAGTTCAGGTATCTCAACTAACTTCATAATCAAAATAATAATAATGAACTCACCGTTAGAATAATATCCGGCTTGAATATGTAGGATGAATAACTCTGATTAATCATATTGGTGGGTTAACTGTCACTTCTGACGCCAATTTATGGGGGTGAGACTCCATACATAACTCACAACTCACTTTTAGAACGAACACTGACATTTATTGAGACGAACACATAAACAAAAAATACAGATATAAACACTCTTCTCGTTGTTTAATTAGCTTAAAGCCTATAATTCAGGACGTCGTTGAAATATTTCTGAGATTTTCTTACGTCGTGTAAATATTCAATCTTATTTCACCGAAATATGTTCTGTTCTTTTTTAACAAAACCCTGCGTCGTAAAAACTCATTTCGTTCTCTTTACTTCTTCCGCATTTCCACTTCACACAGCTTCGTTAAGGCTCGTTTCCTTTTTAATCTCGAAGCGGAAAATACGGGGACACTCAGTCTGATGCAAGTGTTGCTTGCGAAATCTCCACATATATATATATATATCAGGGTTGGGTTTTTGACGTCCAAAACTGGTTTTTGACGTGAGAAGCGTCAAAAACTGGTTTAAACTGTCATAAACTGGTTTAAACTGTCAAAAACTGGTTTAAACCGTCGAAAACTGCCAAATACATATAACACACTAAAACATTTTAACAATAGATAAACATTAAATAAGTCAATGATTTATGTGATCTTTCATTGAAATTTAATAATTTAAAAAATATATTATTTGCAATAAAATATTTTTTGATTTTTCAACCAGAAGAAAATAATTTTGTACAATTAAATAATCCGGATCAATTTTACCCCGCAGCATGCTGCAGCACACCACATGTTTAGCACATTTATTTACACCCAAAAGATTTTTGAGTTTAGAGTGTATGAAGCGTTAGAAAATAGTCTGTCACTTAATTGATGCTGAGCTAGTAGGACTTGATAGCAAAAGCATTGCTAGATGAGCAAGTTTTTGAAGCAGGCTCAAAAAGCTGTTGCATTTAGTGATATCTTTCCACCAAACAATGGAGTCCTCCCTATAGCACTGAAATAGGAAGACTGGAAAGGGGATTCTTCAGCTTCATACACAATCAATATGGGTAAGTATCCATAAACTCTCTCCGTAGCTCAAGCGCGAGCTGAATCAACTGATACAGCAGTCAACCCTTGCCCCTGATGGTTGGGATGCAAAGTATAAGCCTAACAATGGTATGGTTTCATGATTTGATCCCTTCTATTATGCACTTTTTCAATATGGGCTTACAGGAATTTTCTTTTAGATGACCGAGCCAATTTTGTTCAGTTTTAAAATGCATGTTTTAAAAAGATTTGGACTTTTAAGCTTTTTTTTTTTTTTTAAATTACTTCTCTTATTTTGTAAATGTTTAAAATTAATAATCCAATTTCAATTTTGAATGGAATGGTTATTGCCTAGACTAGAATAACATTGATGCACATTATCTTGTTATACCGGGTGTCCCAAAAAGGACTGACTGATTTTAAAATTCAATAACTTGCAAACGGTGACAGATATTTAAAAAATTCTTGCAGGAGAGTTATGCATAAGGTCAAAAGTTTTTTTACAGTGATTTTCGATTTTAGTTCGAATTACAAACAATAGATGGCGCTGCGATCAATAGACGCTGAATTCAGGCTCGATTTTTGGTACTTCGTGGCCCGGATAATACATTTCCATCTCCTTTTTCAGCATGGAACAAGAGAAAGGACCAGAAATCGAGCCTGTATTTAGCGACTATTGCTTACAGCGCCATCTATTGTTTGTAATTCGAACTAAAATCGAAAATCACTGTAATAAAACTTTTGACCTTATGTATAACCCTCCTGCAAGAATTTTTTAAATATCTGTCACCGTTTGCAAGTTATTGAATTTTAAAATCAGTCAGTCCTTTTTGGGACACCCGGTATATACAAAAAAAATCTACACTTTCTAAGTTTTTTCCCCCATAAAAAAAGCTAGCTAATGCTTTAAGCTCTCAAAAGTAAGCGAAATTAAAACGATTTTAAGTAAGAGAAAAAATGTACAGCTCAGGTGAGCTTAATGTCTACTTTAAAAAGGGAAAAAAAAAAAAAAAAAAAAAAAAAAAAACACAATTTTACAAAAAAAAAAAAAAAATTACCCCGTTAAAAAGTTGTACTTAACAATAATACTTTACTATGTACTAATTACTGATATACAGTAAGAGTGAATTTAAAATATTACATGTAATGTTGTCATGTGTGACATTAAATTTGAATTTTTACAGATCAATTTAGTATTTGAGGTTTTTGACATGATGGTTTAAACTATGGTTTAAACCCGACATAAACTGACACATGTCAAAAACCTGCCAACCCTGTAATTATTACTAATACTATATACTAATTATACAATTACTGTAATAGTGAATTTTAAATATTACATCTAATGTGTGACATTTAATGTGAAATTTTACAGATCACTGTAAGTATTTGAGGTTTTTGACGAGGTTTTTGACAAGGGGTTTTTGACATGACGGTTTAAACCGCAGTTTAAACTGTCAAAAACTGACATGTGTCAAAAACCTGCCAACCCTGATATATATATATGTACACAAATCTGTAGATCATGTTCAGGACTGCACAAAAAAATTCGGATATATTTCCGACTATTGATAGTTATTGCTTAAATTGGGTTTTCAAATGTGTTACGCATTTTCCAAATTGTTTATTTAGGCATCATATTTTCCCTCTATTAAACAGTGAAGTTTTGTTATAGTATTCTGAATGCGTTGGAAATGTTTTATAATCTGTGCTTGAAGCATGATTTTTCGTTCGTGTTCTGTTTTTGGGTCTCCGTTTAATTGTGACAAAATGTGAAGGAAAAAAAATTTTAAAATATCATTAACTTTACTCCTGATAATTGGAGCAGTCGCTTTATCGGGACAAATCGTGCTGAACGGGAATCTGCTGTACTTCTTTCACTTGTTTAAAGTTTATGCGAGTCAATTGTTGAATACTGCTCATCTATTAGGAATAGGAATGCAAAAAACCGAAGATTTTGGACAGTTTATTCAATTTACAAAAATATTGCGTTGTAATAATGTTATTTTCATCGATGGAAGCGTTGCGTCTTTCAATATGTTTAAGGTTTGATGAGTATTTTTTTTCATTCTGTCTACGGGATTGCTGCTAATTGTTCAACAAAAGTCTCGTCAGATTTGCTTTGATATTTGCAAAAGTATCTTCAAACATAGTACAAAACAATACTATTTTGAGAAAAGTTTTTTGTCGTTTTTGGAGAATTCGGCAAAGCCTTTAATGTGAAATCTTATCGAAAAATCTCCAAACAGTCTCAATAAAGTATCTAGTAAAATAATTTTGTTTGTTTGTTTTTCTTCAAAACAGTTTTTCCCCTTTCTTCTCGAAAAATGGAGCTTTGTTGCATTAAATAGTTCTGCATTGTATCCACGATATACTTTAATTTTTCTATAATCGAGAGAAAAATACATTTATATGCATCATTTTCGGCAAAGAACACTTCACAATTCTCTTTAACATCGTAATTTCGTCTCGACGTGCATATTTTAATCTTTCTCAATATTTAATTAGGTACTTCAGATGAAAGTCTTTCTTCTTCGTTTTTCACGATACTGATTAGCTGATTCTGATAGGCCTTATGTATTTTCAGACGGTGTGGTGGCACAAAATCACGTTTTGACTTGAAAAGAACCTCGAAAATAGCATCTTCCATTCAGGGCTTTTATTATTAGAAGTGTCTATAAAATTTGCCTTAATTTTGTTATGATTGACATTCTATTCATACTGACATTTTATTTATTTACAAACATACATTCGAGATTGATATGGAAAAGTATTTATTTTGTGTTATCCGTCTTTCAGTTAGGTGAAATGTGATTTGTAAATAAATATGTAGACTGTTTTGACATGAGTTTTTTTTTTTTTTTTTTTTTCATTCCACAAATTGTTCAAAAGGACTATGCGCTGACAAAAGTCATAGCACGAAAATCAAGAGATCAACGCAATAGAAGACATAATATCACTTAGAATGCAAACTGTAACCAGGAATTTCCAATTAATATATGCTCCGTAAGCCGCAAATAATTATATGAAAATGAATTAAGTGATAAGCCACATCATCCGTGACGTAGCAAAATTTTCTATGAATATGAGACTTGCATGAATACAAAAGTATGTTATTTAAATTTATTATTAAACGAACATCATTAAATTTGAAGGATTTTTTATTGTTGTTGTTCGGTTTATAGTTAAACGCTTTTCATTTCTCCGAGTAGAAGCTTATTATAGAATAAATGAATTGGTAGTTTGATGATGAAATGAATTGGGATTTTTCGTCTTTTAATGGAAAGACAAAGCGGAAGTGAACAGAACTGCTACTAAATCAAACTCTTGTGCATGTTTCTTTCATGTTGGAAAAAATTAAAGTTTAATAAGTTGCAAAATATGCATAATAGTTTAAGAAATGTGTCATAATTTATGCTTAAAATATAATTTTCTTCCTTATTAAAATTGTTTTTGGATTAGAAATGCATTAGAAGCATTACGCATTAAGTCAGAGAAATACGCTAATCTCTGATGTCATTCTGGCAAGCATTCAAAACTAGAACTTATTCAAAACTGCAAAGCAATATTTGTTTTCGTTTTCTTTTGTGATGCATATGCATATCCACATGCGGATTCAGAAAAAAAGCAATAACAAAACCAACTAGAACGACGTATTACGTATGCGAAAATAAATACTAACAAGATTATGGATGTGATTCCTAATAAAAATTTGCTTTTGGGCTGTAAGCACTTAAGAAAAACACAGTGGAATTATTTTCAAACTAAATTTGATCCCAAATATATTTTCTGATTTTGCAAATGTGGGGAAACTTGCAATACGAAATTTAGCGTCTTGCGCATCAATGACATCACAACTGAAATTGTTTTGGCAGCGACTCAAGTAGTCATTTTGAGATAAACTGAACAGTTACTGATTGGAAAATCGGCAAAAATTATATCACTTTGACACGGATATTTTTCTCCTTCTTCAATGGAATCTAAACTTAACGTCATTTCCGTTGTCGCAAAATTTACATATGTATATATACATACCATACGTACGTATTCATATTCTTCATTTAAAAAAATATTTTAACGGGCAATAGATTATTAATAAATAAATACATCTACAAATTTAACGTCACGTTTGCCATCTACAACAACTTTGTATGTGAACATTCGCACTCTTGACTTGAGGCTCTAATCTCGGTACGGGCAAGTAAAAAGTCCTGAAATTTATGTCTTTTAAATACATTTGAAGTAAAATGTTTAGTTTTATCAAAGAATATTATGGTTTATTTTTTAATATGACGTCATTTTCACACTCTCACTCTCTCTCACACACACACATCCATTGCGTCTCAAATTCAGTGAATGAAAAAATAGTGGAATGTAACAGTTTTTTTGTTTGAAAATGAGTGTTTTTTTTAAACGCGACGTCATTTTCTATTTATTTTTCAGCAAGTCATTTTGAATTGGAAATAGTAAAGAATCGGTAATGATGTGGTTAAACTTTAACTGATGTTACCGGTCTCACAGACCGCTGCTTTTTTCAATTTTTACTTTCTTCTATCTTTACAAGAAGAAAGTATTGGTTTCATGAAAATTTTCGAATTCCAGTTTTCGACGGATTTACACGTTTTATGGTTCAGATATTCCAAAAAACATGTTTTTACAAAATGTCTGTCTGTGAGTCTGTCTGTCTGTCTGTCCGTCTGTCTGTCTGTATGTGACACAAATTTTGTGGGCGCTCTATCTCAAGAACTAATGCACGGAATTTAATAAAAATTTATATTCAGGTAGTCCCTGATATAGATTGGTGCTGATTAGTTTTTGGTGTAAATCGCCCTGAAGGTGGCGCTGATATGTAGCATTTTGCAGGATTTCAGCAAAAGCTCTATATCAAGAACTAATGAACGGATTTTTATAAAACTTCAGATTCCGTTAGTCTTTGACATGAATGGATGCTGTTTACGTTTTGGTGTAAATCGCCCAACAGGCGGCGCTGCTATGCTGTATTTTGCAGGATTTACACTATTTTCGCAGTAGCTCTATCTCAAGAACTAATGCACACATTTTCATAAAATTTCGGATTTAGTTAGTCCTTCATATGAAATGATGCTGACTACGTGTTGGTGTAAATCGCCCAATATGTGGCGCTGCTGTGCAGCATTTTGAACTATTTCCTCAATAGCTCTATCTCAAGAACTAATGCACGAATTTTCATCAAACTTCAGATTTAAGTATAACGTGATTAATATTGCTGCTGATTATGTGTTGTTGCAAATCTCTCAACAGGTGGTGCATCTATGCTGCATTTGTCATGATTTGCGCAATACCTCTATCTCAAGAACTAAAGCACGAATTTTCCCCAAACTTCATCTTCAGTTAGACGTTGGCATAAGTTGGTGATAATTAGGTTCTGGTGTAAATAACCCAATAGGTGCCGCTGCTATGCTGCATTTTGCTGGATTTACATGATTTCAGCGACAGTAATATCTCGAGAAATAATGCACGGAATTTCATATTTTTAGAATTCTCATGATGAACATTTAATTTGGCACCGAGATAGTGAATTTTGAAGTATTGACATGTATGAGATAGAAGAAAGTTTTGTGATGGCCACAACATACTAGTTTTAGTTTAACTTGTAACTTTCAGTTTAACTTCAAACTCTACAGAAATTTTGTTTCGTTTTGAAATTTAGTACTATCACTAGAGATTTTTGAATAGATGTATTTTAATTATAATAGTCCTGTACAAAAAGTTTTGCACAAAAACACCATCCTATGAGTTAATCGCGCCTTTTATTCATCTTTCGATGGAACGGTCTCACAGACCGCTTCACAGTAGTTATGTGACAATTTCTATCACATCAGTTAAAGGTTAATTCCCATTATTTCCCTTTTCTCTCTCTAACAATGTAAATAATCCAAATGCCAATATTTTGAAGAAATTTCTTAAGAAACTTATTAAATTAAACATAAAAAAAAAAAAAATGCTTAGTGTGGGCTCAACAAATGAACAGTTTTCAATTAAATATATATTAAAATGGGTGCAGTAGGAAGTCCAGGGCAAATGATGAAAAACCTGGATTATGTTTTAAATATAGATTAATGGGGATGATTAAGCGTTCGAATTAATTATTAGTGCCGTTATCAAAAATAGCATTTTAATTATTTTAGATAGAATATTTCACATATGTATAACACTCAATTCTAAAAAATTAAATGTGGCGATATGAGTAAATTTATGAGATAACGCAGGGTTCGGGGGAGTAGAATTTTATCGAAATAATAAATTGTTTTAATAGTTGTTTTATTGGGGGAAAAAATTCTGGATATCAGTGTATATGTCACCTTATTTCGCGTTAAGAGTTAAATAAGTTATTAAGAGTTAAATCCTCTGAAACTACCTATAATTTTAACATGCAAGAAATTAAACTACTGGCTGATAGCTTTAAATATTTAAAAAAAGCAATTTATCAAATTACAACGACCATTTCGAAAATGATTTTTTCGAAGACTAAAATTTAAGACATAAAAAATTGCACGGAGTTGATCATACATTACGTACGCCATGAATTAAACATTAATAGTGTTATTACAAGTAAAAATTCCAAGCGCCAAAAATCGCCTGCGACTCGTACGTATTATCCACCTGAAACTTATGTATTATCCAAGCATTTCATTGGCTGTTCGGGAAAACGCTTTACCATCGTCATATTTCCAAGAAATCTGACGACTCGTTTTAAATGAAATTTCATTCTTAAACTTCTAAACATCCCACAATATTACTTTCTACACCGTCGTATAGAGAAAAAAATGTACTTTTAAATGCAATTTGTTTGAAAGCTGTGTCTCAATTTGTTTCTGAGTTATTAATTTTTTTTTTGTAGTTTATTATTATTTTTTTGTCATAGTGGCAACAGAAGGTATCCATCTCTGTTGAAAGTGAAGGGAAATACAGATTACTGTATAGACCCATCTGAAAACGAATAAAATGCGGATTAAACCAATAAAAACCTTCAGATATGCTTTTGATTTCAAATCCTGACGAGAACAATAACCATTTTTCCAAATGGTTAATAATATGAAATCGAAATAAAAGTGAGTTTAGAACTTGACACTGAGACTCGTGATCCGCAAACTTCAGTTAATATTTATATTGCTTCTTTATGTAGATAATTGTTATTTATATTGCTTCTTTATGTAGATAATTGTTTTGAAAGATATCAAACACTCAAGACCAGGGTTCTTTGATATATATCAATGGATATATATCGTGATATATATCCGATATTTATTTTCAAAATATCAAGATTTTTGATATTTTCGATATTTTCACATACTTAGTATTTATTTTCAAAATATCAAGATGTTTGATATTTTCTACATTTGACATTTATTTTCAAAATATCACTGTGCAAGATATTTTTTATATTTTCGGTCAAAGTAAGTGTAAACAAAATTTTCAACTGTTATTGACTGTGTCATTCTGTAGATACAGAACTTTTGTCTCTGGCAGGGATGTTTTAGTTAACCTTTAACTGATGTCGCAGAAATTGTCACATAACTAATGTGAAGCGGTCTGTGAGACCACTTCATCGAAAGATGAATAAAAGCCGCGATTAACTCATGGGATGTTGTTCTTGTACTAAACTTTTTGTACAGGAGTGTTATGTTATAATTAATATTCACCTATTCAAAAGTCTCTGATGTTAGTACTAATGTTCCAAACGAAACAAAATTTCAGTAGTGTTTGTAGATAAACTGAAATTTGCAAGTTAAACTATGAAAATTGAAAAAAGCTCCGGTCTGTGAGACCGGTAACATCAATTAAAGGATAAAGAAAAAAATTAATATATTTTTCAAGTTCTAAATTTGAAGTTTTTATTTTTAAAAGTAGAACTAATAATTATGTGCCATAATTAATTCAAAACAGCCATTGTTGCCAACCAACCACAATTGAAAGATAAAATGTCTAATTTAAATAATCAGTTATATACAGTTTTATTAGAAAATAATCTTTTCTGTTTTGGTTCAGTTCAATTTAAACTGTACAAGACGTTAGAGAATACAAAATAAGAAAAACTTACATTTATATTAAAAATTTCAATTAAAAAAAGTTATTCTGTTTTTAAACAAAATAAAGACTTAATATTTAATATTTCAAATTTTGTTTTATAAATTTTTGTTTTTTTTTATATATACTTGATACTGAATCCTATCGTTAATTTTTTTGTAAGTGAAAAAGCAAATTCTTTCTGTTTTCAATTAGTTGATCTTCAATTTTGTTCTAAATGAAAAAGAAAAAATGCATTTTTAGAATAATGATTAAGTTTTCATGTTAAGTGCCAATATATTTTAGTTTCTAATTTATATTATGCTTGAAAATATTTATTATCAACAGTAAGTGCTATTTTGAAATGTCGGATTATATCAAAATATCGGATATTTTTGATATTTTCGAAAATATCGTAATATTTACGAACCTTGCTCAAGGCAGCTAAAATAAGTTTCTGGGGTGTAGTTCACATGTAACTGGCGAGTTCAAAAAAGTCTTCATTTTAATGGGGAGGGCTCTTGAACCTGACAAACCTCATCCATACCTTACTTACACTTCTGCAGAGCGTAGAAAAAGATTATTTAAAGAGCTAGCATAATGGTGTTTAGCGCAATTCAGTTTGTACTGCCTAACGGGAATGGTGCCAATTTTACTAGCTATTAATTCGAGATTTAAAGTGCATTGATTATTCACTTAATTTAGTGCAAATGAGCTAATTAGTCCTTGTCAAAGTACTTAACAGTTCATCAGATGAATGGATAATTTGTTCTGATACTTTAAAAGTCATTCACAGCAGAAAATGCAAATAAATTAGAAAAAGAGTTACTACTGAAAGTTTCATAATTGTCCTTTTTTGCAATTATTTTTAAAAATTAGAACCGATTTCCATTAAGCATATTTTTGTTCATTCGTATTTTACTACATATTTGAACTCTGAATTTCGAGCTTTGACCATCACGCCATTATCCTCTACAAATTTAGTGCATTTTGTTTAGTGCTTGGCCTATTTTAGATCTTAATAAAAATCGAAATCTTAGTTTAAAGAACTTTTCAGAATCGAATGGTTCATTCGAATGCTTAGGCTAATGTCAGACGAACGTCTTTTTGCACGATTTTTTCCTTACGTATTATCCCTACACAATGCTACCGGTATTGTGTAGGGATAACACGCAAGGAAAAAAGCGTGCAAAAAGACATCCGTCTGACATTAGCCTTAGCACTCCAGTGTTGTTAGCAAACAGATCTACGCCCAGGATTCGTTCAAACTGTAGATGGGGGACGACAATATAACATTTTAATATAGAACTTAATTATAAATTAATAAATTAATTTAAGGGATTTTCCTGTTAGTAGTCGACCGCAGGTGATAAATCGCTTAATAGTTTTTTTGGTTTACAACTGTATACGAGTTATAACAACAACGGATCTACGGAACTACGCCAAATTGATAATACCTTCGCAGGTATCACCGGTTCGCACTCAACGTTTACGGCTTGTGCGACTGTAATTTTAGGACTTTTTCTATCTGACCAATTGTCTGACATTCTTAAAGGTTCAAACATTGTAAAAAACATATAAAAGCAATAAACATATAAAATAACAATAATAATTTTTTTCGTTATTACAAACTTTTTTGATCTTCCTAACACATTGTTGACCGGTCACGAGTTAACTCGTGTTGGAACTTGCATTATGTGTTTCGATTTATGAAATACAGGGGCAATATAGAATACTGCTAAAGCTTTGTTCATCGGTGTTTAGTCGTGTCTACGTCTTTATAAAGAAAAAACTTTTCTAGGTATTTATATTTTGTTTACAATTTTAGTAGTGCAAAAATTTCAACTATAATAGAACGGGACGGTGAAGAAAATTTTAATGAATTATACTCAGATGCTTTATCAAAAAATAGTCACTGGTGTGGGGAAAAAAAAATCCAACTTGAACGTGTAGAGGACTCTTTAAAAGGAAAGCGTATCGAAACAAAATATATTTGCAAAATTTGTTCTGTACCATTCATTACAGGTAGATATTGCTATACCGATTATCATACCGAAAAGAAATTCTAAAAGTTATATGAAACATATGTCCAAATTATCATTTATATTCATTATTTTTATTGAAGTTTATTTAGATTACTTTACTAGCGCATTCAATTTCGAAATAATAGCCGGTGACATGAGATATGTTCTGTTTAAAATTGCCAGTCAACAATTTGTTAAGAAATTTAGAGAAACAGCTGAGAGAAGATAAAATTCAGTAGAGTAGCAATGAAGAATCCGACCATTGTAAGGTGCATCTTTTACACTGCTACATATATTATAAAATAAAATCTCTTTCATATAAATTTTTGCATTTGTGGTGGTGTCCTTAACTTGAAAAATATGATGTTCCTTTTTGAGAGTGAGAACAGACGGGAAAATTGCATTACTTTAATTGAGGATAGTGTTTGGAGTTGAAAAGCATAGAACTTAGCTTTCATCTACAGCTGTTCATTTCCCATACTTGACAATAATGCACTACTTATGTTGGACGTTCTTTTTGTACTCCATGAAATACGGAGTACATTGAAAGTTGGGAGGGAATGTCATATCATCCATCTTCCGATAACTACTTTGTTAGATTGATTGTGACATCATCTGCTGTATGCATTATTCCAGCTTTAATCGATAACAGACAACCAATTATGAGAATTCCTTAAGTCTTCAAAACTATTTTCAGATAAGAAAATGCTGCATTGGACGTAAATATGATCAAAATTTGGGAAGGGGGGGGGGGGGGGTTCTGAAAGAAAATTAAAATCTGTTAATATATAGATAGATAATACTGATATTTGATGTTCTCAATCTCGAAAGCTGGAGATTGTAATATATATGTCGCAGGCTAATTGAGAAATCCGGCTCTTTGCAAAGAGCCGGGCTAATTGGAGAATCATCTCCAAATAGCCTGATATTTTTCAGGCTTATTGCGAAAAGCCTAAAGAACGTTAGGCTAATTGGAATAAGGCGATTCATTTCTCAAACAGGCTAAAATTTTTAGGCTCATTGCAAAGAGCCTAGATTGCATTAGGCTAATTGAAAAATTGCTTCAATTCCATTTAACCATAACCCGATCCGAGCAAGACAAAATAATTTCCGTTCAAACGCAATCCGGCTAGAACATAAAAATTCCACCTGAATTCAACCCGAAACCCGATGTGAATCCGAAAAAAAAATCCATCGAACCGTAACCCGATCTGATGAAGACAAAATAATTTCCGTCTACACGCACTGACCAGAACCTGAAAATTCCAATTAAAGTCTGCCCTAAACCCAATCCGAACCAGACAAAAAAGAAAACACTATTCAACCGTAACCCGATATTTGCAAGATAAAATATTTTCCGCCGAAACGCGACACGACCAGAACCTGAAAATCTCATTTGAATTCAATCTTAAACTCGATCCGAATAACAACAACAAAAATTCCACCGAACCGTAACCCGATCCGAAAAAAACAAAAGGATTTCCTTCGACACGCACCGGCCAGAATCTGAAAATTCCAACTGAAGCGTACCCTAAACCGACAAATTTCAACCAGAACCCGAAATCCTTCAACCCAAATACTAATTGAAAGGAAATTAAATCATCTTTTAATGCAATTGCGAAAAGTATTCTACAATTACATTACAAGTACTATTTTTTTTTTCTTTTACATTTAAAAATGTAAATGTTATATGTTAAGTTTGAATAAAATCTGCAAATGAGGCAGATTTTAATGTTTTTCCAGAATTATACGCTGAGTAGATCGTTACTAATAATAAACGGTCAAGTGCGAGCATTACTCGCGCACAGAGGGTTCCGTAGAATAAATATATCAATTTGTAATTGTATTATAAAAAATAAAAATAAAAGTTGCTAAAAGAATACTAAGACTTTGTAAAAAAACTATACAAGGTAGGGTTGGGTATAACTTTATATATTAGAAAAGTGTATATGGGTATACCATGAAAGTTCAAAGAGATATGGATCCTAAATAATATCAAATATAGCTATTCGTATAACTCTTTTTTTTAATATTATCCTAATATGTTTATGATGAACTTAATTCTGTACTGACAAGAAAAGCAGTAAATAGTTAAACTTCATTTGGCATTTCATGAATCCAAATTCAGCGTAGTAATAACCTTTATTTCTACAGTGTAGCTAAAACAAAACCTTTGTTCAAAGTTTAAATTTGGCATTGTGCTAAGCGCGCTTCGAATTGAGGTCTCAAAGTTGCAACGCCGTCTTGGTCAGTGCCGCATTTTTCCAGATAGGTGTTTAATTAACTTTTAAAGTCACTCGAGGCGTATTGAGAGATACAATCAATGCAAACTATCGCGAATCCCACAGTATTTATGCGATTCATTCTAATTAAACCTTTCGAGGGCGATGCCCTTAAAAAACGGGCGCCTAATTTTAATTCCAAAACAAACGGCACGAAGAATATTTAATTAAAATTTTCCTTTTATCATGTACGTGAAAACAAGCAAGTTCGCATTTTCTAATAAATTCGTTTATAAATTCTGGTGTCAGTTCATTATTTCATCATTTATAAATAGAATTACTCCGTGCCGGAAAGGATTAAGTGGTCGCAGGACTCTTAAAGCTTCAAAATTTAAGAAATTTTAATTTTTTTTAGATGTTAAACTCCTATCTTTTCTGAATATTTTGATATAATTGTTTCCTTGAAATTCCCATTAGCACAGAAGTTTTGGCTTTTAGAATTATACCCGCTCAATAGCTGAAGCGGCGTTTCCGAAACTTTAAAGTCATTATTTTCCAAATGGCGTTTTTTGGGCATAACGCGCAGGATACCTCAAAAACTTTTGAATATTTTTTCATGTAATTTTCAAAACATATATTTCATGTTAGTCTGTATAAATTGAACCTAAAATTTCCTTTTTATTGTTCAAAAAAATATTTTTTTAGGTGATTTTACTGTTGAAATTTTCAAAATTTTGTATTAGCTAAATGCAACATTGCATTAAAAATATAAAAATGCTTTAAATACAAATTTATTTAAGTTCAGGGAAATTGTTACAATCTGAAGTATAAGTAAGCACCAAAATTTTCATTCTTGTTGAAATATTTATTTTGTAATCCTGCGCGTAAACTGTTAAGGCAATTTTTTGTTCGACAAATGTCTAACAGTTTCGAGCCCCCTATAAATACTAATTCTGTATCTTGTAATTTTTTAAATACATGAAACGAAAGAACATACTTATATCTTTCATCCCAATTAAAATTGTGTTTTAAAATCATATACATTTTAAGACATTAAATGTTGAAAATGGTCTTTTTTTCATTTTTTAGAGTCCCGAGACCCCTTAAATTAGCATGTTTTTAACAATTTGACATTTATTGCTTTTATACTGTTACTGGGATACATTACACATATGTATCATTAAAAGTTGTTAACTAGGCATGGAGTACGCCGCCCCTGTCCTTGTGTATGTCCAAACTGACCGTACCTTTAAGGGTTAATATCTCGGCTAATTACCGATGATTTTTTTTCGAAAATCATTATCAACAATGCTTTTATTCTTCTGCAACGATAGGTATATTCAGCGATGCTCAAAAATTTTTCTGAATGCCCATAAATCGAAATTTGTGTATAACAGAAAAATGCTAATTACTCAAAAACTATGTGACCTAGGGTAATCGCTATAATTTTTCGGCAAGGTTTATGTTAACGTCTACTAGCTCTAATTTTTTCATAATTTTAGTTTCAGTAGATTCGGAATTATATGGGGGGGGGGGGACATATTTTTGAGCTACATTTTCAACAGTATCTTTGAAAATATAATACCTAAAATTAAAAGGAATGTATTTTTGAGTTCAGCGTTACAAAAGCTTTCACAGTATACCCCACATGGTATACAAAGAAAAGATTTTTTTTTTCAAGTAGCATAATTAGCTCCTACTTTTTTATTAAATATATTTATGAATGTTTATGAATCTGAAAATATGTGGGTCAATGGTCTTTATTACTTCCCCGAATTTGAACTTTCCACGTTCCATAGTTTACGAGTAAAAAGGCTGTGACAGACAGACAGACGGAAAGACACAGGAGTGATCTTATAATGGTTCCGTTTTTACTTTTTAAGTACGGAACCCTAAAAATTATCATAAAAAAATATATATGAAAATTTTTATATTAATTAAATTTGCAGATGTGGCAGATTTTTAGTTTTTTTTCATATAATTATGCAGAGAAGATAATTTGCTAATGATAATGATTATAAAAACTATATATGAAATTTTTTATGTTACATAAATCTGTAGATGAGTCAGATTTTGAATGTTTTCGCAGCATTGAGCAGGGAAGATGTGTAGATAATGAAAATAATTATAAAAATGTACATGAAAATTTCTGCAACAATGACGTCTGCAGATGAGGCAAATTTTATGTTTTTCCAGCATTACGTAGAGAAGATAGGTTGCTAATGAAAACAATTTGAAAACTATATAAGATAATTTCTGTAATAATGAAATCTGCAGATGAGGCAGATTTTTAGTTTTTTCCCTGATTTGCTTAAAAACATAAGTTGCTAATGAAGATGATTATGAAAAATGTATGAGAATTTTTGTGTATTATTTAAATCTTCAGATGATGCAAAATTTTATTAAATTCCAAGCATTACGCTGAGAAGATGGGTTGCTAATGAAAATAATTATAAAAAATGTATAATGAAAATTTCAACAACAGTAATATCTGCAGGTGATGCAGATTTTTAATGTTTTTTCACCATTACGGAGAGAAGGCCGATTGCTAATGGAAATAATTAGGAAAAAATGCATAAGAACACTTCAGCAATGGGTTGATGAATCAAAATAATATAAAAAATAAGTAAGGAAGGTGCTGTAACAATGACATCTGCAGATGACGAAAATTTTTAATATTTTTCCAATAGTCGATTGGTTGCTGAATAAATTTGACTTTTAAAAAAAGAAAGAAAAAGAAAACAGCTTTATTGACAGATTTAACTTATGCAACTGGTTGATAACTAAGGTTAATAAACACTTTTCGTATTGGCAAAAAATGATTCCCCCATCCTCACCCTTCCGTAAAGATTTAAAAAATTGTGCAGTGAAAACAACGACTAAGAGTCTAAGTATAATTTCAAAGGGTCTGACTTCAAATTAAATTTTCAGGTCTGTCGAGTTGCGTTTCGACGGACATTATTTTGTCTTGCTCAGATCAGCGTTACTGTTGGATGGAATTTTATTTTTTTCGGTTCGGTTCGGGTTTAAAATAGACTTCAATTGAAATTTTCAGGTTCTGGTCAGTGCACGTCGAGGCCAAATATTTTGTCTTTCTCTGATCTGGTTACGGTTCGATAAATTTTTTGGGGTTCTAATTCTGCTTTCGGGTTGATTTCAAATGGAACTTCCAGGCTCTGGTCGGGTTGCGTTTTGACGGAAATTATTTTGTCTTGCATAGATCGGGTTACAATTGGATATAATTTTTTCTCTATCGTGTTCGGATCGGTTTTAGGGCAGACTTCAATTGAAAATTTCAGGTTCTAGTCGGTGCGTGTCGACGTAAATTATTTTGTCATTCTCGGACGATTTGATGGATTTTTTACGGGTTCTGATCGGTTTCCGGTTGACTTAAAATGAAATTTTCAGGTTTGTCGAATTGCGTTTCGACGGAAATTATCTTGTTTTGTGCACAGATCGTGTTATGGTTGGATGGAATTTTATTTTTTTCGGGTACGGTTCAGGTTTAAGGTGGACTTTAATTGCAATCTTCAGATTCTGTTAGGTACGTGTCGACGGAAATTATTTTGTCTTTCTCGGATCGGGATACGGTTCGGTAAATTTTTTGGGGGGGTTCGAATCAGTTTTCGGGTTGACTTCAAATGGAACTTCCAGATTCTGGTCGGGTTGCGCTTAGACGGAAATTATTTTGTCTTGCATAGATAGGGTTGCAGTTGGATATAATTTTTTTTCTGTCGTGTTCGGATCGGTTTTAGGGCAGACTTCAATTGGATTTTTCAGGTTCTAGTCGGTGCGTGTCGACGGAAATTATTTTGTCTTTCTCAGACCGAGTTACGATTTGATGGATTATTTTCGGGTTCGGATCTGGTTTCGGATTGACTTCCAGGTTCTGGTCGGTGCGTGTCAAAGGAAATTATTTTGTCTTTTTGGATCGGGTTACGGTTCGGTGGAATTTTTTTTCGGGTTCGGATATGGTTTCAGGTTGAACTCAAATGGAATTTTCGGATTCTGGTCGGGTTGTGTTACGGCGGAAAATATTTTATCTTGCAAAAATCGGGTAAAAGAAAATCCGGTTTTCAGTATTTTAGTCCACTATAGTGATTTTTGTCATCTTTCCAATGAAATTTATTCGGTACAGCGATTTTTGAATTTTTCGCTTTTTTTAAATATTTCTTTCCACCAAAAATGAAAAAATGAGGATAAAAAAAAAAAATCTAAAATATATATTTTTTAAATTGGTTATTAAAGAAAGTAAGGGGCTGGGATTTTTTTCTTAAATGTAAGGAGCTCTCCTGTAAATTTCATTAATCCCTTGATTAAATCCCAGCTGGAAGTATGGCAAATCGGTTCCTATAGAAATTTGAACGATGATGTTGAAAATTTGAATTTAATCGGGTCCTTCGCAGCGTACCTTTGAGATAAAAGTTATGCTTTTGTACAAGTAACGCGTTTTTGAAGTTGAAAAATAATGATTTGTATGTGCTGCCGAAGGCAGCGGCCCCCCAACCCTAGGTTCGTTTGGAACGATTTTCATCGAAAAATAAAAAAATCTCAATAGTTCAAGGTTTGTTTGGTTCGAGACAGGAGCGGGCATAAGCCAATCAGGTGTACGCTGCTAAGGGCAGTGGATCCCCCAATGCCAGGTTCGTTTTAAAAAATTGACCAGCGAAGCTCCATTAGCAAGAAGAATAAACTAACGTTCTTCCCGTTTAATTATTTTAGCGTTTACAAAATTCTCCGACCAATCCTTAAAATTCCCATGTTTATTAACACTTTTCAAAATTTTCATGCAGTCTTTACATACAACTCTACTTACATACATATAGGTAAGCTTTATCAGATCCTGATTATATGAATCTGATCTTGAAAATATAGCTTATTAAAAAGAAACTAGTTGGATGTGCCAATCCCAAGACTTTCTTCTATCTCATGTGTATTGATATTTCAAAAAGTTGTTACAATACAAATAATTCCTTTTTATTAGTTTAATTAGTATTTTTATTAGAATTATGCATAACTTCATACACTTTTCGATGGTACAGTATTGAAAATTGCCCAAAAATCGCTATTACAGCACCCCCTCCCGAATGAATTTTTCAATATTCAGGGTGAACCTTCTTGCCATGGTCAAAAGCAGACACACAAAATTTGGTTCAATTCTGTGCATAACTTCATACATTTTTCGATGGTACAATATTGAAAATGGCACAAAATTGCTATTACAGCGCCCCCTACCGGTGGAAATTTTCCAAATTCGGGAGGAGCTTCTTGCTATGGTCAAAAACAGACACAAAAAATTTGGCTCAATTCTATGCAGAACTTCATACACTTTTCGATGGTACAATATTCAAAATGCATAAAAATCGCTATTACAGCGCCCAATACCGGCGGATATTTTCCAAATTAATGGAGGACCTGCTTGCCATAGCCAAAAACTTAAAAAAAAAATTTGATTCAATTCTATGCATAACTTCATACGATTTTTGATGGTACAATGGCGACACACGGACAGACAAAAATTTTGTATAAACAGGTTTTTTGTGATCTCTGACCCCTAAAACGTGTAAATCCGTCGAAAACAGGAAGTCGAAAAAAAATTTCGATTACAATACTTTCTTCTATTGAAGATAGAAGAAAGTAAAACGTACATTACGGAAAAGTATGCATAGCCATACATTAAGAAAAAATAATAATGCATTTCTCGAAACGAGTGGGTGTTCTTTTTAATGTCTGTTAAAAACACTTTAGAGAATAATAAAAAAAAATTACCGAAAAACCCTTTAGCAGGGAATAATGGAGAGATTTTTTGAATTTGCAAGAATAGTTAATCTATTCTTCTTCAAAAACTTAAAAGCATACTTCAGATGTACTCTGAATTAATAATTTAGCTGGCGGTTCTGTTGTATGACGAACTTACATTTTATGAGAATAATTATTAATTATAATTAACTGTCTTTCTTCAATTTAAGCAAAAGAATCATGCTCTTAGCTTTTTACCGATACTTCAGTACTCATCCTTTTCGTTGCGTCAGGCTTTGATCTTTGTCGAAAGCTTTTGAATCGATAGTTCTTAATATATAATATTTAAAAGCAAAGCACTTTCTATAACACTTTATTTTTTTCAATGTGGATTAAGTGGGCCTTAACGAACTTTTTTGAAGATTGAAAAAATTAAGTGTGGTGCTCATCTATATTAATTTCCGTTTAAATCATTTTCTTTTTTCCTATTTAACTTTCTACTGCTTGAATTTGTATGACGAGTGCAGTAGAACCCGGGCAATACAAGCTGATTAAATCGAAGATTTGGATAAGTCGAACATTTTAGAGTTTGCTGTAAGTCACATGATTATACCTAGATTTTTACCTGCCTATAAGGAATTTAGGAGTAGTACTACAAAATCTGAATGTGCCAAAAACAGAGCCGAGCTTTGACTCAAGAGATCCCGTTCTGGGCAACGCAGACAGCAGGAGCCCTCCCCGATTAGAAACAAGAAGCACTGTTAGTCAGTGACTATATACTCTTTAATACTTGAAATATGAATATATTACAAATATCAAAATGTTAAATGTTATTAAAACAAAAATGATAAGAGAAGTATTAATAAATTTAAAAATACGTATATGCTTTTTGAAAAGTAGAAAGAAATACAAGGAAGAATTACTTATTCCCAATACTGTAGCAGTAATGCGTGTGAATAAATTATATATACATCATAATTTTTTTCCCTACCTTGTTGGCAAAATCATAGAATTACATATCAAAATCTGATTTTTAAGTTTTTCTAGCCTTTACTCGACATCAATATAATTAAAATACTATCCATATTATTGCATGATTAAAACGACATTACTTTTGGCGATTAAATGTAGAACTTACCCTTAATATATATATATATAACCATTAATTAAACATTACCGACCATCATCAAAAACTGCAATATTGTGAATGATTGACTACACGCCATAAACCAACAATATAGAGCTGCATGTGTAAAATAAAGTGCCGTATACCTAATTACAAGAATTAACATGGAAGAAAAAAAGAAGAATATGGATTCCGAAAAAATTGAAAAACTTATATATTGAATTACGTTTTCAAGAGTACAGAATTCAATGATATAAGCAAATCGGTTTTTTTCTGTGGGAAAAAAGCTATAAGCTGAAATTTTTTTTTCCCCCTGTACTCAAACAACCAATATAATCAAAATAATAGTTTCAAGATGAATACAGAACATTATCAAATGGCATGAAATGGAAAAAAACTACAACCCATTAAATATTTAATTTATAGCAATAGAAATCTTACAAAACATACCGTATTAATTCCCAGTAGATTTTCAAAATATATTCCCGCACATGGAATCCAAAAAGATATAAGATTAGGTGAATAAAACAGTTAAGTTAACACAGAAATTAAAAGCTATGGAATCAGTTAATTCATGTTGAAATATTGTGATAAATATAATTAATATAATATAAATAAAAAACAATTACATTATTTATAATACCTAAAAACAATTTTAAATTGTATAATAACAATTTTACAACATTGCCAACAACCAGCGTTAATTACCACCTAGTGTAAAAAATAAAAATTATGACTTTAATAGAGGCTATTTAAAAATTCAAAATGTATGGTGCTGCCATCTATTATTTTATTTTAAAAACTATTATGATTATACAAATGTCACAAGTAGAACCTAATACATGCTAATGAATTAAAATGTATCAACTGCATTCCTACACACATCCTAATATAAACAATACCATACTGTATTTCATTATTCAGAAATTTTTTTTAACTAAATTAAATGTTAATACAATATATTCCATTACCATACCATTAAATCTACACTGAGAAATTAAAAAACTTTTTTTACTTGATAATATATAGAATATAAGCTATATGCTATAAAATAAAATAAATTAACTATAATTAAGACTATTATAAAAATATAATAGTCTTAATAGTTAGCTTTACATATAAAAAATGAACAGGAAAGAAAGAAAAAAAAATAAATAATTAAATAAATTATAAAATAAATAAATAAAAATGGATGTTTATATAAGATTGTCAGATACTAAAATTTCAAATAACCTAAAGATCACATATATATGTGTGAATTATCCTTATATTAGTCATAAAAAAGCTAAATATATATATATAATACAAGATTATCACATGCGACTATTTTTATACTCTGTTTGCACCACTATTTAAAAAAATACATATTATAGTATATTTCTCTTGCAAATGTTGTCAAAGCATATGTAAAAGATTTTTGTTTTGAAAAGGTGGTGCGAAATAGAATTTAAAAAAATAAACAGTAGCCGGTGGCAGCACTGATAATAAAAAGGATTGCTGTTGTCACAGTGAAAGAGACGCTAACATACAGAAATAACTGAAAACGCGTAAAATAGTTTAAAATAAGTGATTTATTTGCAATCTCATGCTAGCAATAACAATGATTATATCATAAAAATCTAATTTTACAGCTTTTTAGTTCAATGTATAACATTATGATAAAAAACATTAATAATTGGGATATGAATTATTTTTAAAATATGGAGTTTTCCAAATAAAGTCCAAGAGGATAAAAATGCTGTTAATTCGGCGGACTCAAAATTATTGGGGATTGGCAAATATCTCATTTTCCACATCATGCAGAAATCAGTGTCTAACCAAATACTATATCACGAAAAAGATATGCCCTTGAAAATTTCTATTGCGGGTTGATGGGATTACTTTTAGCTGAACTGATTCATATATCGATATAATCAATTGAACAAAAAGATCAAAATGCAATAGGATAAAGTGACGATGCACAAATTACTGTAGAAAAGAAAATCACGAACGCCATCACGATTGAAAGGTTGGACAATACAAAAGTTTCTTTAATTCAAGAAATTTCTACAGCCTTAACTGCTATTGAAAAATTGGGTGAAAGTGGTATATAATAAATGTTCGCGCTGATTTTTGACCAATCTTAACAATTTGGCTAATCAGCACAAAAAATCTGTAATCAAATGAAAAGAAATATTAAGCAAAGAAATAATAAGCAAAATGGATTCGTCGTGAAACACTAATTTTTCGACTGATGTTAAAGTAAAGTGAAGGAGCAATGGATGTGTAAAGAGCAGTTTAACAGCAAAAAAAGAGGAAATTTTTTGTTACTTTACCTGGCCATACTTAGAATTTACCCATATATATATGGTGGGTGGTGAGTTGGAAATTTAGATGATTGATTATTTATTGTTAAAACAACGTAAAAGGGATATAAAAAATTAAAGAGTGTTAAAGAATTTTAAGTTTGAGAGTTTGGGGAATAAAAGAGAAGTGGAAAATTTGGGGATGTAAATGATTATTATTATTATATATATATATTTTTTTTGTCGTTACTACAAAGTAACATATAGGGAGGTTTTAAAAAATATATATAACTATTTTAAAAAGCGTATCGGTGGTTAAGGGTAGAGGTGGAGGGAGCGGCAAAGGGGGAAATGGGAATGTTGAAGGGGGGTGGAAGGGGTTGATGATTATTTATTGTTACAATAAAGTAAATAGAGCGAAAAAAAATGAATATTGAGTGCTAAGGGCAGGAAAAATTAGGAAAGACAATTTTCAGGGAAGGTGGGGGGGGGGGGGGGGAGTTCTATAAAGTTTTTTTTATAAAGCTTAAATCTGCCGAAAAACAGAAAATGTCCATATCGGAAAAAATAGAGTGCTGTAAATAGTACGTACTATACGATTGAACACGATAAGCAACGCAACATCGACCGTTGCGCAACATGAACCAGAGTGTTTGTTACCTGTGTGTGCACAAGGGGGGGGGGGGTGGAATCAGCTCTCGTAATTTGGCGATTTCAACCATTCCTTTCTTCGCCAAATAAAGAATTTTGTCACAATTGGCCCAATGGTGATCGGCAGCAAGGACCCAGTTAATAAAAAATTCTAAAACTCAAATTTACTTATGCTTCCTTTAAGATGACTTAAGATTTATAGATTTTGTAGCAAGATAATTTAATTTTTTTAAAAAAAAGAAGCATGTAATTTTAAGTCTAAATATATTTAATATGTGAAAATTCATAAGAAAATATTTCTAGTAATAACTTTTGGAATCACGTATACTTTAAAAGTATAATTTTTGATTTGACGAGTGGTGTGTGTTTGTAGGGGGCAGGGGGAGTTCTGTATGTATATGCGTAATAAGGCATACGCAATCAGAGTATGGGTTGGTGATCCTGCAGCCAAAACTTTATGATGTATTTTGTATAATGCAAACTGATTTTAGTAATTTTTCAAATAACTTTAATCGCTAAGGTAGTCAAACAAAAATAAAATAAAATAAAAAATCATATTTGATGAGATAAAAAAAAATACAATAGTGTATTTAAAAAAAAAAAAAAAAAAAAAAAAAATGTAAATATCATTTTTTCGGAAAGAGTGAAATGAAGGAAGGGATGCATTACTGGGGTTTTAGATGTTTACCTAAACAATTTATGTTATGTTTCAGTAATTTACCCAAGTGTAAAGTTATATTTGGAAGAATTGCTGATAAATTTATTGCACAAACAGAATTGACGTGAAAAAATTCCCAATGTATTATCGCAAGATATCTGATCTTGTCCTAACAGGAGACGGCTGTTGACTGTTGAGCTACATTTTTTGATTGATGTAGCGAAACTGGCTTTCTAGCATCTCATCTGAAACTTTATACTAGTCTCTTCAAGGTGTATATCTAATGCAGTCCAATGTTATAAGTAAAGCAGAATTACCTCTTCGACCAACACCAAGTATAAAGACAGTGCTGTTATGTAGATAAGATTAAAAAAACTTGTTATATTTTACAATTGGAGGTATTAAATTACTACACTGCTGTATGGATTTATGCATTTATCATATCTGAGAATTTTTTTCTCATTATACGTTTTTTTAACACTTTCTATTTTTATTTATTATTATAATTAACTATTAATTTTTTTGTATTTTTTAACACTATTCCTTTAACGTTGTCAACTGAAGTACTCCATTTCTGTAGAAAGTAAAAGGAAAATAGTAGAATATTATATCTTTTTGTTGTCATTTTCCCATAACAACTGAAAAAAGTCCTTCCGGCCAGTGCCGGGAGGAAGAGGTAGCTTTCATAATCCTTATTTTAAAAAAGCCAACTTATATCATGCAAAGACACGAAGCTCAATTTAGTGGAAACCGAATATAGGAGATTCAATACTAATTTTTATCAATATAATGAATGAGAATTTCGCGAAATTAGTCAGCTTTATCCAAGCTGCTTTTCTTTAAAGTAACTTATATTTGGCTGCCAAATTCAGCAAATTTCTTAAAGTGCCTGTCATTTTAAGACAACATGGTGGATGAGGCTAAGCAGTGAACTTGGTCGAGACCTTAGTAATTGCTGTGCACATGCTCACTCACATCGGAATCGGTTAATATATAGGAGTGCTGTCGCATGCAAAAAATCAGATTTTTCAAAATGTCACCCACAATAGAAATTGAAACTGCTATATCTGAGCCATTTTTTAAGGTAAAGACAAACAAAAAATGCTCCTGAATCCTTATATCAAGATCAAATACTTAAGAAAGAAACCTTTTTCAATTTCTAATTTTTTTGCACCTCACTTTAAATATACATATATATTTTTTAATTTAATGGCCGCCATTTTGAAACAAGATGGCTGATGAATCTGGCCAGCGAACTTGGTCGAGGTGTTGATGTATACTATCCACATGCCTTTTTACATCGAAATAGGCGAATACGTGTGTTATCGCGTGACAAATACAAGATCGTTTCAAAATGTTAGCCATGCTAGAAATTCAAAGTGCTATAAATCAACCATTTTTTAAGATATCAACAAAAGAACAAATTTTCAGAAACAAAAACTGCTCCGGAATCTTTGTATCAAGGCCAAACACATAAAATAATCTTTTTCATTTTCCAATATTTTAATACCTCATTTTGAATTTAAAATTTAATTTTTTTTAATGGCAACCCTTTTGAAACAAGATGGCGAATGAAGCTGGCCAACAAACTCGGTCGAGACATTGGTATGTACTATGTACAGACCAAGGTACATCCAAATAGGTTCATAAATACGCCTGTTATCGCGTGACAAAAATCGGGTCGTTTTAAAATGTCAGCCACAAGAGAAATTCAAAATGCTATTACTCAGCCATTTTTTTTTTTAGATATAGACGAAAGAAAAACTGTTCCGGAATCTTTGTATTAAGGTCAAACACATACAAAAAAATCTTTTTCATTTTCCAATTTTTTGGTATCTCATTTAAATTTTTTTATTTTTTTAAATGGCCGCCATTTTGAAACAAGATGGCGGATGAAGCTGGCCAACGAACTCGGTAGAGATATTTGTATGTACTATGTACACACCAAGGTACATCCAAGTCGGTTCATAAATACGCCTGTTGTTACGTGAGAAAAATCAGGACGTTTCAAAATGTCAGCCACGCTAGAAATTCAAAATGCTATAACTCAGCCATTTTTTAAGATATAGACGAAACAAAAACTGCTCCGAAATCTTTGTATAAAGGTCAAATACATAAGAAAAGAATATTTTTCCATTTTCAACTTTTTGGTACCACATTTCAAATTTTAAATTTAAAAAAAAAATTTTAAATGGCCGCCATTTTGAAACAAAATGGCGGATGAAGCTGGCCAACGAACTCGGTCGAGAGATTGGTATGTACTATGTACACACCGAATTACATCCAAATCGGTTCATAAATACGCCTTTTATCGCGTGACAAAATTCAGGACGTTTCAAAATGTCAGCCACGCTAGAAATTCAAAATGCTATAACTCAGCCATTTTTTAAGATATAGACGAAACAAAAACTGCTCCGGAATCTTTGTATAAAGGTCAAATACATAAGAAAAAATTTTTTTTTCCATTTTTAATTTTTTGGTACCACATTTCAAGTTTTAAATTTTTTTTTAAATTTTAAATGGCCGCCATTTTGAAACAAAACGGCGGATGAAGCTGGCCAACGAACTCGGTCGAGACATTGGTATGTACTATGTACACACCGAATTACATCGAAATCGTTTCATAATTACGGGAGTTACAGTGTGACATAGGTCAGATATATATATATATATATATGGATATATATATATATATATATATATATATATATGGATATATATATATATATATATATATATATATATATATATAAATTTTGAACGGAGGGTGGTTTCGGGGTCTGGGGGTCATGATCGATGAAAATATACCAAAATTTTTTGAAATCGCTTTCCTCCGAACGGCTGCAATAGGTAGCTTTTTTGTAAAGAAAGCTACCTAAAAAAATGTAATACGTGCTATTTGGAATAATTATAAATGAAGGATTTCTGATAAAACATGGACCTATTATAAACTATATTTAATTTTAAATATCTATATTAATATTACAAACAAATGAAGCCTATGAGTCATTAGATAGCCGATTTTTTTTGTCGATTTTCTTGAATGGCGACATCACTTTTTGCTAGATTTTTGTATTATTCTGCTATAGTGACGTCATATGCATACTTTTCTATATCTGTTGTTTAAAGACTGGGTCGTAAATGTGGAATTCTTCAGCAGATGCAAATGGTGTCATTTTATATAAAATAAAAGCGTGTGTTTTAAGTCTTAAAACTGAAATATGTTTTGTACTATCTATATTTATAAACATATATATTTTTGTCATCGAGGGCGATACTAAATTCCGAAAAAGCAGCATTCCTGTTTTCTAGTTTATTCATTACTGGTGTTCAATTTATATTTTCTCGAGACCGTATACATATTTGTTTTATTATTATGGGTTTTGAAAATCCCAACATGATCCTCTATTATTATATTATTATTATTAGATTTTACATGACACATTTATTCGAAATGCACATTTTTATTGCTCTACCTGTAAAATGCGCTAAATGTGAATAAAAATGTGTTTGGGGCTATATCAATATTGAGGAGCACACTTTAAAGATCGTATGCTATTGCTGCAAAATCTATTAAATAGTGATATAACAATTATGTATTAACAAGAAATCTTAACATCAATAAATATATCATTGACATACATGAAATGACAGGAAAGAGATTTCCAATTTTAATCCAAAGTACTATGACACCGGCACCCCCTCCTTAAAGTTGCCAATTTTAAATATTTGCTCATAACTTAACATCAATATGCAGAAGTGAATGAAAACTTATTTTGGAAGTCTTTTGACCTTGCGAATTCTAATTATGACGACAAAAGTATATGCATGTTTCTATTTACGAATTTCTAATAATTTTATTATTATTTCAAAAATAATTTATTCCAAAACAATGCGTGCGCGTTCCGTTTGAATTTGGCCTTTTACAAAATAACATATAAAACAGAAATTGTGAGATGCATAGTTTATTGTTAGAATGAATGCCTCAATAACCGACCTCTCTCTTTAACAATGATTAACTCCTTTGTCAGAAGTTTATATACCACTAACTAATCATTCAAATTTGATGAAAATTGTATGTATGTATTTTCTTTTTCCAATAAACGGCTGTCTGTTTAATTTCTTTTCTTTTTTCACCTTTATTAAGCTATATTCACTTATATACATCACTTATATATACGAATTTTCAGTATTCTACACAGAAGAATGCTAATGCACTATTTAAATGAATTCTTCAAAGTTTTTTAATCAAAATAAACTTTCTAACGTGAAAAGTTCACAGTGGGCTTTACTGAAAAATCCACTTATACTAATTTTCAGTATGCTACACGGCAGAATGGCTTTAATGCATTATTAAGTGAATTAATCTTTCAAAGTTTTTCAATTAGAATAAGCTTTCTAACCAGAAAGGTTAACGTTCACAGTGGGCCTGGCTGAAAAATCGAATCGTAACATCTATTGATTTGAGTTTTAATATTTTACTGAAACCCGCCAATTTGACAGTTTTCCTTAAATTTCGAAAATAAAATACCTTTTGTTGGCATTTTGCTTTTAATTAATATTTGCTGTTTTATATATAATATAATCATGGATTATGTGTTTCTGAAAGAACTCGTGAATATTTAAAAAATCTTATTCACGATTTTTTTTAAATTCTTCTTTATAAAAGTAAGGTACATCAAATAAATTTGTATTTATTTCCAAAACAAAGTCTATGTGTTATTTTTTCACAATTATGAGATGAACAAAATGATTCTACTTATTTTAATACTCAGTCTTAAAAAAATTAACTTTACTACTTTATTTATATCAAAAGGATGCGGACCGATAATTAATCCAAAAGTGACTAAAAATTCCCCCGATTCCGGTGTAATTCCAGGTCACTTCCGGGTAGCAGAAAGTTCGAGACGGGACACGGGCGTCGCAGATTTTCTTTACTCTTTTGCAGATTCTTTTTCATCGAACTTTTATTTTGCTTCATATTATGTTTAGCTCTTTATTACTTAGTACAAAAAGTTAAGATTATTATTAATAAAAATTTATAAAATGCCTAAAAACGCTACAGGTAAGTGATTGTTTGATTAACTAAAGCTTCAATCGTAAAAATATTTTACCTGCAGATTATTTTTTGCCCCTGAAGTATCTGTCGCAGATACTTGGAAAAATGTCTGCTACTGGGCTTAAAAATTATAATTATTTCAATTATAAGTGCATATATATTTAAATAAGCATTTTATTATATTGCCCCCAGAGGGTGCTTACTCCATACCAAAATTGGGGACAATACCTTTAATAGTTTTTATAATAATTCAGGTATGCAAGTGCTGCGCAACAAATGGCTGATTTTCACCACTAACTTTTAATAGTATTCTTTGCCTTAAGCCTTATTAATCTCAGAAATTCTGTTATTAAGTAAGTCTATAAAAATTTAGTGGTAGCAATTAGCCATTTGTAGCGCGACGCTTGCATCCCTGAATAATTGGATGTTGATTTTTGACCAGGAATTACCACGAGTGACTAAATGTTATTTTAGTGTTTTTAAATGAGTTTGATTATTTATTTTTAAAGTGATTGCAAGGTTTTTTTTTAATATAATTTTCTCATTTATATAGATCTTCATCAAGAGGTCGCGTGCTATCGTGACCGCATGCGCATCAACTGTGGTGATCACAGCTTCATCGCCATCCACGAGGCCTTTTTCACCACCCGAGTGCGGGACAACACCACGTGTGGACCGTCCGCCATCGAGCATGAACACCTCAAGTACAATGATGACGATGAGGACGCAGAGCTAGAGTCTACTACGTCCACCGATCCCACCGAAGTGTCTTCTGGTTGTTACGAGGATATTCGGGTTTCCATAAACCAAAAGTATGTATGTTCATTCATAAATCAAATACAGTATTGACTCGCGTAATGGACTGTATTCGCGTGACGTCGCAGTGGGAATCGTGTGGTGTAAAAATAGCGACTAGCGCGTTTACCTTATTGCGTCATTTGATGCAGCAGAAATACAGGTAAATGCATGCGTAAAATACTGCAGATTTACTAGGTTGAGCAAAAAGTTCTGGAAAATTTGTGAAAGTTGCGTTGTTATGCGCAAATTAACAACAAAAGCAACAAGGACTATGCTCAAAGTAGAGACCATCATTGTCCACGACTTTATGCCATCGTTCTGCCAGATTCCGGGTTTGCTGGAAGTACCATGGCGGCTCCTTCGAATTAAAAAAAAAATTGACATGCTTCTTCAACTTCATTAACCCGGGAGAACTCGCTGCATGAGATTTTCTCTCACAGTCGTACTTTTTTAAGACTCTTATTTAAATCATTTTTCATTTTAATTAAAATTTCAAAATGTTTTACAATTATTTTACCTATTTTGTGAATAAAAGTTCTATGCCAACCAAAAAAAGTTGATATTATATGAATGTAAAGTAAAAGAAAAGCAATTGGGCATTCTCACTAGCGAGTTCTCCCGGGTTAAAGGATTAAAATCAACGGCCCTCGAAAGAGTGTTGCATTGATCAAAAGAGGCCATAATCGAATTCCCGAACTCCTATTATAGATATAACACTAGTACTCATATATACGATACAAATTCTGGTAACTATTAGAATAAAAATTTTCCAGAACTTTTTGCTCAACCTAATATTTTGTGCGAATTATTTTCGATCAATACTTCATATTAATTAAAATCCATATACACGTATTAACTAAAATTTAAAATTTTTATTTTATAAATAAAATTAAAAATATGCATACCATTACTTTAAAATAGCGAAAAGAATTCATGTATAATCCATACTTGCCCCTGAAAAGGTCTAAAACTCTGTATAAAATAAAATATAAGCATAAACTTTCTAAATACAATGTTTTTCAATAGCACGGTTATGAATGTTATTCCCAAGCAGACGAATTTTTGTAGCCTCGAACCCAAGGGAAGAATATAGTCCATTGGCGCAACCATGTCGAATAGTAATTCGTACAAAATAAATCTTAAGTATTTTATGCTTGTATTTATCTGTTTTTACGCTGTATGAAATAATGAAATATATAAACAAACTTCCTAGCCGCTAGCTACGCCGTGTGACTCCCACTGTCACGTCACTTGAATATTGTCCATTTCAGTTAATTAATATGTCATTAAATAAGGCAAATTTTACTATTTCAAAAAAGTGGTGCCAATCAAGAAATCCGAATTTTAAAAAAGTAGCCCACTGGCTGCTACATTGTATGGATTTGCGTTAGTGCCTGCAAATTGTTTTAAAAAGGACACCTGCATTTTAAATTCACTAACCACAATAAGCAAAAGTAAGTGATATGTTTATAAAGAAACTCAAAGTTTGTCTTCAGTAATTTAAAAAATAGTTAATATTTTAGTAGATGATACTGCTCTGTCTCAAGCGGTTAAGATGCTCAAATAGGGTTCCTACTCCTCAGAGAAACCTAGAGATCTGGAAAAACTCAGAGAAATTGTTCTGGCTTTTTTGTAAAAAATAGCATTATAAAAGCAATATTTTCATGTTTCAACAACTAAACAGAATGAAGAATAAAAGCTCAGTGATGTTGCATGTTAGTTCGAATCATCTAGAGCAGGGGTTTCCAAACTTTCAGATCGGTGTACCACTAAATAGAAGTTCATACTTCCGCGTACCACTAAGTTACAAACTCTATTCTAATACAGAAAAACCTGTGTAAACGTAGCATGTCTAAAACGAAATATTTTTCCAGTCTTTTGTGCTCCGTTTGAGCATATTTTACTGTATTTAATTGCATGATTACCTTATTGAATTGGTACTTAGATGACTGCTTTATGTTAACATTCAAATAAAAGGTAGTATCATCATTACATATTATATGTGCATTATCAAAATATAGTGTTTTGATTATATATATAAAAAAAGCTGCAATACTTAATGGCATATTGGCGTAAATGGATACATATACTCTAGGGCTGCGTTTCTTAAACTTTGAGATCTCGCGGACCCCCTGTGATATGATATGCATTTCGAGAACACCAATAAATTTTTTCGTAATGTAAGATAAAAAAAATTATTTTAATGTTGTAGGCGTCATTTATTTTTCATTACAGACAGACATTCTGTGTTTAGTTGTTGAAAAAATCAGTTGCATTAATAAGAAAAATGACAGACATTGTTAGACAGTGAAAATATGCATTACTAGTAGTTCCCATAAGAATGATGCTTTTATTTTTTTTTTTCCTTCTTCGACGAGATGGGTAATGTCTCGTTCAATGTTCAAAACATGCATTCGCAAGTCTGGTTCGACATTCAATCGAGATTTCGATATTTGTTTTCAGGTGCACAGGTCTAGAAAAAGTCTTTGCATACAAATATGTACAGAAGGGAAGTAAGTGCTTGATAGCTTTACCTGCTAGTTCTTCATACGTATTTCCCACGCACAACCAAAAAATTAAGAAGACTATTCATTTGGAAAGCAATTTTCATGGAAGCATCGCATTATAATTCTGCAAGTTGTTCCGGCTATAAGAATGTTAAGGATTCTATTTCACCCATGTCTTGGACATGAAATGGATCCATCAGCTACTCATTTTCTGACTTTGAGGGAAGAAAATAAAGGCAAAACTTCTTTCAAGTTCTTCAGGTGTACCACGAAATTTTCAACAGTATCAGGAGAAATTGTATCACCAGAGGTTTTATGAAATCGAATAATGTTGGGGATGTTTCAAAAATATTATTTTCAAGTCGATTTGCTCACAAATCAGTTTTTGTTAATTGGTGATTCTACTTTGACCTGGACTTTGAAAATATCTACCGATGTTCGTTAAATTCAGCTGATTCAGAAAACTAAAAATATCTGTCTAGTATGCAACCTTGATACCAGGAGAAATCAGTGAAACATCCTTTCAAGAGGAATTTGAATCCAATAAAAATAGCCGTACTTCATCAAGAAGTGCAAAAATGCGATTTAAAACTTTTCCTCGTGACTGCCACCTAATTTCTGTATGCAAAACTAACTGCTTGTGTTGACTCCCAATTTCTTTGTATATAATTTTAAAAAGTCTAGAATTCAATGGACGACCCTTGATTTAATTTACTACGTAACAACTTCGTTGAATGTAGACTTGAAATCTTCTGGCATTTTTTCGTGATCGGTGATTCACGGTGAATATAACAGTGTGTCTAAACTGCATGTGATGTTTTATCTTTTACCAAGCTGATAAAACCATTAACCCTTTCAAGGGCGGTAGCTAGAGGGTCTAGCCACCTAATTTTACTTCCAAAGCTGACAAATGGAACCAAGGATATTTTAATAAAATTTTGCTATTGTAATCAAAGAGTAAAATAGCGGGTTTTTGTTTTCCAAGAAATTCGTTTGAATATCCTGGCGTGAGTCAATTATTTCATCATTTTACTAACAGAAATTTTCTTCCCCTGAAAGGGTTAATAGATCCACTCATAGCTTGTGTCTCATCTGTATTTATTCCGAAACATTTTGACCAGTTTATTTTGTTTTTTGTATGAAACCGTCTAAACAGGTTGAATTGCGCTGCACTTATTGTTGTGTGAGATGTAATGAATTTGTAAAACAAAAACCTCCTCATAACCTACCACAAAATTCATAACGAACGAAAGCTAACAAATTCACATTATTGGACTCACTCTCATCGACCTGTAAGGCGAAATAAGGACTTGTTGTTACACGTAATTGGTTCTCAATTTTTTCAAATATGTGGGTGATTCTGTTCTGAACAGTATCATTAGATAATGAAATTGTATTTAGATACTTTGCTGCTTCTTCTCCAAACATTGTTGTGACCATAGTTTTAGCAGAAGGTAGAATTAAATTCTCTGCAATCGTATGAGGTTTCGCAGACTTTGCTACCATCAAAGATACCTCATACGAGGCAAAAACGGCCTTTTCTTTATTAGAACCTGTTGCTGTCTTTTCAATTAATTTCTGACTTGTTTTGAGTTCTTTGAACTTACTTTTAGAAAAGCAGTTGGTTTGTTTAAATACTCTTTATGTTTTGTTTGTAAATGTCTGCGGATTTTTGCTGGTTTCCAAACATTCATTTGACAGTATATCGTGACAAATAACACAAATACGCTGTTCTTCATTATTAATATAGATGTTCGTAAATCATACTGTTAAATATTTATTCTTCAGTGTACTTACGTTTTTTTCCTTTGTGGCAATTTCTTCTCTGTTAAATTGTGAGGTATTAAATCATCATCATCTATATCTGACACTTTATGTTTTACTTTACCGGTCTTTAACCACTCATTCATATATTGAAATAAAAAATGCAAGTATGTAACGAGAGGCTAAAATACGAGCAATGCACTGAAAAATGATAATGGCTGGAAAACACTCACTACAGTTTTCACCTTTCGTGATAAGATAACGTATGGTCACGTGATTGATACAATGACAACGTGAAACAAAATGCAAATTTTCAGCCCGCTGACGAAGAAAAAAATACTCTGTAAAAATGCTTGACTTACGCAGATATGAATTCAGACAGCGGAGTGGAATAGGGTGTGGGTTTTCCTTCCTCAGCATTGAAATGTCTCCCTTGAAATATTTAGATTTAGGTGTTTATTTTATGCTTATTAATAGTCCTAAATTAGAAGTTCTAGTCCTTCATTTATCCACAACTACAGTTACAGAAATTTCTGCCGAAGAAAAAAGGTCACAATTCAAAACTGGTCTTGAGGACCCCCGTCTGTAAAATCGCGGACCCCCAGGGGTCCGCGGACCACAATTTAAGAAACACTGTTCTAGGGTGACTCTATTAATTCCGTTGTATTGCTAATAAGGGTGGTACTTGCTTTACTAAACACATCTTCCTAGTATCTGATTCAATCTTAGTTTTAGACATAAGACAGATTCGATGTTTATGTTTATTCCTATATATTTGTTTTTCATGTAAAGAAGTGAAGATAAAGCACTTAAAACAAATATACGTTGTGCTAAAAACAAGCAGTAATTTTATAGCTTTTACGGATATCGGAGGGTATTTTTCTTTTCTCACCAACCAAAATTCTGTTGCTTCCATTTTTTTAAATGCAGATTCCAGCAATCCATCATTATTGTTGCATTTTTTAAATTTAATTTCACGTACTAGTATCGGACTTTCGCGTACCAGTACTGGTACGCGTACCATAGTTTGAGAACCCCTGATCTAGAGACTATATTTTTACTGTCTGAAAAAGCACAGCGCCATCTATTGACGCAAATTTGAACTATTTATAAAATTACCATGTTCAAATTTTTTTTAGCCCCCGTACGTCACTAATTTCAACTTTATCATAGTTACTGAATTATTGATTTTTAAGGTTCGGGAGTCCTTTACTGGATACCCTGTTTTAAAACATAAAATATATTCTATTTATTTTATTTCACCTATTATTATTATTATTATTATTATTATTAGTATTAGTATTAGTATTATTTTGTATGTATTTCTGTATTTCTTTCCTTTTTATTAATGTAAATTTTGCTTTTTAAATTTACTTTTCCATTTTGCTAATCTAAGACTGGCTTAAAATTTCTAAAGGGAAACACCATACATGCTCCAAAATATTAGGGATTGCCCGAAGCAGCAGTTTTGCCGAATACCGAAGCTTCGGTCAAAGCGTATACCGAATATTCGGTATTCGGCAACCGAATACTTAAAAACTTTTAATAAACATTTTTGCATATATTAGCTTTTTTAATAAACTTTAATTAAAATTAAATTCTTAATAATTTAATTCAGTTACATTTTTAGTCTTAAATCTAATTACACAAAAAAATTTAATCACTTCTTTCCAGTCACAGATTCATTAATTGATCACTTATTTTTCATTATTTTATCACTAGTGAATACCGAAAATAACCTATGAAAGTATTAAACTATACAGGCTATTATTAAGAATAAGGATTGTAAGAAAAACATAAGTCCATTCAAATAAAAAGAAACAATGTTGTCATTAAGCTGGTTTACTGATTGTCTAAGTCTAATTATAAACATATTGAATAGGGATGTTCTCAAATACAAAAGGCACATCAATTTGTACATTTAACTGTTTTCTGTCAAATTATTGATATTTATATTTTGATTAATATTCTAACAAATAAGATAGAAAATTTGAGCGATTTTAACTTAATGGTTATAAAAGCTATAGGATAGGTATATGGGGTATACTTATTTGATGTGTGTAATAAAGAACTAAGAAAATACACATTAAATAAATTTAAAAAAAAACTAATGTAGAAATAATTAAAATTTTGCCCCATCTTCCTTACTTTTTGTTTTCTCTATCGTAGGCAGTTGTTTTGATTTCACCCCTATGTCGACTATTTCGGGAACGAAAAAGTTTTTTTAAAATTAAAAATGCCCTTTGGCTTATTTTTTGTGGTGCAGCTAAACTCTGAACTCATGCACGTAATATTGAAACTCATTGTTTAGCCTATTTTACTTCTAAGTAAAAGAGAATTCTTCTACATATAAGAAAACACTTATCTGCAATTATTCGACCGAAGCCGAATATTCGGTTTACATGCGGAATCACCGAATACCGAATAGACTATTCGGTATTCGGTCAATCCCTACTAATTATGTTCATTTATATATTGCAAAGAAGAAACCTTCCAATGATTGCTAATTTTTCTTTTTCCTTTATTTTACCCCTATATGTTTTTTTCTGCGCTTTTGTATATTTTATCTACCTCCTCTTTCCCTCTTTCATTTACGATTATACGCTTTCTTTCTATACTTAATCTCAATATTGTTTTCAGCGCTCTTTTACAAATTATTTGAAAACTTTTCTCCTTGCTTTCACGACTGTGCACTTTTTTTCTGTATTTTACCCCGGTATTGTTTTCAGCGCGTTATTACACGTTCCATCAAATCTCGCCTTTTCCTATCTCTTTCACGATTGTACTAACGTTTTTTTTTTCTGTAATTTCCCGATCTCCATTTTTCTGAGTTCTTTTATTTGTTTCTAACAATTCTCACTTTTTCTCTCTATGCATTTTTCATCGTAACTTAGTTTGTTTCCCGTTTTTTGGCATACACATTGTTTTCATTCCGACTTTGAGATATAATAGTTGAAGGTGCCCTTTTTTTTTCACGTTTCCTCGACAAAAGTTTACCCCCTGTTGAATTTTGTTTTCAACAGGTATCTGCTGTTTACTCTGGCTTAGACTTATTTGATTAAAAGGAAAGGAAAAAAAAGTTGCCAATCTAATTTTAATTTAGATAAAGGAATTATTTTTGAAATCATAAAAATACAGGGTACCCCAAAAATTGTAAAGTGTGTTATTTTTTATTTATTTATTTTTGTCGGACCTAAAGTAAGTAATGTAAGTTAAAAACGTTATATAAAAATTTAGGTTATAATAATATATTAATTAAATAGTCTTGTTATTATTTTTCAAAATTAAACTTTTAAAATTTTTATACAATCCATCCCAGGCAGAGAATCGGCGCAACGCTGCGACGCACGTCGCAGACTCTTGAGAAAGAAAGTCTGCAGACTATTTTTCAAATGTTAAAATTTAGAAGAAAAAAAAAAGTTTGCTAGAAATTATTTGCCATGTGCCTTAATAATACGATCCGTGCCACATGCGATTGATGAAGCTCAGATTCCCTTAAAATATAAATAATTCACGGAGAAAACTCTCGACACGCGATCGTGAAACGCCCATTATTAAACGAGCCAGTGCTCGTAGGTGTGATTTCTTATGAAATTAAAAAAAATTCGGCCTTTAGTCCGAAAATTCGGACGTAAATATCACGAATTTCGACAAATCTTCGCTGAAAAAATAATTTCGTCAATCGTTTTCGCAGTTAAAATAGCCAATTACGTCAAAGGGATCGCGAAAAAAAAAAACGCGAATTTCGTCAAAAGTCTGCGAAGAAAAAACGAAATTTTGTCATAAGATCCTGAAAGAAACGTCAATTTCTGATGGCGAAAAAATGAGACTTCCATTAAATGACTGCGAAAAAAAAACGCGAATTTTCTCAAATGATCCTGGAAAAGACACAAATTTCGTCAAAGGATCGCGGAAAGAACGCGAATTTATCGAAAGATCGCTAAAAAATGAGGATTTCGTCAAAAAATCGTGGAAAATAGGCGAATTTTCGTGCAAAAAAAAAAAAAAAAACGCGAATTTCGTCAAAGGACAGCGGAAAAATAGCAACTTTCCTCAAATGATGGCTGGAAAACGCGAGTTTCGTCGAATGATCAGGGAAAAACCGTGAATTTTGAAAAATGATCGCGGAAAAACCGCGAATTTTGTCAAAAGATCGCGAAAAAACTCGGCATTTCATCAAAGGATCGCGGAAAAAAGCGAGTTTCGTCGAAAGATCGCGAAAAAACGCGGATTTCGCTAAGAGATCACGAAAAAACACGTATACCGTCAAAAAATCGCGGAGAAAACACGAACTTTTTTCAAAGGATTGTGGAAAAACGTGAATTCCGTCAAAAGATCGAGAGAAAAAACGCGAATTTCGTCATAAGACCGCAAAAAACCGCGAACATCGTCGAAAACTCGCGAAAAATAACGCGAACCTCGTCGAAAAATCTCGGAAAAAACGCGAGCATCGTCGAAAGATTGCGAAAGAAAAATGCGGACATCGTCGAAAGGTCGCGGTAAAAAAGCGAACATCGTCGAAAGGTTGCGAAAAAATGCGAACATCGTCGAAAGATCCCGAAAAAAAAAAACCGCAAACATTGACGAAAGATCGCGAAAAAACGCGCATTTCGTCAATGGATCGAGGAAAAAAAGGTGAATTCCGTCTAAGAATCGCGGAAAAATTTGCTGCAACATTAATGTTTTCACGAGATTTTTTTACAGCTGAGCGGCAGGTTAAATATTAGTTAGCCATGTTTTGAGTGAAAGCATGTTGAATTTTGAATTGAGCAACTAGCTAAGATAGCTAGATAAAACATTGCATTAGAATTACTTGTAGTATTTGCATGAATTACTCAAATTTGATTCTCTCAGAATTTCAATCTATTCCAAAAACAGCTTTTATTGCGACAAAATTAGGTTTTATTGCTACAAAACTGGATTTTTGCTGCTCCAAAGTGTCTTTAGTGCACTTTCATCCCTGTATTATCACATCTATATATAATTTTTGATATCATCACATTGTATCAATCTTTTCAAAAATTTTAGAAATTGGTGTTCATATGTTATTTTTACTGTTATTCTGCTTTCTAACTTCACAGAAATGTTTACAAATTTTATGAAAGGTTTTTCAGACAATGGTGTTAAAAATTTTGAGGACAAAAGGTAAATTTTAAAAAGTACTTTCGTTTTATGTTAATCACAAATACTTGGGGGGGGGGGGAGGGTTTGAGTGCACGAGGGATTGGAAAGAGGGCGTTTGTCCTTAAGTTCTGCAGACTGTTTTTAAAGTTTCTACTTGCGTTGCAGACTGCAGAAAAAAATTCTGCTGCTGGGCAATCCATCTAGACCAATGGTTCTCAGCCAGTGCGCCCCACTGAAGCATCGGTAAAATTACAATGTCCCCCTCCCCATTCTCTGCTCCATAACATTATCTCTTGTAATGTAAAAAGTGATAGCAATTCTCAGAGAGGAAGCGCAACAGTGCCTTAACATTAATTAGTTATTTCATAATTTTTAGCTTATCAAACAGGTGAATTTTTTGTTCCTTGACAACTTACCTCGGTAATATAATCTGCATTTTTATCTTCACAAAATATCTGGACGAGACTCTCAGCATAATTAAAATTGATAGCATTGATGCATAGCATTGACGCATTTTATAATTAATTTTAATGACACGTAAAGAGTTGTTGGAAAAGTTTCTAACACTAAATTTTCTCCCTATTTATAAAAAAATATACAAGAAGCATTTCATGATTCTCATCTTTATCAGTTTTAAGTAGTCATGTTTTTCCATCAGAAAACATTTCTCTGTTTAGCAAGCTTTCCCTTCCCCATTATCTTCAGTTGATTGCCGTGTATTATCTGATTAAAAAAAAAAATCGTGGTGTATATTTATAGAAATCCATAGAAATCTGCTGTTAATAGATTTCTTTTTCTAATGCCCATTTGAGCTTTATTAATTTTATAAAGTTGGTAGCACCTCATTTAGAAATTTCAAATATTTTTTTACGTTAAGTATGTTGAAGACAGTCAGTTTTAGAGTAACTAGAAGTAGTACCCTTAAGTAGTTTCACGTGTAAAATTTCTTCATGTGACATACAGCAGAGCGAATAGAAATACAAGATCCATTCAATAAGTAGTCGAAACAGTTGCGAAAAATTGTAAAATACATCCATAATCAGAAAAGATGTAAAAATTTTTAAAAATAACAAAAGTGTAAAATTTTTTTTTTAAAGATTGTTCATGTAATAATTCCGTTTTTGATTCGATTTTTAACTTTTGATTGGGAACTTCTTTAAAATTTAAAAAAAGAGACTAGTGTTTGAATTTTGCATGCATTGATTTTATTTTTCTGCACAATAAAACAAAAAAAAACAAAAAAAAACAAAAAAAAACAAAAAAGGAAAACGAAGGGGTTAGCAACAAATTTGAAATTGTCCCCCCCCCCCCCCGTAAAAAGTCAAGTACCCCCCACCCTTCCGGTTAAGAACTACTAGACAAAATTGGCCAATTAGAAAACGTTTCTTTTGTAACACGATCATTACAAAAAATTGCATATATATGTAAAATCTTTAAAATTGAATGAGTTATACTAAATTGAAAACTGACCATTGTGAATGGAGTTCATAAGCAAAGTAAACTAGTGAAATATTGCAATAAAAAGGATGGACGGATGATAATACATATGACTTAACCTTCAACAAAAGATAAATGATGCTTGCAACAATATCAGTGGCTAAAATGTTTACATAAGCATTATTGTAAGAGCTCGGTTATATATCGGTGATAAGAGAAAACAGATAGAAAAGTCTTTGTGCATTGCACTTAAAAAAAAAAATTCTAAGATTTAAAACTAAGTTTGTCTCTGTACACGATCTCGGCCTGTATAATGCTTTTTAGGGTTTCGTTCATCTGACGAAACCCTATTCGTCTCACTTCTCTGTCTGTCTGTCACAGAGCCCGTTCTCAGAAACTATATATGTTGGAGACTTGAAATTTTGCATACTTATAGCTGAACACCTCACATCAAACGACAAATAATAAAATTTAGAAAAAGTCGTAATTAACGGACGTTATTAATTAAAAGCCTCCAATTACAAGATCGGAAAGTCATTCATAATTCAACAAAAGCATGGATTTTTTAAAAATCAAATTACTAAAACGATCTCTTCCACCGATTAAAAATAGGTGTCATTTTAACGGCAAATGAGAATTGGCGATTTCTTTAAGAACGCGATTACTTTTTCTACGCATCCCAGAAATTCAAAATTAATGGCACAAGACGGGGAAAAAATCAGCTTTCAGAAATTCTAAAAATGATCTCGGTCGTACCATAAAAACTGGAAAATTCATTAAAAATCGAGAAAAAAAATCTTTTATTTTTCTTCATTTGTGAAGGCGACACAGGTCTGATGACATAGAATTTTCGGCGATAACAAGAGAATATAAAACAGGTTTTGTACAGGACATTTTAGTCTTGCGGTCAGAAACGGACTCAGAATTTTTATACAGGACCAAAACTTTTTTTAATATCGATTTTTGAGCTACGATTTTTACGCCATTCGATGTAGAAATTTCATTCTCTTTCACAATATGTCTATTTTTTCATTTCGACAATTGGAAGCGAAGATAATTAATTTTTAGGTAATTAATTCCAGAATTGCATTTTTTGCAAGGCAGGCCACGTGACACGGAAAGAAAAATAGATACATTATTATACTATGGTTTGATAATCGCAGGGCAAAATATTTTAACCATTGATTTTACAAATTTGGTTATTTCTCATCCGGATGTTATTACGTACGCTGATTCATAAAATCTAGCTTTAAAAAAAATCGGATCACAACTTTCCGATTTATGAAAAAATCGATTTTTAAACTTATAAAAGAGATGCCTTTACGCACAGACAATTGACGGGAATTTGTTAAAATTAGGAAAACTAAAGAGCTGATCACTTTTAAACTTTGACATACTAGATAATAAGAATTTTATAATGTTTTGAAAGAGATATTAAACGAAACCCTCCGTGCTATCTGCGATCACACTTACCTACTTCTTATATATATATTTATGATGTATTTTATTACATTTGTTAACGTTCCTTTGATCGCCGCCAACAATTTGTGAATAGCTTCTATTTTCTGTTAATGAAATAGCCTTTTAAAGGCTACAAAAAAGTGGTATAAGTCAACTGTTTTTTTCTTGTTCTTCATCACAATTCACTTAATTTTAAAGATACGCACTGTTAGGCATTTTTATAGTAACTTTCTTGGAGCAAAAGGGGAAAAAATGTAACTGACCGATTTTGTCTTTGGAGTCATTTAAAAATTTAAAAGTAACTTTTTGAAAATAATGAAAGGACTATTTCATTAACATAGTAATTTTATTTTCGACCTTATTTTGAGCACTTTTGCAATGTACATTGTTTCAAATAGGTAAAAAATTAAAGCGCCCTTCAATCTTTTTAGGACGCCCTGCATTAAGACGCAGGGCGCAGCATACGGCTCACGGGCATACACGAGCAGCATACGGGGCTACTTGCATTAACGGCTCAGTGACTTTGGTGAATTGACAGAATATAGACACCCATTTCCTTTTCTTCGTTTTACATACGGACATTACCAGTGACATTGCTAGATTTATGAAGATCCGTGTATTGTGAAAAAAGACAACGTTTCTTAATACAGGAACATATAATATAACCACGAACAAAAATATACAATAACCCCTTCCGAATTCCCCACGATTCCGAAGAGTGTTCTTTATCTTTTGAAACCTATTGTATATTTTTGTTCGTGATTATACTATCTTCCCTAAATTAAGAGATTATTTTTTGTTTCTTTGTTTCTTCTTTAAGCAGCGTGCAAAACTGTGTTCTGGGGTTTCTATCTAGCCTAAATGCTTGATGATACAAGAAGGAAAATAGTAGGTTTTGTCTTTTTGGGGGCACTTAACATCGAACTTTCTTTGATGTTCTCGTACAGTGAGAATATATAGGAAACTGTTAGTATTACATGAACCTATAACTGCTTCTTCAGAAATACTTTTTTTAGATAAAATATCGATAAGTTATAGTACTTTTCTTTAAGGAGTCTCAGGACTCTTAAAGCTTCAAAATTTTCGATTTTTTAATTTTCTTAAATGTTAAACTACTATCTTTTCTGAACATTTTGATGTATAATTATTTCCTTAAAATTCCCATTAGAAGAGACGTTATGGCTTTTAGTATTATACCCGCTCAATAACTGAAGCGGCGTTTGCGAAACTTTGAAGTCATTTTTCTCCAAATGACGTTTTGGGCATAACGCGCACGATATCTCATAAACTTTTGAATATTTTTTCATGTAATTTTCAAAACATACATTTCATGTTAGTTTTTATAAATTGAACCTAAAATTTCATTTTTATTGTTCTAAAAAATATTTTTTTAAGTGATTATACTGTTGAAATTTTCGAAATTTTCTATTAGCTAAATACAACTTTGTATTAAAAATATAAAAATGCATTAAATACAAATTTATTTTGGTTCAGGGTAATTACTACAGTTTGAAGTATAATTGGGTACAAAATATTTTATTCTAGTTGCAAAATTTAATTTGTAATCCTGCGCATAAGCTGTTATACCAATTTTCTATTCGACAAATGTCTGAGAGTTTGGAGCGCCCTATAAACATTAATTCTACAACTCGCAATTTTTTAAATGCATGAATTGAAATGGCATGTTTATGTCTTTCATCGCAATAAAAATTGTGTTTTAAAATCATATACATTTTAAGATATTAAATGTTGAAAATAGTCCTTTTTTTTCATTTTTTCCAATATCATTCATTTTTAAAGAGTACCGAGACCCTTAAGCAAATTTACTCACATAAAAATAACCGAAGTGATGCAGAAAAAGAAGCTTAAACGCTTTTCAATGTAGAAAGAAAGAATGTAAATAGGGGAGAGGAAGGTAAGATGAATGAACGTAAAGCTTCGAAGATTTTCCCGAACTTAGTAAGTGAATTAAAAATCTGTAATTGATGTGAGACCAGGGTTCGTAAATATCGTGATATTTTCGAAAATATCAAAAATATCCGATATTTTCAAAATAGTCAACTCACTGCTGACAATAAATATTTTCATGCATAATATAAATTAGAAACTAAAACATATTGCACTTAACATGAAAACTTAATCCAACAATATTCTAAAAATTCATTTCTCTTTTCATTTCTCTTAGAACAAAATTGAAGATATGCTAATTGAAAACAGATACAATTTTCTTTATACACACACTTATATAAAAATAATAAACTATAGGATTCAGTACCAAGAAATCAGAAATCTATAAAACAAAATTTTAAATACAAAATATTTTTTTTTTATTGAGAATTCTAGCATAAATGTAACCTTGTTTAATTTTTATTCGCTAACATGTTGAACAGTTTAGACTCAACAAAACCAAATCAAAAAAGATTATTTTCAAATGAAGCTGTATATGATTATCTAAATGATTTATCTTTAAATGGCTGTTTTGAATTAATTGTCTCACATAATTATTATGTCTACATTTAAAAACTAGTTGGATGTACCAATCCCAAAACTTTCTTCTATCTCATCTATTTTAATATTTCAAAATGTTGTTATAGTTGTCTATATTTCATTTTTATTAGTCCAATACTATATCAACTTTGACTTTCACCTTAAATTTCTGCTTCAGTCAATTAATCGGAGTATAAACGAATTAATCTCGATCATGATATTTAATAAAATCAATAATTTTTCGTTATTCTGTTGTATATCAGCTGTTCGCAAATTGTCGGGTTATCAAGATGGAAAGTTCCTGTCGATGCACGAGCCGCCGGCGTATAATAGGAGTATTAAAAATCAAGAAAACTGCCCCAAAATCGTTATTGTGATGCCCCCTTGCGGCGGAATTTTTCCAAATTCAGGGAGGACCTTCTTGCCATGGCCAAAAACATACACAAAAATTTTGGCTCAATTCTATGCATAACTTAAGGCACTTTTCGATGGTACAATATTGAAAACGGCACAAAAATCGCTATGACAGCGCGCCCTTCCGGTGTAATTTTTCCAAATTCAGGGAGGACATTCTTGCCATTGCCAAAAACATACGCAAAAAATTTCGTTCAATTCTATGCAAACTTCATACACTTTTCGGTGGTACAATATTGGAAATCGCACACAAAAATTGCTATTATAGCGCCCGCTTCCTGCGGATTTTTTCCAAATTAAGGGAAGATCTACTTGCCATAGCCAAAAACTTAAAAAAAAATTTCGTTTAATTCTATGCATAACTTCATACACTTTTCGGTGGTACAATATTGAAAATCGCAAAAAAATCGTTATTACAGCGGCCCCCTTTTGGCGGATTTTTTCCAAATTAAGGAAGGACCTGCTTGCCGCAGCCAAAAATTAAAAAAAAAATTGATGATACAATGGCGACAGACGGACGGACACACGGACAGATAGACATTTTCTATAAACATGTTTTTGGGGATCTCTGACTCCTAAAACGCGTAACTTCGTCGAAAACCGGAAGTCGGAAAAAAATTTCAATACTTTCTTCTATTGCAGATAGAAGAAAGTAATAAAAACTTCAAACATAAAGCTTGGAAAATATATTTGTTTCCTTCTTTGCCTACAAAAGTCAACAAAATTTCTTTATCTATAGAATAACACAGTCAGTAACAGATTTCATTTACACTTCTTTTGACTGAAAATATCAAAATTATCTTGCACAGTGATGTTATTTTGAAAATGAAAAACGAAATATACAAAATATCAAACATCTTGATATTTTGAGAAAAAAAAATCTAGTATATGAAAATATCAAAAACCTTCATATTTTAAAAATAAATACCTGACATATATTAACGAACCCTGTGTGAGACATTTCTTTACAACCCTTTTCTTCACAAGAAATTATTTTAAAAGTTTTCATTTGTCTTCAGCGAATAAAAAAAAGTTTTCCGGAGAAAAGTTATATTTGTCATCTATCCTCGCACAGAGGTTAAGATGACGAATATATATTGAGTATTTATAGATAATAATACCTATTAACTTACCTATAAAACTTTATTCAACGCATTTTGCAACATACCATCAGTGGTGTAGTCCTGGAAAATAAAGTGAGGGGTCGCTTATAGTCCTGAACATAAGGTCCATGTCACATGGGTCAAACTTGTTTTTAAATCTTGTCTTCGATCTTGAATTGCCAAGAAAAGTAATTACAAAATTAACCATAGTTTAAAACATGGTTTAATGTAAACTTCCAAAAATTTTTTTTAGAAATAATTAGGCTAGAAACCCTAGTAAGTAGATTACGTCTAATATGTAAGTGCAATATGCGAATGTTTTTTACAGATTTGAATTCTAAAGAGGTGAAATACAAAAAAAACGTTCTAAAACCACGGTTTTATCACGATTTTAATAGAGCTATCCTAGAAAAGAACTCAACGAATTCAAGTAACGAATCTCAATATCACACGTCATTTTCGAAATATTTAATACGTTATAATTTATTAAAGTTTTCAATTTTGTTGGAAGATATAAAAATTCAATGTTTTTATTTTTAAAATTCTTAGTTTATTAGAGAGCTTATCCTTTAAAACAGTAATAATAGGTTTGGGAAATCTGCGTCCTCCAGGTTCCTAGCGTCCCCCTTGAAAATAAAAAGTAAGGGGACGTTTGTGATAAAATAAAAAAGTGAGGGGACTCCGTTTGCCCGCGTCCTCCCTCGACTACACCACTGCATACCATACACATTCATAATTTATTCAAAACAGGTTCTAAACTTTTAGATTCAAAATCGTATCGCCAGGGTCCGTGCTTGGCTTCATTTGTATACCAACACAACAAAAACAATCACCATGAGCCCAAGATTTGCACAGGAAGCATTAGAACCAGATTCCACCCTTGCCCCGTTCCTCACAGATAATGCAGTCTTTACTGTCATGATCTTCCATATCATTGCCATCTTGTCTCTTCACCACCATATTTGTTCCAACTATGTTTATTAGCATATCCTACATTGTATAACAGCTATTGTTTCATATGAATTTTTGCGTTTTGAGTTGTATTTTGAGAATATTTTAGTGAGGGATTGAAATAAATTTTCACAGATGAATAATTCCTTGCACTGTGATATCCAAAAATTACAAAGCACTGGAAAATTGAACTTTGATTCGTTGTTACTCACAGGTCACTCTGAAGCGAATGGTTGATAGTGAGTTACATAAAGCCACAGCAAGGGTCTCTGATGCATCAGACCATAACTGAACTGAAGGAAAACAGAGTTCGTCATCTTGTCGTCTTTGCTCTAGGCATAGAATTCGTATAGCTATGTATTATTTTAAAATTTTTATATCAAATTTTCCATGATAAAATTTTTTAACACGTTAAAATTGATAAAACTTCAGACATTTAATAAATGCAATGTCAGTGCAATAAAAATTAGACGTTTCAGATTCATTTCTGAATCCGTCATCAGTATACAGTGTTGAGTATTACAGATACATAAATTCCCGATTCCACTTGAATATATTGTTTTACTCTATGATTTTAACTGATTGACTTCGGTTCTTTTTGTGATTGTTTGTGTATCTGTATTCTTTAATGCTGTATATACTCATGAGGGATTCAAAATTGAACCCGAAACGTCTAATTTTTAATGTATTTATATTGAATTTTAGCATTTATTAAATGTCTGAAGTTTGATCAATTTTAATATGTTAATTAGGTATCCAGACGTAACATGTTTGTGTTTTGAAAAATAAAGTTTTTTGTACTCATTAATTAATCATAACCCCTAAAAATGCGAAATTGAAAAAAACAACAACAAAAAAAACAACAACTGTATTTTGTCTTTTACATTCTATTCATCGAGATTTGGGGATTCTCTCACCCTCGAGGCCTAAGGGATTAGGCATCTTAGGCATCCTAAGTCATTGGACATGAAATTTTCCTTTAGTTTGATCTAGTATACACTTGGCTTATTAATCGTTAGATTTTCTTATATTATGTAAATACAGTAGAACCTCTTTTATCCGAAACTCTCCGTTAACCGAAATCCATTTTTAAAGATGCTCCCCCCCCCCTCCCCCTTCCCTATCACATTTTTTGTGTGCAAAATCCATTTTGAAAGCTTTTTGTTTTTTATTATATAATTATCATATTCCTTGTGTGCAAGAGGTCCTTTCCGAACTACGGGTACATATAAACATTTTCGATCCCCTTTCTTAGAGTTCCTTTGAACTTAACTTGAGATCCCGTAAGCTGAGGAGTGGAACGAAGAAAACGAACAAAATAGCAATTCTGAAGTTTTTGAATGTTTTGCAAAAGGTTTGGCATTGCTGGAGTAGCAGAAAAGACTACTAATAATATTTAAAAACCCCGTGATAGAACTTCAAAGCAAAGGAAATTGAAACTGCGGCAAAGAAAATATTTTTTCAAATCCTTATGATATATGTAAAAGGTACTTAATTACAAAATTAAAATTCAGGCAATTTATTCTTGTTTCTATTTTGCTATTGCTTATTTTTATTAAGCACTTGTTACCATAATAAGAAATATTGCAAATATTTCTCTTTAATCTTAAAATTAAAGCATTCTCGATTATCCGATAATTTCGATTTTCCGAACGATGGTCGGTCTAGAGATGTAAAATTTCCGGAAAAGTTGAAGTGGCGGAAAAAACCCGGTTTTTTCCCAGTTTTTTTCTGAAAAAATTGGGAAAATGGAAAATTTGATTTCCTATAAATGTTTCTCAAAAAAAGTTATATTTTCTTAAAAAGTATACAATAATAAACTTTTTCAATATTTTTGCATACTAAAAAAAATTATTTTCCCTTTATATGTGTATATGTTATTAAAAAAAAAAAAGAGAGAGAGAGAGAGAAAAAGCCAGCTTTTAAAAGTTTATCCTTTCAGTCTCAGAATTCTGAGAATAGCTTTTCTTGCTTAATTTAACACCAGTGTTTGTATAATAAATATATCATGTGCCTGTTGAAATGATTTTTCAGTAGCACTTGTTTAATTATATTAATAGAACAAGTTTAAAAAACAAACAAAAAAATCTTTAGTTTCAACCAATATCACTGTAGTTTTAAAGCAGTTTTAAACTATATTGTACATCTCATCTACATAGTACTCATAAAGGATGCCAGCGTAAAAGAAGCAAATTATAGTAGTTCTGGTATTATTATAAATACTATTATCCTTTTCAAATCTTCTGTTGTTTAAAAATTGGTATTATTTTACAATATTACTCCCCCCCCCCCCTCTCCTTTACAGTTATAATTTTCATTTCCTGTATATGTAATTTTGGTACAGCTTTCCAGACTTAACCCAAACTGTGTTTTAGTAAGATTTAGATCCTTAATATTAGGGATGCACAGATATCCGGCATATCCGGCTGATTTTTCAATATCCGAAATACCATCGGATATCCGGCAAAGCGAATATATAAGGATAAGAGAAATTGTTTGACCCAAACAATGCCGAACAACTTTTGTTTATAATGCAAAATATGAAAATAAGACCATTGAGAATTAGCTTTTGCTCATGAATAATCATGAGCAAAAGGTAATTCTCAAAAGTTTGAAGAATTGCCAGCTTTCCTAACATTGGTATTTGAACTCTTTATAATACATTTAAGAATTTACGTTTACATCTTTTAGAAAATTGTACCTTTACTTTCAGAATGCGAAAGAAAATTTGAAATTGTTTATTAAAGCATGACATTATTAATTTTCTTTCTCTCTTTTAAGTTTGACAATTAAACAGGCCTATTTTTACTTTCTTCTATCTTCAATAGAAGAAAGTATTGTAACTGAGGTCTTTTCGATTTCTGGTTTTCGGTGGGTTTAGACTAAAACGTCTAGATCAGAGATACCAAAATATGTTTATACAAAACGTCTGTCTGTCCGTGTGTCGCCATCATACCATCAAAAAGTGTATGAAGTTATGCATAGAATTGAACCAATTTTATTGTGAATGTTTTTGGCTATAGTCAGCTGTCCCTCCTTCAATATTGGAACATTCCACTGGAAGGGGGCGCTGTAATTGCGATTTTTGTGTCATTTTCATTACTGTGCCATCGAAAAGTGTATGAAGTTATGCATAGAATTCAACCAAATTTTCTGTGTATGTGTTTGGCTGTGGCCAGCAGGTCCTTCTTCAATATGGAAGCATTCTGCTGGAAGGGGGTGCTGTAATTGTGATTTTGTGCCATTTTCATTATTGTACTATTGAAAAGTGGTATGAAGTTATCCATATAATTGAACTTTTTTTTGTGTATGTTTTTGGCTATGTCCAGCAGGTCCTTTAAATTGTAAATATTCCGCCAGAAGGGAGCGCTGTAATAGCGATTTTTGGGCCATTTTCATTCTTGTACCATCGAAAAGTGTATGAAGTTATGCATCATAGAATTGAACCAATTTTTGGGGGGTATGTTTTTGACTATGGCCAACAGGTCCTCTTTCAATTTGAAAATATTCCGCTGGAAAGGGGCACTATAATAGTAATTTTTGTGTTATATCCATTATTTTGCCATCGAAAAGTGTAGAAGCTAAGCATAGAATTGAACCAATTTTTTGTGCATATTTTTGGCTATGGCCAGCAGTTTCTCCATGAATTTGGAAATATTCTGCCAGAAGGTGGCACTGTAACAGCGTTTTTTGTAATATTTTCACGATTTTTTGCTTTTTTTTTTTGTACTGTATATTGGTGGCTCGTGAAGCGATGGGAACTTCGCATCCTGCGAAGCTGGCTATTCACAAACAGCTGATGTACAACAACAGTAACAAAAAAATTATTGATTTTAATAAATATCATTGGAGCAGAAATTTTAAATCAAAATCGAAGTTGGTATAATATTGAACTAATAATATTGAAGTATTAACATTTGGAACTACTTTTTGAAATATTAAGATGTATGAGATAGAAAAAAGTTTTGGGATTGCCACATCCAATTAGTTATTTTTGTAACTTCATTATACATATTTAAAATTAAAAGTAATTTTCTTTTTACTTATAAATATCACAGTAATTTAACTTAAAATAAAACGAAATATGACTTAAAGCAAAACAGTATTAAATGATTAAAATAGAAAAAAGGCATCACTAAACCTATGCTTGGAGAAAATAACTCATCATGGGTATATTAGTAGATATTTTATGTTTAAATTATAAAAAGAACGTATGTATTTCTTTGTGAAAATACTCTACAATTATAGGCATATTAATTGCTTAAAATTTGTTACACAAATTATCAGCATTTCATTGTACAAATTAATTAATTATTAGAAATTATCAATATAGTTAGTCCTATATCCAAATCCAGTAGTAATTATCAGCATTTCATTGTACAAATAAACAGAATACTTTAATGTTTAAATTACATTTTTTATACAACATTATTAATATACATTACAGGGCTTGAAATTCAAGACGAGATGGCAGGATTCGTGCCATAAAGAATTTTAGGGGCGTGAGGCTCCTGTTTCCAAAAAATCATTTTCCAAAAATGTTTCTTTTTAAAACGACGATGAAGTCTCGGGACCGACTGACAAATTTCGTGATATTTTCCACTGTTCGAATGGCAGATTTCACAGTTTCTTCTTACAACAAATTGAAAAAAATTCATGTTTGTTTTTCTGCATCTGATCAAAAATTTTTGCGATTTTTCTCTACAACCGACTGACGAATTTCTTGATTTTTTTCTGAAGATCGATCGGTGAATTTCATAAATTTTTTTCTCGCGACCAATTGACAAATTTAGCAACTTTATTCTGTGACCGATTGGCAAATTTCCCTGTTTATTCTTGCGACATACTGATGAAAGTAACGATTGTTTTTCTGCTTCCGATTGAAAAATTTCGCATTTTTTCTCTGCGATCGGCTGAGGAATTTCACGATATTTGCTCATAGCGGACTGGCAAATTTCACGATACTTTTCCGTGATCGATTGACGAATTTCGAGATATTTTCCCACTGTCGATTTCCCATGAACTTCAGTTTTTTTCCCCGCGTCTAATCGACAAATTATTTTATTTATTTTCACCATGATTGACGAAATCAGCGATATTTTTTTTACGACTGATTTACGTATTTTGCGATGTTTTTTCGTGTGTCATAAATAGCAAATAACTAAAAGGGCAGCATCGGCCACCGGAGACTGAGCTGTACCAAATTGGGCAATAGTCAGCACTAAACAAAATGAGATTACACTTGCGGTGCACAAGAAAAAAAAAAAAAACTTTGATGAACCTAAAAAAAAAAAACATATTTAGAAACAACAAACTAGTTGATTCTCGCAATTCACAGAAATTAGGACATGACTTTTTGAAATCAACCTTTTCTCGTGTAATAGAAGATCAATTGATTATTTCCTTTTCAAACTTTGAATATGGATTTAAAATTCCAATGCATAGAACATAGTTGAATTAACGAAAATTCTAGGGATTACAGTTTTGATTATAATTCCATTAAGGATATAATAAAACAAATTTGTTCAGAAGTGACATACCATCACCGATATGCATTATTCATGTAAGTTAAAAATTAATGCACATCAGATTTTGCTAAGTTTTCTAAAACTTTTTAAGAGAGCATAACCATGTGTTTACGATAATTTCTAAAATTATAAAAGTCACTCTGTGCTGTTTGTCAAAAGTGTAACTTGTGAAAGAGGCTGAAGCAAGCAAAATGGAATAAAATCTAAATTAAGAAATTCATTTAGCAACCCAATTGTTAATTGCCCATAACATTAGGTGAAAGTTGAAAAATAGACATGGTATATATAAAGCTTGATTCTGTTCCTTTGTTTTAATAAAATAAAAATTTTGGATAATTATCTTGAGTTGTTAATTTAAATTGTTTCAATAGTATTTTGTAATGTCTGTATATATGTAATTCTTTAAGTGGCACATAAAAAATAACGGGGTTTAAAGATTTTTTTTTCCCTTTCTAGCAGTTCAACTCCCATGCATTTATAAATTTTGGGTACGAAACTCCCCTCCTGGGAAAATTTGAATTTAAAGCCCTGGTATTCAAAGATATATAGTTTTTGTAAATTATATTTCACTACATTTAGAATGTTTTAATGATGTGTGAAACATGTTTGTAATTTATTGTTCTGAGATGGCATTGTATAGAGAAATAATTCACCATATAACTAAAAACATATCTAGTGCCGGATATCCGAATCTGGCAGGCAAAGGAGCTTCGGATATCCGATATCCGGCAAAATCAATATCCGGTGGATCCCTACTTAATATTGAAAGTAGTATTTTTTTTTTCTTTTTTCTTTCTTTTTTCTTTTTTTTTTTTTTTTTTTTTTTTTTTTTTTTTTTTTTTTTTTTTGATTAAACTTTTAAAACGGGTGGATTTTTCCATATGTTTAAAATTTGTTTTCAAATAGATTTTTCACAGAGATTTGCTTACATTTTCTTTGCGAAGTTTGTATGGATTTATGTTTTTTTGAAAATACATTTAGACACCTCTAAGAATCTATATTTTAAGAAAAGAAAAAAAAATGATACATAATTTCAACTGCATGTTATTATGAAAAGAAATTTTTCTAACAATAGGGAAAAATCACAGCCATGCGAATAAAAATAAATGTATGTTTCAAATTTTACATTAAATTTTCCATCTTGCCATTTTCAGTTTATTGGTATAATATTGAAATACTTTTGCACATGGATTTCCATTTTTAACCAGAGAAGTTCCATTTAATTATCTTACCAAGGATTTGCTTAGATTTTTTTTCACACGATCATTTTTTTGCGAAATTGCGAACTTTTATAAAAACTTATGAACTTGTAAAAAATGTGAATGAAATGTAAAAAATGTAATCGGAATTTTGTAAATTAGAAATTACACATTTAAGTTCTTATCTAGACATTATTGTCCTTTGTACATATAAACAGGTAGATAATAGATTCATTGGTTATTGCAGCTATTATACAACAGGTTTTTTTTTTTAATTCTAAAATCATTACGTTGTGAAGGATTTAATTTGGAGATAGTAAAAAAATTCTGAAATGTCTATTTTTAAGTGAAATAATTTTGTTAAAGGTCATATGTTTTAAGGAGAAAAAACTGTGAAGGATCCTTTAAGAGACTCAAGTTCTTTCTAAAGAGAATCCCTGCTTACAGATAAGATTTTCCATGTTAAGGTTTTCATGAGGGACACTAAACATGAAAAAAATATAAATAAAAGTATCAGAGTGTAGCAATTACAGACCTGCCAACTGCTACGAAAAAATCGTAGTTGCTACGATTTGGACCTGTAAACTACGATGCTACGAAAATTGGTCTTAAACTACGATTTTTTGCAAAAAACAAAAAAACGCATTTTTTGTTACTAATTGCGATTTTTTCCCGCGCAGCATATTTTTCAGGAATGATTCTGTTCCAAAATTTCAAAGTATTCATTTCCGAAAGTTTTAAAAAATTTGTTATTAATCCGAAAATTCGGACATTAAAAAATGCTCATGGGAAAAAAAAAATCTGGGCTGCAAAACAAACTTCTTAACATAAAACCTTCTTTATGTATATAAACCACAAGTGAATCGTGTTTCTGTAAATATTTATACAGGAATTCCCTTCCTTAGAAACAGGGATGCCATTTTAAGAATTTCTGGAGCGAGGGGGGGAAGGGGGGGGGGGAGATCTTTGAGGGGCAAGATTTGAAATAGTGTGCAAAATCGCACTATTTGTACTATTTATTATTAAACATTTCAATATACGAATTATTATTAAACATTTCAATTTTGTGTGGTAAAAAAACACAAAATTCGTCAAAAGTTCATGGTAAAAAGCGCAGATTTCAACAAAGAATCGTGATAAAAAAATGTGAATTACGATTGTGGGGGAAAAAATTGTGAATATCCTGAAATGGTCGTGGAAAAAAAAAATTCGAGAATTTCGTCAAAATGTACTGCACTGGGCTAAAAAATTGGAACCAGGCTTCTTTTACAAATGTAAAAAAAAATGTTGCAAAATGAGAAGAAACTTTAAATATCGTGTAAAAATTTTCAGAGGAAAAAATTTACCATTTTGAGTTGAAAGACTGAAACCTTATTCCTTTTACGAATGTCAAAAGATGGCTCCGAAACATGAAAAACCAACCAACCAACCTCCAGATTAATTTCAATATTTTGTGCTACGATTTCTCATTTTCAAAAGTTGGCAGGTCTGCAATTATAAAATTTTTACTACATTATTTTATAAATGAAGTTTCAATTTTTCCAATTTGGAAAAATTAAAAAATAGCCCTTCGAAAAAAACTGAAAAAAAAAAAAAACCGGGTTTTTTCCGAGCCTTCCAATCTCTAGGTCGGTCCCAATTACTTGGGATAATCGAGGTTCTACTGTAATTTCAAAACACGAGAGTTATTGTAATGTGTGCAAAGGCATGGGATGGTTCTGAAATTCAATATTAAGTTTCATATCCTAACTATTTTTTCTGTCATGTAATTTTTTTTTAATTCAAAGGCGATTTAACAAAAATTTTATATTAAATGTTAATTTTTTTTCCTGTGTATAAGATAAATAAATATGTAAGGTAATAAAATACAACAAACCTCATACCAATGCTTTGCACAGCTATTACTTTATGGTAAACATATATGCAAAAATGCTGCCAGACGCTGACTGTGTTTTAAAACATAAATAAAGAAAACATCCCATCTGTAATTTACAAAGGAAAAACTTCAAAACTGATTACCATTAACTATGCATGGAGATTGCATATTAACAGAAATATTATTTTTACCATTATCATTTACTCTATCATTATAACTAACGACAATTTATTTTTATTATTATATTTAGGTTATCATCATTTCATTTATTATAATTCGATTTATCCACTCAAGAGTTTTCCGAAACGCTCAATAATTTTTTTTTTAGCAATCCTTTGGATTCAAACAGGTCAAATTTTTTTTTTAACAATCCGGGGTGTTTGAAGTCTATATATACAACAGGACTTCGTGATCGTGCATTTTCTACTCCTTTTGTACCTGAATAAAAGAGACTCCGGTTTTGGATGACATCCAAAAAACACCGCAGATGATGTTGAAGAGGCTGTTGAAGGTGAGAAGTGGGGATCATCTATGAATGGAAATAGCTTCTCACTTCAGATAAATAAGTGCATTTGTTTCGCAACGGAGCGCATTTATTGTGTGACATATCCTGAAATATCGGAATGGTTCGACGAAATTAATAACTATGTGCCAATCCCTAAACTTTCTACTATCTCATGCATCTTAATATTTCAAAAAGTAGTTACAGATGTTAATATAGGCATCCTTCGCCTTACGTATTATGCGACTTACGCAAATTCGCAGTTACGTAATAAATCTTGAAAATTGCATTTATGAACACACTAGTGCGTTTGACATGCATCTGCATACTTTTTAATAATTATTTTATAAATAAAATATGCATATAAAAACCACAACCATAATATAGTTTTATCTATTAGTGACAGTTATATTTTTATTAGGATATACAATAAATGTTTAACAAAACAACCTCAAATCTAATTAAAATGAGACAAAAAATCTGGTGTTCAATCGTAATTCAGACCAGAATGAAAGCTAATTTTAAAGTTTCGATGAAGAGGAACGAGTGTATTTTTTCTTCTAGTTTCATCTGTTCGTTTGATATAGATTGAAAATTGTTTAAATTAATTCATCAATGTTAAATTTATAAATCCCGCATTTCATAAGAGGCTTTTTATTTGAAAAGTATTCTTTCAATTTGTTTTTATATTTTTTCATACTTTTATAGTTTATATCCGAGTCAATACTGCTGTATGATGCTTTATTTATAAAATAATACTGTATAAATAATATATATATATTCATAAATAAGGTACTTTACTAAATTCTAAGTCATTACAATTTATCATCGTTCTTATCGTTAATATATATATATATATAATAAATATTGCAGTTTCTTACGAAATTTTACCTAATCGATTTGCAAATTCGACTTTCGTAAAATTCAAGTTAGGTAAAAGTTTTCGGAACGCATTACTTACGAAAGTTGGGGGATGCCTGTACTGCAATATTATTAGTTCAATACTATACCAACTTTGATTTTCATCTTAAATTTCTGCTTCATTCAATTAATAGGAGTAAAAACGAGTTAATCTCGATCATGATATTTATTAAAATCAATGGCTTTTCGTTATTTTGTTGTACATCAGCTGTTTGCGAATAGCTGGCTTAGCAGGACGCGAGTTCCCGTTGCTGCACGAGCCACCGAGGAACAACAAAACTACGTAAAACCCAGAAAATTATACGAAAACCGCTATCATAGTGCCCCTTTCCGACGGAATATTTCCAAATTCAAGGAGGACCTGCTGAATATAGCCAAAAACATACAGAAAAAATTTGGCTCATTTCTATTCATAACTTCATACACTTTTTGATGGTAAAATAAATAAAATGACACAAAAATCACTATTACAGCAACCCCTTCCGGTAGAATATTTTCAAATTCAAGGAGAAACCGTTGCCACAGACAAATGCATATACAAAAAATTTGGTTAAATTCTATGCATTTCATACACTTATTGATGGTACAATAATGAAAATGCCGCAGACATCGCTACTACAGCGCTCCCTTCCGGCGGAATATTTCCAAACCGTAGGAGGACCTGCTGACCATTGCCAAAAACAAACAGAAAAAATTTGGTTCAATTTTATGCATAACTTCATACACTTTTCGATGGTACAATAATGAAAATGACGCAAAAATTGCTATTACAGCGTCCTCTTCCGGCAGAATATTTCTAAATTGAAGGAGGACCTGCTTGCCACAGCCAAATACATACACCAAAAATTTGGTTCAATTCTATGCATAACTTCATACACTTTTCGGTGGTACAATGGCGACAGACGGACGGACAGGCAGACATTTTGTATAAACATGTTTTTTTGTGATCTCTGACTCCTAAAACGTGTAAATCCGTCGGAAACCGGAAGTCGAAAAATTTTTCAATGACAATGCTTTCTTTTATTGAAGATAAAAGAAAGTAAAAATACGTTGTTGTGAGAAAAGATTGTCACAACAAGCGCTTACGGGAAATCCCCATACTGTTTATTTTACCACAGCTCTCAAGTTTTTACTCTCCGAACACATAGTGCAAGGAAAATATTGTCACCATGATTGCGTGACGTGTGTGAGTGAATACAATAAGTTACGATTGAGCTCCCACTGGGCGAATATGTTATTACACCGTCGCAGAGTGGGGCAAAATTTTCAATATACGCGACATCGGTCAAAATTTAAACAGAAAAAATTATGACTCAACAAAGGGTCTGTCAAGGTTTTTCTCACAGTTCCTGCTTTTGTGAAACTATGATTTTTTTTTTTTTTTTTTGTGTGTGTGTGTGTGTGTGTGTGAAAATTCTAGTCTTAATTTTATGAATTTGAAATTATCTTTATATTCAGCTTCCTGTGTCTGTTATATATCTTTTACGTATAAAAAAACTAAGTACAGTAGAACCTCGGTTATCCGAAGTAATTGGAAAATCGAAATTTTCGGATAATCGAGAATGCTTCAATTTTAAGATTAAAAACAAATATATGCGGTCTTTCTTATTATGATAACAAGGTCTTAATAAAAATAAAGCAACAGCAAAATAGAAATAAGAATAAATTACCTGAATTTTAATTTTGAAATTAAGTACCTTTTACATATTTCACAAGGGTTTGAAATAAAGTTTTGTTTGTAGCTTTGATTTGCAGCTCTATCACGAGGATTTTTTTTTTTTTTTTCAAAACTATTAGTTCATCAGTATTCAGTATCACAGCCTTTCTGCTGTTTCAGCAATGCCAAACCTTTTTCAAAACATTCAAAAGCTTCAGAATTGTTAATTTGTTCGTTTTCTTCGCCTGCAAGATCACATTCACACATTCCGGTTGTCCCTCCTTTTACTGTGTTCTAGCTCACTCCACAGTTTACGGGAGCTCAAGTTAAATTCGAAGGAATTCTAAGAAAAGGGATCCGAAATATTTATCTGTACTCGTGGTTCGCAAAGGACCGCTTGCCCACAAAGAATGTGATAGTTAAAAAAAAAAAAAAAAAAAGTTTTAAAAATGGATTTTGGTTAACCGAGAGTTTGGTTAAAAGATTTTCGGAGAAAAGAGGTTCTACTGTAATATGTTCTTTGACGAGTTCAATTGTTTTATGACAGGTCAGATTTTATTTTTAAATAATTAAATTTGTCAAAGGTCAGTTTGGAGATGGAAACCTTTTTTGACAGGTCTATTTTTAACACAAAATAATTTTGTGGATGTTACCGCTTTGTGATAAAAAATTTTGTGAAGAATCCTGTTGTTAAAATGAGAATTTTTCTGAAGCGTCCTGTTTTATAATAAAAAAATTTTTTGAAGGTTCTTTTTAAGAACCAAAAATTTTCCTATCCTGCTCAAAAGAAAGAAAGGAAAAAAAAAAATGAAACACCTAGATGAACATGTTTTATTACATTTCAGAGTTTATAAGAAATCGGTGAACGGAACAAAAATACAACATTTACTTTCAATAAACCTGTCAATTTTATGGAATTTTGGCATAACTTTGCCAAATTGTTTAGTTGGAGCTGGCAGTTGCTATTTCCCTTTTAAAAATTTTCAAGGATTTTTAGTCGTTCTGAGTCATTCATTCAAATACAATTTAATTTTGAAACGTGTTTTTGCAGCATGTTTTATCTTTTGTTTACAAAAATATGTGTTTTAAAAAGTAATTTTTACAAACACAACAATTTTGTTGATTCGATTTTTAAAAAAATGTTCCGAATTATTCCGGAAAACAGACTTTGTTCTCTTTTTCATTTGTTATTGGACGAGAAAAAATTCACAATAATCATATCGACCGCGATACACTCGGGTTCAGTAGACCCGCGAAACTAATTAAAACTCTCTACCCTATTCTAATTTGATTTTGCAGATTAATTTTTAAAATATCCGATTTAAGCAAAAGATTCTTGATTTTCTCCATTTTGCCACAGAAATTTCCCAATACTGACTTCAGATTCCCATTCCTTATCTAACAATGTAAACAATATAAAGTTACCAAATATCAAATCATTTTGGCGTCTTTTACGATTTCTACATCTATGTCCACGGAAACACACCTTTCGTCCCACTGTGAACTAGAGTTCTGCACGAGCCGAAATTTCCGGGCCCGGCCCGACTCATAGAAAAAAAAATTCGGCCCGATCCCGACCCGTAGAGAAAAATATTGGCCCGGCCCGGCCCGGCCCGGCCCAAGTGAATTCCTACAAAACTTGATTTTTATGTCGATTTCGTTAAAAATTTGTCTCGTACGAGGAGTTCTGACCAAAAATATTTATCTGAACTTTTTTTTTTCTTGTTTTTAATCTTCATTTTTATAGAAGTGCCGCAGGTTGCGATATTTATTTTTTTTTAAATGAATCTCTATTTCTTGTATGTAAATGTTTCAGTTATCATTAATATTGTTAATCCATATTCCATATATTGAAGTGTTAAAATATCTGAAAAATGCTATACAGTAAAATCTTTTAAGACTGAATTGGCATAGAAAAGAGAAAAAAAAAATGCGTTATAGACAAATTCCCTTCTTTTAACGGGGAGTGTAAATGTATTATATATTCTTTTCTTGCATATTAGTATATTAATTTTGCATGGATCAACACTTTTTTCAGTTTAAAACAGGGTTCCGTCATATGTACGCATGTTCTTTTTCACACGTTTTGCTAGATTTTAGTTCAGCTATATTTTAGAAAGCGTAGAAATCTACTATTCATTAAAAATAATAAATTTTAATGTTTAAGTGTAGAATAATGGCGATTTAAAAATGTATGCCTTTTTTGCAAACATTTTTGGGCCAGGCCTAATTTTACTGACCTTTGTATGGACCAGGCCACGCTGAGACAATGATTTTCATACGGGCTGGGTCAAAACTAAGGCTGCAAATTTTGGGCCGTGAAGACTAGGAATGAAACAGTCCCGGCTCTGTACAGAAAAAAATAAGTTAAGCCCGGCCCGAGTGCTGTGAATGAAAATCGGCCCGGCCCGTGCAGATCTCTAGGGAGAACTGTATAGATTTTTTTACAAATCAGCTTACGGAAATTGATTAGGTATTTACTCAGTTTAAAATCATTTTTCGGCCTACTGTATAGAGAAAATCACCAAAGAAATATGACATAAAGAGCATAAAACAACCGCTCGCCAAAGTTAATCCTATGGAACAATTCTTTTAAAATATCTCGTTCGAATTTCAGTCTTTTTAAACTTTTTTTTCATTGGATAGCTAAGGCCGATCTCTACAATTGTCACAGGTTCCGAACTGTTGCTGTTAGTGATAAGTAATTCTACGTCTATTAATGCTTTAAATTTTGATTAGAGAGGATTACCAAAAAAAAAAAAAAAAAATCTATACGTACATCTGTACATACATACAATTTTGACACTAAATTTGAATTTTTTGGTAAATTTTACATACGTATGCAAAACAAAACAGATTGTAATGCTGGTAGATTTTTTTAAACCACAAATCAAAAACTAGTTGGCGGATTAAGCTGTAATTTTGTATCGCTATGTTTGAAGCTTCCTAAAATTTTATTTTTGTTAAAAAATCTTTTTCTTTTTGTCGAAAATTAACAGATATCGATTTTTAAAAGCTTCAAATATGGAAAAAGAAAAATGAGAAAGAGGGGGGGGGGACGAAAACAAAAAATGATTTGATTTTTTTCAATTTATAGCTGACTCCTAATAAACAATCTGCTTATTAAAAAAATTTAAATATATGCACAATAGCTTTAAAACATGATTTTAAACTCTTTTTGAAATGAAATTTTTAAAAGAAAGTTCTTGGCAGGAAGAAACAATTTCTATCTACTTAAATTAGTAGACGTAATTACTAATCCATTGGTACCAGTTAATTACTATACCATGATTTGCGGTAGAGTTAGTAGGGGGTGGTGCTCCTCTCTTCCTTAAGATTGTACATCACATACATTGAAAAAGAAAACGATGTATCTTTTTCAAATTATATCTGCTTCTAATAAACAACACAGTGCGTTTATTTAAGACACCAAAGACAACAACAACAAAAAAAACAATAGTTTTTAAAGATAATTTTAAATATTTCTTGAAATGTACCTTTTTAAATGAAACGTGCATGACAGGAAGAAACAATTTACACGTCAGATTTGGTTCAAAAATAGTATGATCGACAACTAAAAATAATAGTTCTTAACAGAAATACAAAACTTTACTCGTTGTGGAAGTGAAAAATCGATAGCTATGTCGTTGAATAGCTTCTGAAATCAGTTTTACTATTTCTTATGTCATTCAAACGCCTGACCTTAGCAACTAGTACGTGCTTCTGCAATACTTTTTTCAACCAGCTTAATCTCTTTTACGTTTGTTAATGATGTTCGATCTCTTAGCACAGTTCATGAGATGCTGAAGGAGCTAGTTATCGTTGAATTATTTCTATCAACTTTGAATTTACATTTTCTTTTACTGATGAATAATTTAAACATTTTTTGTTTTCAAAGCATTGTGAATATCTGATTTAATTTAATCTTTTAAGCACGAAGGCATTGTAAAATGTCAGTTTTGAATAAAAAAATTGATTTACCTCCTGTTTTGTAACTGCGTTTTTAAGTATACTTATTTATTATTTTAAAATATATATTTCATTTAAAAATAAAACTTGAAAAAGTATCACCATATTATGTTATAAATCAAACTACTTCAAATATCTTTTTTTCTCCTCCCATCTCTCTTTTCTCTCCATTGGCTGTTTTTGAAAACAGTTTTTTTATGTTTACTTTTAAAAATTAAGGGAAAAAAACTGTTTTACTTTTAAAATACGACCTGATATAAACATCATACCCAAATTACGTTCGTTTGTTTTCTGAATAACCTACCTCATGAATAAATTGAAATTCCTTTAAAATAGGCACACATCTTCAATAATTTGAAAATCATCCGTTGAAAGCTTATCTTAGAGGAACTTCGTGAAATTCTATTGAAGATTATATTAAAATTTCTTCCAGTTAGAAAAGATACAGTTTATTTGAGTGAAAAATGTTTTAGCATCCAAATTAAATATCAAACTACTTCAATTTTTTTTCCCTCCTCTCTCTCTCTCTCTCTCTCTCTTCTTTCCGTTGGTTGTTTTTGAAAACAGTTTTTTTATGCTTACTTTTAAAATTTAAAGGGGGAAAAAACTGTTTTACTTTTAAAATACGGCCTGATATAAACATCACACCCAAATTACATTAAACCAAATTACGTTCGCTTGTTTTCTGAATAACCTACCTTTATGAATAAATTGAAATTTCTTTAAAATAGACACACATCTTCAATAATTTGAAAATCATCCGTTGAAAGCTTATCTTAGAGGAACTTCATGAACTTCTATTGAAGATAATATTAAAATTTCTTCCAGTTAGAAAAGATACAATTTATTTGAGTGAAAAATGTTTTGGCATCCAAATTAAATATCAAATAACACAAAAATAGGGTTTCGGAAGATATTAATTATTGTCTCATTTCTGCAGGTGAAGCAGGTGCACGTGCACCTTCAAGTGTTAGAGCGATTTTCGATTACGTTTATCTCAAAGATACAGCAGAATTGACCTAACCCTTGTGGTGTACTTCCAGTAACCTAACGAAGGTAGTTTAATTATTTGCTCTGAAACCATAGTTATGTTATTTGATGTTTATTTGGGGGGCAAATAAGAATTACTCTTAAGAAGGAAAGGAATTTTTTTCCAATTGGATTAATCATCTACAAGATTAGAGTAATATAAACTATTATTTTAACACAATCAAACTGATTGGTAAAGTTATCATACGAATTGAATATTTCCAACTGAGCGAAAAAATACCCAAGCCGGGAATCGAACCCAGATCGATGGCTTACAGGGCCAATGATCTACCGTTTAAGCTAACTGGGCCGACAAAGCATATTTCGCTCAGATAACCTTATTGGTAATAACATCTGGTTTGTCACGTAATAACATCTGGTTTGTCAGCTCAGCAGAATAAATCGCAGATTTAAATCTGGGTTCGATCCTTTAGATCTGGGTTCGATTCCCGGCCTGGGCATTTTTTCGCTCAGTTGGAAATATTCGATTCGTATGATCACTTTACGATAAGTTTTTGTATGATCAGTTTGATTGTGTTAAAATAATAGTTTATCTGCGTACCCATCGTTTATATGTTCCTTTACCTGCGGTTTATTCTGTCGAGCTGCCTACATGACAAACCAGACGTTATTACCAATAAAGTTATCTGATGGAAATATGCTCGCCGGTTGTCGGCCCAATTAGCTTAAACGGTAGAGCATTGGCCCTGTAAGCCTTAGGATCTGGGTTTGATTCCCAGCCTGGGCTTTTTTTCGTTCAGTTGGAAATATTCAATTCGTAGAGTAGTATAGTTGAGGTTTATTCCAACACAGCAAAAAATGTCCAGACCAGATGGACTCGAACCTGAGTATCTCGGTTTGCCCCGTCAATGCAGCCATATCCAACAAATAAGAGTGAATTATGTCAGCCAGTTATCGTCCGGGTAGCTCAGTAGGAAAAGCATTGGCACGGCAAGCAAAGGTACCCAGGTAAAACGTATTCAAATCAATCGAGAACTATCATTCGAAGTAATAAATTATTTCGAGAAAAAAAAAAACATATTTCGATGAATCCAATTCTTGAAAAGTAATAAATCTTGAAAGTCTTTTTATCTTTTATTATTCACAGCACAGCACGACGACATTTAGAACAATTAATATTTAACAGTTAAATAAGATCGTAAATTCCGAGAACGCCATATAAATATGCATCTCAGCCAAGTAATAAAGATATTCTAATCTTCTAGTTACAAAATTCAAGCATCACTTCACTACATTAAATCACACTTGTTAATATAAATATTTACAATTCTGAGAACATTTTTCCCGACCAAGCATTTCAAGTTTTCTTTACTTATAAAAAGAATTCTTGCATCAAGCTGTGCGCATTCTTTCGCAACACACGTACCGAGTCATGTGATCTCGGCTATTTTTAGATTTCTCCCCACGCAGACGGGAGCCATTTCGTAACACCAGGTTCTAGTCCTGGCTTGAACATTTTTTGCTCTATTGGAACAAACCTTAAGTATGCTGTCAGAAACTCAACTTAAAAAATGACATAGAAATGTGCCGCTAAACTGCGATGACACGCCCGCAGGGCGGCTATACTTACTCAAAAAAAATACACATTAAACTTCAAATTTAAACCAAAACAAATTAATGAATCATAACTTTAATGAAACCTTTGTATATACAATTCTTAAACATAAAAACATAACACACTGCTTAACATTTTGACTATGCGCAATGCGCTTAAATTTAGAATATAGAATATTTACACAATTAAATTTAGAACAAACACACAAATATTATACACTATATACATAGAAATAACATTTTCAGAAATAATCATACTATAAAATCGCAAAGAACTCAATCTACTATAAAACGCAAAAGAGGACTCACTTTCAAAAGGGTGGCGCAGTTTAATTGCTTCGATTTTAATTTAGATTTTATCCTGTGGGCAGACGGTATCTCACCTACTGAATAACTCAATTTTTCGCAGTTAAATTTTATACATCTTATTCGCAGCGAATATTTCAAGGGTGATTAACGCAACAATTTTAAGGGTTACCGGTCAAAACCGTTAATATCCGAACCGAACCCTTTTTTCTTTCTTAAAACTCCGCATTTTCGCAGCAAAAACCTAGTATCACTCTTCACTAGCTCAGAAACTGCATGTCTGTCCGAATAATAAAATACCTCTACCCTCTTACGTCATATTATTACATTAACCCTAAAAGCGCTCGAAGAAAAAAATGTTATCGTTAGCAAAATAACGGGCGGGAGGAAAAAAATTACTTTCGTTACATGTGAGATTTAAAAACACATGGCCCTTGCCAACATCCTCCCACCTTGATTTTCTTAAAATCAACTATTTTATAATTCACAAAAAATTCTTAATATTAGAAATTAAAGTTAAACTGAGCATTACTAAATTAAATAAAATGACATAAAAAAACAAAATAATAAGAACTAATTAAACACAATACAATATAAAAATGATATAACATGATAAATTACAGTTCTCAATAACTAAATTAATGAAATAAAAGTCATTATTTACAGTCTTACACATTATTTCTTACGTGGTTTGAGCAACCTTCCATATTTGGATCTTTTTCCGCTCCAAGGGTGAGCACAGGATCTCCAGCAGTTGAAACTTCTAGTGGATATAGTTTCTGAATTGGTCGTGTCAAACAACCGTTGTTAGTTTTCACCTGTACTACTCTGGAAGCACCATCTCTACTATGGTAGATTTTCACAATTTTGCCCATGGGCCACAACAGACGTTTTTTATTCTCAAGTTCGATGAGGACAACGTCCCCCACTTTAAGGTCTTGGCATTTATCACTAGCCTTCTGAACAAGTTGACCCAAATATTCTCTGCGGAAACGATTTCTCAGTTCTTGTCGCAAAGTGTTGCAATAGCTCACACGCACATTCAGTTTGTTGGAATCGGTGGAATCCAGATCAGGCACTCCTATTTGTTTTACATCTTGTAAAAACATGGAGGGTGTCAAAGGCATGAGCTCTGCAGAATCATCGGAAATGTAAGTCAATGGACGGCCGTTTATTGTGGCTTCCACATCACAAAGGATCGTTAAAAGCTCTTCAAAATTCACAGAGGATCTTCCTAAAATTCGCACGAGTAAAGTCTTAATTGAACGAATAAGACGCTCCCACCATCCCCCCCACCAGGCTGCAGTAGGGGGATTGAACTTCCACTGGATTGGATAACACTCGTTTTCAGAAATTTTCTGCCAATCAAGTCTCTTCAATGCATTGTCCGTTCCTCTGAAGTTGGTTCCGTTATCGGAATAGACAGTTGACGGACGTCCTCGCCTAGCGATGAATCTTCGGAAAGCCTGTAGGAATGATTCCGTGCTGAGTGCCGTGAGAGGCTCAAGGTGAATTGCCCTGTACACTGCACAAGTGTATAATACGATCCAGGCTTTTCCTTTTGGCTTTAAAAGTAGAGGGCCACACAGATCAATTCCTGTTGTTTCAAAGACCGCAGAATCCCTTACTCTGTCAAGGGGTAACTGTATTGGAGGCGCAGTTAAAGCTTTAGCCGTGAATCTTTTGCATATGACACAACGGTTGACGCAAGATTTTATATTTCTTTTTGAAGAAATGATCCAGTACTGCTGCCTTAATTTGGCAGCCAATATCTGCACACCCGCATGACAATACTGTATATGATATTGCCATATCAAACAATCAGTTAGGTAATGTTTGGACGGAAGAAGAACTGGATATAAAAAGGACAGTTCATCATCTCGTTCGATGATTTTAGTCTTCACTCGAAGAACATCGTCATCACCTCGCACCACCAGCAAACCATGGACGGAATTTTCTTTCTCGTGAAAATACTTTTTCTGCTCTATACCCCACAGAATCATCTCAGCTTTAGTTTTTTCTTCCACTGTTAGGGTGTTAGTATTATAAGAAGGCTGCTTTCTCAGTTTATTCACAAACCGCAACATCCAGCAGAAAACTCTCACTATTTTAGAAAAACTGGATAAACGTTCGTACCACTCAGGCTTCTCTATTTTCACGTTTAGGTTAATAATTTTTGTTCTTTTTAACTCTGATGCGATTAATTCTTCATCTGGAGAAAATTTAAATTCAGGCCATTCCTTGGGAGTTGCTTTCAGAAATTCAGGCCCCTCCAACCAACCGCATCGCAGCAGATGCTGGGACGTGCAGCCACGAGAGGCTATATCAGCAGGATCCGATTTTCCTGGGATGTGTCTCCAGCATTCTTTCTTCGACAGATTTCGAATCTCCTTGACTCTATTATTTACGAATAAACCCCAGTTTCCTTCTCGCTGTATCCAGCAAAGAGCTACCGTCGCATCCGTCCAGTAGTAAATTGGAACTTCTTCCAAGAACACAGCGTCAGCAATGTATTTGGCTAGGCGTGCGCCTAAAACACACGCCAATAACTCGAGGCGCGGAATTGTCACCTTCTTCAATGGAGATACACGAGATTTTCCTGCCACGAACCTCACATGAACCTTTCCGTCGTCTTCACTTCTTAAAAATATAACGGTGGCATAAGCGCTTCTACTTGCGTCACAAAAGACGTGTAGTGACCAAGTATTTCTTTTTCCATAACCTATGCGACGAGGAAACCTAAGCTGGGAAATACTAGCCAATCCTTGGTACCATGTTAAGAACCGAGTTTTTAATTCATTTGGCAAAGGTAAGTCCCAATTTGCCTTAGTTGCCCATGCTTCTTGAAGTATTAATTTTGCAGGTACGATTATCGGCACAATGAAGCCTAGTGGATCAAATATAGAATGAATTATGGATAAAAGTTTTCTTTTTGATAAGTCTGATGCGATTTGCTCATGTTTGAAGGGAATTATAAACTCATCATTTATACGGTCCCACTGAAGACCTAAAACGGGAGAGACAGTATCAGTGTTTTGTGAAGGTAACGTTTCATTTTCGGGACCAAAGGTCCACATACGTAATTCCATTTTGGCTTCTGCCATAATGTCAGTTGCTTGTTTCATAAATTCTTCAAGCTCTGCTCTCGTATCCACTGAGGTTACGCAGTTATCAACATAATAGGAACTTGAAAGTTTTTGGACAACAACTTCGAATTCTTTAGGAATATTTTTAAGATGGAATGAGATCACCGCTGCCAACAAGTATGGGCTACTGGTAACCCCAAAAACAACCCTTTTATGACGGAATTCACAAATTTTGTTATTTTCCAACCAAAGAAATTTCAGATAATTTTGATCTTCCCGCTTTATGCCAATCTGTAAAAACGCTCGTCTAATATCAGAAGTTACGCCAATCGCCTTTTCTCTAAATCTCATTAAAATCGCTGGGATTTCTTCTACGAGATTCGGACCTTTTATCAAACAATCATTTAGCGACAACGAATTATCTGATTTGCACGAGGCATCGAAAACGGGCCTAATTTTTCTAGTTAAACTATCTAATTTGATAACTGGATGATGTGGCAAGTAATGTCCCTTTTCATTCTTTTCAGATTCCGGGATTTTTTCTATTACGTCTTCCGACAGCCATTCTTTAAATATCTTATCGTATTCGTCAAAGTTATTAAATTTCTTCAATTTACGAGTAGTGGCAAAAAGCCTTTTTTCTGCAATATGCCGATTAGAGGAAATGTTAGGGGGAAATTTTTGAACCCAGGGCAAGCTTACGCAATATCTCCCATCTTCGTTTCTATGAAGCCCCTTCAAAAATTGTTCTTGAGCTAATTGATCCTCCACCACTTTAGAAAACGTTTGCGCTTCATCGGCAAGGCCAATTGTTTCCAAACTCCACATATCAGAAACTTTCATGTTTTGAACATGAAGATTGGTTACTAACATGGATTGGGCACCTTCAAAACTCTGAACATTTAATCCTATTGGTTCTCCGCACAAAGTCCAACCCAATTTAGTATTAATGGCTGTCAAACCCTCATTAAGTTTAATTACATCACCCGTAAGAATTTGCCCATAAATATCACTACCTATCAAAATTTCTATTTCAGGGTAACCGTCACCCACATCTGAAATCCAAATTCTATGCTTTTTTAATTCCTTCAATAAAGGACCTTTAGAGACGCGTGGTATCCCTCCACAAATTTTTTCCTGATCTAGAAAGGAGAACTGATATTCAGTACGTCTCCCTACAGGACTTAATCTCATAGAATATCGTTTATGATTTTTAGACTCGGTTCTTGTTCCCCCAAACAGGGTATGAGCTAAATTCTCAGATGAGAGGCTTTCTAATTTTAAAGCTTCGGCTGTAGATTTCAGCACATACGACCTTTGAGATCCGCAATCTACAAGACATCTGACTTTTTTTCTCATGCCCCCTGACACTACTTCAACCATTAATGTCATAAGGAGGACTTCTTTCATACACGAAGGTGTAGACATAGTAGCTTGTACCGTAGTCGACACTTTTGCACTCGCTACACTCTCACTCTTTTTTTCCTGAATCTCGGGACATAAAATTATGGGATGAGATCGCTTGCACAAATGACATTGTATAAATAATTTACAATCTCTAGCAAAATGTCCAGGCTTAAGGCAGCGTAGGCAGCACTTTAACTCTCTTAATTTATCTAACTTTTCTTTTAGGGGCAAAGACCGAGCCAAAAAACACTCTTTGCTTTCATGATTTTTTCCGCAAAATACGCACTTTTGCTCCTTGGTTGCTACCAAACTTGCAGCACTCATGGGAGGTTTTTTATTTTTTAATTTGACTTCTCTAGGGCGTTCCTCGCGTGAGGGAGGAGAAATTTCAAACCCCGACCGCGCAAGTTTGACTCTCTGTTCCCCTTCAACTTCTTTTCGCAAAAATTCTAAAAGATTTGAGAGACGTGGTCCCTCGTTATTAAATAGAACGCTTCTCTGCCACACCCTAATCATTTCAGCCGATAAACATGATTCAACCATAGGATATAGCCACGCAGTATTGGAGTCTTGGTGTACACCTAAAGACTCAAGTGCTCTGAGATAGGACTCAATTTTGTCAAACAATGACACCAGGGGTAACTTATCTTTACCTTGTGAACGTACGTTTTGGATTATTAATTTTAATAATTCCCTCACATATATCTCAGTTAAAATTTCTTTATTACCAAAACGCTCCTCAAACGCAGAAATGACTTTCGGATAATTGTCCGAAGTCAAGGGATAACTCTCAATTAACTCATAAGCTCGAGTCCCCGGTAACATTGATTGAGCTAAATAATGAAATTTGTCAACATCATCCAGGCTCTTATCCTCGTGGATTTTTTTAAATTGGCCCCAGAACGAAAGATAACTTAACAGCTGACCATCAAATTTTTTAATTTGAATTTTCGGCAATTTGTACCGTTTTTCATTACATGTATTTACACTATTCTCAACATTAGAGCTCATATTAATTTTAAAGTCTGAATTATCCGTTTTTTCTTTTATTCGGCGGCTGAGCGTTATAAATTCATCGGAATATTCCTCGCAACTTATAACTTCCGTTTCTAAATTATCATCAGTAGCCTTAGCTGCTATCATTAAATCTAACATTTCTGAGTCATAAGATTTTAATTCACTAATTATTGTTTGTAATTTAACAAATTTATCCTCTAAAATGGATTTATCCGGTTGCTCTTTTTCTAGTTCGTCCTTTAGAACCTTAGCTGTTCTAGTATAAGAGCTACGTGTCGTTGCACGTTTTTTCTTCAATGTATCAACATTCATTTTTTATATAAATGAAAATATACTCAAAATCTCAAATACAAATCTTATCAATATTTCTAACAATGACTCATAAATTCTCATAAATTCTAAACTCAACAATCACAACATTATAATTATAATTTAACACAATAAATAAAAATTCACCGTCCGATGAGTATGAAAACGAAAATATATTATAAATTAAATATGCGGCATCAGTTATTGTTATTCCTAACGTAAATGGAATTAACCTCTAGTATGATTATTTCTCATATTAAAAATCAAAAATCATAATCAAATTCGTATCCTGGCAGGCTCGCCACTTTCTATGTCAGAAACTCAACTTAAAAAATGACATAGAAATGTGCCGCTAAACTGCGATGACACGCCCGCAGGGCGGCTATACTTACTCAAAAAAAAAATACACATTAAACTTCAAATTTAAACCAAAACAAATTAATGAATCATAACTTTAATGAAACCTTTGTATATACAATTCTTAAACATAAAAACATAACACACTGCTTAACATTTTGACTATGCGCAATGCGCTTAAATTTAGAATATAGAATATTTACACAATTAAATTTAGAACAAACACACAAATATTATACACTATATACATAGAAATAACATTTTCAGAAATAATCATACTATAAAATCGCAAAGAACTCAATCTACTATAAAACGCAAAAGAGGACTCACTTTCAAAAGGGTGGCGCAGTTTAATTGCTTCGATTTTAATTTAGGTTTTATCCTGTGGGCAGACGGTATCTCACCTACTGAATAACTCAATTTTTCGCAGTTAAATTTTATACATCTTATTCGCAGCGAATATTTCAAGGGTGATTAACGCAACAATTTTAAGGGTTACCGGTCAAAACCGTTAATATCCGAACCGAACCCTTTTTTCTTTCTTAAAACTCCGCATTTTCGCAGCAAAAACCTAGTATCACTCTTCACTAGCTCAGAAACTGCATGTCTGTCCGAATAATAAAATACCTCTACCCTCTTACGTCATATTATTACATTAACCCTAAAAGCGCTCGAAGAAAAAAATGTTATCGTTAGCAAAATAACGGGCGGGAGGAAAAAATTACTTTCGTTACATGTGAGATTTAAAAACACATGGCCCTTGCCAACATATGCTATTCCAATCTCGAAGAAGAATTACTCATGTGAACAAGCTTACCTTTAGTAAATTTTTCTTCCAGGTAATGACTGTGATACTATAATTGAGGACTTGAGTTTCAAAACTCGCTTTATCCAAAAAATCAAATTTTGGGAAATCGCGAAAAACCTGTAACTGCGACCCCGTGCATCGAATACCTCCAATTTTTTGTATACTTATAGCTAGTTGCTCTGTGATATCATTGTGTTAAGTTGGAAAATCTACTTTAATTCATTTAATTAATTAATTGGAAAAAGTTTCGGATAAGAAGAGTTTTGTTGACAATCGTCTATCATTCTTGCTGAAAGAAATTAATAGTTTCTATTTTTGCTCATCTTATGACAATATTTTGAATTAAAAAATAAACCTTACGAGATCAATAAGTATGATTAAAATTTAGTATTACGTTTTATTATAAAAAAACAAACATATCAATAATAAATAAAACTTATCATAATTAGCTTATAATTAAAATAACTTTTTTTTAAAGAATGTAATATAATATAATCTATATAACGTATAATATTATATATATACACCATCTCCTTCTGTTCTGGTTCTCTAGAAATAATATTTTTATAGAAAGTAAGCACCTCCATTTCTGACCAGTTTTCACCAAAATGTTTTTTAACAATCCGTGGACACCCTTAAGTTTCTCTTGCTTCACGGGCACTCCCTCCCCCTTCTTTTTAAAAAGAAAGTCCAGTCTTTAGATGTCTCTAGCACAACTTTTACACTCTGAATTTTGATATTTCAAGAATTTTCCGAAATATGCTTCCACAAATTTGAAGATGGCCATGGTTCTTAGTCTTTATATAGTACCTTAACGTAATGCTTTTAAAAGCTCACTGAGATACACTTAAAAAACTTTCATGGTGAAAATTTTACTTTTCTGGATGTTTCATGGAAGGAAAGAAACCTGGATTTTTCTTGAAGGAGATGTTTAAGATGTAAACTTCAAAATAAAGTTATCTTATGCAATTTTGTCTTTGCTTGAAAAGAAAAAAGCTTAGTGGAAGCGTCATGCATCTGCGCCTTAGTTTTATGCCTGAGAATAAAAATTAAATCTTTTAAAAACCTTCTGATAATAAGAAATATCGAAAGCGATTCTCCATTTTGAACTTACATTTTAATATTCTTTGGCGTGTATTCTTTACTAGACCATATGTTCGTATTTCCTTTTCTCTTCTTCCCCCTTCCCCCACAAAATGTAAGAGTTTATTCACTGTCCATTATACATAAGACATGCTGTAAAACTTATTTAATTAGCTTGTATGAATAGCACAGGTAAAAACTTTAATCGAAAATAGCAACAGGTCGCAGAGAAATGAAGGAAAATTACTGTGACAGTAGCTGATAAGCGAGTCGTCCGTTGGTCTTACGCATGCGCAGGGATAAAGCTAGTTTTGTTGTCAACTCCCTAGTGGATAATAGGGCTGGGCGATACATCGATAAAACCGATAAAATCGATATAAATTATAAATCGCGATGACGATATCAAAAAATCCTATGCAACGGTACATCACGATTCTCGTAATCGTGATGTAAACCGCGATTATCGTAATCGTGATGCAAACCACGATTATCATAATCGTTGTGTAAACCGCGATTATCATAATCGTGATGCAAACCACGATTATCATACTTTTTCATTAAACTGCAATCGGCGCGTTTTTTCAACTTCGAGTACTCAAAATTCTACCATTCTAAACCGCAGGTTATTACGATGACCATGATACTAATGGAGTATTTTATCCCTGCCTAAACCATGATGACATTAAATACCGAATAATCGGTTTCGATCATCATGATACGTCTCACCCTAAACCATGATCACTCCTCAAGATTCTCCCAGCTTCAACCGTGATATTAACCGAACCCTCAGTTTTCGATAAGCATGATACTATCATGGTATTATCATGGTATTACCATGGTATTACGCTGTGATTTCTCTCAGCGTAAACGGTTTTTTAAAAGGGGAAAAAGTGATAGTTTCGGTGTTCAGGTTCAGATGACGGGCGATAAATATGATACAGCTGGTTTTTCTCATGTAGTTGCCGACAGCAAATGATATTGTTTGTTTTGTTTTATCCTCAATCTAGTTCAGCGGTTTTGAATGAATATTTGTTCGTTGTTAATGAACAATATGTGAATCAGGGAGATAAATAAATGAAATATTACATTTTATTTGCAACAGTGGATTTAATTGGACAAATGAAATAATACTTCCATAGCAATATATATTAATGTTTATTCCAGGTTCTTTTTTTATGCAGATATTTTTACTTCTCTGAAGCTCGTTTTTTTTTCTCCTGGTAGTTTCTTTTAAAAATTGACATATGTGAGTATTTGGTATTTACTGCACTGTAAACTGAAATGTCTGAAATTCAGTCACTTAAGTGTCTGAAACGTAGTGTTCAATTTTCAGACGTTTTAAAATGTCTGAAAGTTTTAAGACACTTCTTGCGTCTGAATTTCAGACACTTAAGTGTCTGAAACAGGAGTGTTCGATTTTCAGACGTTTTAAAACGTCTTAAAATTTTTAGACACTTCTTGTGTCTGAATTTCAGACATTTCAAATGTCTTAATTGCGGCCATCTTTGAGCCTTTTTTTTCAACAATGGGAAGCCATCTTTGACCACTTTTCATTCTAAGCCATATACGCAGCCATATTTGACCACATTGAATCAATTTTTATAAATGGGAATAATCTGTTACCATAAGGCTAATGTCAAACGGACGTCTTTTTGCACGCTTTTTCCCTTGCGTATTATCCCTACACAATCCCGCTAGCATTGTGTAGGGATAATACGTAAGGATAAAAGCGTGCAAAAAGACGTCCGTCTGACATTAGCCTAAAGCAGAGCTGATTGCAGCGTGGTAAAACTGGGATGCTTCGGAACGAAGTTTTCATAAAGCTGATATTTCAAATCATTTTTGACCTTATGATGATTGTAATCAGTATTTTGTAGTTTTAGAATAGACTAATATCTATATATTTTCACCTAAATATGTATCTATGTGATATCATATATGCCTTACGGCATCCAAAATGTTTATTACTTTTAGTGCGAACTTTCAAAGACCTAATATTCATTCGCGCCCGTCCCCACAGCTTTGATATACTGTTACAAAAAAAAAAAAAAAAAAAAAAAAAAAAAAAAAAAAAAGAAAAAAAAATTAAGCCTACTCGATGCTATCAATACATATTTGGATAAATATATCTTTTTCTTTAACCTAATCATGCTCTAAAAATACAAAATATTTATTAAAATAAGTATAAGATCAAAACAAATTTAAAATGTCAGATTTATGGATATTGCATACCAAATTTGGGGGCCCGTAAAGCTAAAGGCCCATAGAAACAGCCCAGTTTGCCCATGCTGCAATCAGCTCTGCTTTATGGTAACAAATTATTCCCATTTATAAAAAATGATTCATTTCTTCAGAAAGAATCCCATCCCTGCTTTGTTGTACAATTTTTTCCCATTGAAATTAGATATTCCCAGTGAATTATTTTAAGCAGTTTTTGCATTTTTATTTCAAAATTGAGTATGAAACTCTTACTTTTTTTTTTCTTCCTTCATTTTTATTATTATACTATTTACAGGGCTCGCAGTGTTCCTAAAATTTTCATCCTTGCTACCACTATTTTAAAAAGATAATCTTTATCGTATATTTCTATTATAAATGTTAAAGGAATGTAACACGAAGAAGTTTTACTTTAAATACTGGTAGCAAAATGCGAAAATTTTAGGAACGCTGCGAGCCATGTATTTATCATTACCAAGAAATACTGAAAAATTTGACAATCACACATCGGCGGCTGAGATGAACAGTAGTTATAGGATTCTGGATGGACAGCATGTCTATTTGACACTTTTTAAACGATAAATAATATAGTAAATATAACTGGAAACAGAAATCCTTTATAATGAATATCTTTCATTTCTGCTCCCCACGAAATTTGTAATCACACAAGCAATGGCAGTCACTAAAGCCATTTCTTATCCACATGATTGGTATATTGTTAACTACATTGAGAAAGAAACCAAATTAAAATTGATATAAAGTAAATATCTTGTACTATTCTGTTCATTTCTTAGTAGAAAGTACAAGTTTCTTTCCTTGAAGTGTGCTTTGAAATATTTTAACGTTTAAATATAATAATTCAAAAATAATACTATTAATGATAAATTAAAGGTTTTTCTTTCTCTGAATATTTTAAATTTGTCATACAAATATTAATATCTCAAAAAAAAAAAAAAAAAAAAAAACAGGCTGGTGTTATGAACTCCCCTTTTTTAAGTGAGAAAAAGAAAAAAAAGAAAAAGAAAGAATTTTGGGAAAATGTCCAAATATATTAAAATTTGCTAAGCAGTCTATGTATATATTGTACAGCATTTTTAAGCAGTCTAGTGTAAAAAGAAAAACAATGAAGAAAAAAATCATAGAACCAGTTAATTCTACTCTATATATAGCGGATACCAGCAAATAGCGGATTAATTACGTGCTCCCGAAGCGTCCGCTATTCAGAGGTTTTGCTATTATATTCATTTATAGGCGCATTCTAATTAAATAAAAAGTTTTTTTGTTACAGTGTAGGAATAATGCTCTAAATAAATTCTAGGTCCAGCGGTTGACATTAATCAATAATATTCGCAAAGTTACTTTAAAGTTTAAATCATATGAATCTAAATATCCATACATGCAAACCAACCAATTAATTACTTGATAAGTTACTCTATTTAATTTGTAGCATTACAATGTGCATTTATACATTTTTTTTTTTTTTTTAATCATATAAAAACAAAATTGAAATGCAACAAAGATAACTTGCGTTGAGATGCTACATTATCAAACACAAACATAAAAAATAGACTTAAAATCCTATTTCATTTTTTTTTTTTTGAAAATTAGTTTCTTTTTATTATTAATTTTCATGATTTTTTTTTTTTTTTTTTTTTTTTTTTTTTTTTACATTCAGATAAAAAAAAAAAAATCTTTGAGGTGAAAAGAAACTTCTAAAAATATTTTCCCCTATAAACATCGTAATAAAAATACCGTATATACTCGCGTATAAGTCGACCCCCTAACTTTCGAATGCAAATTCTGTAAAAAATCAAAAACGCGCGTATAAGTCGACCCCCTAACTTTTTACTTCAATTTTGCACAAAATCAAACCATAGATTTCACTTGCCAATGAGAAGGTAGTAAGTAAATAAAAACAAATCATTGAATTTATTTAAATGATAAATTATTATCATTTATATATTTTATATAGTACTTTTTTTTTTTATTCTTACACATAAAAAGAACATAATTTTGCAGTATTCGATGTTTATGTTTTTGCTTTTTTAACTGACTCGCGTATAAGTCGACCCCCCAAATTTGCTTACCGAAAATTGTCAGAAATTTCTCGACTTATACGTGAGTATATACGGTAATTTATTTAGGCATAAATTAAAAAATTGAATAATATGAAAAAATATATACGTACACGGAGCAAACATAATCAAAAGAATAATCTTCAAAGCACATTCTTTCACAGAATCTTAAATATCAGCGAAGTTACATAACTCACCAATCAGATGGTAAACAATTAGAAAAGTATCTTCCCCTGTCATGGGCGAATGGGTCTTACTTATAACCATATAATTTTTTTTCTATTTTTTTTTCATTTCTGTGTATGATACTCAACTTGATTTTTTAAATATTTTTTTAGCGCATATTGGATTAATTACACAGATTTTATTATTTGCTTAAAGCATCTTTTAAATATGGCTCCATTTTAAAATTTAACCCAGGAGGACGGGCGCATGCCCAGGGTGTGAATAGTTTTTGTCACCAATAAATACAAATAATAACCGTCACTTTATTTAGTCGCAGACAATTGTTACAAATTCTGCGATAAAATAATTAGAAGATTATTTAACAAAAAATAATGGTAACAATTGTAAAAACCATACGCACTCTGGGTCTGTCAGGCCTGGTGTTAATCTTTCCAGGTTAAATATGTTATGTAACACAGTAAATATACATAAATAATTTTCTATTTTTAAACAAGTTTTCATAAAGATAATTAAAAATAAATAAGTAAAAATAGTCGTTCAGTTGAATACTATAGGAGAGATTTATTTCACATTGGAAAATTGAAACTTATAAACTATTCTGAAATTCATAAAAACTTTCATTCTTATGCTTTTGTGATTTCTTTTCATGCTCTTGTATCCACTGTATGAAGTGAAAAAAAAGATTGATAACATTTCTCAATATGAATTTCTAAATTTATCAATATGAAAAAAAAATATATTTCAATGATAGGAGTACTGGTCCCAAGGGCCAGTAAGAATGAGAGTTCACTGGTCAACAGTCATCATCACTGGCCCGCTACATAAAATTCAACTAAGTACCTTTAACACTTTGAGTGACAACCACTCCCCCCCCACCCCTCCTGTTAGACTATAAACAAACTTTCCTTTGCAGTTACCCAAAATTTGGCTTAGGGGGAGGGGGGATGAAAAAGGTCTTAAGGCTACAAAAACTTAGAGAAATGCTGTTTCGTAAAAGAAATTCTGTTCTTTACTATATAATAATAATAATAATAGAAAATTAATTTTAACACATGACAACATATATCCTTCCTCCCCGCCCCCGGCCAATACTCACATTCTGCGAGATAACAAGGACCATTATCGCCATATAAAAAACATATATTAATCGATATAGGATTAAAATCTTATGGAAAAGTTGAAGGAGTACATGAACTTCAAACACAAAATTCACTTAAAATTTAACACACGAAGCATGGTTATAGAAAAAGTTTAATTCTTATTAAACGCGTGACTGCACGGGAATAAACAAGTATAAAAATAATCATTTGTTAATACACATTATTTACACTTAATTACTAATGCGAAAATTCTCACTAATAATCAAGATATAGGTATATACTACTTATTTGCAATCATAAAAAAAAATTATCATTTAAGCAACACATAGGTAATTATAAAAAAAAGTAAAATTGACACACTAAACATACAATTGTAAAATTTTAAAAGATTTTATTAATTCTCAAGAGATTTTTTAAGAAGAGACAGCGTCAGCAATTTAAACAAATTAGCATGATAAACTTTAATATTAAGAGTGCAATATATTATTTTAATATACCTATTAAATAATTACGTTCATTCTAAAATAGAAAAATAAAAAACCAGTACGGAGTTACCTGTAAATACAATAATCCAATAGAAAAATTTTTAACGCATATTTTTATGCATTATCATGTTTTATTTAAATTAAAACATTATTAATAAACACTGTGAATCTTTGATATTGATACCACAATATTAAATAATCAGGTAGAATAATGCCAAGCACAGTTAGTAAGATTGTGGCGGTAGGGATCTTTACTTTATTATTGTATAGGAAAATGCTTGTCTTCAAAAACATTTACGCCTCACTACAAGTTTTAAATGATGAATCCACCGTAATAAAGTTGCATGAGAGAATGATTAATATTACTGTTTCTGGAGATTGATATTTAATTAAGAAATCGTTGATTTAGGCTACTAGGTCCGATTTGAGAACTGATGATGGTTCCATTGAGGTTTTCGATAAAAATGTTATATCCTTAATACAGTAGGTTTTTTCATGCTTAAGTATCTCGGAATTAATGCAGCCGGATGTGAACTTGATTCGACGGCCATGCTTGTAAAGCTGGGCACATGGTAGGCTTAGCGGTTTTAAAACGTTCGAAATTAGAAGAAAGGAACAGTGCGAGACCACGCAACAACCACGAAAAACACTGACAGGATGCAGAAAGGGTACAACTCCACGATTAAAATGCGGGGAATAATTATTCGAACAGAAAAATGAATAAAAAACAAAGTGTTAAGACTTGTAAATACTCAAAGAATTCTCGCTTCAACACTCCGCTGTTACATTCGACACTGTCTCAGTTACGCATGCGCGGCTAATTCTACGCTTCTTCTTCTTTTTTTTTTTTTACCTATCTCTGTCTCTGCGATATGGAAAGATTTGCCATTTAGGAAAGTTGTCGAATGTTCCACAATAGAAATTAGTAATAATAAAATTTGGGGTTTTTGTTTTTATGCGAAACACTTTTTTACGAACAATATTATTAATAAACCTTTTCATTTTTTTTCTATTTTACTATTTTAAGCAGGTACATCTGTATCAAAAACTTTATTTTTCTACAAGCTTTTGAGTAGTAATGTAGGTCCATGAGTGTGTGTGGGGGGGGAGGGGGGGATTACGAAGGGAGATTTTGAAATTTAATGAAATTTTCTTTATATTTTATTATTAAGAAAATATTAAAATGCATTCGTCCCAGTGCCTTAGAGAATAATCAAACACCCCTAAAGCCCACATAGGAGAGAAAATTTAACTCTGCTCGCCTTTTAACATTCACGTGTTTCTATTTAAAACAGAGGTTTTCTATTTGTGGTGCTATATTTCAAGGATCAGGAAGACAGAACCCAAACCTCCCTTCCCCTCCAAATAAAAACTGCTTCAGTTCTTGATTTTGAAAAATGTTGTTACAAATTTATTTCCGAATATCTAATATTTCTTAATTGTAAATTTGTTCTATTGCTTTTATGTTTAAAAATTGTCTTGCATGGGGAGTTGTGACAAAATATTCTTAGTTTAGCTTATTTTATATTTGTGTTCTGCATTTTAAAAAGCGAATTAGGTAGTAGACTACAGGCATATCTGTTCCTCAGTCTTGCTCCTCCCTACATTTCTTGCCCCACCAGTGGCCGAGATGTTCTGCTCTCGAAACTGGTAGACGGGAGGTGCTGGGTTCAAAACCCATCACTCCTGTCGACGTAATCGTTCGGAGTTTTCCGTGGTTTTCTTCGAACCTTGGATTTCCTTGTGTAAATACGTGTTAGGTTTCCTTAGAAAGACCCCCACGGGGCACTCCCCCCCCCCCTTAGGGCCTATATCCCTCGTGTTGATATTTGGCCGTCATAAACGCAACCAACCAACCAACCCTATATTTTTTTTCTGCTCGCGTTCAAATCTTAGTATTTCAATTTTCAAGCTATATATATATTACTCTTTTAGTGGTAGTTTTCCGCATTCTCCGGCGTAGACCCATGAGTGTAAGTAATTTTTGAAAAACTTTATAATTTTGTGAAAAGTAATAATTTAATAACTTAATACATCATAAAATTAACTTAGTCCCAAAACTTGATAAATGGATTTGTACAATACTGACACACGTTCTATGTTCTAATCAAATTTTTTCTTTTATAAAGTAATACCAAATTTTGTGTGCAGAACTGTATTTTAAACATTTTTCATTTATCCAAAATATTCTCTGGTGGTGCTGAAAAATATAATGACACAATCGTCATAGTTATGATGCTATTATATCATATCCAGACACTTAAATGTCTGAATTTCTAAATGTCTTAATTTCAGACATATAATCACAATTAAGACATATTTTCCTGTTCATTTAACATCATGATCATAGTAAGACACTTATGTGTCTTAAAGTAAGACATTTATTATGTCTGAATTTTCAGATTCAGACACTTAAGTGTCTGAAATTCTTTTTCAGTCACATATGTGTCTGATATAAGACGTCTCTATTTGCAGTGTGCCTCTGTCATTGTTTGTTTGTGGGGAGTGGGGGAGTATATTTAGATGTCAATATTTATTTAATGTCACTAGAATTCAAAATAACAAACAGGGCAGAAAAATTAAGCAGTTAAAGTTTGTGTACTGACAATCAAAAGAGGAAAGACGTAAATTGTTCGGTGTGTGTGTGTGTGGGGGGGGGGGGGGGGCTAGTTTTTATTTCTTCATTTAGCTCACATTGGTCGAAACGCAGGAGATCCTCATCCAAGTTCCCCGATAGAACAAGCATAAGAGATAGTCTTAAAGGTTAAGAAAAAAAACATTTTTTAATTCAGAATTTTTAAGTTTAAACTCTTAGGGCTGTTCTCAAAAAAATATTATTTCACGCAAAAATTTCTAGCACATTCACGGATTTTTTAAATGTAATAGCAAGAAATTAGTTGAAAGTGACAGTAACTCATTAAAATCCTTATCCGCTATTGCATAAAGTTAACCCTTTGCACTCCGTTGTCACCGCTATGGCGACACCATCTTTCCTTTCAAAATTTGTTTATGGCACCTGTAATAAAGGATACCGTAATTTTCGGAAGAAACGCCGCGGCGTTTACGTGCTTTAAATTAAAATTTCAAGCGATGCGGCGTTTCTACCGATGCGGCGTTTACGCGCATTTTTTTTTTTTTTTTTTCACTCCCAAAGATGAGAAATCTCATATTAATGAAATTTTAAAATAATGTGGACGAACCGAAATTTTCAGACCCAGGCGAACGAAATATATTGGCCCTGCCTGAGCATTTTTCTCAATGTTTTTTTCACTGAACATGTCCGTTATTTTGCGCTGCTTCATCAATTAAGATTTTTCGACAATAAACTTCTCCTGTATTCCATAAACGGACACTAGTTCCTCTCCTGTAACGACGTTCCGCTGCTCCAATCCTTTGCTAATAAACTGATAATAACATCTAATAAACTGAGCACTTTTTCTCTCAAATTTCCCCCTTTTCTTTTTCTTCCCCCTCTCCAATTTTCAACAAATTTCATTTTTCGAGAAAGTTTCGTTATTGATTTCCTAAGCTTTGTAAATTAAAATATAAACGTCTTATTTTGGATGGTATGCTTTTGTATTTTGTATTTTTTTTAAAATCTTTAGTTAAAAAGAGAAAAAATCTATTCACGATTTCTTTCTGCATAGCAAAACATAATCCACCCAACGTTGATGATCCGATTGTGTAAACATTGATTCTGATTTCACGGAGCGAAGTGAATAAACGAAAACAAACCGCAAATGTTACTTTTTCTGGGCAGTTTCTATAAAGTGGGCAGCCGTTCTAACTTTCTAATAACTGGTTATATTTTAATAAAAATTTGTTACGCAGCCTAATTTAGTATTATTTCAACTTGCTGAAAATTTGAAAGAAATCGGTCAATTTACATAGGAGATAAGGATTATTATTTTTTTTTCTAACAGTAAGGATTATAAGAGTTTCGGTTTTCATTCTTTTTCTTTTTTATTTGCTTGCATCTCAATATTTTTTTTTCTGCACTTAAGCAACGTAAACTTGTTGACACATTCAAGAAGTCCTTTTTATATTTAAAAGAATAGAATTTGAATAGTTTTTTCTCGCGCAAAAAATGAGAAAAAAAAATAATAGTTTTGAGTCATCAGGGCTTTTTAAAAAGCCATCTGGAAAAGCATTATGGAAAAACAGATCGTAAGATCATTTTGCCGAAACTAGTGTAATGAAAAGAGTATGAATATCTTTGTTCTTTAAAAAATGTTAGAAGAGTGGAGAGGTTTTCGATCCGGTTTTAAGAATTCCAAATTTATAATACTTTTATTTTATATAAAAATTAAAACAAGAAGTTGGTTAGCAAAACGTCCGGATTTTGAACAATTTCGGATGTCCGGATTTTAGACTTTGTACTGTATCTTGCATTTAAGAAACAGCACAGTGCTGGTAAGTATATTTTTTTCCTTTTTAGTTATCATTTCGTGTGTCTTTTAAAACAAAATCTTCTAATTGAAATCTATATTTATTCCTTTGAGTTTGTGACAGCTAAAATGTTCCAAACAGAGCGATAGAAGAAGGTGGGGAGGGGAGAAGATAGTTTTAGGACCGCACGTGATGTCTTTTCGTTGCAGTTAGCATAATGTTTATAATCCTTATCGCTCCACGTGCAGAGAAATAATAAAAGTAGGTCGTCATGAAATTTCTTGCAGATAGACCGATAGGAATTTAAAAAAAAGTTTGTTTTTGAGAATTTTATTTTTATTATAAAACACGCATACACACATAAATAACGGCTGCATTCATTATAAATCATTTTTAATATTAGTAGCATAAAATTATTGGTGCATTTATTAATTTTTTACGAAACCGAATAGCGTTTTCCAGTTTTTGATAAGGGAAAAAACAAACATTTAGAAAATGATAAAAGTTGATTTTTCGAGCTGAATTTCCGGATGAAACAGCTCGGGGAAGGTCATCATTAAATAGCAATAGCTTATAATTTAAGCTACAATACATTTATCGAAAACGGAAAAACGTATTCAATTTCAAATCACTTTGATAGATATGCCAGCAGATTCCACGCTTTTTCGTTTTAAATTACCGGACCTCGATGAATTATTTATTGAGCGAGTTTGCTTTTTAATTCCTTTTTTTTTTTTTTTTTTTTTTTTGAAAAAAAGAAAAAAATCCCGCCATGGCACGTGAAAATAAATGTCATTTTATTCCGTTCAAACACGTTTTTTAAGATACTTGAGTTAAAGTTGAGTCTGCTAAAACCCAATCTTAAGATTTTCGACTTAGGAATGTTCTCGTTCATATAACGCTTTTCAATGTATAGAAAAGTTCCAAGACAAATTCCGGTTCGTCCCATTCAATGGCTTTTAGAAATTTATTTGGCAACATTAGTGAATAATTTCGGAGAGTGAACTGCCGTATTCTGTTTAGCATGTCAATCGCGATCACCGCGGAAATTTCACATGCGGCGTTTACGACGATGCGGCGTTTACGACCATTTCTTTATTTTTTTTGTGGTAATTTTCGCGATGCGGCGTTTACGCCGCTGCGGCGTTTCTTCCAGAAATTACGGTAATAAAATTTCCTTACTTAATCTTAGCATTTTTGAAATTGTGTACTTGAAGGAAACTTCTTTTATAAAAGTGGTGCCGACCGAATAAAATTTGTGTAAGAGACGCCGGAGTCCAAAAAGTTAATTATTGCGGTTCATGTACACAGCATACATGGACGATGGAAAAACGAAATTAAGGGGAAGGTAAATTTTGAAACACATTTGATTATGATTCGCAGATCACGCAGAGTTTTATTTTTCTAAAAAAAAAAAATGGAGAATATAAAAATGAAATAAAATAAACTAAGAGCTTTTGTCGGGGACGCCGACGCATAGTAAGACAATTTTAAGCACAACAGCAATATAAATATTATTTAACAATTATAAAATATAAACAATTCAAAAATTGACTTTAACCAAACTATTATTTTTCTCTCTCTGTTAACGATTTTTTTTTTTTTTATTAAGTTTTTTTACTTTCTACTATCTTTACAAGAAGAAAGTATTGGATTCATGAAAATTTTGTCATCCGGGTTTCGACCGATTTATATGTTTAGAAAGTCTTGAACACGATTCGACTATTTTTAAAAAGCTTTGTCTGTCTCTTTGTAACACAAATTTTGTAGGCGCTCTATCTCAAGAACTAATGCACGGAATTTAACAAAATTTTAGATTCTTTTATATCTCGTTATAAATTAGTGTAAATTACTTGACAGGTAGGTGCATTTTTTACAATATCCGCAATAACTTTATCTCAAAAACTAATGCACGGATTTTTGTCAGATTTCAAATTCAGTTATACCTTGTAAATTGGTGCTGATTAGTTCTTGGTGTAAATGGCCCAACAGGCGGAGCTACTATGCTGAGTTTTCACGATTTTAGCAATAGCTCTGTCTGAAGAACTAATGCGCTGATATTTATCAAACTTCAGATTCAGTTAGACGTAGACATAAATTTTACTGATTAGTGTTTGGTGTTTATAGCCCATAAGTGGCGCTGTTATGCTGTATTTTTCAAAATTTCCGCTATAGCTTTTTCTCAAGAATTATCGCACGTATTTTCATAACATTTCAAATTCAGACAGACGTTGACATAACTTGTTGCTGATTAAGTGTTAGTGTTAATCGTCCAATAGGTGGCGCTGCTATGCTGCATTTTCCACAATTTTAGCGATATCTGTATCTCAAAAACTAATGCACGAATTTTAATCAAACACCTTATTCTGTTACGGTTTCACATAAGTAGATCCTTCTTAGGCTTGGGTGTATACTGTCCAACAGGTATTGCTTTTATGATTTTTAGATTAGTAATTTTGGATACAGACATCTAATAAGGTTTGTGCTGAAATTCAATGATTTGTTTGAAAGATGCGATGCTTATATTTCCTTTTAACTGCATACAATTTAGTGCACCTATATCTTTAGAATATTCATGATGGGCATAGATTGTTATTTAATTTTGCCTCTGTGATAGCGAATTTTGAAGTAATAACACGTAGAAATAGAAGAAATTTTTGCCATTAACACATCCTACTAGTTTCTTTTAGCATTTATTTATTTAGATTTGCTTATTTATACATAGTTTTTTATTAATCTATTTGAGAATGATATATATATATTTTTTTTTTTTTTTTTTTAAATTTTAATCCTTAATAAAATATATAATGTATATTGAAGTTATACATATATTATAAATGTACATATATTTTTTTTGTTCATATGTCGCAATATCGATATATCGGAATATCGTGATATAAAGCTGCCGATTTATCACGATATTTCATTTTAGACATCGCCCAGCCCTAACGGATAAGGCTAGTTTTGAAACCAAACCGATATTTTAAGAACCCAAAAAAATAGGATAAAATATATTTTTTTAACAGATTATAGTGTTTTTTCTGTGCAGGTTTACCAATAGAATAGATTGGTACAGAAAACTCGATTTTTTTATTTTTGGATAAGGCGAGTTTTGAAATTCACGTCCTCAATTATTTTCGAAGCGAATGCATGAGTAGCAGAATACAGTTTTTTGAAATTTCAAAACATATTATAGCTGTGAAGTATACTTGAAACAATAAAATTCATTAAAGAAAATCTATTCTCTGTGTTTCGTGTACCCATGAAAAATAAGAAAAAGCTGTTCGCGTTATTGTGAACATTTTAAATGTGCTGCTGTCTTCCTCGACAACATGGGGCACCGATGGGTAAACGGATGATAAACTGACAGATCGAAATACTTTTTTTTTTTTTTTTTTTTTTTAAATCTATCTTAGAAAAACTTCAAAATAGATTCTGATTATGTATATAGTTTCGTCTAGTTTTGTAATTTTTTTAACTACATGGTGCGAATAGAATTTTGGTTTTTCCGGTTTCTAAAGTCATGGAATGGTACAGATTCTTGCTGAACAAAAATTTTTATAAAAATGAATCATTTTGTTTGTTAAATGATTATTCAACTGTAAACAGCTTTTTACGTGTCCACAAAACATTTATGTACATCCCATAGGACCATCTTCATCCTTTGAGTTTTTCTATTCAAGTATTTCTCTAACAAAAGCAAAAAATCAATGAGAATTTGAAACAAACAACTAAAGATCTACATTAACATCATCTAGGGCTTAAATTGCGCCGGAGCCCGGCTCAGGCACTTTTCTGTTTTTAGTAAATATTTAAATATTGGTCGGAATTCACCGCAGTCCATAAATACAGGGCTCCTTCGCCTAGTGCAATAGCGCTTCGGAAAAACCTAAGCACTCGAACTCAATGTGTGTGTAAATTAAAAATTTTATTTACTCAGGTATAGAAAAAATAAAATAACTCTTCCCCTTTTTAATGCTATTTTGATCAGAATAGGAGAGACAGAAATCGTGTTTTGTTTATCCTACTGATATTTGCAGATTTATGTCTGGCATTGATTTTGGCGACATGTATGTTGGTGCCAGTCAAGAGCGCGGACAATGAATTTGTTTCAGTTTGATTTTCTTTTCTGACACTAGGCTATTTTTCAATTGGATCATTTTTTTTTTTTTTTTTTAATTTAGATATCTAACCGGAAAAGAATATTTTCTGTTTTTAGTCAACGAGCATCAGTTTGAGATATTGTTTGTTTGAGGTTTCTACTCTTCCATTGCGTACGAGTACGAAAATAACGTTATTGATTTTTCTATTTATTTTTCATCATGAATGCGGCTCTGCTCTGCGGATTTACAAAGTTGTAAGTAGATATAATTGTCGTGTATTGTTATTTTTTTTAGTAAGCAATAGAGCAGCGTTTCCCCTTTTTCTGTAAAAGCATTTATCACGATGTCAAATGAAATGTTTCATTTAATCTGATTTTCAGGGACACATCACGAAAGATTGTTCTACGGTAGGAATAGATTATAGTTTAAGATATGCAGCTTTTATAGGAAATTGAAAAACGTTGTTTGATTCTTTAGCTTATCAGTATTAATTGCTGTAAATTTCATTCATTTTTTCATAAAAATGTATCGCTGCGAACTATCCCTTTTTTGTTTTAACACTATTTTCGAATCATAATCCTTATTTTATTTACTCGCAGAATCCTGCGATTAATTAACATTAAAATTAGGCAAAGATTTCTATTCGGAAGGATTGATCACTAAAAAGTGGAATAATTGACAGCTAAGCATATGCAGAAATATTTAAAAAAATTATTTTGCTTAAAAAAAAGTTTTAAATTTTGCAAATAATGTATGAAATATAAATATGCGGTGGAGATGGGGGTGGGGGGTAAGCTACGGTACTTTTTTGTTAGAAATTAGACCCTGATCATCATATAACATCAATCTATTGTCAATAATTAAATATCTAAATAGAAAAAATAACATTTTTCTACCAAAGAAAATTATTTGCGCTGATATAAATGGATTTTTGTCCATCTAGATAAATAGCAAGCAAACCTGTTGCGCGCTCTTCCTAGTCCAACTTTCAAATCGAGTAGCGGCTAAGTTTGTTTACATAGGGGTTGTGTGTGTATATATATATATATATCGTTATCAACTATATATCAATGTCTAAAAATTCATTTTAATTTTACAATTGTTTTACTTTTTTTTTTCTTTTCATACGTTTGCAGTAATAGTACACAGATCTGGTTATATACTTATTATTTCTATAGTTTTTCTGATTTAAATGAAGAGAGGGAGTCAATAAACTGTCAGTATTATTATGAAACAAATGCATATTAAATAACACCTACAAGACATAGTTACAAGTTAAAAGTATTTAATGACAACTTTTTGTTACATAATGTAAGATATGGGAAAGGATTTCACAGAATATCTTTTCATGTGGGAACTAGCTCATTGATAAGCGATACTTTTTGTCCAATATTGTGTTTTAGGTAGGGGAGACCGGGGGAATGGCGACACCTTAAGGGAATTTAATTTTTTTCACTTCAAAAAAAATGTTTATTTTTTAATAGTAAAAATTCCAAAGCTGAATCATTATCTTTAGTATCTGTATACATTTAACCGTATTCATAACTGTAAAGTAAGCACACATAAAAAAAAAAATTCTTTCAACCTCTGTACAGTGGCGGGATTACCCAGGACACTGGGGTAATTCCGCCACCGTATCGGGGTAATTATGCCACTCTTTAATGACCCAGAAAATACATAAAATGGATACTAGGAGACACATAACCTACTGAAAATATTTAGAATGCAATAATTTAGCAAATAATGAATAATTACAATGTTCCGTAAACTAGATTTATTAATGTGCAAAGCTTACAATTTAACTCAAATTGAAAAAGTCGCTCTTTGCCATGGTGGCGGCATTACCCCGAGAGGACAATATAGCGGAAATCCCCCAGCAAAGCTAAAAGAAGAACCGAAAATTGTTCAACAAATTGCATCAAAATGTCGGCGACTGCATGTAGATTACGGATAATATTATCTTAAGTATCTAATGTTACAATAAAAGGTACTTACCCCTACTCATTTGAAGCTCAAAAATAAGAAGCAACTAGATGAAAACTACATTTTTCACGAAAACGAACGAACGAACGACGTACAACGAAATCACTCTCACTCTAGGCACTGTTTCGATTGTTGACCGCTATAGTGCAGGCGAATTCACTATCTCAAAATGCCGTTAGTTTTTAATGTAGGCGGGGTGGCAGCATAACCCCGAGTGGCGCCATTCCCCCGGTCTCCCCTACTTCATCAATGTCGCAATCCGTTTCATCCATCCATTCCAATTCATGGTAAACATATTACGGGGGCTGGTCCTCAGCTTCCGATTTCCCCTCACTAATGTAAAGTCTATGGGCATTGGATACATTCGTAAGTTTAAAATATTTCCTCGGGAAATTAATATTTTTAACTTCTATTTTATGTGTACACTTCTTGAAAGATGTCTCTTTTTTTCTTAGTTCTCGAAATATTTCTAAAATATAGACTTAATTTTATAGAAAACGTTAAAATCTTACTCATAGTTCGCCCGCTTTTAACACACAAAATATTAAATTCAGCATAGATTTTAGAAATATTTTGAAAACTAGGAAAAAAAGAGACATCCTTTAAGAAGAGTTCACAGAAAAAAGATGTTAAAAATATGAATTTCCCGAGAAGATATTTTAAATATACGAATGCATCAAAAGTCCATAGACTTAATATTACGGAGGAGAATTCCGAAGATGAGTGACCATCCCCCTTAACATAAAAAGTAATTCAGAACAATTAATAAATTTCAATCAATTTCTATCAACATTTTTCCAAAGTTGAAAATTGAAATTACTCCTTTTTTTTCTTTTTTCGTCAGTGGATTCTGTTTCCTTAAACACCCGTTTAAAATAAGGTATGACAACTTTTTTACTCTTTTCTTTACTAGTAACCACAACAGACAAGTATCATTTCGAACATACTTCGTACCTGTTTTCTTCATCAGCGAATTATATGCGGATATGGTAGAACAACAAGAACGCCGAACGTTGGGGTATTCCATATTTTGAAATAAAATGATTTTATAATCATTTAATGACTTTACTGATAACTTTGTATTTTCATGAAAATAGATAAAACTTAAAAAAAATTTGGTTGAATAAAAAATGATAACGATATCAAAAGACGAAAACTCCTCCCCCTAAAGATATCTTAGGATTTCAAATACTAGACTACCCCTCCCCCCTAAAGTGATAACGTTGTATGTGCACGGCCCTATATTGCATCATTTGATGCAGCATAACCAACATAGAAACCCCCATTAACATTAATATAGTGTCCATCGAAAAAAATAGCTAACTACAACTGTTTACACAACTAGGGGGTGCTGCCCCCTACGAGCTACGCTCGTCAACCCCCGTTCAGACACCGCAGACTCTAAAAGCACGCTAATTTGATCGGCTTTAAAAAGATTTTGGAAGATTGAATTATAAGCTAAAAAACAGTGGCGACCTCCCTATAAACGGGTTTCTATTCATTTCTCTTTGATTGGGGAATTTTAAGGCCAAATCAGCTGCTGTTAAAAGGTACGATGGCTGTTTCCGTCTTTGATTAAATAAAATCAGTTAAACATTTCAAAATAAGCGTATATAAAATGAATTAAGTAAACATGGTCTTTGTCTCCCGGTATTTTTTAGCAAAGCGAAACGAAAGTTTTTTTAAATAAGACACTTTAAATGTGTCGTTTTTAATCTGACGTTATTTTCACCAAACTTTTCTTTCTCTTTTTAATATTCACGTGAAGTTACTTTTGTTAGAAATGAAATATTATTTGCGCTATCCTAATAAAAATAGTTGAAAAGATCATCTTAAAATATCAAATAAATGTCTCGCGCAATTTTTAAATTGAAACTTTTTTACAATATTTTTTTTTCGTTTTACGTAATAAGTGTAATGTGACGTAATTTCTCCTATTTAAGACTTCTAACGCATGTCAATGAATTTATTATTTTACATTTTCTTTCTGTTTTAAAATTCACGTGTAAATATAATTTTTATGACGTAATTTTCAATGAGTTCCTGCGTTTTATATTTTCTGTTTATAATAGTCACGTGTAAATAAATTTTTAATTTGAAGCAAACATTATTGTTTGCGCTGTTTACACAGTTGGCAACAGTTTAAATTAATACCATTTTCTAAAATATGTAAAAAATATATCTCAAAATGCTGAAAATTTGAATTTAAAATAGAAATAAAATCTCAAAAAATGAGTCAAATTAGAAAAATAAATGCAGTCTGCACACCGGGAAATTCTAACGCATAAAATGATCTAAAAATGATTAAATGATTAATGCCTATGAATAGTTTTTGCTCCTATAAAACTTTTTTAATGGAACGATTTTGTCCAACTTTAGCATTAAATATCTCTTAAAATAATTCTTGGATTTGAAAACTGTCTGCATCAGCGTGTTTATCAAACATTTCTCTATAATACTACTGATTTTCATATTTTTGTATGCAATATTTTTCTTAATATTAAAGTTGAAGGACCTCCGGTCACAAAACATTCAAAAACGGCGGCGGTGACAGCGTTAGTTACTTTTTTTTTTAGAATAGGGAGATGCTTTAAAGCCATAGAAATTACAATATTAAAGGACGAAAATGAAGAAAAACTGTGCAATGAAATGACCCATGCAATTATTGACAATAGATGGCGTCAAATTACAGATGAGCAACTAGGGGAAAAGAGGGAGAAGTGCAAATCTCGGCCAGAATGATAGAATTCGTTTAATTCAGAACTGAAGATTCCTCAGAGGAGGTGAAAGCGTTTTTCTAACAAAAAAAGGAAGTGAATACTGTCTGATGTAACTAACAACCAAGGTAGAATTTGTATTTTCTTGAATTTCTTGTATTTTTAATGAACACAGATTTCTATAAAAATAATCATTAAGAATTTTTGGACACGGATGTTTTTATGAAGAATGTGTTTTTAGAAATATTACTAAGTTTTTATTTTTATAATACCAGTACGAAGTATTACTTTTATAGATAAAATGTAAATGAAATTTTTTACAAAGCAGCTGAAATTGTATTTTTATATGATGAATTAAAACATTTTTTAATAACTGTATTAAGATTCTTTAGCAGTTATCAAAGAACATATACATCTATGAAAAACCCCATTTTTAATGAAATAATACCTGATCAAAACCGGTAAACGTATAAATGTATAGTATAATATAGGTATTAACCAAAAAACCTTCTGTTTTTATTTATTTGAGTTTAAAAAATATGTTCTTGTTTGAAGTGCTATTATATAAAGCAAAAAAGTTCCAATCATTTAGTAATTATTAAAATAATATTAATTATTATTAAATATACATGGTATAATGTGATGTTAATATTCTCATAAATATACAGTTTCAGAAAGTTATGTAAGTTAAAGTTATATTGTAGTTAAAAGTAAGTTAAAATTTATTTAACTATTTTTGAGCGGTTAAAACTAATTTTGACCAGTTTTACGGTTAAAACTAGTTCTTATCACTGTCCTGGTTAAAATTAGATTTGTTTTGATTGTTCAAAATTACAACCCTGGCTGAAGGAATTATTATAGCATGTATCATTACGGAACAATAGTCTTATTTTTGTCATGAGAATACCGAGATATGAGATCATCATTGATTATTATTATGAATTTTGATGAATTTTTGCAACATTAAGAAATTTCTTTTAAATCTTATTTTAATTATTAAAGACAAATAATCTGGCCCAGACGAACTTTTAAAATGTTACTAATTACATTTGCTAATCCATTATCTTATAAATTTAAGTTTAAAGCTGTCTGTTTTTTAAACTTTGTCCTAGCTTTTTTGATTAACAGACAATGTTGCTTGCCATCCACTGCTAATATACCACTAAATATAGGGGGGCCCGTTCGAATCGTTGTAACTTTATTCAAATAGAACTGATGGCCAGTCATGTGTGTAATGCATAAACAATAGTATTTTCACACCTTGGATTTTAAATAGAAGAAAATTCTTAGTTCCGTCAATTCTGTTACGTACTACCTTAATTAATAAATTTACACCTTTTTTCTTAATACAGAACAAAGCACTTTTATATAACTTTAGCAACTTGTTACTTTAAGATGAATTTAATAATCTCAACTTATGAAAGTGTGTCAAATATTCTAACATGCAAATATGAGTTAATCAAGTTACTTTCTTTTACATCTTTTTAAGTTGTACTACACGCAATATAATATCAAAGCAAATACATTCTACTTCACAAGTAGAAAGTGTTTTTTCAATAAATCTAAAAAGATGGCAATTTTGGTTTTGGTTTTCATATTTCACTCAAAGTTAAAAGAAATAACTGAATACGGAAGAAAATTTATCTCATGGCAATTAGAACTGGTTATCTTCAACCACTAAAGTTTAGATATGAATTAAGTCCACTGCTAATACAATCTATTAAAATCAAAATATTACAGTAGCCTCCCTGTTAACCGGCCTCCTCTTAACCGGATTTCCGCTTTAACCGGCCGACTTTTTTTTCCCAATATAAGGCAAAAGTCAGTGACGTCCTCGAAAACTCAGCTTAGGCTATCGAGTTCAAGTGCAATCCCGAGGGGAAGATGGCAAAATTCAGAAAGGAAAAGGTCGGTTCTAAATGGATACGTGTTGACTTTCACCAGTGTTGAATTCAGGGTGTGACTAGAGGTGGGGAAGAGATGTCCCCACAGAAGATTTGAGATTGTGTGTTTTAATGGTCAAAAATTCAATCAAAAGTTCAGCTTATGATGTTAAAGAAATTGAGTGATTATGATGCAAAATGTCGGATATCCTGATTTCAACAGAAGGACACTTAATTTCTTTATGGTTCATTAAATTAAATAAGCATAATATAGAACAATTTCAACTTCTTATAAAGGTGTGTGAAACGATTTTCAACAATTTAATGTGTGTTAAATATTTTTCATTATTTGTTATCAGTGATTGTTTTTCTTTGAATTTTGTTGATTCAATTTTGTTGTTGATTATACCTATTGTTCATTTCACAAAATATAGAAAACATGTACTTTTTTAAAGCTACACAAATTGAAAAACTAAATGCATCGTACGGGTTTAATTAATTAAATTACGCAGATACTTATTTAATTTTTTTTTTTTTTTTTTACTTCTCCGCTTTAACCGGTTTTTCTCTTAACTGGCCAACCCTCGGTCCGGTTTAGGCCGGTTAAGCGGGAGGCTACTGTATTTCTTATTTAATAGCGGTTGAGGTTAGCTTTTCAAAAGAATTGAGGTCTCGGAGTTTAAAATGAAATTTGTTTTTTAGAATGTTTAATAGAATCTTTTAAAGATGAAATTTGTATTTTGTATTTGAAAATTTGCAGAGTTGTAAATGGAAAAAAGGTAAATATTTTATAAATTAATACAATAAAACCTCTAAATAACGGACACCTCGGGAGAGCGGAAACTGCCCGCTATTGGGAAAACCTCAGAGATTCAAAAATTGCTAAGAAAAGCTTAATGCTGTATTAATTGACTTTTATATGTATCTATTATATGATTAATCATAAATTAAAATTATTTCTTTAAGCAATAAAACTGAAATAAAATTGTGCATCTACTGTTAATTACATTCTTACGAAAAAAAATCTGTTACTAAAGTTGCAAGCAAAAGCTTGCGATTACATGTAATTTGTTTTTCAATGTGAAATTTTAACACTGTCAGTAGTTTTAATCTTTCTGAATATATATATATTTATATATTGAATTACGTTATCAAGGGCATAGAATTCAATGATATAAGCAATATGGTTGTTTTCTGTGAGAAAAATAAGCTAAAGCTAAAAATTATTTTTCCTGTGCTTAAACAACCATTAAAATCAAGTGAATTGATTAAAATTGAAAACAGAATAGAAACAAATAATATGAAATGGAAAAATCAATAAAACCTGTTTAAATATTTATAGGATATAAAATAGAAATAATATATATATATATATATATATATTTTTTTTTTTTTTTTTTTTTACAAAAAAATGTGTAACTTATGCGTGCTCACTGTACTTTGCCGCTTCTTGAAAATTCTCGATATTGGAGGAAAGCATCTCCAGTTTGTTTCAGTATCTGTTTCATCATCACAAATAGAGTCAGCTTTTGCCGAAAATTTTAAAGGAATGTAATCGCATACATGAACTGATTCCTCTTTAGTAGGTAATCAATATTAATGAAATTTTCTGCACTCTTCATCACTCCTGATACATTTCATTAATTCACTTATTTAGCTTAATTTTTCATTTGTCTCCGAAATTACTGTCCGCTATTCGGAATATCCGTTATTCAGAGGTTAAACATACAAAAATTAAGGTTTTGGGAGTGGGGATTGGAAAACTGTCCGTTAAATAGAGGTGTCCGTTATTCGGAAGTGTCCGGTATGGAGGTTTTACTGTGTATGGATTTGAGGGCCCCTGGGCAAAGTCTCGATTTGCCCATGCGATAATAAGGGTCTGCTTTCTCGCCTATATACCAGCTTGCTTATATTTATCTTTTATAATTTTTTTTTTTTTTTTTTTTTGCTTACCTACATAAAATATTTTGCATACGTCGATAACAATGAAATTTCTTAATTTTTCTTCAAAAACCGGGAATTTCTTTAAAATTCGTTCTTTAGAATGCTGCAATTCTATTTAAACTCAAATCTTGCTATATAACTTAATTAAAAACAAATTACATGGTGTCACACTAGGAAAGTTGGGACTTTCGCAATCTTTTTAATGAGGAAGTTACTCCACGGGAAATAGCTATAATTTATTTCCAGCACAAGCAGAGAAAAATGTGCAGTTTCCTATTTTCCTATACTTTATTCTTTTTATGCAGAATAAATCATTTGGTCTAACAAAAATCCGCACTTAAAATCTCATTAGTTTAAAATAAAAAAAGAAAGAAAAAGCCGAAGGATCAGGAAGTGCTATCCCCAGGTTGTTATAACAAAATAAATTCGAAAAACGAGCTATTTAATTCAAAGTCCTCTAGATGGGGTTACCACAAAAACAATGAACTTCTCTCCCCGATCGAGCGAAAATTTCATTTCCATTATCAATTTCGGTTTCCATCCGCTTTGAGACAAAGCTTCTAAATACGGGAAGTGGCGTATCCAGCAAAAGCAATATCCGGTTTGTGTGCGCATGCGTCTGCGTCTCATAGGAATAATTGTTTTAATACATGTTTAATACGAGTAAGTCAGACGTATCTTTAATTAAGCTGAGAGAAACTCTACTCTTTTGTTCGGCTCTTTCAGGGTTAATTTATTAAATAGATGTTGAAGCCATTTATAACATGATAAATGATTTTTTTTCTTCTCCTCTTTATGAATGATGCAACAATGAAATAACGTAAAGAGGGGGAGATAACGAAAAAAAAATATATTCGGTGACTTAAAAAGTAACGCTGTCAACATATGTAGTTTCGATTTAATATCCCTCGGTAAATAATCATATATATAAATAATAATAATAATAATTGAAAAAAGAAATTGTTAAATTTCATCAGAATTTTCTACAAAAAAGAAATCTATTTTCTAGAAATTAATATTAAATAGAATTTTATTTAATAATCATATTTGATTTCAATTGCTTAATTTTAAATTTAATCTCGTTAATAGCTCGTTTTTTCCTTAACTGCTGTTCGCGGTCTCACCGACCTCTGTTTTTTACAATTTTACTTATAACTTTCAATTTAACTATAAATACTAGAGCAATTTTCCTTCGTTTGGAGTTTTAGTACTATCACTATAGAAACATCTGAATGACGGAATTTTAATTATAACAGTCATGTACATAGAGTTTAGTATAGAAAACATTATCCTATGAGTTAATCAGTCTTTTATTCATCTTCCTATCAAGCGATCTCAGAGACCGCTCACAGAAACTATGCACCGATGTTGTCACAGCAAGGGTTAAAATGATCGGAAATTTGACATAGCAGTTGAGATCCATATGTTATTTCCAATTGCAATTAATAGAATTTCAGAAACTTGAGTTTTTTTTTATTCATATTTTAAATGTTTTTTGAGGGGGGAGGGCGGATGTAACAATTTAAATTTCTGAATGTAAGCTGCTATGCATTTATATTTGTTATCGAAAAATGTTTCGTGCATTGTTATTCCGATAGAGCAAGGTAGCTCATATTTTCTTTCTTTTTCTTTGCCTCTTACCCCATGATTGCTCAGATGGAGATTGGGGATGAAATGCATATGGAATGGAGTAAAGATTTTGCCCTAAAGCCTTTGCATTTGTTCCCTGGGGAGCAATAGAATATCCAAATAAGAAAATGCATACTTGAGTAAGTAAGAATTCGCTCCGATGCCCATTTTAGGAGATGGGGTGTTGTTGATTTGGGGAACGTGCCTTCTATTGCTTTTCCGCGGAGTCTGGTATTGCCGAATCAATTTTCCTCCGCCCTCTCTTGTTTGCTTTTGAAATGGTAGGTTATCTCTATGTGATTGAAAAATGTAGTATGTTTCTTTTTTTATTATTGCATTTTATTGCATTAAAGTTGCATTAGACTGAAATGAGATTATGTCATCTAAGTGTGGTCCGTAGTTTTGACTACAATTTTAGCTGACATACAGCATACAGCATATTTTCAGAAATAGAAAATTTCAAAATATTCCAATTACAACGTTGTTTATAGAGTAATAAAACTTTCATCTCGGTTTTCTTTAAAGACTAATCGAAATACAGCAAAACCTCCCTAAAGCGATTACGTTCTGTTCAAATAAAAATGGGTCGCTCCGAGATGTGGTCTCTTAATGGAGGTCATGTTTAAATGTAGATTTTAATTGTTGAAAAAAGGTAACAATTAATGTTACTGAAATTTATTTATCCTAATAGGAAAAAATTAAGAGATTTAATTAGAGATTTAATATAATGAGAAAAAATTAAGAGAGGATTTAAGTATCAAAACAAAAGTTAATTACATAGTTTAAAAAATGAATACATTGACGTTTGGTTTGATTTTACGGTTTTATCTTTTATAACTTTTATTTCCCAGTCCTTTCGATGTTCAGTAAATAAATGCAATTTTTTTTGAACGGGAACAAATTTTTTTGGAACAAATAATGACGATTTCATTAATTTATCTATTTCTTTGAGAGTTTCCTGACAGAATAGGGTTGGGGAAGTTTATTGACCGTCATTCTTAATTTGTCATCAGAGTTAAATTCATTGCCTAAAAAGGCACAAAGGGGTTTAAGCGCTTAAAAGTTAACAGGATAAAAACAAAATCTAAACTTAGCTTAGAAGTTTGATGAATATTGCGCTCTCCGGTATTATTTTTCTAATAAAACCTTATTCAAGCGACCAGGAAAAAACGGAATTTTCTTCAAAGAAATGGGTCGCTCATGGAGGGAGTTAACTGGGATGGTCTCTGTATGGAGGTAAAATTAGCATTGAGCCTATGGAAATAAATTTCGTTCCATGAAAAAATGGTCGTTCAGGGAGGTGGTTGCACAGAGAGGTTTCACTCTAGTTAGAATTCCGTTCCAAGACAACGGATTACAGCGACCCGGATGCGTACTCTTGAAAGTAATTTTGTTTCATTTATGAATATTGAAATGCTGTAGAAATGTGTTTAATTACACTGGTCAACAAATTTGAACTTGTATTAATTATTTAATTTAATTGAGAAATTTAATTATTAGAGAAATACTACAAACTTTTGCTCTGTCCTAAAGCAGAATTTAGATGTTTTTTATGCGGTTTTTTGTGCTGATTCCGAATCTAGTTTTAGATTTACTCCAGCACGTTGTTTGAGATATATTTGCATATTTCAATTTATGCAAATTTAGTAAATTTTATGCAGTTATTTGCAAATTTAAGGTATAAAGCAATATCAGACAGGGTTTTTTCTTTTATGTTATGATTACTAGGGTCACCCGGGGTAATTCCTGGCCAAAAAGCATCAACATCTAATTATTATAAAAACTATTAAAGGTTTTGTTCCCAATTTTTTGGGGGAATAAGCCCCCTCTGATGGCTATATTATAAAATGCTTACTTAAATATATATGCACTTATAATTAAAATAATTATAATTTTTAAATGACCAAGAATTACCCCGGACATGGGGTAATTCTTGGTCACTTCTGGGGTAATTATCGGTCAGCATCCTTTTTCATGTAAATTAAGTAGTACAGTTAATTTTTTTATGACTGAGTAATAAAATAAGTAGAATCAACCTTCTAAAAGTTTTGTTCATCTCATAATTGTGGAATAATAAAGCATAGATTGTGTTTTGGGCATAAATACTAAGTTATTTGATGTGTAAAAGACTCTTGTACATTTTACAAAACATTAATTAGCCAAAGAATTTTTATGCGTTTTTACAACATTTATAAGCAGTATTTATTACTTCATTAGTATCTATTGTGAATTGGATTTATTAATAACTTGCAAATTTATTGGTCCATAAGAAATATAACTGAATGTTTGTTATCAATTTTATTTTGCTTCTAGGCCAACTGAAGTTTTCGGCTCCCTTTTCAAGAAAGTTTCAATACAGACCTTTAATATAATACACAGCATAATAATTAGGTTCCTCTATTGCATTATGTATATTTTGTATATTTTTATGCACCATTTTGGCATTTTGCAATGAGATATTATTTCTACTTAAATTGTTCAGTCATAGAGTGTGTCTTATTCTCTGAGCACTTACTGTTTTCTGATTTTAAAAGTGTGTAATATAGTAGAGGAAAATTTTATAATCTTTTTTAAAAGACTGTGATATGTGATTAGTTGAAATAAAATAATTAAAACTGCAAGAATGACAATGATCTGTTGTAAAATGTGTAACAATCAAGATCGATGTTTTTCAGAAATTCAAGTAGCAGTTTTGAATATAAAATTTTTTAAATATTTAATTTCAACTAAATGAATAATTAAGGCATATATTTCAAAGCAAAGGATTCAAAGTATCTTTGAGATTTTTTACAGTTTCATAAATTGTTATTTTTATAACAAAAGCGAAAATGATCAAGAATTATCACAGAAACTCAGTGACCAGGAATTACCACGGGTGACTCTACTTTATTAAGAACCACAATTAACTAAAATGTGGTGAACAGTGTGGTTGCAGTTAATTCTCAAAGGGTTTGTGAAAATTAAAATCACTAAATATGACAATAAAAAGGAATTAAATGATGATAAAAACATTGACCAGGAATTACCCCAGTGACCAAGATTTACCCCAGATACATAGGGCAATATTTGACCAACTTCTGTAAATTATTTAAAATAGTATGAAAATTTTCAAGACTATTTTCTAATAGCTAAAGTAGTTGGTAATTGAACCAAAAAGAAAGAAAAAGAAAAATATTTAAAATTTGAGTTGTGACAAAGATCTTTGTAAAAATGTATCATGACTAAGGCCAATGTTGTTTTACAGAAATTTAACAAGCCATTACAAAAAGATTTTTTTTCTTCAAAATAAATAAACAATAAACTCATAATTAAGTAATAAATTCCAATGAGGATAGTTCAGAGTACCTCTATGATTTTTTTTCAGTTTGGTGAAGCATTCTTAAAACATAAAAAGGACTGTGACCAGGAATTACCCCGGTGACCCTACCTAATTTACTACACAAAAACGTTGTTTCTGAGATTATACTGACATTTGACTGTGAAATATTGTACCTAATTTGCATATATTTCATGTTTTTCTAATAATATTTCTTGACGTTTAAATATTTCTGCCGCACGAGTACGCTAATATGTTTCTAAACCAGTTTTTTGAGCTGATTTCATATCTTGTATCTGTTTTCTTCTATCACGTCTAGTTTTTGAAAAAAGTGAAATTTTAGTTTTTGGTCAAAAAAGCCAGAAATAGCTTTTTATGATACTTTGTATGATAAACTTCAACTAGTTAGGATAGATTCTACTACTTATTATTTTTTTTTTCGATTATATAAATTTTTGTTTATGTTTCTGATATGAATCTGACCCTGTTCACCTTCTTGTCAATGAATTACACCCCCCTAAAAAGTATCTTATATCAAATCTAACTGATAAATAAATGTTAAGAATATGCAAATCGTGACATTTATCTGAAGCAAATAGTCAAGTAGTCATTATCTAGAAAACTTAATTAGATGTGACATATATTGTATCTAAAATTTGCATAAAATAGCACAAAAACGCTTAAATTTCCATAAAATTAAATATGCAAATTTCTCAAAACTTGGACCACCTAGAGATTCGGAATCAGCGCCAAAAACTGATCTAGAATCAACTAATTTTAGTTCTAGGACAAAACCACTGTTGTCCAGTGTTATTCAAAAGACAAATTATAATCAATTAGATTCCAGCTGTATCTCTATGGGAATTGTTCAATTCACATTGCTTAACTAGTAATTAAAAATAAATAAATAAATAATTGAGTTCCGAGCGACTAGAGGTCGTCCCGCTTTTTTCTTATCTGTCTCGAAATCAGCCACACTGACCCCCACAACCTTAACAAAACCTCTTATTAATAAATCCTCAGTTATTTTATTCTCAATGTTTCGATAATTACACCTGTTTTTACATTTATGCAATACTAATCACTAAAACTTTTCATGTTTCCAAAATTGAAGTTTATTCTTTTGACTTGTTTTATTGTAAAGTTTATATTATAACTTTTTTCTTTCTTTTCTTTTAGGTGCTCAGGAGCTAGGAGTTGTAATTATAGTTATCATGAACAGGTCGAGAAAAAGTGCCCCAATATGAGAGGCCAATATGTTGTGGGATATGATTGTGTTAGAAGTAAGTGTACTAAATTATTGTCATTAAGCAATTGTATCAAAATCTGCTTATCTAGTAGGAATGAATATACTGATTTTCTTCTATTATAATATTATATATATTATAGTGTGTTTAATTATTCCTGTGATATTACAGCATTGTTTAATGCATTCAATTAGAAAATCTACAATAAATCTAGAGTTAACTTTCTGAAATCCCAATGTACTTAAGTTAACAATATAATAATGTTATGCATTAATTACCTATCTTGTTTTAGATGTTATCGTTAGAAAGTGCATATTACAGCTTGATCCGAAACTTTTTACATAAAATTTATCTAATTTACATGAACTTCCATTTAACACGTGTGCTTATTTAAATTTTTTTCAAGATGATTTGTATTATCATTTTTTTTTTAATAGTGCTTTGCGTATTAATCGAAAAATTTCTCCCATTCTTCGAGAAATAATCGCCTAAAAAATGACCGCGCAAAACGAAGGAAACTTTTAATGTATGTTTTACTTATTAAGACTACTATATATAATAGTTGCGTAGCAACCTGTGATGTGTTGCTTTTGAATTGCATGAGATCATTCGATTCTTTTGGGGGAAATGATATCTAAATTTATTGTAAATTTAGAAGGGAATTATAGTATTAATTTTATTAAATACAATATTTCAAATATTAAATTATATTTACAATTTAAGTCAAAAGGTTTCCCAATAAAAATGCGCATATTCTATAACTTATTTGCCGGAAGCTTTTCGTTCTTCTAAGATTTGGCTTCTATTTTTGGAACTGGTAGAAATGGCGTCATTTGGGTAAACTAATACAAAAATGACTTCGTTTGGCGAGTTTATTCAAAATATTTTATAATATTTAGGAATTAAAGTAAATGCTTAAATATAATTTTTTTTTCTAAAACATTTTGCTTTTAACGTCCTTATGAAAAGTTTTAATCTCCATCTTAAGGAAATAGTTGAAAATCTCTTTTTCTACTTTAAATTATATTAAAAAAGCTACGATGAATTCCCCCCCCCCCCCCTTAAATGGAATTTATCTCAATGTGTTCTAGTCGACCGATAATTTTTTGCTTTCTAAAATAAACTGATTCCTGAAGCTAAAAATACTTCTACCATATCTCCTACCATAGCTAAAAATGCACTTCTGGCAAATACTATCCTTAGATGGAATGTATCCAATTTCTTTTGAACATACATTGTATATTAATTTATTCATATTTTAGAAACGTTTCTCATTATACTAAAATTTTGTTCAGCTGAGAAATGCATAAAACAGTTAAAAACATACTTAAAGCAGTTTGCGCTGATGCTTACAATCTTTTGTGCTACTCTGTGTATGATCTATAAAATTTATCAACACAATACGTAATATGCTAAAATTTAGTTAGCATAATAAAAACGAATAACATAATTGAAAAATCACTTCCAGCAATTATCACTCTTAAACAGTACTATAATAGACTTATTTTGTGGGTCTCTGTAAATGAACGATAGATGCTATGCACACTCTATTGTACAGTAAGTACCTATCTTGTCTTGTGATGCACTTCAGTGCTCTCTATGAGTTTTAATATATTTGAAATATAGGGTAACATTAAAATACATTGCAACGGATTTTCCTCACTCATCATAATGTGACGGAATTCTTTTGAGTGTCCCTTTAAACTAACTATAAATGCCACACTTTACATTTTCAATTGGGAACGTCCTACAGTAAACTTCAATAACTTATACCAATTATGTGAAAATTCAAGTATACTTACGGAAGTTAACCCTTTCGGGTCCGATTTTTTTTTCAATTTTGAGAACAAAATTACTTTTGCATTAATAATATTAATAGTAGCTATCCAAATAGATTTTTTTTACTGAAATTTAACAAATATCTCATTGTCTGAAATCTAACGGAGGTATTTTTTTTATGTACTATTCAATTCATATTTATATGACAGTACGCTAAGGATTAGTTTTTGGAAATGTTTGGAAAATATCGCATTACAACGGGGCTTAACATATATCACAGTTTTCTAATGCTTTTTGCGTTTTATCACCCGTGATTTTTTCAGAAAAGTAGCCTACATTTTAAACTTGAAGATTGAAATATGTTTAAAATAAAGGAATCGCCAACAGTGAAAAGAGAATTAAGCAAACTGTTATTATTATTATTAAATATCAAAACATAAATGAAGTCATAAAAGAAATGCATAGACATTACTATTGATACATGTAGATAGTAACAAAAGTAATTGTTACGACAAAATAATACTCGATGAAAAGACATGTACTACCCGAACAGGTGATGGCTGCAGACAGACGAAGCGAAGTCATAAAAAATTTTCAAATCAGTTTTAAAGTGTTAAAAAAAAGTGAGAGCAATGTGCAAAGTACCCCCCTTTTTTTCCCCCTTCAAGTGGTTTTAGGAATAGATGCAGGCAAAATTCGGGCCCTATTTAGTACCCCTTCACAAAAATCTATTTAATAAAACAGGTCTCTTCGCAAATTTCTTTTAATAAAACAGGTCCTTTGGCAAAATTCCATTCGATAAAAACATACTATTCATTAATAGTGTTTGGTTTTAAAATGCGTCATTTGCAAACAAAATAAGTTTATTAGAAAGGAAAACGTTAACAAAAGGACTTAAAGATGTTATAATTATTAAATGCTTGATTCGAATTTAAGTAACTGGATTTAATCTTTCGTTACAAAATATTATTTTTCACAAAAATATAATAAATTTCTCAAAAATAACTTTTGCTTTTCACAAATTAAACTCCAAGAAAAAAATTCTTCATCGACCCTTATATTTATTATGTTTACGAGTAAAATAAATCGAGATCTAAATCTTCGTACTTGTATGCATAGTAATAAATTATTTTCTTTGCTAATTACTTCGTACTCATTATCTTCCAAAACTATTTACTCCTGTGAAATAAATACAAATCTTTGAAGAAAAATATTCGTTCTCCGATAAATATTACTTTCATTTCTCTCTGTGCAATTAATAACAACAGCATAGATCTGTCTAAATCAATAATTCCCAACATTCTTTTGGGTCGGTAGTGGCACCGCATTTATCTCGATAATTTTCATATAAGGTGATTTTCTTTATTATTGGCAAACGATCGGGTCATGCGTTATAGAATTAAGAATATGATAATATGATAAAAAAAAAAAAACGTATATTTAAGAAGATAATCTCCTGACAATATCATTTTTTGTCAAAAAGGGCGATACTAATTAAAACTGGTTAAAATTCTGTGTTGTTTCTCTCTTGACTCAAAAGATATTTAAGAAATTTTAATGCTGTAATTTCTGTATTAAAGCTGTTATTGTTATGTTTTTAAATTATTTTCAGTTTCGTACAAAAAATTCTAGTTTTGAAGATTATGTTTATCCTTACTTTAACTTTTTTTTTTTAATTCTCCTATTTGCCTCAATCTAGTCTTATTCAAGTTTTAAAACTAATTTTTCTCGTGCCATCATCGTGTCTTTGTGATTCAGATTTTGTAAGTATTTTTTTAAGACTGTTCTATAAGCATTCAATGTTTATTTTGAAAATTACGCCCAATTTCACGACTGCAGTTCATGATTGCCCACAAAAAATTTCCGTTACAGTGTATTAATTTGGTGTGGGTATCCAATCCCGATTATAGAAAATTCACCGCGTTATATACATATATGTTTTACTTGTAATAGAAAGAGTTAAAAAACACATATATAAATTTTTGCTTGTTATTTTTTTAAGATACGACAACAAGAAAGTATAAAAAAAAGCATTATTTAAAAATTTTTAGGATTTCTAAATTTATTTCTCAACTTATAATCAAAAGTTAATTATTTTGAGACTATTAACTAGGGATGCATCGAATAGTGATTTTGGCCGAATAGTAACTGCTAGGCCGAATACCGAATATTCGGCTTGTCGAATACTTTTAAATTTCAAAGTGTAAAGGCATTAAAGTGTTAAATTTTAAAACATTTTTACATAATATTTAAAACAGAAACTTTTATTCTAATAAACAAGAGTTTTTTTCAAATAAACTTTATGCTGAAAAAAAATCTGCTTTGAGTTATTTAAGAGGATAGTTATAAAATTTTTTAATTAATTAATAAAATTTTAAATTCCATGGCTTCTTCTGAGAATTATAACACATGAATAACATTTTCTTAAATTCTAAAAAAAAAAAAAAAAAAAAAAAAAAAAAACATTTTAAAGTCAAAGGGAAATTGTGAAAAAATTGGAAGAAAAATTGTACAGGATCATATATTATTTGTTTGTCAAGAAGAGACTAAAGTAAAAGTAAATAAATAATGCAATCTATTCAAATTTTATATGGTGGCAACTCAGCAAGAATAACTGTTCTACTCTCTTTGATTAAGCAAGAAAGTTTTTAAATGCATCCTGGATCGGTGTTTGGGGAGTGGACAATCATTTTCAGAGATTGTAAACGCTGTTCTTAAAATCGTAGCGAGAAGCAGATTATTTACTGGACTATGTTCAGGAACTTGCATTTGTACATAATTAATTCCTATGAATATCTTCGTGATTGGTTAATTTTCTTAACAAACAGCAAATAAACAATGTAAAAAATTCTCTTTTATTTAAATATGATTATCTTTAATTATTCTGAATATCTTTATAAGTTGACTATTAAATGTAGAAGTTGTACAAGGTTTTAAAAAATATGTTTAAAAAGGATTTTTTTTAAGTATTCGGTGCCTCCATACTATCCTTTCCGGCGCGGAGTAATTCTGTTTATAAACTGATGAAATAATGAACTGACACCAGAATTTATAAACGAAGTTATTAGAAAATACGAACTTGCTTATTTTCAGGTACATTATAAAAGGAAAATGTTAATTAAATATTCTTGGTGCCGTTTGTCAGTTTTGGAATTAAAATTAGGTGTCCATTTTTAAGGACACCGCCCTCGAAAGGGTTAATAAATTAAATCTTATTTTTAAAAAGATATATTACACTCTTTTTCTTATTTATATTTTCTATTTTTTAAGGTTTAAAATATTTCCGTTTGGCAGCTTCACAGTCGAATGGCTTTTTTGACGAGTGTGACTTTGACATAATTGAAGAGCTGAGTGGAAGAACATGTTACGCTACATTTTCTTAAAAATGATTTTATCTTTTGGATGAAGGTGTTATCAGGTATTCTATCACATGGTAAAGGTAAAATACCAAAGTTCTAATTAACCTTTAAGATTTAAGACATTATTCATTAATATTTAATATATTTTAATATTTAATGATGCAAATAATATTAATTGTTTTTTAATATTTAAAAATTAAATATGAATAAGTTTTTTTTTGATAGAGTTTAGTACCACACCTGTTAATATTTTAAACACATGGTATCAAACAGAAAATAAACCGTTGACAAAAATTGAATTTGAAAATTGACAACGAAAACTTTCACATCAAATTTCTTCAAATGTAATTTTTGTTACTTAACATGTTCTTTCACTTAGTCTTAAATTAATTCCATTTCTGTTGTAAGCCGTAAACAATTGTAAGCATGCAGAATATTTGGAGATTTACCACTTGTGCCGGCTAACGGAAAAATACCTTAAAATAATGTTATTCATTTATAATTGAGTTCTTAAAGTATTAAAATGTTGTATTATCATCGGAAGCACACTTGTGTGTATAATTTTTTATAATTGTAGCTTATCAAGAAGCGAGTTAAAAGTCGATAACAAAATTTCATCTTTACATACGATACACAAGTTGAGTTAAATAAGAGTGTAAAAATATGTATAATATTTTCTCAGTTGCTAGTTTGTAAACAGTTTTTATCATAAAATAATCACAGAAGGGTTTACTCTTCCTTTTATGGTGGGGAGGGAGGTGCGAGAGAGAGAGGAAAAATGTAACTTCCCGAGCGACTGCATAATATGATATGAAACATTAAACAGGAATTAGAAAGAAAATTCAGATAATTGATGGTAACTATGATACTCTTGCCTGTATTTATTGATCTTGCTATCTCAGTTGTTGTTTAAAAATTAAACAGCTGCATGTTTTAACGGGTGTCAAAATCATTTATTCCTTTGAAGCCAGATGATTAGTTAGATGATTAGTTACAATCAAGTTCGACAGTTGCAATATTGATTTTAAAAAAAATCATATAAACTGTAAATAATAATCATAGTAATTTATTTAATTTATATATATTAAATTATATTAAGTTATGAAATATTATTTTAGTTCATAAATGAATATAATTTAATTGATAAATATGTTTAAGTTTAAATGTTCTGTTTGCTTTAGACGCGAATTGTGGAATGAAATCGTGAAATCTCGTAATAGTTTTGATGGATTACGCAGTACCAGAAACAAAATTGTGGATTTTTGAGAACTTTTAAAGCAGGGCTTGAGCAAAACTGAAAACATTTAACCTACAAAATTACCTATCATACAGAATAACGTACTTTATACAGTAATATTTCATATACAACCAAACTTTCTTCTTTTGGAGACCTGTAAAAGAATTAGGAATGATACAAATGTAGTACTGAATAAGAAAAGTGTTGTAATTGATTTCATCAACATATTTCGATTTTGAGGCAATTTTAGAAATTTTCACGCAAGCCAAAAATAAAATAAAATAAATAAATAAAACTAGTCTGATGTGGCAATCCCAAAACTTTCTTCTATTTCAAACATGTTAATACTTCCTGAAAAATTTAGCATAGCAGTGCCATCAGTTAGATGATTTACACCAAAATCTAATCACCAGCAACTTATGTCAACTTCTAACGGAATCTGAAGTTTTGTTAAAATCCGTGCATTAGTTTTTGAGTAGAGCTATGGCGGAAATCGTAAATAAGTCTGCATAGCACCGCCACCTGTTGGGCGATTTGCACCAAAACTTAGTCAGCGCCAACTCATAACAAGGACTAACTGAATATAAATTTTTATTAAATTCCGTGCATTAGATCTTGAGATAATCATTGCGGAAGTCGTGAAAAATGCTGTATAGCAGCGCCACCTGTTGAGCAATTTACACCAACACGTAGCAAACACCAACTCATACCAAGGACTAACTGAATCTGAAGTTTCATAAAAATCCGTGCATTAGTTCTTGAGATAGCGACATTGCGGAAATCGTAAACAATGCAGCATAGCAGCGCCACCTGTTGAGCGATTTGCACAAAAAACTAATCAGCACCGATTTCTATCAGGGACTAACTGAATATAAATTTTTATTAAATTCCGTGCTTTAGTTCTTGAGATAGAGCGCCCACAAAATTTGTGTCACACACAGACTCACGGACAGACAGACATTTTGTAAAAACATGTTTTTCGGGATCTCTGACCCCTAAAACGTGTAAATCCGTCAAAACCGGAATTCGAAAATTTTCACGAATCTAATACTTTCTTGTAAAGATAGAAGAAAGTAAAAATACAGAGGGACAAACAGATAAACAAATAAAAATTATGAGCACATTTTAGATGTTTTCGAATATATTAAAAAACTTTGAGAAAACAATTTTCCTTGAAATGGGACAGTTCAAAAAACAAACTAAGATTATATACTGCTCCAAATGAGCTAACGTCTGCTGTTACAAAAAAAAAAAAAAAAAAAAAAAATCTTGTTATCAAAATTTTCCGTATGCACTAATTTATGCGTAAATGCAAATAAAGCACAATCCTTGAAACCTAAATGATTTTTTAACTCTTTAGTGCGCAGCTTTGCATATATGCAAACAACAGTGTTTTGAATTTAATACATTTTTTTAAATTCATATATACCTAATTCACACAAGAAAATTAAAATAACAATATTTGCTTTAAATAATAACAGACTTTCCGTATAATAATAAAGCGAAATTAACCATTGAAACTTTCTGGTGTAAAGTGAGATTCGCTGGACTACGTAATTTCTAGAACGTATTCCATCATCGGAATTAAAGGGTTAAAGGTTAACCTTTATAAAATAAATAATTATATAAAATAAGGTATTTGAGGCATACTTATTAAAATATTACAATTTGCAACATTTTAGCGTAAAACAGCCACACGACAGTAGTTTTTACTTCTATTGCAGATGTGCAACAGAAGAAAAGATTGACGTATTATATGAAATATGTGTCTCTGATTATTTTTCCTGTGTAAAAATCTTTCAGAGAATCATATATAATTTTTTCGAAACAAAATATAAAATCACGCATTTAAGTGTTAAACATTTGAGGAGACAGTGAACAACATTTTTGCCATACAATCTTTAAAGTAATGGAGTTGTATGTGGCTATCAGATTCCAAATCATCTGCTTCCAAAATTAAAAAAATTGTTGAAAAAGATTTTAACGAGTTTGCAATTTTACTGAACTGTTTGATTGCGTCTAAATTTCTCTAGATCGATTTCTATGGATTTTATACCACTAGTATTCCAGACGTTGCATATCGGAAGTTAATTTCAGAGATATCTTTTTAAAACATTATCGATCATTAATATAATTCCCTCATTTAGAGCACATAATCTAGAAATAAATGTTGGAAAAAAAAAAAAAAAAAAAACTAAAAAATAATCGCCACCTCGTGCTGCATTAACATAAGTGATCAGGTGTAGAAGGGAACTCTTTTAAATACACTGCAAGATTTAAATAAAATTCCCTGCTGGTTTTTTTACAAATACGGCAGTTAACAGTTTCCACATTTAATCGAAACGCCAAAGAGATTATAGCCTACAACCTCATTTGAATTCAGGGTTTTTGTTTAATGCGCGAGACTTGGAAACCTTCATTCGAAATTATCCCGCTCCGTGAAAATAACTTTTTCAACCTCTAAAGTACTGATGCCGTGAAAGTAGTTTTACAGATCAGTGGACAATTTTCGAAGATTAGATTCATTTGTAAAGGATTGTGAAATTTATGCTGGAAAACTTTTCTTTATTTTTGCGTGTGCGACGGTTGATCGTAATGTGAGAAAAAAGATTTCATTGAGAAAATTGCTTACAGAAATAAACAAGAAAGAAAAAATCATGCGTCAAACATAGGTTATGAAACACTTTCCAACACATTCAGAATAATGTAACAAAACTGCACCGTTTACAAAATTAAAATATTACATCTAATTCAACCCTATGGAAACGGATAACACATTTCAAAACCCAATTTTAGCTGTTCATATCTACAGTCGAAAAATTATCTGAATTTTTTCAACAGCCCTGTGTATGATATATGGATTTGTGTCTATTAACTACATGTGTGCCAAAATTTAGTTCACTTAAGAAATACATATACTTCAGTTGAAAATTCCCCTTCAACAATTTCCTCTAATAAGGAGAATGGTGCGTGAATACTTTTGTGCAGTCCTGTATATGAGGTATAGAACTTATATATAACGAGTAATATGCAAAAAATTAATTAAATTTAAAAGCACATACCGAATTTTAAAACGTACACTTTAGGAATTATTGCAATAATACAGTACTGTAACCGATTTCTTTTGTGTGTCCCTGTAAATAAAAAATGCTATGAATGCCCTGTTCTAACGTGATCGTAGTGAAATTCAGTGATTTATATCAGTTTCAATTAGTGATGCAACGAATAATGGTTTGACCGAATAACCGAATACCAATTATTCGGCCTAGTTATGGCCGAATATTCGGCTTATTCGGCCGCTGAATAATGAACTCATTTTTGTCTAAAATCAAAATATATTATGCATTATATGCACAATTCTTGTATATTTCACAATTAAAGTAGGTTATTTTCTTTTTAAAAAAATTATTTATACACAAATTTAATTTTTAAAGCATTATTTTATTCTGAAAAAATATTTGGCTATGTTCGGTCTAAAAATTGCCTCAATAATATAATTCCCCCCCCCCCCCCTCTTAAAAAAATCTTAGCAAAAGTTCCTCATCAGTTACTGTCTAGTTACATTTTAGTAGATATTATGTATGTTATTGTTACATTTTAAAATTACAAAATTTTTAAAGTATTACAAAACATAAATTTCAACTTTCAGATGAAAGAAAATAAACATAAGAAATTTTTAATATCTTAAGAAAAATCACTGACAGAAAGGTATGTTCTCTAAAATTGTGGAAAGAAATTAGTGTAGACTTTATAAAGCTCACAATTAACAAAAAAGTCACATTGTTTTGCTATGTCAGCAGACTATTAAGAAGTGTATAGTGAATGATTTCAGATTTAAATGAAGGAAATATCTGTAAGGAAAATAAATTTTAAAATATTGACTATGTAGTATTGTAGTTAGTGTATTGTTACAATTTAATAAATATTAGGTACATTGTGTTGCTGTTACATTTTAAAATAATCACAAAATTTTAAAAGTACGAGACAACAAAAATTTAAGTTTTAGGTAATAGAAAATCAAAATTAAATAGTGATGTAAAAACATGCATATATACTTGATTAAAAGAATTTAGTACTTACATTTCTTTCATTATTCAATAAGAAATAGTAACACACTTAATAAAATTATTTAAATTACATTTAAATTTAAGAGAATTTTACTAAAAAAAAAGTCAGGAAAAAAAACAACTTAAGTATTGAAGCATATACAACTTGCATATTTATGTTATGCATACAATACATCTATACTTAATCTACCGTAATATTTATGTTCTTTATAAATCTAATTAAAAATATCACTGAAAGAAATATTTTTTTATGTAACAATAACAAGGGATAAATATTAAACTTCCCATTAGCCTTAAAAAATTAGAATTTCCTTGTATTGCTCTAGGGAAAATTTGAATAGATTAATTTTAAATTGAATAGATTATGTTAGCTTATTACAGACTTTTTGTATTCATTGATACAGCATACAAATTTTAACATGATTCCTAAATTACTCTGTTATATAAAAATGGGTAGATAAAACCCATTCAGGGTATGAAAGTTAAGGGGGAAAAAGTGTTAGTTAATTTCAAATAAAATTTTCATTATACATGATGAAAATAAATTGCCAAATTAAAAAGTTTTAGTGTGTAAATAATAAAAAAAGTCCTTCCGGCCAGTGCCGGGAGGAAGAGGTAGCTTTCATATTCCTTATTTTTAAAAAAGCCAACTTATATCATTCAAACACACGAAGCTCAATTTAGTGGAAACCGAATATAGGAGATTCAATACTAATTTTTATCAATATAATGAATGAGAATTTCGCGAAATTAGTCAGCTTTATCTAAGCTGCTTTTATTTAAACTAACTTATATTTGGCTGCCAAATTCGGCGATTTCTTAAAGTTCCTGCCATTTTAAGACAACATGGTGGATGAGGCTAATCAGTGAACTTGTCGAGACCTTAGTAATGGCTGTGCACATGCTCACTCACATCGGAATCGGTTGATATATACGAATGCTGTCGCAGGCAAAAAATAAGTTTTTCAAAATGTCACCCGCATTAGAAATTGAAACTGCTATATCTGAGCCATTTTTTAAGATAAAGACAAACAAAAAATGCTCGTGAATGCTTATATCAAGGCCAAATACTTATGAAAGAAACCTTTTTCAATTTCTATTTTTTTTTTTTTTTTTTTTTTTTGCACCTCACTTTAAATATAATTTTTTTAAATTTAATGGTCGCCATTTTGAAACAAGATGGCTGATGAAGCTGGCCAGCGAACTTGGTTGAGATATTGATGTATACTATCCACATGCCTTCTTCCATCGAAATAGGCGAATACGTGTGTTATCGCGTGACAAATACAAGATCGTTTCAAAGTGTTAGCCATGCTAGAAATTCAAAGTGCTATAATTCAACCATTTTTTAAGATATAAACAAAAAAATTTTTTAGAAACAAAAACTGCTCCGGAATCTTTGTATCAAGGCCAAACACATAAAAATATCTTTTTCATTTTCCAATTTTTTAATACCTCATTTTAAAATTAAAATTTAATTTTTTTTAAATGGCAACCCTTTTGAAACAAGATGGCGAATGAAGCTGGCCAACGAACTCGGTCGAGACATTGGTATGTACTATGTACAGATCAAGTTACATCCAAATCGGTTCCTAAATACGCCTGTTATCGCGTGACAAAAATCAGGTCGTTTTAAAATGTCAGCCACAATAGAAATTCAAAATGCTATAACTCAGCCATTTTTTTTTAGATATAGACGAAACAAAACCTGTTCTGGAATCTCTGTATTAAGGTCAAACACATACGAAGAAAATCTTTTTCATTTTCCAATTTTTTGGTATCTCATTTTAAATTTTAAATTTTTTAGATTTTTTTAAATGGCCGCCATTTTGAAACAAGATGGCGGATGAAGCTGGCCAACGAACTCGGTCGAGACATTGGTGTGTACTATGTACACACCGAATTACATCCAAATCGGTTCATAAATACATCTGTCATCACGTGACAAAAATCAGGACACTTCAAAATGTCAGCCATGCTAGAAATTCAAAATGCTATAACTCAGCCATTTTTTAAAATATAGACGAAACAAAAACTGCACTCGAATCTTTTTATCAAGGTCAAACACATAAGAAAAAAATATTTTTTCAATTTTAAATTTTTTGATACCACATTTCAAATTTAAATTTTTCTTAAAAATTTAAATGGCCGCCATTTTTAAACAAGATGGCGGATGATGCTGGCCAACGAACTCGGTCGAGACATTGGGGTTGTACTATGTATAAACGAAGTTACATCCAAATCGGTTCATAAATACGCCTTTTATCGCGTGACAAAATTCAGGACGTTTCAAAATGTCAGCCACGCTAGAAATTCAAAATGCTATAACTCAGCCATTTTTTAAGATATAGACGAAACAAAAATTGCTCCGGAGTCTTTGTATAAAGGTCAAATACATAAGAAAAAAATATTTTTCTATTTTCAATTTTTTGGTACCACATTTCAAATTTTAAATTAAAAAAAAAAAATTTAAATGGCCGCCATTTTGAAACAAAATGGCGGATGAAGCTGGCCAACGAACTCGGTCGAGACATTGGTGTGTACTATGTACACACCGAATTACATCCAAATCGGTTCATAAATACGAGATATACAGTGTGACATAGGTCAGATATATATATATATATATATATATATATATATGGATATATATATATATGGATATATATATATATATATATATATATATGGATATATATATATATATATATATATATATATATATATATATAAATTTTGAACGGAGGGTGGTTTCGGGGTCTGGGGGTCATGATCGATGAAAATATACCAAAATTTTTTGAAATCGCTTTCCTCCGAACGGCTGCAATAGGTAGCTTTTTGTAATGAAAGCTACCTAAAAAAAGTTCTTACAGTATTATTCGGCCAAGGCCGAATAATGGACTTGATATTCGGCCGAAGCCGAATATTCGGTGGATAGGCCGAATGGGCCGATTATTCGGCTTCGGCCGAATAATCGTTGCATCTCTACTTTCAATATATTTGAAATAGCGTAATGTCATTAAAATACTCTGCAAACGATTTTTCCTCATATACCATAATGTAATGGGATTCTTTTGACTGCCCTCTCTAAATGAACGATTAATCCTACATACTTCATATACCATAACAAACAAGCTTTTGTGACCCTAAGTAACCTTTATCAATTGCATGAAAATCCGTTTATGTTTACAGGAGTTAGACAAACCGAATGCATAAACACTTTTCAACTTTGTTGGAAAGTGTTAAAAATTATCACATGAGCTTTACTTTGCGGAAGACTATGTTTTCAATTTTCATATTTTTCCCCATCTGTGCTTTAATATTTAATTATTATTATTATTTTAGTTTGTCACTGTTTTGCCTGTTTTTACCAAATTTTTCCCAGTTTTTTTTCACTACCCTGGTAAAAATACCATTTTGTTGGCAAAATGACCAACCCTTGTATAAATAATAAAGTAATTTTAAATCGAAATTGTATGTATTTTTAATTAGGTATTTCAGTATTTTTTTTTTTTTATGTTTTGCTTTTGTGTATTAAAAGTTTGTATGTTATTACTGGGAATAGTTTGGTTTATTTTTCCTTTTGTGACTCACTGTCAAATTGGTCTGCATTATTTGTCCAGATTCCAAGATTATTGGCTGAAAACGAGATCAGTCTTTTATTCGAAATTCGAAGTCCCTGTAGAGTTCAGAAGTCATAAATATCTACTATGAGGATCGGTTCAGTAATCAAATTCTTTCCCCATTCGATAAACACTTTCGTTGGCAATGCTGAGCACTTTTATAACTTTTGCACGTGGTTATCAGGATTCCTGCCCGTTCGCTGTTGTTCCCTAAGCTATAAAAACAGTGTCCCCTTTCTCAAATTAATGTAATTGTCTTTGCCTTCTACCTTTATTGAGAACTTTGTGACCGTGGCATCATTCTTCACCCGTAAAGCAAATTACAGTTCCCCCCTATGTCCACAGGAGTCTGGGACTGAATTGACTTTTCCACAAATAAAAGATGAAACAATTAGTGTCGGCAGAATGTTTGTTTAGCATACAGAAATATTTAGTATTGCTGCGAGAACAAATAAGCCTCCCTCACCACTTGGGCTCGACCAAGCGAAAGTGGGGGACTTGACATTCATTCGAGGTCCCCTTCCTCCTCCACCATCGCAAGAAAAAAAAAAAAATTAACATTTCCGATGTCTTAGAATATATAGCTACAGACTTGACAAGTTTTCTGATTTCGGCAGCAGTACAAAGGGTTTTCACTTGTTTTCATACACTCTTAATTTTTAGTCTTTTTTTCTTTTTTAACAATTTTCATATTCCGTTATTTTATCCGTAACCTCTTTAGGGCCGATTTTTTTATAGTGAAAAAAAAGGGTTTTTTCTAACGATTTACTGATTTTATATTAATAGGAATTCAAAAAGCAATAATTTCTATAATTAAATTTAAAGAATCAAAAAACCCGACTGCGTAAAAAGCAAACTAATTAATTATTTCTCATCAATGTGAAACTATTTTTTATATTACTTACCTATTTTTTTTTTTTTTATTTACAATTCATGACTTTTAAGTTGTGTTTAATAGTTAGTTCCTATAAACAAACACTGTTTTGATGGGGCCTATAGATGTCTATGATGGTTAGAGTTGTTGTAGAGCTAGAGATCCTACCTACACAACTTCCAGGTTGTGTAATATTTAAACGGAGCTTCTGACTGTAAAATAGTGAATGAAACATCGTCTTCATTTTGAAAGACCTATCCAATGATATGCCCCTCAATAAGGTGCGTAATTTTTTTTTCGTCGCCGCCATTTTGAATTTATAAAAACAAAACCTAGCCTATAACCATCGGATAGTTAAGACGAATCGACAAAGACCTCATTCATTAAAATGCACCCAGCCATTGGGATGTTTCGAGGGTATAAAGAAATCCACATACCCAGATACGCGTGAAACACATTACACCTTCTTGGCAGTCGGGTAAATAATGACGTCCACATTTGAGGCCGCTGAGCGTTTATGATTATTTATGAGTGAAGTGATTTCTTATAAAATAAAAAACTAACTGTAAATTTCTTTTTTACATTTCTACAAATTATTAAATCTTAATATATTTAATATATCTGATATTATTTTTATCCAATGTTAACGATTTGTTCAAATAATCCAACAACACTGACTGTTGAAAATTACTTCACGCTTTTTAAGGTTTCGTTCATCTGACGAAACCCTATTGGTCTCACTCCTCTGTCTATCTGTCAGTCTGCCCGTCTGTCACAGAGCCCGTTCTCAGAAACTATATATATTGGAGACTTAAAATTCTGCATACTTATAGCTAAACATCTCATATCAAACAACAAATCATTAAATTTTGAAAAAGTTTTATATTGACCCTTCTGGCCTGTATCTTGTGTATTTTAAGCTTTTTCTTCTAACTGAGCCCCTAATTAAGTTGAGACTTGAAATTTTGCACACTTATAGCTGAACATTTGCGATCGTACGATAAATCATAAAAAATTCAAAAAGTCTTATATTTACCCCTCTGGTCTCTAACTTGTGTGTTTTAAGCAATTTTTCTAACTCAGCCCCTAATTAAGTTGGAGGCTTGAAATTTTGAATACTTATAGGTGAACACTTGCATTAACACGACAAATCATAAAAGTTTCAAAAAGTTTTATATTATTTACCCCTCTGGGCTCTAACTTGTGTATTTTAAGAAATTTTTCTTAACTCAGCCCCTAATTAAGTTGGAGACATAAAATTTTGCATACTTATAGCAAAACACTTCCGATCACACGAATAATCAAAAAGTTTTCAAAAAGTTTTATATTATTTACCCCTCTGGGCTCTAACTTGTGTATTTTAAGAAATTTTTCTAACTGAGCTCCTAATTAAGTTGGAGACTTGAAATTTTGCATACTTATAGCAAAACACTTGCAATCACACGAAAAATCCTAAAATTTTCGAAAAATCTTATATTATTTGCCCCTCCGGGCTCTAACTTTTGTATTTTAAGCAATTTTTCTAACATCCCCCCTTTCACCCGGGGGGCACTTTTCTAATTTTTTCCGACCACTCATTCATATTAAGCGCCATAGCCTTACATATTTTAGTTCCACTTTTTACCGCCAGGGAGCGTTTACCTATTTCAGGTGCTACGGACCCGATCCCCTCGACTAATATATCTATAAGTAGGTTGTAAAACGGAGTTTTGTTAGGACATAGGTTTGTTTAGAATGGAGTGTGTCCCCTAGTTGCGAAATGCGGAACTAAAAGATTTTGCAAAAGGATAATGTGTGTTGAAAGGAATATTAAACAAAACCCTCTGTGCGATCTGTGATCACACTGACCCACTTCTTTTATATCTCTAACTGTACATCGGTGCAGCCAAACCTTCTCTTGTTGAGGGATTCTGCAGTGAATAAGTTATCAAATTTTTGTTATTCTTATTATTGACAGTAATTATAAAAAACCAAATGTCCACATATGTGACTAAGGGCCTGAAGAGGTTAAATATACTGGGAATGAGGGATAAAACTACAAAGGAAGTACTACTTGCTTTTTAGCATTATTGATCAGTAATATTTTATGTGATAAGCTACGCTCGGATGATAATAATGGGTGAATAAAACATGCGCTCATGGTAACAGAGTAAAAGTCCGTTACTGTTTTGAACAGAGCACATTGATGAGCACATTTTTGATTAGCAATAATTTTTCTCCATTAATAATTATATAAAACCATCACTATTGTTTGATATGCTTTTATGGCAAATCTAGATTTCCTCTTATTTATGTTTCATTTAAAATCCTGTTGAAACATCCTTAATGTCATATACTTAACTTTTAACATGCAAGAAGTATGTCTATGTTTCCTTATTTGAGTAAATATGATGTACTTCTTTTTTCAATCGTTAACGATAACCAAGCACTATTTAAAATAAAACTTATGCTAAACATTTTGACATTAAAAATAAGGTAAGTTTCCATTTAAAAAATTATCCTGAATTCTCGCACAAAAACTCGTGATTTTTGGCTTCACAAACTAGGCAATTCTGTATCTGATTATACCGAGTGTGTCTAAAATTATGCTGAGAACTGTAAGAAGCGATAATATACATGTCTAGAAATACAATTTCTGTACGGATGAGTTTTTTATTAAAGCATTCTCTGAGGCTGTATATCATATTTCGGTTATTGTAATCATAAAGAATCAGGTGTTGCTGTTAAAATTGAAGAAAAGAAATATTTCTTTCTCGAAAATGTGTATGTTAAAACTATGTGATGTTTCAGCTATAATTAAAACATTAAAAATTTAAATTGTAACATGAAATCGTTATAGAAATTTTTCTTTTTCTTCCCTCTCCCCTAAATCTCAGGATCGTATTACATACGAAAGGCTATTTCTCTAAAAAAATATATAAGGGTCTATATGTTGCGTAGATCGATAAGTTGGAAGGGATCTGCCATGAACAGAACACAAAAAGTGATTACGGATTAAAAAAAAAAAGTTTTTCAGCATGAGATTGTATTTCTACGAGCTTTCTTATATCGCAGACTGTACACTATAGCGAGTACCTAAGTAATCCTCTTTATATGTTCCCTCTTTGTAATCTCGAATTCCATCTGTCTTTGCTATCTCTATAAGGATGTAAAAATTGAATTTTCCTTCCCTTATTTCTCCATAAAGAGGGGTGGTTGTGAAAGCCTCTTTTCAGTGCAGACGATATAGGGACAGACTGTAACTTAGCAGCTCCCACCGCTTCTAAAAGAGTAATAATGTTTGAGACCATTTAACATAGAATTAATGTTACATTTTATTAATTTTGAATGCCTTTTGGCGACATCTTTCTGCACTGTGTTTAGTGCGTTGAAACCTTTTAATATCAGTTGATAGATGATAAAGAGATTTTTTGCATCCGATTAATGAAAGCACCTTTAATAAAATTTCCTGTATATTAGCAACTTTCTTAAAATAATAATAATAATAATAATAAATCGTGCTGTTATTATGTATAGTAGTAGCCAAAATTATGAAAAACTTGATTTATAAAGTTTGATAAGCTTATAATGACTCTTAATTTTGAAGTAAAGTGCAGGCCTGCGCTTGCTCCATACTGCGTCAAAACTGCTTTCCTGCGCCAGTCTGCTTCAAAACAATTATTTTTTTCAATTTTGTGCCAAACCTGCTCCAAATTGACATTTCTTGCAACTTCACTTGACATCACTGCTGTGTGGTATAAATGCCATCATCTCAGAAATTGAGAGAGAGAAATTTGTCAACCGGTCTCAACTCTGTCAAGTTCGTCTCTCAGTCGCAGAAAAGTATCGCGTAATTTCATCTACATGACCGGTAAAAATCGCGCTTATTTCCAATCGGTCATTGAAAAAAAATTGTAAATTTTGTCAATCAGTCATGGAGAAATACCGCAAAATTCGTCAATCGGTCGTTGATAAAAATCGCAAATTTTGCCAATTCTCTCGCGGCAAAAATTCGCGGATTTCACCAATCGGTTGTTGAAACAAAAGTGCAAATTTTGTCAATCAGTCGCAGAAAAATATCGCGAAATTCGTCTATCCCTAGCAACAAAAAACCGCGAATTTCGTCAATCTGTCGCAGGAAAAAGTCATGAATACCACCAATCATTGAATGCCTCGTTTAAATCGCTCATTAATACTAATGTCTATCATGCATAATATCTATCATGAACAGAATGTTTATTATGAATTATATAGCATTATCTAGTTTCTTTCATTTTTACTTTCTTCTACCTGTACAAAAAGAAAGTATTCGATTCGTGAAATTTTTCGGCGTCCGGTTTTCGATGTACGAGGGTGAGACGGAAAATAAGTTTCCCCTGGCAACTGTGGACAGAGGTGTATATGAAAGACAAAAAATGTAATGAAACATTAAAGATAAGACGTAACTTTATTTTTCTACTTAAGTGCCAAATGAGTTGAGACATTTTCCATACCCTTTATAAGCTTCATAAAGCCCTTCAGGAAAAAAAACAGGGCTCTGCATACAAAAGAAGCGTTGAACGGCTTGTGTGACTTCAGCATTGCTTACAAAGAATTAATCAGGCATTGCTTTCGTCTGTAGTGGCCGTGCACGTCCTTACAGGTCTCGGTCTGTCCAACACTTGCTGACGCATCTTATGAATTGGCGGCACCATCTACGCACCATTTGTTTCGACATCAGATCTGGCCCATAGATTCCCACGTGGCGGTTATGGATTTCTGCTCCCGATACTCCACGTGCCCATTCATAGCGTACAACCGCTCTCACTTCCTCTTTTGACCACGAATTCACAACGCACTTTCTCTCCATATCTACTGGGAACAGAGTGATTCAGAGCCCTGATTTTTTCAAGGAGCGCTTTTTGAAGCTTATAAAGGGGCATGACAAATGTCTCAACTCACTTGCACTTATATAGAAAAATAAAGTTACGTCTTATCTTCAATGTTTCATTACATTTTTTGTCTTTCACACACACCTCTGTCCACATTTGCCAGGGGAAACTTATTTTCCGACTCACCCTCGTACTTACATGTTTTAGGGGTCAGAGATCCCCAAAAACATGTTTTTACAAAATGTCTGTCTATGAGTCTCTGACTCTGTCTGTGTGTATGTATATAAAAATAGCAAATAAAGCCTTTGTGCAACAATATTAAAAAGCAGAAAAACCAACGTTTAAAATGCACAAATAATATATGAAAAGCAGCAAACAGCTGTTTCGAATCTACTAGCGAGATTCTTCTTCAGTGCAAAAGGAACAGCGTGCTAGAAAAAGCAAGGCTGAGCCAATTGGCTCAGCCATTTGCATCAAACTTCAGATTCAGTTAGTCCTTGGTATGCATTGATGCTTATTACGTGTAGGTGTAAATCGCCTAATAGGTGGCGCTACTGTGCTGCATTTTTCATGATTTCTTCAATGACTCTATCTCAAGAACTAATACACGAATTTTCACCAAACTTGAGATCCAAGTATACTTTGATTATTATTGTTGCTGACTATATTTTCGTTTTATTCGCTCAACAAGTGGCGCTGCTATGCTGGATTTTTCTATGGAATAGCTTTATCTCAAAAATAATGCACGGGTTTTAACTAACCTTCAGATTCAATTAGACGTTGACATAAGTTGTTTCTTATTAGGTTTTGGTGTAAATTACCCAATATGTCTCTGCTGTGCTGCATTTTGCTGGATTTACACGATTTTAGCGGTATTCATATCTCAAGAACTAATGCACGGAATTTCATATCTTTAGAATCCTCATTATGAGCATAATTGCCATTTAATTTTTCAATGTGATGGCAAATTTTGAAGTATTAGCATGTATGAGATAGAAGAAATTTTGGGGATAGGTACATCCGACTAGTTATATAAAGTTATCGAATTATTAAAAATCAAAATAAATTATTAAAATATTTTAATAATTAATATTTTATTAAAATCAAATTATTAAAAAGATTTCAATACTTACTACAATACCTCTTTAGCTTGGGCTGTTAAATTATGAAGTAATGAAAATTAAAGTATAATGCTATAAGTAAAATATTTGCAATCCCTTTCAAGTGCTGTATTAAATAATGCTAAATATTAAGGCTAATTATGCTGTATTAGCATACATTTTAAATCTCCTGTTTTCAAATAAGATGTTTGAGATCTTGTTAAAGGGTTGATGTCTTTCATGATTTTAAATCCATTTTTGTTTCAGTCTAAATAAATCGAAAAGATATATATCATTTGAAAAATTCTCCTATCGTTGAAATCGCATTTTCAAGGGAAAAATCAGAATTTTCAAATCTTATTAGAGATTGTTTTATAAATCAATGAAAGAAAAATTGAATTTAGCATGGAATTCTCTTTCGCTTGTTTAAATTATTCTCTGAATATTACGAACATGTATTTTAATGGATTTTGGTTTTAGTTACTACATTTTATTTTTCAAAAAATTCACTACTGCTACCTTATAAGATTTTTATCGAAATTGAATATAAGAAAGTCTATATCTGCATGTACCACCGATATAGATTGTTTCTTAAAACATGGCTAAACTTTGTTCGTTGATATGTATATCAATGGATCTTGATATATATCATGATATATATCCGATATTTATTTTCAAAATATCAAGATATTTGATATTTTCATTTATTTGATATTTATTTTCAGAATATCAGAATGTTTGATATTTTCATATGTTTGATATTCATTTTCAAAATATAAAAAGATGTTTGACATTTATTTTCAAAATATCACTGTGCAAGATATTTTTGATATTTACAGTCAAAACAAGCGTAAATCAAATTTTCAGTTTTTATCGACTGTTGTTCTGTAGATTATACAGTGCGTCTCAAAAATATATGGACAGGCGATTTTTTGAAATAACAGTTCAAAAAATGAAGCCATAATCACGAAAAAAAAAAAAATAAGCATATGGAATCATAATGCAAGTTAATGACAACAAAGAAATACAGTGTCGGTTTTACAGAAATTTTGTAAAAAAATAAAAATAAACTGTCCTAAAAATATATGGACTCTTCAAGTATTTTGCATTTAAATTCAAATTTTGGATCCGTTCCTTTGAATTATCTTTAAAATCTTACCAAGCAAGCTTCAAACTAGTGTTTGAAGAATGTGTGGCTGTAAAGAGAACCAATTCTGCTGTACTTATTGCTTTAATTCCTGAATAGTAGAAAATTGACGACCATGAGCATACACATCTCGTGCAAGTGCTCCTCAAAGTCTTGCAATTGGATTTACGTCTGGGCTGATGGCTGGCCAGTCTATAACAGTCACTTGACTCTGCGTATACCAAGCTGTTGTTGAGTAGAAGGTGTGAATCGACGCATTGTTCTCTTGGGGTTTTCAGTGTTTCCTTCCTAAAATGTTTCCAAATGGAAGTAGATTGCTTTTTAGAGCATTTTAATAATTCTCAGAGCACTGTTGACCATTAAGAAAAGTAATATCCGTTGCTGCATTGAAACAAATCGCGCCCCACACCATGAGAGAATCCCCTCCTTGTTGTCGTTGAAAGAACTAGCGAGATTCCGTCGCAGATCATGCCAATAATATGCCCAACCATCAGGGCCATCCAAATTGATTTTGTTTTCGTCACTGAAGAAACACTTAACAATTCATATTCCCAAGGCATGTGTTTTAAGAATGCGTGCATTTCTATGGTGCACTTTCATCATGGGTGTCCGACACATTCTGTGATGTTTATGAATTTTATTTTGCTTGCCTGTATGCAACGGTGAACAGTAGATCTCGTAAAAGTTTTAGAAATTGGATTGAAACTGCTCGCAAAACCTCTTTGTCTTGTCTCAGATATGTTTTTCTTGATCGACCTGAACGTTGTTTTGCAATCACATTGTCACTTTTTGATAAAATTTCACAAATTCCGGATCTGCTACTCTTCATTTTTTTAGCAGCAACAGAACTTTTGACATTTTGAGCCTTTAAACATCAAATTTTAGCTATATCAGCAGCAGAGAATTTGAACGTCGCGAGGCATTTCCCCGCTGTTCGACAATTGAAGAACGAACAGTGATTTTATATTTCGAAGTGGTTACTTCACATATGCAGAACGCGGAAAATGGAATTTTTTTTTTATATACGGTGGTAATAAAAGCAATTCGTTTTGTTGTCCATTTATTTTTGGGACAGCTTATTTTGAATTTTATTTTTTTTACGAAAATTCTGTAAAACCTATACTGCATGTTGTAGTTGTAATTAACATATATTAAGATTCCATATGCTTATTATTTTTTTCGTGATTATGGCTTCATTTTTTGAGCTGCTATTAAAAAAAATTGCTTGTCCATATACTTTTGACACGCACTATATACTACAAATTTGATCATAACGAACTGTTGTTTCCAGGGTTGTTTGGTTTAAACCATGCTGGTTTAAACTATGGTTTAAATCAAATGGTTTTTTTTTTTTTAAACCATGCTGGGTTTTTTTTTCATCTGGTTTTTTCTCTTTTTCCCTAATGTTTTCCTTTATTTTACACATTATTGAAAAATGCAAAATCGAAGTTATGTAGAAGCTAGAAGCAAAGTTTTAGAAAAATGATGAATTAATAAATTTGTAAAGTGACAAACATTTTTAATCAAACTTTTCTTATAAGCTTTAAATCTACATAGCACACTAATTTCTCTAAAATTAGCTGGGAAGAAAAAAACAAGTAGCTAGTTATTTTTCTTCTTCTTTTTTTAAAGCCTTTTATTTTTTAAAATAGCCAAAATGGCAGATTTGAGCTAAATATATACTTTTACTACTTAGATTGCTTGATTAGTTAAGATTTACTAAGAATTGCATATGCCTCAATGATGACATAATCATAAGTAATTCTCTCCATTGGTTACTTTTTGTTCTGTATGCTAATGAAAGATTGGCTGTGAGTTTTCTTTGCTGTATCATGGCTACTGGGTTTAGTAAGTCTTTGTTGTTGTTTTTTTGCATTCCTACATTGGGATTGGGGCTTTGCATTATTATTTTATTCTGTTACCAGCAGGGTTGGCTCAGTTTAAATCAATTGGTTAACCAACTGGTTAACCAACTGGTTTTTTAGAAAAGATCTAATATAATATTTTCTCATTTTTGTAATTTAAGTGTTTCAAATTATTGGATATAAATAATTTCTACTTTTAACAGTCTTATCCCAGCAATCACCGTGAGACATAGTGAGTCTAGGTTATATTTGTGTGCATGTAGAATGCAAATTACATGTGTTGATGAACATATCTGAAGCTCTAAAGAGAAAATTTAAAACATGTGAATTTAGCAAAGATGAAATAGATTAAAAATATTCAATATTTTTAATAAAATATTTTTCTTTGAAAAAACGTAGATTATTTACAGTTAATAACATAAAATGACCTTTAAGATTTCAATCAATCTGTAAAAGAAAATTTTCTTGATTGGGGAGATTATCTTTTAAGGCTGTTCTCAACTGCTCTACTCAACAAGTGCAAAATGCTTTGACACATTTACAAATTAATATTTCATATAAAATTGGAAGGCCTGACTATGGAAGCGATTTGGAATCGAACTGTGTTTTCCATTTTTGATAAATAAATTACCTATTGAGTTATAAGCAATTTTGATCACGTGACAAAGATGTTTTTAACCTTCCTTGAGTAGTTATTTTTCTTTCGCATGGAAATTCGGTTGAAAACGCCAGCTTTGATACTATTTTCTGAAAGATCTATTGGGTTTGAAAAAAAAAAAAAAAAAAAAAAAAAAAAGACAGAAAACACGGTTCCATTGCATAGTTTCTGAACAACAGCATCTGCTAGTTTCATGCATTTCCGAACAAAAATTAAAACTTATGTCATAAAGTTGCCTTTTCGGATTTGAGAAAAACCTTAAGAATAAAAAAGAAACTCAAGATATGAAGTCGAGTAAGAGGACTTTGATTGGGTGAAAAATTAGGTGCTAGCGAAAAACCTGTTTACTTTTAACTAAAATATGCAATAAGATATATTTAAATCGTCTATTGTATAATCAAATCCACTATTTAGATCTGACAAAAAAAAAATGGGGGGGGGGGGGGAATCAAGATACGGTCCGCATGAGACATAACAGAAAAAAAGTCTCATAAAAATGCCTAAAAATAAATATTATTATGTCTGATGGCTGTTTAAATGGTTTAGTGGATGACAACTTTTATAAATCTACTTTCCATTTTAAGATCAATGTTTTCAGTAGTCTAAAAAGCTGGTAAATAAGTATTTCTGTTTATTTCACTGTTGCCCCCCCCCCTGTTTTTTTTAACCTGGCAGTTTCTGAGGAGAAGTGTCAAATGACAATACACAATACTTTTTGAAACGTGTAAAGACTCTCTTGCAAAATTCAAATCATTCCAGGAATTCTTTATAAAAAAGCTTTACTTTCAATAAAAAATAATTGTTCATGTAGTGTTCTAACAGAAAAATCAGATATCTCAGATTACAAATATTTCAAAGAAATTATTTTGAATAGCCATGGGAAAGTATATTATATTTATGAAATTATACCATATATTTATTTATAGTACTAGTAATCAAAAGATTGTTTATTAAGATTTTCAAGGTATCAATGTTTCACTATGATCATTTTATTCATGGAACATAAGACACAGCTTTTACTAAAAATGTTTAAATTTTAAATTATTTCAATTTTCCACATAAATGATTGTAATTATCTAATTTAAATTATTTTTAAATTAAGTTATTACTTATATATCCAACAATGTTTATTTTTATCAATAAATATACATGTATATATGTAATAGGAAAATATATTTTTAAAAACCCGGTTTAAGCCAAAAAAAAAAAAAAAATCTGGTTTAAACAAAAAACACGGGTTTTTTGGTTTTCTTTAAAAAAAAAAAAAAAAAGAAAAGGGAAAGAAAAAGAAAGAAAAAAAACCGGTTTTTTACCAATCCTGGTTGTTTTTGGCAGTGACTTTTTTAGCCAAAGAAATCAAATATCTTTTCCAATCTCTATGGTTGAAGCTTTTATTTTTAAACATAGAATTAACAAGTATGTGGGACATAATTAATTCAGAACAGCCATTGAAAGTTAAATTTAATTTAGATAATCAGTTATTTATAGCTTCATTTGGAAAAAAAAAAATCTGATTTTAGTTGAGCTTAAAATGTATTTGGGTAATAAAAAAAGAAGACGAGATTACATTTATGTTAATTTTTCACTTAAAAAAAACTATTTTGCATTTAATATTTTGTTTTATAAGATATAAAATTTTCTTGATACATACTACTTGATCTGAATCCTACATTTTGTTATGTGTGTTGTGTGTGTATACAAATTGTTCCTATTTTCAATTAGTTGGTTTTATTTCGATTTTTTTTTAAGTGAAAAATAAAAATGCATTTTTAAAATATTGTTTTAGGGGCCATCCACAAATGATGTCACGCTTGGCGGGGGGGGGGGGGGGGGGAGATATTTTTGCACTACATTTTCGACGATATCTCTGAAAATATAATATACCTAGAAAGCTTTCACATGATACCTCACACGATGTACAAAGAAAAGATTCTTTTTTCAAGCAATTTAATTAGCCCCTCTACTTTTTTCCTAAAAATATTTGTAAATGTTTAATTATCTGTAAATATGTGGGTCAATAGTCCTTATTACTTCCCCCAATTTGAATTTTCCACGTTCCATAGTTTTTGAGTAAAATGGCTGTGGCAGACAGACAGACACAGGAGTGATTTTATAATGGTTCCGTTTTTACTTTTTAAGTACGGAACCCTAAAAAATACCACAGAACACGGAGTCACAAACCACCCATTTGATTTAAAAAAAAAAAAAAAAAAAAAAAAAAAAAAAAAAAAAAAAAAACTGTGTTCTACCTTAACCCAACTTTGGTTGACGGTAATAACTTTCAGAAAACTGAAGTATAACATTATGAAAATTTTATTTTAATAGACATGCTCACTTTTGTTGTAAATATAATACCACCCCCCCCCCCCCGAAAAAAAAAAGTGGTAGAAGTTTCTATTATACGCGTTAGCGGTATGCACTTGACTTGACGCTCCACATTTCGGACTGTGATTATCAGTTCATACGGTATCATTTGTTACGTGAGCTCCCTGTTTTTCCAGAACTTTTTGTGATGTTGTCACATTTCATACAAAACAAGGTACAGTCGTGGGAAAAAAAAAAAGTAAACACCCCCTACTAACTCCGCAACAAAGTATCGTAGACGAAAGTTACTGGTATTGAACGATTGGAAATAAAGTCTACTTTTAAATGATGTATATAACATTTTCTTAGGGGGTCATCTACATATTAAAACGAATCCAAACTTCATTTTTTTCAATGGCAATACCCAATTTTAACGAGATATCTCAAATCTTCGATTCAAATTATGCCTAGATTCCAAATTTCAAGTCATTTGAGTGATAAGTTTTTGAATTATAAACATTCAAAATTAGTGCTTCTAGTGTTAAATTACATTTCCATATTTTTATTTATATCTCCTGAAATTATGCTCCTAATGTGCTAATTTTTTTTGTAGGAATAATACTAATATACCCAAACATAAATACGCTGAATTTGCAATTTTTATAATTTTATGATATGAATTATGAAATTAATATTCGAAAAAATTATGAATTGCAACCTACAATTTTTTTGATATATTTAAATTTATTAAGTCCTATTTTATGGAAATCCAAAATTTCACATTTTTCTTCCAAGTAGTTTTCAAATTATGCCTAAAAAACGGCAAAATGGTGGTTTAAAGGCCGTCTATGATTGATAGCGAAATAGAAATGTCGCTGATAGAAGTGAGTAGATATTTAGAAATTTACTCTACTGTCCTGTAATCTAACAGGCTTCATTGACTCCTTGAGCCGCGCTTAAGGTGCCTTGATCAAGAACGGGGCTCTCTCGGATAACAATCGAGTACAGAACTTCAATTTGGATACAGCCCTTAAAATACGCTCGTTTTAAAATAATTAATTTCTCGGAAACTTATGGTACGAATTGCATAAAAATTTGTTTTTAGGCTAATTGAAGGGTGTAGAGTTCATTTATGCTGTCAGAATTGTGTACTGCTATTGAAAAAAAAAAACAAAGTTATGGTTCGTTTTAATATGTAGATGGCCCCCTAAGCAAATTTTATATACATCATTTAAAAGTAGACTTTAATTCCAATCGTTCGGTACCAGTTAATTTCTTCTACGATATTTTGGTGAGAAGTTAGTAGGGTTTTGTTTACTTTTTTTTTCCCACGACTGTACATATCGTTTCATTTTTATCTTTCGCAAAATTATTACCTTTAAGCCGACTTCAGTTAGGGTGCAACACCCTGTATTTGTGACTCAATAAGTGACTTGCGACCCTACGTTGCTATGGCAATTTTTCATCCTCTTGATGCACCCCTCTGAATTTGCAGGTCGAATTCGGCGACATCCTGCGTATATTAATGAACAAGAGAAGAAAAAATTATTATTTGAATCAGCCATACTCATTCTTTTCTAATCGCGAGTCGCAAACATACATTTGCGACGTTGGGCGATCCACAACACACTTGTATAATAATGTAAACAAAAAAGGTGGTAATTAAAATAGTAAGATAACAAAAGTAATATAACAAAGCATTCTAATAAAGTTAATGTTATCAGTAGGGTTGAATGTTTGTCGAGGAAGAAATGTTGTAAAAAATTTTAACACCATTATTTCCAAATACAGTAGAACCTCGATTATCCGAAGTAATTGGGACCGACCATCTTTCAGATAATCGAGAATACTTCAATTCTAAGATTAAGGAGAAACACATGCAATATTTCTTATTATGGTAACAAGTGCTTCATAAAAATAAAGCAATAGCAAAATAGAAACAAGAATAAATTACCTGAATTTTAATTTTGAAATTAAGTACCTTTTACATCTATCACAAGGGTTTAAAATAATGTTTTGCTTGTCGCACTTTCGATTGCCTTTGCTTTGAAGCTCTGCCACGGAGTTTTTTAATATTATTAGTTCACCAATATCACAATTTTTCTGCTGCTCCAGCCATGCCAAACCTTTTGCAAAACATTCAAACGCTGTGGAGAATTATATATTTTGACGCCAAATGGGCGATAAAGGGATGGCAATCGCTCAATTGTTTACGTAGGGTTACTCGCTCCTGGGCTCATCTCTCGCTTTTTCTGTACGAGGTGGTGAGTGTTGAAAGAATGTTTTTAAGAACACGTTTTCGTTTTTACTGTAAATAAAATGTATTATAGCTGTAAATATGTGTCTTCCAGTAAAAAGGAAGAGAGAAAATGATATTCCGTGGATTCACTGAGTAAGTGCCTATTGATTTATTTTAAGATAGCCTTAGTTAATTAAGAAATCCACTGAACCAGAACCGGTTGCCACAAACGCTTCAGAATTGCTGATTTGTTCGTTTTCTTTGTTCCACTCTGCAGCTTACGGTAGCTTAAGTTAAGTGCAAAGTCAAGGAATGTGATAGTAAAAAAAAGGCTTTAAAAATGGATTTTGGTTAATCGAGAGTTTCAGATAAAAAAGGTTCTACTGTACTTCGTAGTAGATTTCGATTGCAAATGTTGTAGAAATATACCGCGAAGATTGTTGTTTGGAAATTGTGGTGTAAAAAGTTGTTGGTGCCATTTTTGTTTTTCGCGACAAAAGTTTAACTCGAATAAACAGCATTAGCTATATAATAAATATAAAACGGAAAAATATAATAATTCAGAATTTCCAAGCTCTAAGGGAAATCAGTTTTTCTTTAATAAATCAGTCTCTTGCTCAATGGAAAAACTTGTTATATTTATAGTTTTAAATGTAGAATTATATATATATATATATATATATAGTGCAAATTTAATCAATTTAGATTAAAGTTTAATTAGTGTTAAGGATTAAGAATGTATGCAACAGTGTAGCACATATAGGGATACACGTAAAAGTAACCTTCGACTAATCAAAAGCCATTTAAAATGTTTTAACATAATTTTAAATTAATTATAAATAACAGAACAGGTGTTGTCTTCCTATAAAAATATATAAAACAACTGTAAATCTCTTAAATACTTTTTATGCACATCTCAGTTAATTTTATAAATATGGATTAATGATTGTGTCTCGGGTGGGTCATAAAAGGTCGCCGGGCCATATCCGGTCCGCGGGCTGCAGGTTGAATAAGGCTGATGAATAAACTAAAATAAGACTCAAAACGCTTTGTGGGGATTCTAGCAGATATGCGTGTGTCCTCACTTTCCATTTGCTTAATTTATTTGCATTTATAATAGTTATTATACTTTTTAATGCTGCTTATTATATTTTTATACTACATATTTCATTAAGTTTTTAAACAAAAATGCAGCGCACGTATTAACTAAAAATAGAACAATACATCTCACATCGTATATGTCCTTTAAGGGCCGGAAACATCTATTTTTTTTTTAAATATTTGCATCATTATTAACCTTTAACTGATGTGACAGAAATTGTCACATAACAACTGTGAAACGGTCTGTGAGATCGCTCCATCGAAAGATGAATAAAAAGAGTGATTAACTCATAGGATGGTGTTTCTGTACTAAACATTTTGTACAGGACTGTTATAATTAAAATTCACCTATTCAAAAGTCTCTAGATATAATACTAAAGTTCCAAACGAAACGAAATTTCGGTAGTGTTTGTAATTAAACTGAAAGATGCAAGTTAAACTATAAAAATTGAAAAAAGCAGCGGTCTGTGAGACCGGTAACATCAGTTAAAGGTTAAGTATATAGCTAAAACACTCAAATATATCACACCCTCCTTCTCGTTTACTCTTCTTACCTCTTCCCCCCCCCCCCCTCTTTATAACTCCATCTGACTGTAAATCCATCATTTACAGATCTTCAACAGAGATTAAAATTCGGATCGATTTTACCCGAGACATGTTGGTAAAATAACTGTGACCTTTCCAAAATCGCTGACTTATTGAAGATTGTCACGTACCAGGTACCTGGGGCATGTTAGTTAAGCTTTACCAATTGATCGATCCGACTTAATTCCGTTAATTAATCCAGTCATCTTTTTTGTTGTTGTTGTTCTTCCTATAATAATGCTATTTGATTACTGCTTTCTCAAAGCAGTTTACTTTTGCAAAAGTGATTTTGCTTCTGAGCTTTTTTTTTTCTTTGCTTTTTAAGAAATTGCGGATGATTGATTTTCCTCTTTTCTTATTTTTTTCTCTCTCTCATCAAATGAAAAGAAATTATTTTTTTCTTGATATGTTTAAAGCTCATGTCTTCAAATTTCACTAATACAGTCAAACTAGTTTTATGCCATGTTCGGTAATAACAAGAACACTTTTTTTTTTCTGAGATAAGAAATAAATGGTTGTCAATTACAAATATATAAAATCCGATCCCACATCACACCCAAAAATAATAAAATGCTAGTAAAATTTTGTAAACAGTTCGCTAGCTTAAGATGGTTCTCAAATTTCCTGCTCAACAATGCGAAACTTTCTGACACATTAAGTAGATTTCATAAGAAATACTACCTATTGCAGTCGTTACCATGGTGCGACTTTTGAAACAATTTCTTCATAACTTTTCATTATTTGACCCCAGGAACTCAAAACCACCCCCACCTAAAAAGTTTTCAGCGTTCGAAATCCTTGGTGGTCCGCTGGTCCGAGACCGCTAAAAATTCAATCGGACCACTAATTTAAAAAATTTAGTGCGCCGCGACCAGTAACTTTTTTCCCTCTCTCGACAGGTAAACGCAAATTTTCCCGTCCCCAAGCACAATCCACAGAATTTATTTTAAAAAATAAAAAAATAAAAAAATTCATTAAAACTTAGTCAGTTGAAATAAATAATCGGAAATAAAATATATAATTAATAATTTTATATTTTTTGTTTATGTACTGTTTATTTAATTTTTAGCAAATTATAATTTTACATTTTATTATGCCGAAAATTTTGGGTAACTGAAAGGAAGTTTGGTTTATATTCTAAGAGGAGGGGGGGTGGGGGTCACTCAAAGGGTTAAAGGTACTTAATAGAATTTTATGCAGCGGGCCAATGACGATGTCTGCGGACCAGTAAACTCTGATGTTTATTGGTCCTTGGGACCAGTGACTTTTTTTTTTTAATCAATTCTACCACTGTATACATATATATGTGCACGCGTGTGTGTGTGCACTAAATTTTGTCCGCTCGGTAAAAGTCGCAATTATGCACAGATCGTCTTCAAACTCGCCAAACACATTGAGATGGCTAATATCTCGGCGGGGATTGCAAATGAGCAAAATCGGCCGAATGGGGTTGGAAATGGGATAGGGTTAAAAATTTTGAATACCGCCTTAACATGATTCTGACAAAACCAGCTCTTACAGAAAAGTGACAGGAAAATTTAAACATCTTTCGTTATAGCCAGTTGCCAAGAATTAAAAAAAAAACAGCAAAATTCTTATCACAACAATTACTTTTCTGTAGCAAGATTTTCACGTGAAAAATGAAAGTGAGATAAATAGTTTGACGAATTAAAAGAAAGTGAATATTACATCATATTGGAAATATAATGGACGTCAGCAGGTAAATATGTAACGTCACATGAGTTTGAAAAAACGTATTGAAACATGATAAAAACCCGACTATGAAAAATTGGCATATTTTAACATCTTGAGGCTCTTAATTTTGAATACCGCTAACATGATTCTGATAAAACCAGTTCCAACAAAAAAATGAAATTATATACTCGTCAAAAACGGCCAGATAAAATTGTTAAACTGCATTTATCTCTAATCTTGATTTAGTTTTTGTTGGTGAAATTAGTACTTAACTTCGAAATCGCCTGTAGGCCGCGAGCTGGCAGGGATTTCTTTTAAATGTAAAGCGTATAACATTGGGAGGCCTGACTATTGAAGCGATTTGAAATCAAATAGCGTTTTCCGTTAAAATAATAATAATAATAATAATTTCTTATCGAGTTATAAGCGATTCTTAGCTACGTGACAAGTTTTTCCTTTTCCCGAGCTTCCCCGTCGGGAATCCGGCTCAAAATGCCCGCACTTTGACGGTGTTTTCTGACAGATCTTTTGCGTTTACTTAAAAATGGAAACCGCCATTCGATTACATAGTTTCTGAATAAGAACACCTGCCATTTTCATACGTTTCCGAACAAAAATAAATTCAGAAATGTGTCAGATAGTATCGCCTTTGGATTTGAGAACAGCTTTAAGTACTACTTTGAAAAATTTCAAGCGTGCATTTATATTTGTTCTGAACTGTAAAAGATAATCAAATTCCTCTACACCAGTTTCGAGACACGCATATGCATGCTTAAACTTTAACTGCTCTGAGTGGTCTCTGAGACCGCTGGACACTTTTAAACTCCTTTAAATTGATAATGACCAATACTACAACCTTCCTGAAACAAACATTTAAATCATATTTCACTTCTGCTGCCTGCCAGTTAATTGATTTGTTTATTTTGTACTTTTATTCAAACCGTCTGTCAGACCGACAGCAATTTTAAAGATTAATCATGTTCACGAAGACTAGTTTTAGCATGTCAGGTCATTGCAGTGGTCGAAAAAACTACTATATTTTTCCAGCGAACTACTTTATCGAATACAAGAATTTGTTTTAAAAATTAACCACTACAAACTACTTTTCAAAATTAGTCGCTACTTTCATATTTTGTCAAATGATTTAATCCTTTCAGGGGCAAAGCATTTTCAATGCTAAAGTGTTGAAATGATTGGCACCGGAATTTGGCAAAAAATTTATTTGTAAGTAAGAAAAGGGCTATATTTCACATACCTTTTAAATGGAAAATCTTTTACCACAATTCTGGTACCATTGTAGCGTTTGGGAATTAAAATTAAGTAAAGAGGTTTCATCAACATACCACCGTCCCTGAAAGAGTTAATCTACACTTAACATTTAACTGATGTGACAGAAATTGTCACGTAACTACTGTGAAGCGGTCTGTGAGACCGCTCTATTGAAAGATGAATAAAAGGCGCGATTAATTCATAGGATGGTGTTTTTGTACAGGACTGTTATTATTAAAATTCACCTATTCAAAAGTCTCTGGTATTAGTACTAAAGTTCCAAACGAAACAAAATTTCGGAGTATTTATACTTAAACTGAAAATTACAAGTTAAACTATAAAAATTTAAAGAAGCAGCGGTCTGTGAGACCGGTAACATCAATTAAAGGTTAAGGGCACATATTAAGTAATATACAATGGCCCCTCGTTACATTGCGTTTGCCAGGATATAATCAAATAAATTCAATGATATAACCGAGGGCAATAGAAAATTAAGTAAGATAACATGCAAGAAAATGCTTTGTTCTATTCTCTAAAATGTTCTTTTATGCAGAAATTACTCGTTATATGGAGTCTAGACCAATTCAGTATTATTTTTCTCTATCATATGGTAAAAAAAAAAGCGCTAAAGCGTTGAAGATCTCATAACCAGTAAGTAGACAAATGTTTCCAGCAAAAAAATGAATTTCTTGATTTGGATTTTGGCACTTTGATTTACTAAGCAAGTGTCAACGGAAAAATCCATCGCGTCATATGATGATTGCTCGGAGCTAACGAAACAAAGTGGTTTCTGCAGAACTTTTCGCATTAGACAACTCAAGTCATGAGTCGCATGATTGCTCTTTTCGTGCACCTGCTTTCGAGCATCATGTCATTCAAGCAATCTGAAAAAAGAGACACGTGGAACGCACCGCGGCAGCCTGTCTTTTTCGTTAGCTTCGTGATAATTGCTGGAAGTCAACAAAAAATACAGCTTGCCGTACTACCTTTCGCATTATACCGATAGGGTCACGAGTCACATGATGCTCTTTTCGTGCACCTGCATTCCAGCATCATGTCACTCAAGCAATCTGAAAAAAGAGACACGTGGAACGCACCGCGGCAGCCTGTCTTTTTCGTTAGCTTCGTGATAATTGCTCGAAGTCAACAAAAAATACAGCTTGCCGTACTACCTTTCGCATTAGACCGATAGGGTCACGAGTCACATGATGCTCTTTTCGTGCACCTGCATTCCAGCATCATGTCACTCAAGCAATCTGAAAAAAGAGACACGTGGAACGCACCGCGGCAGCCTGTCTTTTTCGTTAGCTTCGTGATAATTGCTCGAAGTCAACAAAAAATACAGCTTGCCGTACTACCTTTCGCATTATACCGATAGGGTCACGAGTCACATGATGCTCTTTTCGTGCACCTGCATTCCAGCATCATGTCACTCAAGCAATCTGAAAAAAGAGACACGTGGAACGCACCGCGGCAGCCTGTCTTTTTCGTTAGCTTCGTGATAATTGCTCGAAGTCAACAAAAAATACAGCTTGCCGTACTACCTTTCGCATTAGACCGATAGGGTCACGAGTCACATGATGCTCTTTTCGTGCACCTGCATTCCAGCATCATGTCACTCAAGCAATCTGAAAAAAGAGACACGTGGAACGCACCGCGGCAGCCTGTCTTTTTCGTTAGCTTCGTGATAATTGCTCGAAGTCAACAAAAAATACAGCTTGCCGTACTACCTTTCGCATTATACCGATAGGGTCACGAGTCACATGATGCTCTTTTCGTGCACCTGCATTCCAGCATCATGTCACTCAAGCAATCTGAAAAAAGAGACACGTGGAACGCACCGCGGCAGCCTGTCTTTTTCGTTAGCTTCGTGATAATTGCTCGAAGTCAACAAAAAATACAGCTTGCCGTACTACCTTTCGCATTATACCGATAGGGTCACGAGTCACATGATGCTCTTTTCGTGCACCTGCATTCCAGCATCATGTCACTCAAGCAATCTGAAAAAAGAGACACGTGGAACGCACCGCGGCAGCCTGTCTTTTTCGTTAGCTTCGTGATAATTGCTCGAAGTCAACAAAAAATACAGCTTGCCGTACTACCTTTCGCATTAGACCGATAGGGTCACGAGTCAGATGATGCTCTTTTCGTGCACCTGCATTCCAGCATCATGTCACTCAAGCAATCTGAAAAAAGAGACACGTGGAACGCACCGCGGTAGCCTGTCTTTTTCGTTAGCTTCGTGATAATTGCTCGAAGTCAACAAAAAATACAGCTTGCCGTACTACCTTTCGCATTAGACCGATAGGGTCACGAGTCACATGATGCTCTTTTCGTGCACCTGCATTCCAGCATCATGTCACTCAAGCAATCTGAAAAAAGAGACACGTGGAATGCACCCCGGCAGCCTGTCTTTTTCGTTAGCTTCGTGATAATTGCTGGAAGTCAACAAAAAATACAGCTTGCCGTACTACCTTTCGCATTATACCGATAGGGTCACGAGTCACATGATGCTCTTTTCGTGCACCTGCATTCGAGCATCATGTCACTCAAGCAATCTGAAAAAAGAGACACGTGGAACGCACCGCGGCAGCCTGTCTTTTTCGTTAGCTTCGTGATAATTGTTCGAAGTCAACAAAAAATACAGCTTGCCGTACTACCTTTTGCATTAGATAGTTAGAGTCACGAGTCACATGATGATCTTTTCGTGCACCTGCATTCGAGCATCATGTCACTCAAGCGGTCTAAATTGAAAAAAGACATAATTACCAGTCTAATGAATATTTCATTTTCTTTATGGGACAATTTGGTGATTGAAATTGTATGAAGTGTTCTCTTTTTGTGTGTGCGTGTGCAGGGGGGGGGGGGGGGGCTGTATATAAAAACAGCGTGTGTCTCGCGGGCCGTTTTTTCTTAACTCTTGGAACAAATTAACGAACTGATCGATGTCATTAAGTACTTTTAGATTAAGTTAGAAAGTTTCAAAAAACACCTATTTAGATGTAAAAAAAAATTACATAATTTTACATATAACTTTTGTTTTCGACAGGCGATTAATCATAAATATTTTATAAAAAGTATTGCATCTGCCGGGGTCGAATTCTGTTTTTTGTGTAAGATATATGTATGCAATTTTCTCTTTTTTTTCCCATCTCCCTTGTAAAAGATTATCAAGTATTTTTAATCTTCAATATTTTATGCAATTATTAGTGTGCTGCCTGTTGGAATAACTGTTTTAGTGGAAGTTACCGTCTGTAAAATGTCGTTTTTTAAAAACAAGAATTGATAAATAAGAGGGGGAAATACACCTAGCCAAGAGTAGGGGAAACTCCATTAATCACCATACTTTACTACATAAAATTGCATATTAATTTAAAAAAAACTCTGCTTAATTAAGGGATGCGTCCGCCCTCTTAAAAAAGAGATACGATCCCCGTTACCAAAACTGGGGGCTACATCTGCACATGTCTTAAAAATCCCAAAGATAAGCTTGCATTAATTAAAATAATGTCGATTTACTTAAAATATTTTTTTTTTATAAAGTTGCATACTGAGAAATTTGCATCAAAGAAAATTCAGAAACAGATGAAAGCATCATTAGGGCGAGGGAAGAGAAAAATGCCGATTCATAAATGAAGTATAAAAGCTAAACGGGTTTTGAAAATTCGTGGTAATTATTTTACTTTATATTAGTCGATAATAACTTTCTATGCGTCCTTTATTACCGAATAAAATTTTACAAAATCTATTTTCGAAAACAATTTTGAACATTATATAAAAATTTAACACCTTGTAATAATATATTATTTCTATTGCTAAAAAGGTGTAAGATTAAAACTTTAAAAACAGTAAAATAGTTTTATTTGACTATTGACATGTTTCAACTCTTCCCGAGTCATTTCAAAACAAATAAATAATGATATTCTGAAATTGAACAGTCTATGAAGCAATGAACTGAAACACCATCATCCAGTTTTTCATATAACTCACGTTACTTTTTTTTATTATTTTACCTGGATGTTTATTTCTATTGTCGAAACTATTGCATCGAGCCACGAGCCACAGTTTTGGTAAGTTGAATGATGCTGTGTCGTTACATATGTTATTTTTACGTGTCTCTGTCATTTTTCGTATAATGGATGGATAATATTGGTTGGAGAGAAAAATTATCCTTGGCCTAAAATAATCCTTGGTGGTTTTAATTAAAAACCACAGGCTTGGCAAGATTACATCAAGAAGAAATTATCCATATAAATTTCAACGAAAGTAAGGTAATTTTTCCCTCCAACCAATATTATCCATCCATTATACGAAAAATGACAGAGATTCTATCACGTAAAAATAACATATGTAACGATATGGCATCCTCCAACTTACCAAAACTGTGGCTCGAGGTATTCAAAGGTTTCGAAAATAGAAATAAACACTATATTTTGGGTTATTATTGCTATAACAATTGATTTTGGGTAAAGTAAAGAGATATGTACGCTTTTTTTTTTAATGCAGCTAGGATGCTCATCAAGTTATTATTATCAAGAAATGCATTTGATGAAATGAGTAGCAACGCTATGTTGCTCGTGAAATAGATTTTTTTCTTTCAGGCAAAGAAGTTCGGTTCACCGATGACTGATAGCCAATGAAATTGCAGAATTTTCCACTAATGCTATAAAAGTCTTATGGAAGTTCAAAGTCGCGTGCCACATATTCAAAATGGTGACTCCTGAGCGTAAAACGTTATTGCTGGGATGAAGATTTAAAAGCCGTTAGAGCCATGCGATTTTTCCTTTGGGGCTTTATAAAAGATCGTGTCCACGTCCCGCCGCTACCTAATGATTTTTCTTTCAGGCAAAGAAGTTCGGTTCACCGATGACTGATAGCCAATGAAATTGCAGGATTTTCCACTAATGCTAAAAGTCTTATGGAAATTCAAAGTCGCGTGCTACATACTCAAAATGGCGACTCCTGGGCGTAAAACGTTATTGCTGGTCTGAAGATTTAAAAGCAGTTAGAGCCATACGATTTTTCCTTTGGGGCTTTATGAAAGATCTTGTCTACGTTCCGCCGCTACCTAATGATTTGCCAGAGTTGAAACACAGAATTGAAGAGGCTATTGCTTCCATGACTCCGGACTTGTTGGAAGAATTGGACTTTAGGTTGGTTGTGTGCCGTATAAGTAAAGGTGCACCTATTGAACATTTGTAATAAAAACTAGGTTAGTTTACCTTCAATTTGATGTATGATTTATTGTAAATAGTCTAAATTAAACTCATTGAAACTGGGACGTTCTTTTATGGATACCTATATTACAAACATTTTGTCAAACAAAAGAAGTAAGAGACAACCTTTAAGAAGAGTACACAAAACGAATAAGATAAAAAAAAATGTTGATTTCTTCATGAGGAATGTGAAAAATCCGAATGCATTCCATGCTTATAGGTTTAACATTATGAGGAAAGTATTTTTAGATCTGACTGAGCAAGCAGCTTTAAGTCGACAGGTGGTACCTACCTATATTTTGTTGCAACTGGGAGGTTATTGTTATGCTGGCAGGTTATCAAAGTTGCATATATCAGCATTAACAAGAAAAATAAACTTTTCATAAAAATATATATTATCATTTTTTTTTCTAACTTAATTACCTTGATTTTTTTAATGTTTATTATTACTTTCTTTTATCTTTACAAGAAGAAAGTATTGGATTCGTGAAAAATTTTGACTTCCGGTTTTCGACGAATTTATACGTTTTAGAAGGTCTTGAACATGATTTGATGGTTTTTAGGAAATGTCTATCTGTCACTCTGTGAGTCTGTCTGTATCTGATAAAAAAATTTGTGGGTGCTCTATCTCAAGAACTAATGCACGGATTTTCACAAAACTTTAGCTTCAGTCAGACCTTGATATAAACTGATGATGGTTTGTTTGTGGTGTATATCGTCCTACAGGTAGCTCTGCTATGCTGCATTTTTCTCGATTTTCGCAATAGCACTATCTCAAGAGCTAATGCACGGATTTTCATCAAGCTTCAGTTACAAGTTGACTTAAGTTGTTGCTTATTAGGTTATCGCCCAAGGTAGCGCTGCTTTCTGCATTTTTCATGATTGCAGCAATAACTCTATCTCAAGAACTAATGTACGGAATTTAATAAAACTTTAGATTCAGTTAGACCGTGATATAAACAGTTCCTGATTGGTTTTTGGTGGCGCTTCTCTGCCGCTTTTTGTACGATTTTCGCAATAGCTCTATCTCAAGATCTAATGCATGGATTTTCATCCAACTTCAGATTCAGTTAAACGTTGATGTAAGCTGTTACTGATGAGGTTTTGGTGTAAATTGCACAACAGGTGACGCTGCTATCCTGAATTTTTATTGATTTTCGCAAAAGCTGTATCTCAAAAGCTAATGCACGCAATTTAATCAAACTTAATATTCTGTTACATTTTCATATAAATTGATCCTTATTGGACTTGTGTGCATATTGAACAACAGGTGTTGATTTTTATAACTCTTTGGATTGGAAATTTTGGTTGCGGACACCTAAGAAGGTGGGTTCCGAAATTCAACAATTTGTGTGAAACAATGCGATACTTGTTTTCTCATTGTTAAATGCATCCAATTCAACTAACCTATATATCTTTACCATCCTCATGATAGGCATAAATTGTCATTTAATTTTGGTACTGTGATAGCGAATTTTGAAGTATTAACTTGTATGAGATAGTTTTGGGATTGGCATATCCGACTAGTTTTATATCGTTTACACTTACATATCCATACTAGTTTTAAATGTATAGGAATAGATAAATGAATTAATATACACAAACAGGTATAAGCTACGAGGGTGTATCAATAAGTTTTTGCCCTCACATAGAAATAGTTGAGTGAAATTTATGAAATTGCTACACTTTACGAGTCTTTTTCTATGTAGTCAGTGTGCATAGTAACCCACCGCTGCAAACGGTATTTCAAATAGCGGAGGGAAGGTGTATTCCAGGAGGCGCGATAGTAGACCCAAAGGGAGGCATTTTTCTAACTTTTGCCGACCCCCCACGTGTGACATATTGTTGGAAAGGCCTGTGACCACTTATTCGTGCTATGCATCTCCTGAGCCCCAAATTTGCTCTACGGGGGCATTTTTCTAAATTATGCGGACATCATTCTTGCCCCCGGGGGGCAAATTTGGGGGGGAGGGGCTCGGGGTCACATGTGGGGGTCGGCAAAAATTAGAAAGATGCCCCCTCCTTTGGGTCTGCTATCGTACCTCCTGGAATACATCCTCCCCCCTCTCTTTGAAACACCGTTTGCAGAAGTGTGTTACTGTGCACGGTGACTATATAGAAAAGGACTCATACAATGTAGCAATTACATAAATTTCACTCAGTTATTTCTATGTGAGGGCAAAAACTGATTGATACACCCTCGTAAATCCTTTGCTTTCAAAAACGACAGCCTGATGAAATATACATTCATTAATTTAATGCATACATTTTGGATATGACCATAAATTATGCATAATTTGCTAGCAATACCGTGTAATGGAATTCATTTTTGATGTCACGATTTTGATAAAAACCAGACAAAATATTTGCTAAAATGATCTAATGCATTTTACTGACTTTGCGACATAGATGCATTCCAAAAATATTTCTCTCGTGGACATGAAAAGATTAAAAGTACTTTGGTTATCTGATGCAGCAGTCTCACGCAATGGGCTTCACCGAGACATAAGAAAAGGAGAATAAGCCTTTTTAGAGCTTCATCGTTTCATTCGGCTCGGAGCTCTATCAAAGAGCGTATCCATGGAGAAAGGTTTTCAAGAATTGTGTTCTTTTGTCACTTTAATTCTGACATCTTTTGTCCACATTTTTTCGCTGGAATGAGCTGTTTCATGTTTGTGGGAAGCCATGTAGTCAACTGATGTAATTTCTTTCTTTTTTTTATGGAAATATATTTTTTGTTGATGCTACATTGCAGAGGGGAGGTGGGGGGGGGGGGGGGGGATAGCTGAAATCGGCGATATATGCATTCTTATTTATTTAAAAATGATCGTTGTAAGGGAGTTTTTTAACATGTACTGCTGTGCTGTACAGTAGCGCCAATTTTTGAAAAATATTGGATGGGCTCAAATTTTTTAAAGAAAATAACACATGCATTTTTCTTTTCCCGTAGTGGGTGTGTGTGATAAAAGGGGGCAGGGCAGGAGAGAGTGACTAAAGAGGATAATTCGAAGTCAAATTATGGTCTAAGTAAGCTGCAAAATCATTATAATTTAATTATAATTTAATAAATAATTTTATTTAGTTATTGTTCTCGTAAGTTTTTCCTTATAAATACATTAATATTTATTATAAATAGCTTAAAAATTGTTAACTATTGAAAGTGTAAAAAACTAAACTTAAAAACAAAACAAAAAAAAAAAACATACATTTTAGTCAACTAAGCCTTTTACCGTTTCAAGACATTAAAACAGATGGTAAAATAGGCAGGAAATTTGTTTTGGGGCTAAATCTAATTAACCATCCGTTGAAGTGGCTTTCAGTGCTCCTGTAAGCCTCATTGATGCAATTACTATTTTTCAAACAAAATTATTTTGAGAACGTTAATAATACAAAACTTTATTTCTGCGATTAAATAAATGAATAAAGAAATAAATCGATCGAAATAAGGTGGGCGGGGATATCAAATTATCGGGTGGGCTTGCGCCCCACGGAACCATATAAGTTGGCGCCACTGCTGCTGTACTTTAAAAACATTTATTTTACTTATTATTTTATGCATTTCATGGGGTCATTTTTACCGTCTTAGTTTTCACAAAAATGTCAAGAAGTTCCCCCCTCCCCCTAAAAATACTAAATTTATTCAAATGATAACATCATCTATGTAAAGAGTAGCTTCTTTAGAATAAATATATGTTTGTATTCTATTCTTATCCTTAGGTTTCACATTTTAGTTTCCTAAATTCTGATTTCCTCCAAATTTTGTGTCTTAAAGCTGCAGCTTGATACCGAAAGTATGCAGTAGAAAATTGTTATTGACATTTTTAAATTGTTTCAAGATTAATTTTCTCATTTAAAAATATGTTCTTACGTAGAAGTAACTACACTGGTTATCAAAAATTAAGGAAAAGTCACAAAATGCCAATTTTTAAATACGGGAATACTCTAAAGGAATTAATATAATTCGAATAATTACTATTCCTGCAGAACAGCTAGTCCATATAACATCTCATTCAGGTCACAAGAGTCACAGTCACTACGGCGAAGCAAAAAATAGGAAATTCCATACGTCTCTTTTATGAGTCTCAAATGACTACTATATGTGACTCCACTGACAGGTCACTGTGACTGCTGCTTTGTGGCGAGTCACCAGGTGACTTTACAATGTCATTTCATTGAGACTCTCGTGTGACTCTCATCTGGAGACTCAATTTCAAAGTCATTGTGCACGTTGCATTATGATAAATCACCAAATAATGTCAAATTAAAGTCACATGGTGACTTTTCACCACTTTTCACAGTGGTGATTTCACAGTAGGGTCTCTGTCACCATTTGACAAAGTCATGTGACAGAAAGTCACCATGTGACTTTAATGTGACATTATTTGGTGATTTATCATAATGCAACGTGCACAATGACTTTGAAATTGAATCTCCAGATGAGAGTCACACGAGAGTCTCAATGAAACGACATTCCAAAGTCACCTGGTGACTCGTCACAAAGCAGCAGTCACAGTGACCTGTCAGTGGAGTCACATATAATAGTCAATTGAGACTCATAAAAGAGACGTATGGAATTTCCTATTTTTTGTTTCGCCATAGTGACTGTGACTCTTGTGACCATGTGTGACCTGAATGAGATGTTATATGGACTAGCTGTTCTGCTGAGATAGTAATTATTCAAATTATATTTCTTCCTTTTGAGTATTCGCGTATTTAAAAATTAGCATTTTGTGACTTTTCCTTAATTTTTGATAACCAGTGTAGTAACCCTTTATGCTCCGAATTTATAAATCAGAAATTTGCCCCTCTTCAATAATTATCTTCGTTAATGTCTGAAGATATCCAAAACAACTTATACAATAACGATTTGATTTTTAGATAGATTTTTAAATAAAACAGATTTATATTAATACTTGGAAATTCTTCCAGAGAGAAAAATTCAGCTTGCATACAATATTTCAAATGAAAATCAAATCTCAAAATATTTGCTTAAAAGGCGCAAAGGGCAACATAGTAAAAAAGATTCCATGCCGAGAGTTTTTCGCTATGTTGGCCTTTGCGCCTTTTAAGCAAATATTTTGAAATTTGATTTTCATTTGAAATAAAACAGATTTAATAAATCGGTAGCTAGTTTTTTTTTTTTCGTAAATTATTTACAAGAGTAATTAGATTATTTAACCTTTAACTGATGTCACAGAAATTGTCATATAACTAGTGTGAAGCTGTCTGTGAGACCGCCCCATCGAAAGAGAATAAAAGGCACGAGATACGCAACTCATAGGATGGTGCTTTTGTACTAAACTTTTTGTACAGGACTGTTATAATTAAAATTTACCTATTCAAAAGTCTCTGGTGATAGTACCAAAGTTCTAAACGGAACAAAATTACGCTAGTGTTTGTAGTTAAACTGAAAATTGCAAGTTAAACTATAAAAGTTGATAAAAGCCGCGGTCTGAGAGACCGGTAAACCTCACAAATCTTACAAGAACAATGTAAATAAACGTTTTGTGATGCTATCTGTAACTGAGAAGTGTTTTGTAGTTGCAAATGTTTCGTAAAACATTTTTTAATGGGAGAAAAGGTAAATCCATGTAAATGGTTGAGAAAATTAACCACATTAAAAAACATTAATCCGACTGTTTTGTTGTGTTTACTGAATGTCATACAGCAAAGTATTTTGTATGAAAAGTATCATATGCTTTTATTAATAGGCGAATTAAATAAATTTTATATTGCATTTTCTTTAATGGGACTTAAAAAGTCCCGTCGGAGCACAAAGGGTTAATCTTAAATACTCCCTCGTGACAACGTTTCGTGATTTTCAAGTCCCTGTAAATCTGCTTGAAATAGCAAATTAATACCGCATCGCTTCCCTAGGGCGCAGTTTTGGAGGTACCGATTAACAAAACATACGTCTGTAAAGCTGAGACTTTCTTCTCTTCGATAGTGCAATTGGTTTTCAAAAATACGAATTTTAACCCTTTAAAGAAAATTCGCGACCGCAGGTCACTTTGCGCCTTACAGAAACGATCTTTTTTTTAAAAAACGGTAAAAGTGACTAAACGTCCATATTTAGGATTTATATCACCTAAAAGAAATTTCGAAACGTTCGGACAGGTATAAGTATTTTTTGCAAAATAACATGTGTGAAAATTTCGACGAAAACACTAAAAACCGGGCATGTTTTAGCTCGATTTCGCTTGCCCTCGGCTCAAGTCTTCGCTACTAAATATGCATATTTTTTTATGAAAATTTAAAAAATGCTCGGGTACTGTTATAAATATAACCTATTAAAATTTCAGAGAATTTGGACCATAAGATCTGTTTTTATGCTAACGGTTAACGGAACCGAGGCGGAAAAAAAAAAGCGATAAGAAAACGTATTTCTTTTTGCATTACATATATTTTTTCTCACGAGGAGCACAACCCTGATATATTTAACTGCTGAAAATCTCAAAAAGTTCTGAGAACAATTTTTTTTTTTTTTTTTTTTAAACTGGTCTTTTTATGACCCATTTTATCACTAAATATCAATATTTTTTCCCGACTGTTTCACACAGACTACGAAAACATTATGCTTGTAATTCCAAAAATTTTCAAAGAATTTAGGCGATAACGGCTATTTTTTTTTAAACATTTAAAATACCGGACACCCCCCCCCCCCAATATCTCTCTTTTTTGTCATAGTTTAAAATTACGCATCGACTCCGAAAATCAAATACACAAAAAAAATAAATAAATAAATAAATAAAAATAAAAAAAAAATAAGCCAGACAGCATGTATTTTCAGTTCTCTTTCTAACACTGCAAACTATTGAAAAAAGTACGAAACATTAATCCTTTGAAAAAATTCTTTCCCTGAAGTTACTTTTCGTTTTTTCCGCGCATTTTTCATAACCTTTTAGCTAATGTTCGAGTATCGATTTGATTCAGGTATATAATCGGATTTAGTGGCGAAATAACTAGTTTTGAAAAAAAAAAAATCACTTAGGATTTCAATCTGAAATTAATTAATAAATAAATATTTATAAAACTCTGATTTATACAACTTGCACACAGTCGTTGAAAACATGCTTTAGATGACAAGAAATGTATTTTTTTTAAAGGTTGAATCGTCCCTTTCCCCTCTCCTGTTGCAGTTATTTCGAGTCCTTTAACCGCTAAATATCAGTTTTATTTTTTTACCGATTTTTCACACAATCAGCAGACAAGTATTTTATATAGCATATGCAAATTTTAAAGCATTTGGACAATTATAGGTTGTGAAATTTATTATATTTTTGTGTGTGTGTGGGGGGGGGGGGGACATTTTGTAACTAAAGTGAAATCATGTTATTCAAATGAAAAAATCTTACGAGCGCTTTATTTTGTCATTTTAAAATATATACAGTGAAGTACGTTTAACACGAAAACGCTTAACACGAAAAATCGGTTAACACGAAATTATATAGCAGTCCGGACAGTATACGATGCAATTTAATGCATTTTTTTTTCTTTTAACACGAAACAAAAATCGTTTAACACAAAAAAAAATTCGCTTTCGAGCTAGTTAGTTTGACTTGAAATTTGTAAATTTTGTGTTAAAACCACTGTATTTTGGGTGAAAATCAGTGGATTTCCTGTTTTTTGTAAATTAGCTTGTGTTTTATGAGCACTATGGCTGAGAAATCGGTACGAAAACAAACTGCTATTTCGCTTCAAATGAAGATGAAACTGCTTAATGCAGTGGATAAAAAAGAAGGACGAAAACAGAAATCTGCATAAAGTTTGGAATTGCCAATTCTACATTATCAACAATAATTAAAAAAACAGGTATCCCATTACGTTAATGTTTGAGCCCAGTATGTTTAAGCCTGAGAGAAAACGTATGAAAACTGCTAAGCACGAAGATTTAGAGACAGCTTTGCTTATTTGGTTCAAACAAGCTAGATTTCAGAATGTTGAAAAGACACTTCAAAAAGTTATCTGATTTTTCCCCGACAAAACAATATTTTGTTTACTTGTTTTTTATCCTAATGGAAGCAACGTACTAGTAGTTTAAAAGGAAATCAAAAGAAAATTTGACGACGTCAAAAATCTTTGAGTTTTGTTCTTTTTTAAAGAATCTTTTAACGGGGAAAAAAATTTCGGTCCCCTCAGTTTCGTGTTAAACGTATTTCACTGTATGTACTGTAACCGCATTCTTTTGTGTGTCCATTGTAAATGAATTTTGAATGTTATGCACACCCTAGTCTATAACTGGCATCTTGTAGTCAGGACCCGACTTAGAGTATCTAGGGCAGGGACGGCGAACCTATGGCACGCTGCAGATTATTTCTGGCACGACATAGATTCAGGTTCTACATCAAAATATAGTAGAATTTTACGAAATGCACTAATTAATCTAGATGTTGTTTCTGTTTATCTGAAATCGATTGGTTCAGTTGGCTGTCATTGTCATACAGATTGAAGAAACTGAAATAACCCAATCTAGCTCAATATTGGCTCACAAAATTTTAAGAATAAGAGAATTAGAAGATTAACGCAAAAGAAAGATTAAAGGGCATTATAAACAAAAATGCCGATAGTAAAATTATAACAACTTGGAATTCAATTCCAGACACTAAAAGTTGTAGAATCTGGCTGTTTTGAGATTTTTTTTCTGCGGCACATTCTTTTCGGAAATAAATAATATGAAAAATTCAGGTAAAAACATCTTGTCAAATGAGTCCAATTCAGTTTGCATTCTCTTAAAAATAAGTAAGTACGAAGCTGATACAAATTATTTGGCATTTCTAAGATGAGACAACAGAAATAGTATTTTTAAAATAAATTTCTAAAGTATAACATGAAATATTACCCATATTACTTTGTTAAAAAGAAATTTTAAGTAATTTTGATTCATTATAATTTGATCCATTAAAATTTTTATTGTTGACACATCATGACCCTGAAAAGTATATTGAGCACAATATTGAGTGGCATATCATTGGATAGGTCTTTCAAAATGAAGACGATGTTTCATTGACTATTTTACAGTCAGAAGCTCCGTTTAAATATTACACAAACTGGAAGTTGTGTAGGTAGGATCTCTAGCTTTACTGCAACTCTAACCATCATAGACATCTATAGGCCTCATCAAAACAGTGTTTATAGATAGGAACTAACAATTAAACGCAACTTAAAAGCCATCAGTACAAGTAAATAAAAAATAAATAAATAGGGAAGTAATGTAAAAAATAGTTTCACATTGATGAGAAACAATTAATTAGTTCACTTTTTAAGCAGTCGGGTTTTTGATTTTTTTAAATTAATTTTTACTTGTTTAAATTTTTTCTTTCAGTTTGCCCTTTCATTATCAGAAACATTATTCAGGTAGAGCTGAAAAGTGTTTCATAATCTGTACGTGATGCAAGACTATTTGTTCTTGTTCCGTTCGATTTATGGTGCATTTGTATCTTATTAAATCTAGGACTTGAAGATTATTTTAAGATGACAGTCAGTGATTTCGATTTTAATTTTTTACTTTTTTTTTTTTCATCTCATCGCATGTCACATTTTGTGACATAAATCTGATTACTTTTCTTCCTATCGTTTTTTTTCTCCATAATTTATTTTTCTGCTCGTCTATGCTTACGAAGATCGGCTGGCAGCAGCAATCAATGCTCGTATTTGTTCTGCATTGGATAGGTTAAATATTTTATAAATAATATTTATTTCTCTTTAAAACATTGATTAAAAACGAAGTACAGACACGAATCGAAGTACAGTCTTGCATAAGTAATGTGTTCCGTAAAGTTTTACTTCAACTTGAATTTTACGTAAGTCGAATTTGTAAGTTGCTTAGGTAAAATTTTGTAAGAAACTACAATCATTATTATATTTATGTATATGTAATAAACACCGTATTATTTTATAAATAAAGCATCATGCGACAGTATTTACTTGTATATAAACTGTAAAAGTGTGAAAAAACATAAAAATAAACGTGAAGAACAATTTTCAAATATCTTGTGGAACACGGCATTTATAATCCTAACCAGGGTTCGCAAAGATGGGCCCAGTTCGAAAAAACCCGGCGGGTTTTTTCAGAATGGGCCCACTTGAAAAAGCCCACTGAAAGACCCACAATGTGGGTTTTTTCAATTTTCAGAAATATTTAAAATTTTAAACAACATATACATTTAATGAATTTAAGTCATTTCAGTTAATTTTGAAAAAAAATTAATATATAAATCCATTACATAAACACCCGAAGTAAAATAAAAAGGTATTTTAGCACATTGAAATACTTTACTAACATAGAACATAGTAGGCAACATACATAGTACATAATTATAGGTAAAGGCAATATCATAAGAATGCCTTTATATAAAAAATTCAAATGAACTATATTCATGAAAATAAAAGATATGTATTTTTACTTTCTTCTATCTTTACAAGAAAGTATTTAATTTGTGAAAAATTTCGACTTCCAGTTTACAATGGATTTATACGTTTTAAAAAGGTCCTGAAGACGATTTGATGGTTTTTAGAAAATATCTGTCTGTATGTGACAAAAATTTTGTGGGTGCTCCACCTCAAGAACTAATGCACAGAATTTCACAAAACTTTAGATTCAGTTAGACCTTGATGTAAACTGATACTGATTAGCTTTTGGTGAATATTGCCCAACAGGTGGTGCTGCTTTGCTGCATTTATCTCAATTTTTGCAATAGCTTTATCTCAAGAACTAATGCACGGATTTTCATCAAACTTGAGATTCAGTTACTAGTTAAGTTGTTGCTTATCAAGTTTTGGTGTATATCGCCCAACAGGTAGCGATGTTATGCTGCATTTTTTCACGATTTCAGCATTAACTCTTATCTCAAGAACTAATGTACGGAATTGAATAAAAATTTAGATTCAGTTAGACCTTGATATATAAAATAGTGCTGATTAGTTTTTGGTGAATATCACCCAACAATGGCTCTGTTGTACTGCATTTTGTATGATTTCCGCAATATCTCAAGAATTAATGCATGGATTTTCATCAAGCTTCATATTCAGTTAGACGTTGACGTAAGCTGTTATTGATTAGGTTTAGGTGTAAATTCCACAGTAGGTAGTGTTGATATGCTGAATTTTTCACGATTTTTGCAAAATCTATGTCTCAAAAACTAATGCACGTGATTTAATCAAACTCAATATTCTATTTCATTTTCATGTAAATAGATGCTTATTAGACTTGGATGTAAATTGAACTACAGGTGTTGATTTTATACTGTTTGGGTTGGAAATTTTGGTTGTGGGCATCCTAGAGGGGTGGGTTTCAAAATTCAATCATTTGTTTGAAACAATGTGATACTTACATCTCCTTGTTAATTGCATCTAATTCAATGAACCTATATTTTACAATCCTCGTGATGGGCATAGATGTGGCACTGTGACAGCAAATTTTGAATTATTAACATGTGTGAGATAGAGGAAAGTTTTGGGATTGGCACATCGGACTAGTTTACCCCTTTTTTTCTTCCTACTTATATATTTTAAATATTAATATTCTATTCATTATTTGATTTTAAAGCAAATTAACAATTTTTTATCTTCTATTATATTTAAAACTAATTTGTGAAAAACACTGACACTTTATTAATTTAAATTCATATAATTTATAAAATTTATAACTTGTAAAATAGTATTACAATTATATTGTATACAAGGGAACAATGTATAGTATATATAATATATAAATAATATAGAATGCAATAATGTAATATCCTATATATTGTACTTTTGAAAAAACCCGATTTTCCCCGGGGAAAATTGGGTTTTTCATGAAAAAACCCATGTGGGTTGGGTTTTTCAAAAAAACCTGGGTTTTTGCGAACCCTGATCCTAACATTGATGAATAGATTTATAACAATTTTGTATCTACATCAGACGACTATAAAAATAAGAAATAATTAAAGCAGACTAATTTAACCTATTCTGAACGAATTTCTGATGGCAAGACAAATGAATAGCACTCACAAAATAAAATAATCCTTGATAAGCACAAGAAACTGTATTTATTATGAATTTAGATACTGCTATAAATAACTAACAATAATGATTAAGTTGTTTTGTTGTAGATTTGATTGTACATATGTAATAATAAATTTTTTACCTTAGTTACCTTAGTTAAATTATTCCAAATTCTTATAATATCTACCCTTTTTTACCTTTCTTTTAATAATATCTTAATTACCCTTTAGATTTATCCTATGACGTTAATTCAGCGTATTCTTTTATTTTTCTTATTCTAAAAACCATAATTTGCTAATAACTATACTTCTTTGTAAAATCCACTAATTCATTTTATTCTGATATATTAAATTCTTTTCTTGTCTCTTTCGAAGGTTATCAATACCATTTTATTTTTATTAAATTCATTCCATATCCCTTAGTGCTTTGCGAGAACTTCGCGGGCTAGGGTGTTTTCTTAATAGAGCTTCCGCCGGTAAGTAATAAGTTCTGTCAGCTACGTAACGCGCCACCGCCCCCTCCCCGGACTTTAAACCTATCACTGGTTTGGCCTCCCCTCTTTTCACTTCACTGGATTGGCCTTGTGTTGATAGCGTCCGATTGTACCTTTGCGCTCTTTTCTAGTATTTAATGTCTTGCATCCGCTTGGAGAACAGAATTTTGTACGATCTTGTGATGTTATAAAAATGCACGTCACTTGGAGAGTGGTTCGTCAATTAGTCGGGATGATGTTTCTGATCATTTTTATCATTCTAAAGCTATGTGACCTTACTCGAAATCGAGTACTGGTAAACTAGAGGAGTTTACTAAATTTACCTATCGTCAATAAATTATTGGTTGGATTAATCTCTGCTTCTGTCGTTATTCCTGGAGAAATTCCTAAGATTTCAAAGATCCTTGCCTTACCTCCCACCATGGCGACCCGACTGCACATAAATAAATTTGGTTGGTGATATTCTCGACTGCTTTTTATACTGCCTATTTTCAACATGCTATAATATCCAGTTGTAATGTGTCGTAATCAGCCTACAACCATTAATGCTACGATTAACACGACATGTTTTGAGAGAATGTTACATATGTATATATACCAATAAAAATATAACTGTATCTAATATATAAACTATACTACGGTTGTGGTTTATAACTATATAGTTTATTTATAAAATATCAAAAGTATACAATTGCGTATCAAACGCGCTAGTACGTTTACAAATGTAATTTTCGAAATTTATTACGTAACTGCGAATTTACGTAAGTTGCGTAATACGTAAGTCGGGAGATGCCAGTAGTATCTTTATTCACTCTTTTCAAGTAGAAAGGTTTGAAATTACAAACAAGTAGGTGTAAGTGTGATCGGAAATCGCATAGATAGTCCGGGTGCTACGGTTGAGAAAACTGCAAATCGTGATAAGAATACCGATTGGTGAGTATCTATTTTATATTAATACAATGCATTTCAGAGGGGAGGCATCGCGTAAAGTCGTGGGAATTCAAGATGGGGACTGTTATTCAAAATGGCGTCATTTTCTGAATTTTCTTACTATCCATCATATAAATGTGTGTTTCATGTCGATTTCGATGTTTTTAACGTCAAAAAATTCGTTTTTAATACTTTCCGCCATAGTTTAATGAATTTATGAATTCAGTTTGTCTGTCTGCCTGCTCGCCATTCAATTTAATGAATTTATGAATTCAGTCTGTCTGCCTGTTCGCCATTCTATGCTCTAACTCGCGTAAATATCGCTACTCGCTTAAATTTACTCAGATTGCCATTTAATTTATATATGTTATTGAAGTTCACAATAACATTTTCCAAATAAAAATGAAATCTATAGGTTTTATAGTCCGTTTACAGGGCCCTCAAAAGAATTCCATTACGTTTTTGTCTATTAATCCGGGTTCTATGGTTGAGAAAACTGCAAATCGTGAGAAGAATATACCGATTGGTGAGTATCAACTTTATATTAATACAATCCATATAAGAGGGGGAGGCATCGCGTAAAGTCGTAGGAATTCAAGATGGCAGCTGTCATTCAAAATGGCGTCATTTTCTGAATTTTCTTACTATCCATCATATAAATGTGTGTTTGAGGTCGATTTCGATGTTTTTAACGTGAAAACTTTAGTTTTTAATGCTTTCCGCCATGGTTGAATGAAATTATGAATTCAGTTTGTCTGTCTGTCCGCTTGCCATTCCATGCTCAAACTCGCTTAAATATCGCTACTCGCTTAAATTAGCTGAGATTGTCATGTAATTTATATATGTTATTGAAGTTTACAATAACATGTTCGAATAAAAATTCAAGTGTATAGGTTTTATTGTCGGTTTACAGGGCCCGCGAAAGAATTCCATCACGTTATTGTCTATGGGGGGGGGGGGGGGAATCGTTTGCAATGTGTTTTAATCATGTTATACTCTCTGAAACACATTCAAATTGACATACATTAGTGAGATTCACTACAAGATACTTACTATAGAATAAGGTGTGCATAGTATTTATCGTTTATTTACGGTGACACACCAAAAAAAGAATATGTGCGTTTGTAACTCGTGTATAAATTCTATTAAGACCATCAGTTAAATTAACTGTTATTAGTGGAGCTGCTAGGTATAAAAAACTGCATTTTGTTTTAAAGATATCCCGAATGGCCAGTATCTACTTCATATAAATACAATGCATATTAGATGTTGAGGCATCGTGCAAATTCATAGGAATACGATTGCGGCTGTTATTCAAAATTATTTGCATTTTTATTCCTATACATCATATAAAAGTGTCTATGATATCAATTTCGACATTTTTAAAATGAAAAACCATTATACCATCATATTTTTCCTGAACATATTTTTCCTGAACATATTTTTCCTGAAGTAGAAACAACTCGAAACGTAGAATTTAAATTTTAGCTTATTAGAGTTCGTGTTTCGTGTACCACTAAGCAAGATTGTGTGTCTTTATTATATTTTATGGTGCAATTGTCCAGTATGTGTTAAAGAAAAATTCCCTTTTTAATATCTCAAATACGCTTAAAATAAAATTAGGACAATTATTAAAGTATTTTTGCATTTTATAGTCAGGAAAATGAAAGGAATAAATAAATAACAAAAATGCATTTTTATTAATACCTTAATTATACAAGATATTAAAAAGAATTGCATGTTACATTTAAAGTTAAAGAATATAAAAAATTTACTTTGTATCATTATATTTCTCACATTCGGTTTTGCAGTTGCACAATAATGTGCAAGAAAGTCCAACCTTTCTACAGCCACACTTATTTTTTACAGGTTTTGCACATACATTTTGCATCAAACACACTTTTATACGATAAATAGTATGAAAATTGCAAGAATGCCAGAAAATGACGCCATTTTGAATAACAACCGCCATCTTGAATTCCTACGAATTGACGCGATGCAAATCTGAGTGAATTTAAGCGAGTAGTGATGTTTAAGCGAATTAGAGCATCGAATGGCAAGCAGACAGACAGACAAACTGAATTCATAAACTCATTCAACTATGACGGAAAATATTAAAAACGAAATTTTTGACCTTATAAACGTCGAAATCGACCTAATACACATTTATATGATGCATAGTGAGAAAGTTCAGAAAATGACGCCATTTTGAATAACAGCCGCTATATTGAATTCTTACGACTTTACGCGATGCCTCCCCCTCTTATATGGATTGTATTAATATAAAGTAGATACTCACCAATCAGTATATTCTTCTCACGATTTGCAGTTTTCTCAACCGTAGGACCCGCACTAATAGACAATAACATAATGGTATTCTTTTGAGGGCCCTGTAAACGCACTATAAAGCTTATACACTTCATTTTTATTCAAAACATGTTATTCTAAACTTCAATAACATACATAAATTACATGAAAATCTGAGTGAATTTAAGCGAGTTAGAGCATGGAATGGAAAGCAGGCAGACAGACAAACGGAATTCATAAACTCATTCAACTATGACGGAAAGTATTTAAAACGAAATTTTTGACGTTAAAAGCATCGAAATAGACCTGGAACATACATTTATATGATGGATAGTAAAAGAATTCAGAAAATGACGCCATTTTGAATAACAGCCGCCATCTTGAATTACACGACTTTACGCGTTGCCTCCTCCTCTGAAATGCATTGTATTAATATAAAATAGATACTGACCAATATTTATATTCTTATCCCGATTTGCAGTTTTCACCTTATTTTGGTCGTGTAGCACTCGGACTCAGAGGGTATCGCTTAATATTAGTTTCAAAACACTTCATTTAATTAATAAATCCAAATTGTTAATTTATAATTATTAAATTCTAACTTAGATGGGAGCACTAATAAGTTTAATTTTCTGAAGATTATAAAAGGACATTATTTTTTAAATAAAAGTAAAAATATTCAAGTCAAATTGTTTGAATAAAATTAAAAATTCCGAATTTTTTTTAAATCTGAAATAATAAAAATTTAGCGGAGATAAAAATAAAATTTAAAATTAAAACAAAAAAATTGTTTCTTAAGAATTTAGTAGAAGTTCAAGCAAAATTGAAAATTTCTTATTTTCTCAAAACAAAACAAATTGTTTAAACGAAATTTAATATTCCGAAAAAAAAAAAAAAATGCATCATATGCTTGACCCGGCACCACCTTTTATCGTGTAACCAACTCATTAACTACTAAAGAAGCAGTTGGGCATTTTAAATGAACACACAAAAAAAATTACATGGACTTTTTATCATCACACGGTTATCATCAATAAATGATTGACTTTGGTATCCCGTGATCTTTTTTTGCAATTTTTGTAGACCTGTTGCTTTAACAGTTAAAGCGGAATTTATGTTTGATTTCTTTTAAAAAATTGTAGTAAAGTAACACATGTTCTGGAATAAAACCTAGTCAAAGATTTCAATTTTTCTTTTACTACTTGTAAGCGAAACTGAATAAAATATTTCATACACTAAAACAAAATGTTTTATGCACTAAAACAAAATGTTTTATACTCCAAAACTAAACGGTTTATACACTAAAACAAAATCCTTTATAGTATAATTGAGAAGTCTTTGTTAAGACTTTTAAATTGGGCTCACAGTATAGTAGAAACTCGCTATGAACACGTTCACTATTATAGCCATATCCATGATTGAAAATATTTCACGGAAAAAATTTAAAGCGTAAGAAAAGAGAGCTTGATCAATATTTTATCTATGTACCATCTATCTATCGATCTAGTGAATGGTCGTTATCGATACTGAAAAAGATTTTCGAAACAGACTTTTTCAGGACGTGATTATAAGCCGGAGATTTTTTTTTTTTCAAAGTTTTATCCGTTTTATAGCTTCATCTTTTTTTTCCCTATCTCTCTATCGCACACTTATATCTAAAGTGATGAAACTTTTTTAAGTGTGATGTTGGAGATTTTGAGATGGATTTTTGATGGCTGAATCACAAACCTCATTATCCCATCTGTCATTAAAAACAAGGTTTAAAATCTTTAAAAGGGACTGAATTAGAACAGTTTTATCGCTTCGTTATACAACCCTTATCGTGTGCAAATTTTCAGATAATTGGGTAGAATGGAGCTCACTGTAAATAATTCATTGTAATATTACCTGTTGTGAAATTTTTCCATACATTGCCTTTCTGAATTTGGGAAGTGTATATGACAAAACAGTTAAAGGGAGAAACACGGTTAAGGTTATCTCACAAGTATAAAAGTCAGATTCAAACTCCTAAAGATTTAAAGCATTTTAATTCCATTTTTTAAACTGTTTTTCTTCGTCATTTTTCCTTGATCACGAAATCCCATGTTGACCTAAGGGGAAATTTAATGAGATGATCACTCGTCACATAATATAATTATCGAAATACGGCTTTCACCATCATAAAGTAGACATCAGATGCCGATGCGGTGTGTCTTCTTAAATATTAAGTATTTTAAAAAATATAAAATTTAAAAAATTTCCACTAGAATTTTCAAAGTTTGCGAGGGTTTTATTAAAAAGGACACATTTTATTAAACCATACTACATTGGCGCCTGACGTCTACGGTGTGTGAAAATAGACGGAAGTTTTTCATAAAAATCTTATTTCGATAGTTATAGTAGGTCATAAGTAATCACCTAATTTAATTTTCTCATTAATTAAACATCGGATTTCGCGATCGGCGAGGCGAAAACCTGTATTGGTGCAGGGCCCGGCTAAAAAAATCCTACGATGGACCATGGGACAAAGATTCCGTTGACTGTCCCCCGTGACATTTTTGTAACCGTAACATGTTTTTTTGGCTTTGAGAGCCCCTTTTAGAAGTGGATGCCCGGGGCATCTACTTCGTTTACCCTTTCGATAGTAGACCCCGATAAAGCGTCCCCATAAGGACGATTGTTATTTGTGTTGCAAAAATTTTAAAATATTCATCTTAATTACTGGAATCATTTCCTCTTGCAGATAGTAGCGTCGTCAAGTACTGCAACACAAAGTTAGCAAGTCGTGAAGGTTACTTCTCATCGCCTGGCTTCCCTCGGTTCTACCCGCAGTTGAGCCAGTGCGGATGGACTATCTCTTCTTTGGAAGGGCAGATCATCCTCTTGAAAGTCCTCCACTTGCACTTGCGTCCTCCCACCGAGGTGGTGCCGACACAATCCGACTTGGATTCTCTCTACGCCTTGGGGATTCTGAGCCAGATGGTGAGCGAAGAGGACGTGAAATGTGATGTAGACTCCTTGACTATCATCGAGGGCAACGTCAAAAGGGCAAGCGTCTGCGGCCAGAGCCTATCGGGGCTGAAAGTCTTCGAGATAGAGAGTGGAAATGTTGAGATCAATTTCAGATCGGTGGACTTCTATCCAGCCAGCGGGTTCTTGATGTATTACAAAAGTGAGTAGAAACTCCTTTTTGAATGCGTTATTTCTAAAAGTTCGGTATTATTTTCATTGTGTTTTAATGTTTTTTATATTCTTCGGAATTTCAGAAAGGATTTATAGACCGGGAAGCACCAGCACAGACAATCACCTTATCGAGTTCACGGCTGAAATTCCAGAATTAGTTTAAAACTCGAAACGCATATTAAAACGCAATCAGTCTGTCAAGTCCTATCTTGGTGGAAAACACCTGAAAACCTGATTTTAGCGTTTGACTCCTAGGTTTACCATTGTGTTTTCCTACTCCCAGTCCTCCATGTTTTCATGACTTTGGGTGCGCGGAAAACACAATGGTAAACCTACAAGTTTTATGAAAATCGGATGTATAGTTTAATTACAGGGACAGTTAAAAGTGTTCTGTTACATTACGGGAAATGGGAAAAAAATTATTGCGAGTGCATTTTAATGATGTTACAGACTATGCACTTATGAAGTGCAAAAAAATATACATTCAGTACAATATGGGGTGCAAAAAATAATTATAAAATTAGTTATAGTACGAACGCACCTCATTTGCCACGCCTGACGAGCAATTTCCAACTTGTTAGTAATAATTTACTCCAGGATCTTTTAGTTAGCATATAAAATATTTTTTAATATTTAGACTTTACGTTAATTAATTACGTTAATTGATTAATTATTTATTTCATTCAGTTTATATGGCATGGTAAATTTATACTTTTTGGATTATAGTCGATTGGGTACATAAAGGAATTCAATTTTTAGCTTATAGCTGTATTCTTTTACAGAAATCGACTATGTATTGCTTATATTTGCATTTCATGTACCCCTGATGAAGTGAAATGCAATATAAGCTTCCTGATACATCCATCCAATCGATCTTTTATTTGTTTATTATATGTCTTTTAATGGTTCAACATTATTTCGCTGGTTATTTGCATCTTTTGTTTTTAATTGGTTATTGCATCAAATTTGGTGGTTTTTCATATGATTTAAATGCATTAATCGTCCGCAATGTGCTAGTGAATTAGTGGTATTGTACTTGATTTTGTGTTACAAGTCATAGGTTCCATTTTTATTTTGTATAATGTCAGTGTAAATTTATTAATTTAATTTTAGTAAATGGAAATAGATGATGAATTGTAATTATATAATGGTTATATATATAATACATATATATAACTAACTAACTAGAGTCAAGATTATCCGACTTAATATGGACCGAATTCGCCTCAAATAAGCACACAACGCTGATAACCCACATTTGCATAAATCGTTTACACCTAATTTATTAATTTTTTTGGTACCTTTGAATTACACTTCCAATGCTTTTATAAAAATGGGAGATGAAATTGTTCATTTGAAGAAATTCTTGATGTTTTTTATTATTATTATTATTTGTAGGATGATAAATGTTTCTTTGCTGCAATGTTACTTCATTGTAATAGTGCATCATCGCCTCTTCTTGCTGTTCAACGCATTCAATAGTTTTTTTTCAATCGAACTCAGACCTACGAAATGCTCCATTTTCTTCTCATGGACATCGTTTTCATGATCACTGCTTTCTCCTCCTTCGGTTTTCAACCGTTGTTATACAACCCTGTCATCTATAATTTTTTGCTGTTCATCTGTTTTCATCCACATGTTCCTCTTCTTCAGAAAAAGTTTGAGAAACAGAAAGTCTTTGCGTTACGATCATTAAAGAAAGATTCGTCATCACCAGCTTCATTATTTGGCTGCTCTGGTGTTAAAATTTTCCGCTCGATTTTTGTAGAGTCGTTGGCTTAACTTCTTCCCACGTTTCGGCAATCCAGTACACAAAATCTTTATGTATTCTTTGTTTTTCAAGACCTTCGACCAGCCTTCCTTTTTGTAATTTATTTTCAAGTTCTTAAAAATACCTTGATCTACTGGCTTTCTCATGAAGTCGCATTTGGTGGGGAAAATATGCATTGGTCTATTCACTTGCCAGTTTCTCCTCGTCCAGATTGCATGAGGCATTGTCTAAAACCAGGATTGCTTTTATTTTCAACTTCTTATTCTGTAAAAATCTTTCTACTTTAGGAACAAAATGCTCATATGAACAGATGTTTAGATTTTCGGCTGCTAATTTTAGGGCTGTCACTTTCTTCAGTTTATGAGTTTGCCAAATGTGGTACTATTCTTGGCGATGTTACTTTTGAAAATTTTGCTCGGAAGACAAAATATGGCGGAGAAGCATAGGCGATCACATATCCTATGCTTGCCCGCCTAATAACATCTTCACAGAAATAAAAATCATAAAAACGCGCACATAATTTCACACAATTTATTACAGTTATTGCTCTCAGAAATGAAATTAATATTATATCATCTCTCTAATTGAAAAAAAAATCATCCCAGTGGAATCCGTTGGATTCGAACGATGAACCTCCCGTTCTGAAACTAGAGATGTCACCTCTGTGCTACTAATACTTTATTACACCGCCACAATATTTATCACTCTAGTGATGGGCTGATTCGAGATCTTTTAAGAATAAAAAATTTAGTTTTCCAGAACTTTTTATAATAGAATGGTTTATTCGAATACTTTGCACTCGAACGCGCTTAGGTTTCTCCAGGCTTCCAACTGGATGAGTAGCAATATTTCGTCTCTTTCTTCCTCAGTTCTACGTATTTTAGGTAGCTTTCTTTACAAAAAAGGTACCTATTGCAGCCGTTCGGAGGAAAGCGATTTCAAAAAATTTTGGTATATTTTCATCGATCATGACCCCCAGACCCCGAAACCACCCTCCGTTCAAAATTGATATATATATATATATATATATATAGATAGATAGATAGATAGATATATCTGACCTATGTCACACTGTAACTCCCGTAATTATGAACCGATTTCGATGTAATTCGGTGTGTACATAGTACATACCAATGTCTCGACCGAGTTCGTTGGCCAGCTTCATCCGCCGTTTTGTTTCAAAATGGCGGCCATTTAAAATTTTTAACAACTTTTAAAACTTGAAATGTGGTACCAAAATATTAAAAATGGAAAAATATTTTTATTTTATGTATTTGACCTTTATACAAAGATTCCGGAGCAGTTTTTGTTTCGTCTATATCTTAAAAAATGGCTGAGTTATAGCATTTTGAATTTCTAGCGTGGCTGACATTTTGAAACGTCCTGAATTTTGTCACGCGATAAAAGGCGTATTTATGAACCGATTTGGATGTAATTCAGTGTGTCATTAGTACATACCAATCTCTCGACCGAGTTCTTTGGCCAGCTTCATTTTGTTTCAAAATGGCGGCCATTTCAAATTTTTTTTTTTTAATTTAAAATTTGAAATCTACTAAAAAACAACTTTTCAAAAGTAAAAAAAAAGCCAAGCAAAAAAAAAAAGAAAAGAAAAAAGGGGAAAGTTGTGGCTAAAAAATAGTGTGATATCAAATTTCCAAGCTAATATTATGGTACTTATTTAACATTTTTTATTAAAAATTTACCATATGTAAGTCGAGTACCTAAGTATGCGTTGATAGAAAGCCTTTTCTCCTTTACTAAATACATCATAACGTGTTTCTGAAAATTAATTTTTTTAATTATGCATGATGGGCTTGGCGGCCATCTTTCCATATTTTACACAATTTTCTAAGCACACAAGTACATTGTTAAGATCGGAAATTCGAAATTGTTGCTAAAGCAAACATTTTATGCTTTTAATTTATGGAAATGAGTGCCTAGAAATTTGTGTCTTAAAATAAAGTTGAAGTAACCTCAGGTTTCATCTTATGATTCTCTTTTTTCGGAGGGGGTTAATTAATTAGTTAAAGCAGTAAAAATCAATTTGTTTTTTTTCTTCAAAATAAAAGACTTTCTTAATTTATCTGTCTGTAGCCAAAACTTGAAGTTCAAAATTCTTAATAATGCAAACATATTACGAGCTTGTCTGCTTAGAATTTGTGTAAAATATGGAAAGATGGCCGCCAAGCCCATCATGCATAATTAAAAAAATTAATTTTCAGAAACACGTTATGATGTATTTAGTAAAGGAAAAAAGGCTTTCTATCAACGCATACTTAGGTACTCGACTTACATATGGTAAATTTTTAATAAAAAATGTTAAATAAGTACCATAATATTAGCTTGGAAATTTGATATCACACTATTTTTTAGCCACAACTTTCCCCTTTTTTCTTTTCTTTTTTTTTTTTGCTTGGCTTTTTTTTTACTTTTGAAAAGTTGTTTTTTAGTAGATATCAGTTCTTTTTTTAAACAGATTATATATAATTGAAATAATTCTACTCGCTAAAATTAGTCCTTGTATAGCCTTTATAAGCAGGGAACAAACACAATAGTATACACTTTGTTTACCTATCATTCATTTTTTAGAGTAATTAATAATTTAAAAGTAACGAAAGTCAATTTCTTCTTTCAAAGTATCAGTCTTTCTCAATTTATATCGCCTTAAAATTTTCTATGAAGGATGAAAATTTAGTAAAAATCAAATAGAGTCAAAATAAAATATATATTTACAGTTAGTCTGTCAGTTAATTGTTTGTTCTAACTTTTTTTTGCTGACGGTTTTGCAAAATAAATTTATCTTTACAAATACCTACGGAAAATCCGAGAATGAAGCTCCGCAGGCATCTAAAGAATCGAAGATCTGTCTAAAGAAGTAAATCTAGCAATTCTAGACATGATGATGAAACATTTTTGATAAAAAAAATCTAAAAATTTAAAGATATAAACTGTACATATAACTTCATCTTCATTTAGATCGTGTTATAGAGAAGAAAGAATAAATATGTAATTTTACTCAAGTCTGCTTATCCATACCTATTTGCATAAATGTGAGAATATAATTTCGTATAAAAATTCCCGTAAATTGATTATATTTAATAGTCTATTATTAAAGCCGCATAAACATTAGAATAAAATTATTTTGCAGTTAAAAATTGCCTGAAATCTATAGTCTCATCGTTCGGCAAATTTGTTATATGTTTTTTTTAATACCCAGACACCTTTTCTAAACTCTGACAAAAGATCACAAAAATACTGAAATTATCCAAATACTTATACCTTTCTATCGTATTTCTTTTTTTGAGTGGGGGGAGGGGGGAGGAAGGGCGCTTAAAAACTTCGTTTTGTTCTTAGAATTCTGAATTAATCATTGAAAAGATCTACCTACGTAAGTCTTGTTGCAGAATTTTCATTAGGTAAGAGTTGCATCAACTTATACATCATGTGAATATATTAAATTACTTTTGTAAAATACTAGATGGGAGCCATTTAATATTTTCAGAGCATTTGCCTACGTTTTAAACTTAAATCATTTACAACTATTCATTAATTTTCTATACGAATTAAAGAAGTCGTTGTTTTCATGGCAACTGTACCTTTCACTATTGCTTGTTTGTTTGTTTGTTTTATTGAACACATATATATCAGATCACGGCGGGATTCAAACCCGCCCCCACCTACGTTCTCAAGCGATTAGCGGCGTGGTGTCTTATCCACTCAGCCACGGTGGGCCACTATTGCTTTATCTAATACCCAGATACTGAAATTTAACCAGCTGCGCTTAGAATCATGCTCATAACAGAGTACATTTATATGTAAGAGTGGTGACACATATGCACAAGTCGTGTACTCATATTCAAGTTTTTGTCCAAAGTACAGTAACTCAGTTTTCATTAATAGACGTGGAAGATTTCGATTAAACTAACCAAAAAAGTTTAAAAACATTGGCTTTCTGATTTGATTTTATTCAAAATCGTCTTAACCAACCAAAGTTAATGTCCGGGATCCAGAGAGTTTACTGCAAACATAAAAAAGTTTTCAAAAATGCAGGCTTCTGATTGATCAATCTCATCGCGCTAATAGCGTAAAATCTATCTTGATCCCGGCCTATTCAACGTCCTTTAAATATTTGATAAATCTTTGACAAGTCAGGAAAATATCACACAAAGCAGGCAAAACAAAGAAGAAAAATCATTCATTGGCTCGTTCATATCCACGAGCCAATGAATGATTTTGTTCCTTTGCTTTGCCTGCTTTGTGTGATGTTTTTGTGACGCGTGTCAAGACTTTCTCAAATATTTAGGGGGCGTTTGTTTATTTCACCACCATGAAGCTATGAAAAGAGAGGAGCAGACATGTCAATCTTCCCGTGTGAAAAACTACATAAAAAACGAGTTCTTTCCCCTCTTCTGCCCTTTTCTCTCTTGATTTTGACCGATAGCAGCCCATTTGGCAGTCTCCAGTGCAAGATGCAGCTAAGTGCAAGGTGGACGCAAGGGGGAGGGTGTTAGCGTGACCAATGACATAATAGGCCAGTTCATGACGTTTAAAAGTCACACGGAGTTGGATCGTCTTTACACGATGATTAGTACAAAGAGGTGCGCCGATTTTTTTTTTTTTTTGTGTCCATTGCCGTGTACAGATAATCAACTCCGTGTGACGTGATGAGCTGGCCACACTTAGGAACAGCTTCAAATGACGTCATCTACTTCGAGGCAAACGAAAAAGGACAGGCTACCACGGCGCTACAGCGTCTAGAATATATAGTGTGGAAATCCAATCAGTCGATCACAGCGATATCTGCAGGATATTTCCCAAAACTCCAAGACAATTTGGTCTAGACGCTGTAACATTTTTTTAAACGTTTTATTAACTTACATTTGACCTGTGTGCTTGGCGTCAAACCCGCTGTAATAATACGATGTTTACTTTGAAATTTGAAAATATATAGCAGATGTCGCTGCGATAATCTCCCTGGATTTCAGCGTCAGTGCACATTTAAGGGATACACTTTTTAGCGGTTCTTGGATAGCAAATTTCCACATTATGTATTCTAGACGCTGTAGCGGTGCATTACACATGTCTCTTTCTTCTTTAAAAAATATCCTGCAGATGTCGATGCAAATGACTGTTTGGAATTCGACATCGTTGTACATTTAAGGGATTCAATACTTCCGCGCTTTTTTAAGTATTGCTGGGATAGTCGATTTCTACAACATATAATCTAGACGCTATAACGGAGCTATAGTTTCTAGAAGATATAGTTTAAAAATCGGCTTATTAAAAAAGTGCTAAAAATTGTATCCCATAAATGTTGAACGAGGCTGAACGACGAATGTCTATTACAGCGACATATGGTAATTCCAACATAACTATTTCAAAAGAAAACGTTTCGCTCAGAGAAGATCTAGAAAATGTTGCTCCTATCGACATTTGTCATTCAGTATTTTTCAATATTTATGTGATTCAATTTTTAGCACTTTTTAAAGAATTACTGGAATAGCCGGTTTTCACACTATGACCGTGATCTAGGTAGATTTTTCTGTGTTATCGTAACGAGATTGGCCAATCAGAAGCCAGAATTTTTGCTAACTTTTCACTGTTTGCAAAATTGTACCTGGATCCCGGCCTATATTTCTAGACGCTATAACTGAGCTCAGGAATAGTACGGAAAGCAAACTCCGTAGTTTGATACATTAAGGCCGGGATCTAATTAGGAACAAGTGTGTCTCTATAACGAAGTAGCGACATACGGCCAAAAAATGTTTAATGGTAAAAGTGATAAAAACAAATCGTTAAAGTTCTTTGCGATCATGCCATTATCGTCAGGTTAATGCATGCTGAATTATTTCCCTAGTCTAATAGAGATCGTCCATGCGCGTATCTTCTAATGGAGGATATTCCAAATATGGGTTCGAGGCTGAAAAAGTAACGTGGTACCGGTAATTTACCCAAAGAATTTCTAACTGATAAGAAGGGAAACAGGAAACTACACTGTTAAAAATATCGTGAAAAATTACCTCGGTTCTTACAGGTTCTCTATTTTCTGACCAATGAGAACGCTACATAAACGCCTATGAAGCGTTCTCTTTGGTCAGAATACAGATAGCCTTTAAAAACAGAGGTAATTTTTCACGATATTTTTTAACAGTGTACTACTGCTTTCTCCCATGAACTGTTTCATTGGCTAGCGGGGATTTACATTACGTAGACGGAGCCTTCCCTTCTTTACGCTAGACGTTCTTGCCTTGACCATGTGATCATAACGTAGATTGAATATCCTCTATTCAAGAAAGCTGATTGCCGTACTTTCGACAAAAGCTTGAAATGAGCATGCCTCCTGTGCATATATCACCACTCTTATGTATAAAGGCTCTCTGTTATGGTGTTGTTTCTGATACAGCGCCTAGAATACCTAGTGTGGAAATATGTTATCCAAACAGTTCTAAAAATTTGTATCCCTTAAATGTGCGACGATACTGCTAAAATTTCAAGTGTCGATCGCAGCGACATCTGTGGGATTTTCGTATTACTATTATTACATTACATTGTATAGACTAGCAATTTCTTGCAGTTGTAGAAAATATCCTGCAGATGTCGCTGCGATCTGCATATTACAGCAGTATCATTGCACATTTAAGGGATACAATATTTTAGCGCTTTTTTAAGTATTACAGGGTTAGCCGATTTCAACACTATATATTCTAGGCGCTATAGTTTCTGAGCGCTGTTGGTTAAATTTCGATATTCGTGTTTTAGAGTGAGCAATAGAGAAAAGTACTAAAACTATTGAAACAACAACTTCTTTAATATTCAAATGTATAGCAAAGGAGTTCAGAATCAATGCCTTAAATAGTTTCGAATACGCACTGTTGTTATGGCATCAATACCCTTCCTGGATGTGGAAATGCAAAATTGTGTTCAACACAATTGGCCGCAATCTACATAGATTTTTCGCTGTTAGCGAAACGAGATTCATTAATCAGAAGCTTGCACTTTTGCGAACTTTTCGCTGTTTGCAGCAATTCAGGCAAATTGGTGAATCTCGTTTCGCTAACAGCGAAAAATCCATCTGGATCCCAGCCTAAATTTCTGTAAACATTGCACTTCATCCATGGCACTAAGAAAATGACTCAAAATTTTTATGACATAGGTCGGGATCCAGAAGCAGCAAAAACTCTCAAACATTCTGGCTTCTGATTGGTCAAACACATTTCGCTAACAGCGAAAAATCTATCTGGATCGCGGCCATAGTTTTCTTCGATGAAATCAATGCAAAAGGATAATATAAAAAATTTTAAAAGACTCTAAAATGATTTGGCGGGTTTATCGCTGTTTGGCATAATTTATAAACTTTAGAATTAATTAACAGTTTTTCGCTAATTAAGAATAGAAAATTTGTGTTTTTAAAGCTGAATTTTACAAAAGCACGTAGATTGAGTAAATATCTGTCCAAAAATGCAATCCTTACTTTTTTATGTCCATTATTTAAGTCTCTACCTTGATTGAACCATAAATTGTGACGAAGAAAATAAATCGTTCATTTTCAGTATCTCGACGTTATTTTAAAAAATCTATATCTCTGTTTATAATTAATTTATGAGGATGCATTAGGTCTCAAATTGAAGATCTTTTCCATTAGGTCCTTCTGGTTTTGGTTTTATTTTTCTGCGATGATTGGCTCTTATGATATGGGAAATTTTACGCTGGCATGTTTGGTTGATTTAACATGGAGAAGTTGTCATCAGTATAATAAGCAGTTACGGTATCTTGCGTTTTATTCTTGGCGTTTGTTTGTTTGGCGAGGTTAGCTTTTTTTTTCAGCTTGGCTTGGCAGAACGACCGTCCTGCTTGATGTGGTACCAAAAAATTGAAAATGGAAAAATATTTTTTCTTATGTATTTGACCTTTATACAAAGATTTCGGAGCAGTTTTTGTTTCGTCTATATCTTAAAAAATGGCTGAGTTATAGCATTTTGAATTTCTAGCGTGGCTGACATTTTGAAACGACCTGAATTTTGTCACGCGATAAAAGGCGTATTTATGAACCGATTTGGATGTAACTTCGTTTATACATAGTACATACCAATGTCTCGACCGGGTTCGTTGGTCAGCTTCACCCGCCATCTTGTTTAAAAATGGTGGCAATTTAAATTTTTAAGAAAAATTTAAATTTGAAATGTGGTACCAAAAAATTAAAAATTGAAAAAATATTTTCTTCTTATGTGTTTGACCTTGATAAAAAGATTCGGGAGCAGTTTTTGTTTCGTCTATATCTTAAGAAATGGCTGAGTTATAGCATTTTGAATTTCTAGCGTGGCTGACATTTTGAAACGTCCTGATTTTTGTCACGCGATAAAAGGCGTATTTATGAACCGATTTGGATGTAATTCAGTGTGTCATTAGTACATACCAATCTCTCGACCGAGTTCTTTGGCCAGCTTCATCTTGTTTCAAAATGGCGGCCATTTAAAAAATTAAAAAATAAAAAAATTTAAATGAGATACCAAAAAATTGGAAAGTGAAACAGATTTTTTTTGTATGTGTTTGACCTTAATACAAAGATTCCGGAACAGTTTTTCTTTCGTCTATATCTAAAAAAAAATGGCTGAGTAATAGCATTTTGAATTTCTCTTGTGGCTGACATTTTAAAACGACCTGATTTTTGTCACGCGATAACGCGTAATTATGAACCTATTTGGATGTAACTTGGTCTGTACATAGTACATACCAATGTCTCGACCGAGTTCGTTGGCCAGCTTCATTCGCCATCTTGTTTCAAAAGGTTTGCCATTTAAAAAAAATAAATTTAAAATTCAAAATGAGGTATTAAACAATTGGAAAATGAAAAAGATTTTTTTATGTGTTTGGCCTTGATACAAAGATTCCGGAGCAGTTTTTGTTTCTGAAAATTTGTTCTTTTGTTTATATCTTAAAAAATGGTTGATTTATAGCACTTTGAATTTCTAGCATGGCTAACATTTTGAAACGATCTTGTATTTGTCACGCGATAACACACGTATTCGCCTATTTCGATGTAAGAAGGCATGTGGATAGTATACATCAACACCTCGACCAAGTTCGCTGGCCAGATTCATCAGCCATCTTGTTTCAAAATGGCGACCATTAAATTAAAAAATATATATATATTTAAAGTGAGGTGCAAAAAAATTAGAAATTGAAAAAGGTTTCTTTCTTAAGTATTTGACCTTGATATAAGGATTCAGGAGCATTTTTTGTTTGTCTTTACCTTAAAAAATGGCTCAGATATAGCAGTTTCAATTTCTATTGTGGGTGACATTTTGAAAAATCTGATTTTTTGCATGCGACAGCACTCCTATATATTAACCGATTCCGATGTGAGTGAGCATGTGCACAGCAATTACTAAGGTCTCGACCAAGTTCACTGGTTAGCCTCATCCACCATGTTGTCTTAAAATGGCAGGCACTTTAAGAAATCGCCGAATTTGGCAGCCAAATATATGTTACTTTAAAGAAAAGCAGCTTGGATAAAGCTGACTAATTTCGCGAAATTCTCATTCATTATATTGATAAAAATTAGTATTGAATCTCCTATATTCGGTTTCCACTAAATTGAGCTTCGTGTGTTTGAATGATATAATTTGGCTTTTTTTAAATAAGGATTATGAAAGCTACCTCTTCCTCCCGGCACTGGCCGGAAGGACTTTTTAAATAGAAATTTACATAATTTTATTTTATTTCAATCTCTATCTTGCATTTAACTTCATACGCTCAATTAAACTATAAGAAAAGTATGTTTAGCTCAACCAGGTTCATACCACACGTGTAAAAATAAAACAAATTTTAACTGGTATGTAGTGGCCATCGCAAAACTTTCTTCTATATAAATGAAATCGCCTGCAACCAAAAAATGACAATCTATTCATTCTTGAAGCATAGCTATCGGGGAAATAGTAAAAAACAGAGATACTAGTGACACCTGTTCGGCGGTATAAACCTACACCTTATCGGCGTCTATTCATGTCAAAGAATATTAAGCTTGATTCAATTCCGTGCATTAGTTGTTCAGATAGAGTGCCTACGAAATTTGTGCCACATACAGGAAGACTCGCGGACAGACATTTTCTAAAAACAGTCAAAACAGTCCTTCTAAAACAGAAGAAAATAAAAATAAAATAGCGCCAATTATTCGTACTAGCCACGAGTTTACTGAAAAAAGTGGTTCGACCAGCTTTCTATAATCTGCTGTTTAAATACTACCATTCATTCGAACATCTTTCGAAACATTAGAAAACTTGAGCTACGAAAACGAGAAACATTCGAAAACTGCAATTTTCGTTGCGAACATGAATGCCAGGTGGTTTGCATTCGAATACTCATGTCTGAGATCGAAACCATTCAAGAACTTGGCTGAATCGAGAACCCACACATTTTGCATTCGAATACTCCAATCTCTATATATCACTTATACTCTGTCACATTTTCTTGGAAATTTTCCCTATAGAACCGGTTACAAAATGGATTAAATACCTAATCCGTCGGCCAATTTATACGAAAACCTAATATAGATCTTCTAGCGGTGCTCTATAACATATTCGCTAAATGAAATCTCAACCGGAAATGCCGTTTGTGTGTTATCGTGTCCTCCCCACACACACAAACACACGCACAAATCATTGTTATAGTTCCTTGCTCTGTGTATTTGGAAAATAATTAGCATATTCCCAATGTCCGTGATAAAATAACTGTATAACATTGGCGTAAATCATGCAATAAATATGGATTAAATAGGTTTCTCAAAAGTTCTAATTTCGATTAGGAATACAAAATAAAGGGCTTTTGTGGCAAAATAGCTTTGCGATACAAAAATAAGAGTATTTAGAGTCTTCTACCTTATGACTACTGATCGACTTTCGATAGAATTGAAAGCAAAGGTTCAATCAATTCTGGAATATATGCAAAATTTGTGATGTTGCTGCTTGATGATACTTTCATATATTTGATACTTATTTTCAAAATATTGCGTATGATATTTTTTATATTTTCAGTCAAAACAAATGTAAATGAATCTTTTTAAGGTTAGGGAATGAAAAAAGCGTACAAGATTACATTTATGTTAAAATTTTTCAATAAAAACAAATTATTTTATATGCAATTTTGTTGTATAAAACATAAAATTTTCTTGGAACTTGATAATAAATACCATAGATAGTTTTTTTGTGAGTGTAAGAATCAAATTATGTCTGTTTTCAATAAGTTGATTTTCAATTTTGTTACATAATTGAAAAAAATATATATATATTTAGAATATTGCTTTAAGTCTTCATGCTAAGTGCAATATGCTTTAGTTTCTAATTTATATTAGGTCTGAAAATATTTATAATCATCAATACGTTGACTGTTTTGAAAATATCGGATATTTTTGACATTTTCGAAAATATCATGATATTTACTAACCCTGGTGAGAAGATAATCTAGGATTTGTATCAGAAAATCTTACACATATTTTAAAGGTTTATTTTGTGGTTTAGGGGATTTTTGTTTGTGTATTTATTAAAATAATCTTTCAGGAAGTTGTTCTTCTGAATATTTTATTTTGATATTTGCTGCTTTCTACTTCGGCTATCATTGAATTATTATATTAGTTCAAACAAAATAAAAAAAAAAACACATAATCTTCGGTAACGTCATTTTACGACTTTGTAAGGGATATCCGGCTAAAGCATCTGCCGACACTTACCAGGACCCCTATTTTTTTGCTAACTATTCATATCCTCATTGACACGTTCCGCGCATAATAGCTTCTCTCCGAAGGACTTTCCTTTGTATTATTATTCTTGATTATTACACTGAAATGGACTTCAACAACAATGTTTTGAAAAGTGTTTTATTATTATTATTATTATTATTATGCGTATATGTATCCTATATGGGATGTCACAAAAAATTTAAATGCATTTTATTTTTTTACCTGTCAGAGATATGGAGGCAACAGAAAAAGAGAATTTACACCGGAATTTCCGAAAAAAATTATTTCAAAGTATAAAAAAGCAATTTTTCAAGTTTTTTTGTCCTCCAAAGTTAAAAAAGAAAAATTTAATTAAAAGTTTCTGGAGGAAATCATGATTAAAATAAGGAGGGATATAATATATCCCACCTACTTTCAGTGGGTTACGGGGACACGACACCCTTACCAGTATCGAAATTTCGTAAAAGATTTCGATTTTCAAATTTTTATCTTATCACATACCATACTTTTGACTACATTCGCACAAAATTTCAGACTGATACTACAAATAGAACCACAGTTACGACTGATTTAACAGGCAGCTAAGCTAATATCGTCTTCACCCTTTAAAAGAAATCTTTAAACTCATTTTTCTCTGTTTGCATTGTTTCATATTTGCCGTGTTTTCAAAATGCTAAGACTTTTCTAGATATGAATAAAAGGACTTGATTTTTTTTTTTTTTTCTAGTTGAACATCATATCCCTACATAAGAGATTTAAGGATAGGATTTTTAATATTTTTATAACTTTTGTTAAAGAAATTCATATGTACAAAAAATAGTCATTTTCTCTCTTTTTTCCGCTTGTATTTGTTTTATTTTTCCCTGTAAAACTATTGTTATTAAAAAATAAATCCTATCCTTAAATCTGTTCAAAATATCATTACTGACCTGCATTAAAAAATCCGGCGAAAAATTAAAAAAAAAATAAATAAAATACTAGTAGCGTTTTAAATTATGTGTTTAAAATTTAACCTTTTTTTAATTTTGTAAAAAATAAAATTAATTACAAAAAAGTATTATATTATTTGTAATTAACATTTATATAATATCTAAAAACTTTTTTTTTAGTTTGTAACTTTTTTTTTTTTTTTTTTTTGGGGGGGGGGGGGGGATGCCGAGTGCCCTTAAGTGCTGTTAGCGGTCTCGCCAGTATCCAAGCCAGGAAGCCCTGGTTGGATCTCCTGGTAATAATAATAATAACACTATTTCCAGAAGAAAAAATGAAGCACAAATTATTTTTAATTCTACCGAGCAGTTTCTAAAAAATCGTTTAGAAAAGTTCGCCTTAATGATTGAATATTTTAATTAATTACGTAACTTTTGTTTTTATTAGTCTTCAAATACCGAAAAACCGCGCTCGTTTCCCATTCAATTTATTTCACTCATAATTCATGATAATTAAGCTTAAACACTGAAGCTGTTCTCGTAATTTCCCCCGTTTCTTTTCAAGTGACCCATGATTTCAAGATTAATTCTTTTCATTAAGCGAACGTTCGCAATTTTTAAAGTAAAAAATATTACGCGTTTTGAAAAATTGTGGCTTATTAGTAGATTAGTCTGAAGTGCAAAAATTTTAAAAAAAGAGAAGTTATGCTGCTCTGCGGGGATTTTTCTTTCTGGTTTCTTGAAGTTTCATTTGAATATAAATTATATGCGTGTGTGAGAGAGAGTGAGTGAGTAGTGGTGTAGTTAGAGACATTCTCACAAAATTTTAACTTTCAGAAATAAAAATCTGGTGAAATTAAACTTAATAAAATAACATTTTAAACTTATAGACGAATGCCTTAATGATTCAAAATAAAGAAAAAATGGTCAGCAGCGAAGATTTTTTTTATTTTATTTAACTGAGGTTAAACTTGCGAGTTTAATTTTCCTTGACATTTTACTTATCTAACTTTTTATTTTCTTCTAAATTTTTACTTATAATGAATTTGTATAGTACCCACGGAACACTCAAATAAGAAACAATATCAATCTAGTATTTTTAGTGCAAAATTTTGGTATAACATTGTCTTAAAAGGATGTTAAGGAAGGGACGGTAAGGAAAAAAGAGGATAGTAAAGGAGGAAAAAGGACGGAAGGAAAAAAAAAGGGATGCAAATTACCACCTATTTTTAGGCAAATCATGTAAAGAATAAATGATAACCACAATGTTCATTGATTTTTAGCAACGTTATTTACATTGGATTAAATAATAATAATAATAATAATAATAATAATAATTTACCTCGAAAAGTTCAGGAATAAACTTTGGGGGGTGGTAAGACTACCAATAAAGCCACGATGCTTGTAATTGATATTTAAATGCTTATTTACATTCTGCAGTAATCTCTTCTCAAAGAATTTCACCCATTCTTTCTCTAGCATACTTCTGCGTGAGAAAAAAAGTTGAAAAAATTCTGTGACTGCATCTGAAGTGATTTCCTGTATAATTTTAGCAAGAGGGACGGTAAGGAATCTTAAAATCCAGGGACATAATTAAAAAAAAATAACAACCGTAAAAATGTATGAAGGTTCATTTTTTGCTACATATTTATACAAAACAATAGTTCCAGTTTCGGAAAAAAATTACATCGAATTACTTTTATTAAAACAATTTTATACAGACAGCTCCAAACTTAAAAATCAGCATCAGGGACACGGGACGGTAAGGAATTTAGCGGTATATTTGTGCCCCCAACATCGTCCAAAATTTATTTATCTCGTTAATATTGTTATACAGTCATACAATGGGATGTTTTCGAATAAGGAAAAAAACAAACAAAACGAAGAACATGTAGTAAAATAAAAATTATTATTCAGGGACTTAAAAGTCAAAATTATGTGAGAATTCCTCTTATAAAAATACCAAAAGGCATCCGCTAGAGAGTATACACTATAGTTTTAGAAACAGGGGGTATACGTAATTCCTTTAAAAAGTCCAGAAGCTATCGTGTACCACAGTATACCTTGCGCTACAGACCTGTGAGTGAGTGAGTATAAATAATATGATATTAGAAGGTAGGTACAAAATAAGAAGATTCGGTACGTTGTTAACCTAGCTTATTCATTAAACAGCCCACATTGCATGCAGTGAGGAGTAGAGATTAACCAAAAATTCAGTTTCGTTTTCTTTTTTGGCCCAAAATCAGAGTTTCGCCAAGAATTAGTTTTTGGTAAAAATGCTGTCGAAAGTTCGGCCAGACCGAAACTATCTGTATTCCAAAAACCTCGTTTCTTTCTTCAGGAATTTTGAACTTGACTCATTGATTTGAGCTGTATCGGCTCAAATGAGACACTCTTTATTGCTATGAACTTCACTTTTTATAATTATCAGTCATAAGACGTTAGTCTTGAATTGACTCTTGAATGAGTGCAAATTATAAAGCAAACAATGCATATAGGACTGAACTTTGAAGACGCTTTTCACGTGCTCATTAAAAGTTGCAGACTTAAAAGTAATAGAACAAAATTTTAGGTTTGAAATCGCAGAAGTGTTTCGAATGCTCTTTGAGAAAGTTCTAGTATAACAGATGATCATTTACAAAAATCATTATAAAAGATAAATCGAAGTCTGTAAACCTAAAAAAATATTTTTTTAATTAGATGAAATTCGTATAATTAGAAAATCATACTGTGTCGTAGATGACTATAATTACATTTTATTTTACATGAAAATAAAAAATTTTGGTCAGAGGCACAAAGAGCTAACTTGGGGCACACGTGTAATTAATTAATAATTATGTATATTTATGTCTGTATTAATTACTTAAAAATTTTTAGGGCATTTTCGGTTTCGGTCGATCCTTAATTAGGCGCTCGGTTATGTTCGGAGGAGATCCCGAGTACCGTAAATATTTAACATTTACGTCGTAGTTTCTTGGGAAGAAATTTGGGTATCTCAAATTCAGCTTTCTTAGCGCATGATCTCGACTTTTATCAAGAACTTGTGCTAATTCCAGCAGGGGAGAGAAGCTGTCAACTGGCTGGACGTAACTAACTTAATAGACAGTTACGTACTTGACGTCGCACCCCAGAGCTGGCGATATTTTGATCCATTATTCTGGCCACTATACCACCAGTATGTCAATATGCGCAGCCGCAATTACCGCCAGCAGACGAACTTTAGCCTCGACCCAGAGGTCGGGCTTAAAGTTTAACCTAAATTTTGCTAATTTAGCGAATGTTCTTGTGTACAGAATAATATTTTGAAAAACATGAGAATCTTTTAATTGATATCTGGAGCTCTGATAGCGAGCAAGGGCTGGCCAAGCCCGGCTCCAACAAAAACTTCGCACTTTTCCAATAGCGCTTACCTTGCGTTTGGAATCTTAAATTTTATTGAATTTAATATTTGAAAGTATATTTATTGTGCCAAGACAACAGCTTTCCAGAGGCAGATTCAGAATTGAACAATTATGAGTTAAAATTATTTTTAATTGGAAATTAATTTAATTTAAATTTTAGATTTGAAATGGAATTTTTATAAATGCTTTTAATATTAGATATAGATAGATAGATAGATAAGTAGACATAGATAAAATGTCTCACATCACTCTAAAAATGTTAAATAAATCAGAAAAAATGTTTTCAATTATATGCTGCGCGTATTGAAAGTCCCTAAATAAAATATTTCCTCCAAACTTAAAAGCTTGACGATTATTACATCAGTAAAGGATACGGCGTCATCACCCTCAGCCATGCCCTTATTTTAAATAGGGAGATGCGAACGATAGATCGATTGTTTGAATATGTGCCAAAATTCATGAAATGGCTGCTTCCTTATTTAAAAATCTTAGAAAAAGAATATCCTTGTTACATTCAGGATCCATCGCACGCCCTTAACAAAGACTGACAGGGTTTGTTCCAAATTATATATATATATTTTTTTTCTCCAAGCATGTGGTGAACACATTAACTCTCTCTATTCTAAAAGAAAAAAAAAAGTAACTAACGCTATCACCGCCGCAGTAAATTAATGTTTTGTGACTGGGGGTATTTCTTCGTTAATATTAAGAAAACTACTGCATACAAAAATATGAAGAACATTTCTAGTATTATAGAGATTTTTTTTTATAAACACGTTGAAACAGACAGTTTTTAAATCGAAGAATTATTTTAAGAGCTGTTTATTGTTTTAAAGTTGGTCAGATTCGTTCCATTAACGAAGTTAATGGCAAAAACTATACATAAGAATTTAATCACTTCTTGTATGATTATACATTATAAACCTGCGGTGTGCAGACTGCATATATTTTTTTCAATTTGACTAATTTTTTTAGGGTGCTTTTCAAATTTTCATAATTTCAAGATATATTTTTTTCATATTTTCGAAAAGGTTGTTATTTTAAATTGTTGCCAATTGTAAAAACAGTGCAAAAAATTATATTTGCTTTCAATTAACAATTTATTTACACGTGACTATTAAAAACAGAAAAAAAAAACTTTGAAATTGGAATTAAATGATTACGTGTTAAAAGCAAGAAAATATTGAAAATTACGTCATAAAATTGTAGTATTTACATGTGAATATTAAACAGGAAAGAAAACTTGAAAATAATAATTACATTAATATGCGTTAAAAACAGTACCTTGAGGAAATTACGTCATATTTAAAATAGCCAAATAATAATAGTAATAATATTGCTGTATCGTTGTTAAAAAATAACGAAAGGCACAGACTCTGTTGACTCAGTTCATTTTGTATTAGCTTATTTTTAAATGTTTAACTGGTCTTATTTAATAAAACACGAAAACAGATATTAGATGTCTTAACAGCAGCTGATTCGGCCTTAAAGTTCTCCAATCAAAAGGAAATGAATGGAAACCCGTTTATAGGCAAATCGCCACTGGTTTTTTAATTGTAATTCAATCTTTCGTAATATTTTTAAAGCTGATGAAAAGAGGCGGTCCTGCGAAATTGGCCTAGAGTCAAAACTGGGACAAGCTGACAGACAAACCAAATTCATAAACATTTTTCAACTATTTTGTAAAGTGTTGAAAATAATTCTTTAGCCCTTTTATTACGCCAAATTATGAATCGAGATTGCTTTACCTCAATATTTATCTTCCTAATGTTTAAAGATATATTAGACAATTTATATAACAATAAAAATAATAGTAATATGAAAATTAGATAAGTGTTTTCATTGAAACGAACTTACTAAATTGGCGATAACAACTATTTTTGTAAAATATTTACAAGAATAATTAGATTCATTAACAAAAAATACTGTTATGCAAATCTCGCAATAAAGATAATCTAAATAAGTGTATTGTGATCCTATCTGTGAATGGAAAAAATTTCGTAATTGCGAATTTTTTATATAAAATTTTTTAATAAGAAAATAGTTAACCTATGTAAATGGTTGAGGAAATAACCGCTTTAAAACCACAAGAAACATTTAGCTTCGACTGTTTCGCTGTATTTACCTAATGTGATCGAGCAAAGATTTTTGTACGAAAAGTAAAACCTAACTTTTATTAACAGACTGATTAAATAAATTTTATATTAAATGTTCTTAAATGGTACTTAAAAGTAAGCATCGACCGAACAAGTTTTTAACCCCTTGAGGCAGGGTTGCTGGCTTTTAGCCAGGCCAAAAAAAGCCGGCCGGCTTTTTTTGGTTTTAACCACTTAAAAAAAGCCGGCTTTTATTAAAAAAAGCCGGCTTTTATTGGAAGAAGTCAGTTTTTATTTTTTAAAGTTGGTTTACAGTAAATTTGTTTTAAATTTGGATCAATTAATTTTTAATACATTTATAAATATTTTCTACTAAAAAACATACTAGACTTCTATTAAATTTTATCAAATAAATAAGTCTTTATAACTTTTAGAAGACAACTGTGAACGCATTATCTCTGAAAAAAAAAAAATATATATATATATATATAAACATTGAAAAGGATATATGTTAGGCTCCAAACTGGTGTTTTGAAATTCTATATTATATAGCTCCACATATACTACCCATTTTAAAGATTATATTTAATTAAAACTGTTCTTAACTGCTCTGCTCAACAAGCGCAAAATGTTTTGACACATTTACAAATTCATTTTTTAACGGAAAGATGTAAAATTCGAAAGCCTGACCATGAAACATGAAAGCGATTTGGAATCGAACTGTGTTTTCCATTTTTTGATCCATTAATTACCTATGGAGCTATAAAGAGATTTTGATCACGTGACAAACACGTTTTTTCACCGTTTTCTGAGTGGTTTCTTCTTTCGTGTGGAAATTCAGTTCAAAACGCTCACTTTGACACTATTTTCTGAAAAATCTATTGCGTTTGCAAAAAAAAAAAAAAAACCCAGAAAAAACAGTGCAATTACATAGTTTCTGAACAACAACATCTGCTAGTTTCATGCATTTCTGAACAAAAATAAATTAAAACTTAGGCCAGAAAGTTGCCATTTTGGATTTAACAGCCTTAATGACAAAATATAACATATCAAAATGGAAACGAGAAATTAGAAAAGATGTTTTATTTGAGGAAAGTAGTACATAAGTGTATAAAAAAAATAGAGCATTTAAACAAAAACAAAAAAAAAATTCTCAAAATAAAATTTTGAAAAGCTTGTTGCTACGCATATTCATGCATATGCTTATTCATAATGTTTTTAATAGTGAGAAATGGTGGTGTTTATTAATATGACTATGTATAATTTTAAACGTTTGCTAGAAATAAAATAAGACTTGTATGTTAATAGCTCTTAAAATTAAGTAATAGAACATAACTAAGTAACCATTGTCCTCTTTAATTTTATAAAGCAGTAAAAATAAAAAAATTGGCAGTTGGTATGGCCCTTTTAAAATTTAGCAGACATATTTGCAATTCTGAATACAAATCACTAGCAAAATCATCTAAGTTTTATTCCAGTATTATGTCCTCATTATTGAGAAATTGGGTTACTTATTAAACTGTAAATCAATTAAATGTCATTAAAACTAATTAAAAACGCTTTAAAATGTGTAGTTTATAATTACAATGCTTTATTGCATAAAAGCCAATTATGGCCAAAAAAAGCCAATTTTGGCCAAAAAAAAGCCGGTTAAAACCAATAAAAGCCACCGGCCTGGCTTTTTTTTAATTTTAGCCGGCTTTTTTGCAACCCTGCCTTGAGGACGAGCGACCGGTATTCGTGCCGCATAAGGTGCTCAGAATCGGGGATTATTCTCAACCAGTAATTTTTTATTGTAAATTTTGCCTTATTCAATCCGAGCGTTTTCCCGATTCAATAAAGCAAAATTTTCTGTTTAAAAAAAACCGGTGATTAAAGATTAAAATTTTTGTAAAAGACGCTCGTCCCGAAGGGGTTAAGGCTCAAACCGAATTTCGGCAACCTTCCTATTTTCGGCCGAAAATGAAAATGTCGCAAAAAACGGTTTAAGTTATTAATACATACATAAATGTACATAATTATTACTTAATTATACGTATATAGAAACACATTTCAAACACACAAACAAATATACATTATCAGGGTTCCTACAGGTCAGGGAAAATCTGGAAAACAGGGAAAAGTCGGGAAATTCGAAAATTTAGGCAAAAAGTCAGGGAAATTTTTTAATGTTTGAAGTGGTCAGGGAAAAATCAGGGAATTTTTGATGTACTACTTTCCACCAGAATCCAGGGTTGCAAAAAAGCCGGCTAAAATTAAAAAAAGCCACGCCGGTGGCTTTTATTGGTTTTAACCGGCTTTTTTTGGCCAAAATTGGCCTTTTTTGGCCAAAATTGGCTTTTATGCAATGAAGCATTTTAATTATAAATGACACTTTTTTATGTATTTTTTAATTTGTTTTAAAGACATTTAGTTGAGGTAGAAATCAATATAACCCAATATTTATCAATAATGAAGACATTAATATTGGAATAAAAGGTCATACCAATTGCTTTGTCTGGTTTACACTGACCTTAACAATCTTTTTTTTAAATTTTTATTGCTTTATATAATTAAAAGGGACAATGGTTGCTTAGTTATATATTTTATTAACTAATTTTAAGGGACCATATTAATAATGCAAGTATTATTTTATTTCTCATAAACACTTATTTAAAATTGCACATGAAGTCATTTAATAAAAACATCATTTCTCTCTATTAAAGCAGCATTATGAATAACATATGCATTAATTTTTATGTACTATTTTAAATAGTAAGTAGCTTTTCAAAATTCTAATTCAACAAGTTTAATTTGGAGAATTTTTTTTTAATTGTTCTCTTTGTTTTATGCACTTACATGTACTAAAATTTTCTCAAATGATATATCCTTTCTAATTTCTCTTTCAACATTGTTCATTCTACGAATTTAATCTGTCCATATGGACATATCTGGAATAAGTTACATAACAGCTTAGTAGCAGAAAGACTTTTTATCTATATCATTTTTATAAGTATTTTTTATATAATGTTTTTTTATTTACTTATTATTGCTCAAGTATTATATAAGATAATTTCAGTTATTAAATACACATAAGCTATTTAGTTTTAATCAATTTTAAAAGTAAATATCGGATGTAAGAATGTTTCTATTTTAATGTATGACAGACATTTTCTTATTCTTTCATATAAACTTTAAAATGTGTGGTATGTGTAGAGCCATGATAAAGAATTCCAAACCAATACTTTAGAGTTTAATTTAATGTATTCTTCTGAATATCCATAATTTTTTTTCAGACATAACAGTGTTCGAAATCCTTGGTGGTTCGCTGGTCTGAGACCACCAAAAATTCAATCGGACCACTAATTTGAAAAATTTAATGGTCCGCAGGACCAGTAACTTTCCCCCTCTCTGACAGGTAAACGTAAACTTTCCCGTCCTTGAGAAAACTGCAACCAAACACAAATCGAATTATTTTATTTTATTTAAAAAAATTGAATTAAACCTTAGTCAGTTGAAATAGATTATCTGAAATGAAATGTTTAATTAATAATTTTATAGTTTTTCTTTATGTACTGTTTAATTTTTAGCAAATTATAATTTTACATTTTATTATGATGAAAATTTTGGATAACTGTAAAGGAAGTTTGATTTATATTCTAGGAAGGGGGGGGGGAGGGCACTCAAAGGGTTAAAGGGACTTAATAGAATTTTATGCAGCAGGCCAGTGATGATTACTGCGGACCAGTAAATTCTTATGTTTACTGGTCCTAGGGACCAACGCCTTTTTTATATCAATTCTACCACTGCATAATGCTTTCACAGTTGCATTCTAGCAGTTGTAAGGTCTTATTTATTTGACAAAATTTAATAGAAGTTAATATTTCTTTCATAGAAAATATTTATAAGTGTATTAAAAATAAATTAATCCAAAGTTTATATGAATTATCTATAAACCACCTTTTTGAAAAATAAAAGCCGGCTTTTTTCAATTAAAGCCGGCTTTTTTTAAGCGGCTAAAACCAAAAAAAGCCGCCCGGCTTTTTTTGGCCTGGCTAAAAGCCGGCAACCTTGCCAGAATCTCGATTATCATTTCAAATGAAAATATTTTTAATTAAGTATTCATGCAATCTAAAATTTTATATGAAATGTATGCAAACTATATATCAATAGCATAATATGATAAATAATTAAAAATCAGAAATTCATACAGAACATACTTTTTCTTTAGCATTTATCTAGATTAAAGTTGTCCATTGTGGTGGATTTTACAATATTATATGAGCCAAATTTTTATTGGGAAAGGTCAGGGAAAACCCGGAAAAGTCAGGGAATTTTTTTTACTCGAATTGTGTAGGAATCCTGTTTATATATGTATGTGTGTGTATGAATTTCAAAGAAAAACGAAACATAAATAATAATACAACTTTGATATTGTATTACTTTATGACAAGCAATAATAATAGGCATTTATCAATAATTAATTACACTGGTCGGCAAAAAAAATTAAAATTCTTCCTCCCTGCAAATTAAATACAGTAGAGTCTCGAAAATCCGAGGTAATTGGGGCTGACACCACCTCGGATTACTGAAAACTCGGATTTTCCGAAAAAGTAAAAAATTCTTACCAATTCTAATTTTACTCATTTAGGATGACAAAGAATGTACATATAACTTTATTCTTTTTGTAATGATATACAGGATAACAGGATATTTTTCAAAAAAAAAAAAAAAAAAAAAAATCAATTTTTTGCAGCGTTAACACATTACTTCTCTTCTTAGATGCAATATCTAGCCAACGCTTAAAATGCATAACGTTAGCAGGGGTGGCTTTTTTTTCTGTTCTACATATTTTAAAGCCAGTTCTAAAGATTCAGAACCTTCACTTATGAGAGAGTATTTTTCAAGTGGCAGAGAGTCATTTCCTTCTGTATCATTACATTCCTTGTCATCTTCTATCATTTCTACAATAGTCGATTCAGTTACTTCCAGCATTTCACCACTGTTTCGCCATTTTTTAACGTCATCTGCATTACAATTTTCACAGCCAGCTATTTCCTTTATGAAATCTTTCAAAACCATGTTTTCATCATCGTCATCATTAAAATTCTCAGTGGTTACTTCCACTTTAGTTAAAAATTTCAACCACGATTTATTTAATGTTGTAGATTGAATTTCTTCCCAAGAATCAGCTATCCAGTAAACAGTATCTCTCATGCATTCTTTTGGGCGAAGAAAAAAAAATATAAATTATTATTACTTTTTTTTTTTTTTTTTTTTTTTTTTTTTTGACTCCTCTAACTCGAACTTCTGAGACTCTGATTTTCGAGACTCTACTGTATGTAAAATGTACAGACTTAATGTTTCTACAGTAAAACCTCCCTAAAGCGACCACGTTCCGTTCCAATAAAAATGGGTCGCTCCGAGAGGTGATCTCTTAATGGAGGTCATGTTTAAATCTAGATTTTAATTGTTGAAAAAGGTAACAATTAATGTTGCTAAAATAATTTTTCACATGAGGAAAACATATGAAAATTTAAGTATCAAAACAAAAGTTAATTACATAAGTTAATGACTGCAGAGTTTAAAAAATGAATACATTGACGTTTGCTTTGGTTTTACAGTTTTATCGTTTATAACTTTTATTTCGAAGTTCAGTAAATAAATGCAATTTTTTTTTGAACGGAAACAAATAATTGCGATTTCATTAATTTATCTATTTCCTTGAGAGCTTCCTTACAGAATAGGGCAGGGGAGTTTACTGACCTCCATTCTTAACTTGTCATCAGAATTAAATTCATTGCCTAAAAAGGTACAAAATTGTTTAAACACTTAAAAGTTACTGAAAAAAAAATTCTGAACTTAGTTTAGAAGTTTGGGGAATAATGCGTTCTCCGGAATTTTTTTTCTAATAAAACCTTCTTCAAGCGACCAGAGGAAAAAAAGGAATTTGTTTCATTTTCTTCAAAGAAATGGATCGCTCATGGAGGGAGTTCAACTAGGATGGTCTCTGAATGGAGGTAAAATTAGTATTGAGTCTATGGGAATAAATTTCGTTCCATGAAAAAATGGTCATTCAGGGAGGTGGTCGTACAGGGAGGTTTCACTGTAATTCTAAATATGTTATCTAAATTGCTCCAGCACGTACCATTTTTCCGAGAAACAGTTTTATAATAACAAATAGTGGAGGATTATTATACAGTCAGACCTCGATATCCCGACACCCGGTTTTCACATCACTCCGCTTATCACGTCAGTTTTTCAAAGTCCCGATTTTCTGTATATAATTTTAATGTAAATAAACTCCGGATTTTACGTCGTTGAATAATTTTCAACTCCGGATATCCCGACTGTTTTGGAAAATTGTCTATTTTTCACAACCCATCTTATAAGCACGGAAATTAAGCGGTAAGAAAAGTCTTAACCAAAATTTTCACAAAAGTGTCTAAAATACCCATTGAGATAAAACAGAAATTTTACTTCAATTCTTTATCTGAATAAATAAACCCACACACTATGAATGACCCACTTAAGTTCCAGATAGACGTGTCAGTCTACTCGCGGTCTTTTTGTTTTGGTCAGGCGGCGCTTTCTTGTGGTTACACGGCGTTTTTCATCCGACTAAAACCGAAGCATTGCATTGCATTGAAACGATCAGGAATTATCTAACATTATATTCTGAAATAACGAATCTTGATTACAATTCATTGTATAATATTGAAAAAAGAATTGTAAGAAGCACATCCAGGAATAAGCAAACCTTAATTTATCAATATTTCATGTAGCAATAAAAAAACAAGTCGTTATAAATCTGACTTTTATTCTTTTCAATTTTGTTTAATAATAATGTTTTATTGCTTAAAACTGCAAGAACAGTCATGAATTTAAAATTGTCTTAAATTAATTAAAAATACAGCTTTTTATAAACATATTTTTCACCAACTCCGGTTACCGCGACACTCCGCTTATGACGACACTTTTTTCTGGTCATTAGAGTGTCGGTATAACGAAGTTCGACTGTATTAATTTGCAAAATTGAAATCATGAAAAAAGTGACTCTCTTTCATATCAAATTGATAAAATACAGTATGAAAATCTAGATTGTTGATACTTGTATTTTGCATTTTCCTTTTTATGTCCAACCCCCTTTCGTGTCCGAATTTACTATTTGCTATACGTTAATATATTTCCAGTCCGCTGTTACCCGGGTAGTGATATTTATACATTTATTTAGAGGTAATCTACATTTTATGGTTTACAAAATTTCCGCTTATGTTTTAACAAGATATAAAATGCCTTAATTTTAAAAGCAAACCCTCTTACCAAAAGAATGGTATTGATACAGTAATTCCGTTACCATATTTTTTTTTTAGCAGAGTGAATCTGCTAAAAAAAATCTATAAGAATCAACTATTATTTTTACAGAGAGGATTTTGGTGCGACCAGTGATTATCAATGTATTTAAACAATGGAGAACCAATTGAATATTGAATTTTTAAATATGCACATTTTTTCAGTCATTTAATATTTTATATTCAAATTAATTGAAATAAACTATCTATGTTTTTAGGAAGTTAACGTTGAATATAAAATAAAAATTTTATTAATGATAATTATTATTAGTTTAGTAGATTTATATATCGATAAGTTACTTAACTAAATATTTGTTTACAGCCTCCCAAAAAAATCCCCCCCCCCCCCCATTCCGTAAGAAAGTTTTGATATAGCGACCGTGTTTGAAAATTTTATCTCCGGGGCCCAAGTTGGCGCTCTGTGCCTCTGACCAAAACTTTTTATTTTCATAAAAAATAAAATTTAATTAAAATGATACAGAATGATAGAATGATCAATGATACAGAATGATAGAACTTTCTCAAAGAGCATTTGAAGCACTTCTGCTGTTTCAAACTAAAATTTTTCTATTAAGTCTGCTGCTTTTAATCAGCACGTGAAAAGCATCTTCAAAATTTAGCCATATAGGCATTGCTTGCTTTATAATTTGCACTCACGTCTTGTGTCACTCATGACTGATAATTATAAACAGTGAAGTTCATAGCAATAAATAAAGAGTATCCCATTTGAGCCGATACAGCTGAAACCAATGAGTAATGTTGAAAATTTGAGATTTTTGGAATACAGATAATTTCGGTCCGGCAGCATTTTCGGCGAAAATCATATTTTGAGACGAAAACGAAACCGAATTTTTAGTCGATTTCTACTTAAAAGTACCGTCGGAGCATAAAGGATTGATGCATTAGAACACATCAAAATGAGTCATAAATCTGTTCCTGTTTTGATATGAGCGAGCACGTGTATAAATTAAAAAGATACTTGAGAATTTTTTTTTTTTTTTGAACAAAAATATTTGAGACCTCAGATATGGAATAATTCGACCAAAGGAGGCGAGATTTGTTAACTTTAAAGGATGGAGGGGCTCCATTGTGCAATTCCAAGTCATTAACAAATATTAGACTTCAAATATTCATGGGGGTAGGGAACATTGTTAAGAAAAATTCTCTCAGACCACCTAAATCCATTGCTAGTTACCTCGTTCAATAAATTATGTAAAAATTAAAAGTAAGCATTCTCTGTTACATATCTTAAAATCTACGCCAGTAAATCAAAGGCACTTGCAAGCTAGTGTTAACCCTTTATATACTGAATTATGAATGTATGAAAATTTTATTTTCTAAAGCATTTTTAATGAATGTTTGAAACTACATTAGAAGATTTACATAATCATTTAATAAATTTTAGAAGGATTGGAGGATTTAGAAGGATTAATTAATTTGAATTTATAGGGATTTGGTGCAATATTTATAACCTAACTCAAATCTTTTATTATAAATATTTTTTTTAGTATTTTGTAGAATTAGGAAATGTACAAATATAATGTTCTTCTACAATAGAAATATAAAAATATTTACGAACTCAAAAATCCCCTCCCCTCAACGCCAAGAATGCTGAAAAGATGCAAAGGCAAAATAAATCACCCTTTTAAAAATATTTTTGTTTTGTAACCAATAATGCTTTTGGAACAAGATGAAGTAATGCATCTATAACTCATTCTGAACTGTATTACTACTAATCGATGTATTAAATGAATTTTATAACAGGTTATTTTAGTGGTACTTATATGTACCGTCAGTAGATAAAGGGTTAAAGCAATGACAGCGTTCTTTTCGCATTTCTTGTTTGCGTTTCAATATTTTTAACTGGTTTTTTACGTGCATAGAATATGTGAGGTCGATTTTTAATCTTGTACTTTCGTACTTTTTCGAATTTGCTTGCAATATATTTATTTTCTTCAAGAGGACACTTTCATTTTCGAAACCGGTTTTAAAATTAAAAACGACCTCAGGAAAAAAAAAAGAAAAGAAAAGAAAAAACTGGAATCAAATTTGTAAAAGTACGAGAGTACTTGGTTATCAACTTCAGATGTACTGTAGTAAATGTTCAAGATCAAGGGTCTCAAGGTCAATTTTGCAAGACATTTTAATTTTCATCTCACTTTACACAATATCTAGTATCCTGAAATTTGCAGTTAGCAACGTTAGATTATTTGTATATTTCTAAGCGTATAAGATTCTCCAAAGATTTAGAAAATCTAATTTTTAAGAATGTCAAATTACGAACTAAAATAACTTCTTAAAGCACCATCAAAACCATAAATGCGCTAGGCCTTTCGAAAGATTTGAGTCTTTCTTCGTCAGGCACAAAAAGACGTGCTTCTACTATGAAAGCAGCAGCAAGACTGAAATGAGAGAAAGGAAGGGAAAACAAGCTGAAGAAACAGCCAATAGGATAGCAGGAGACACACACCAATCACAGAAGAGTATAATCACAACAAAAGAACACAGACTAGAAGGGGAATAAGGAAGCAAAATAAATAAAAATAAATATATATAAAATAAATAAAAATAAATTATAATAAAGGGAAAACACACACATATATTAAACTATGAGAACACATGAAATAAAAATAAATAAATGAATAAAATATAAAAACAGACTAAAATTAATTAATACAAAAATTAACTTATATGGTAGTACTCAAAAAGTTTTTCCAAGCTGCAGAGAGCATTGTGGAATCAGATTTATCATTAACAATAACTTCACGATTAAGATAAATAGCTAAATTTTCAAGAAAGTCCAATTCAGAGATACTATTGGCATTAAAGATAAGTTTAGAATTTTGAAAATTAAAACTATGGCCGGAATCCCAATAGCGCTTGGCAATAGAAGATTTAGAAATTTCTTGATTAATTACATAACGAGAGTGTTCTTTTAAACGGCTTTCAAGATTTCTTTTAGTTTAACCAATATAAAATAAATCACATCTGTTACAAGGAACATTATAAATTCCCCATTTTCGAAGATCAGGAACAGGAGATTTAGTGGAGGGAATTTGAATTTATTGACAGGTTTAAAGATAACATTAAAATTGAAACGACGTAAAACTTTAGCTAATTTGAAACATACAGGAGGATAAAAGGGGAGGACATTATCAGGCTTGCTTTTGACAGATTTGGAAAGAGTAGATTTATTAGATGGTCTATTGAGTTTCTTCACAACATTATTGATAACAGAAGGATTGAAACCTCTTTTGTTAGCAACACTTTGTAAGTAATTAAGTTCATCCTTATGGGATGCAGAGTCAGAACAAATTTTGAGAGCACGATTTACATACGTGTAAAAATCACCGATTTTTTGGTTGAGAGTATGATTTGAGAGAGCGTATGGTGGGTTAGAGACAGAATGTTAGAGACCATACTATAGTTTTAATTTTCAAAATGCTAAAATTATCTTTAATGCCAATAGTATCTCTGAATCGGACTTTCTTGAAAATTTAGCTATTTATCTTAATCGTGAAGTTATTGTTAATGATAAATCTGATTCCACAATGCTCTCTGCAGCTTGGAAAAACCTTTTGAGTACTACCATATAAGTTAATTTTTGTATTAATTAATTTTAGTCTGTTTTTATATTTTATTCATTTATTTATTTTTATTTCATGTGTTCTCATAGTTTAATATATGTGTGTGTTTTCCCTTTATTATAATTTATTAGCCCCCGGGACGGTATGCTATTTCTTTCTCCCAGCTTATTTTCTCTCCAAAAAAATAACGTTAGCTTATACAGAAGGCAGCAATAAACAAAGCAGATGTATCATTGTGCGATTAAATGCTCTATAGTAATTTTTTTTTTATTTTTTAAGCATCGCACATTTAAAATTTTTATACCGTCGTATTAAGAAAAAAAGTACTTTTAAATGCAATTTGTTTGAAAATTGTATCTGCATTTATTTTTGAAATATTAATTATTTGGAGTTTTTAGCACCATTTGTTTAATTTTGTTAACTCAAGTACTCCATTTATATAGAAAGTAAAGGGAAAATAGTTGAAAAATAGCAATTATACTTTCTTGTTGCCATTTTTCTCATAACAACCGAAAGAAAATGTAATTAAAATACGTGCTATTTTGGAAAAATATAAACGAATAATTTCGTTAAAACATGGAGCTATTATAAATTATATTTAATTTTAAGTATCTGTAGACGCTTTCAGTGCGACCTCAGTCGTGACGTTTTGGTTGGAAACTGACTCCAAACAAACGGTTGCTATGCGTCATTTCTTTTTAAATATAAATTGTGGAAAATGTTACCAGTACATATCAAGTATTTAAAACACTTAGATGTGAGATATAGATATAAGATATAGCTGCAACACACAAACAAAATAGAAAATACAACATAGCAACCGTTTGTTTGGAGTCAGTTTCCAACCAAAACGTTATGGCTGACGTCACGACTGAAATCGTCTATATTAATGTTACAAACAAATGAATGACTATTAATCATTAGATAGCCTTTTTTTGTCGAGTTTCTTTAATGACGGCATCTTTTTGCTGCATTTGTGTATTATTTTGCGATAGTGACATCCTTATGCATACTTTACTGTAGATGTTTAAGAGTGGATCGTAAATATGGAATTCTTAAGCGGATGCGAATGACGCCATTTTAGATAAAATAAAAGTGTGTGCTTTAAGTCTTAAAATTGAAATAGGTTTTGTACTATTTATATAACATATATTTTTTTTTTCATCGGGGGCGACACTAAATTCTGAAAAAGCAGAATTCCTGTTTTCTAGTTTTTATTTATTTTATAATTTATTTTGACCGACGGACAATTTATACGACCGACGGACCGAACGACGACTATAGGTGCTACGTATTTATATAATTACCAACGCACCTAAAAAAGAAAACAAGTCGGTAAGTGTGATCACAGATCGCACAGAGGGTTTCGTTTAATATTTCTTTCAAAAAACTATCCTTTTGCAAAATCTGTTAGCTCCACAATTCGCAACTAGGGAGTGCACTCTTTTCTAAACAAACGTCTGCCCGACAAAACTCCGTTTTAGAACCTATTCGCACTTATATTAGTCGAGGAAATAAGACCCATAAAACTTAAAATAGGAAAGCCCTCCTGGCCAAGTGGAAATAAAATATGAAAGGCTATTGTGCATAAAATGAAAGAGTGGCCGAAGGGTCGTCAAATGATATATCAGATGAGGAGTTTGGGGAAAAATCGACCCCCCCCCCCCCCCCCGCCCCGGACCTTTCAAGTGAAACTAGCTCGCTGTAGCTTAATTAGCAGCAAAGTTAGAAAAAATGCTTAAAATACACAAGTTAAATCCAAGAAGAGTCATTAATATGACTTTTTGAAAAATTTATCATTTGCCGTGTGATCACAAGTGTTCAGCTATAAGTATGCAAAATTTCATATCCCCAGCTTAATTAGGGCTCAATTAGAAATAATTGCTTATAATACAGAAATTGAAGTCCAAAGGGTTATGACTTTTTCAAAAATTCATATTTTGTCTTATGATCTGACGCGTTCAGCTATAAGTATGCAAAATTTCATGTCTCCAATTTAATTAGGGGCTCAGTTAGAAAGAATTGATTAAAAAACACAAGCTGGAGTCCAAAGGGTTAAATATAACACTTTTTCGAAATTTATTATTTGACGTGTGATCTGAGGCGTTCAGCTATAAGTATGCAAAATTTCAAGCCCCCAATTCACTTGGGGACTCTGTTAAAATGAATTGCTTAAAATACACAAGCTGGACTCCAAAGGGTTAAACATAAAACTTTTTCGAAATTTATTATTTGTCGTGTGATCTGAGGTGTTTAGCTATCAGAATACAAAATTGCATGCCTCCAATTTGATTAGGAATTCTGTTATAAAGTATTGCTGAAAATACACAAATTGGAACCCAAAGGGTTAAATATAAAACTTTTTTTAAAGTTTTATGCTTTGTTGTGTGGGCTCATGTGTTTAACTATAACAATTCAAAATTCCATGCCTCTAACTTAATTAGGGGCTCTGTTAGAAAAAATTCCTTGAAATACACAAGTTGGAGCCCAAAGGGTTAAATATAAAACTTTTTTCAAAATTTTATGATTTGTCTTGTTGTCTCATGTATTCAGCTATAAGTATGCGGAATTTCATGGCTCCAACCTTATTAGGGGCTGACTTAGAAAGAATTGTTTGAAATACACATGTGGGAGCCCAAAGGGTTAAATTTAAGACTTTTTCAAAATTTTAGGATTTGTCGTTTCATGTGACGTGTTCAGCTATAAGTACCCAAAATTTCAAGTCTCCAACATGTATAGTTTCTTAGAACGGGCTCTGTGACAGACAGACAGACAAAGGAGTGAGACGAATAGGGTTTCGTCAGATGAACAAAACCCTTAAAAAAAAAAAAAAAAAAGTATTTCAAAATTGTAACAATAAAGGCTCGTTTACACGGAGCTAGTTTACTTGCTACAAGCCGGCGAGAAAAGTAGCGAGCGAGTCAGCTAGCGAGATAGTGATCGTTTACACACGAACTTGTTTGCTCGCTCAGTAGCCAACTCGCTATTGCGTCACTTGCTGCGTTCTAAAGCTTTCTTTTATGTTTTTTTCTGAAAACAGTGTTTGTTTTTATATTAAGTGCCGAGTTTTCCTGTCTTTTTTTTTTTTTTTTTTTTTTTTTATATGTGTGTGTGTGTGTCCTTGGAAAATTGAAGTGGAACACAAATGATATTGCCGAGTTTTTAAATGTATACCTAGAATACCCTGTGTTATAAAAAATAAAACACACAGATTACTTCAATACGAAATTACAAGATGAAATTTGAATTTTATATTCTATGATCATTCATAAAATTTCATTAATTTTTAAGGTTTTAAGACCCGTGTCCATTATTGTAACGTTTAATTAGTCTGTTTTCAGTAATGGACACCCCATGTAATCGTTGCTAACACTGCAATTTCACTTATGTTTAATAGGAACACCAAAATTTTATAAATAGTGCTGCTTTTAATTAATTTCATGTGGTTAATAAAATTTTCAATATTTTAATCACATAATTTTTTTTATAACTCTGCCCTGTTTAGTTTATCTGCCAATCAATGAAACAAACCCGGAAGTAAAGCATATTGTTTAAGGGCATATGGAAAAGAGAGGCTCATAGGGCTCAGCCCCTCCCCATTTAAATAAAAACTAAAGCGCGTAATTTCGCGTCCATCTGCCGCACCTCGGATAACTCAATTTCCTACCAGAGTTTATTTTAAATAAAATGTGTACTGTAAAATGTGACTTGCTTCTGCTTGTCACTTATTTGACTTTTTTTTTCAATAAAATTTCCGGTCTGAAAAGACTTAACGAAGCCGTGGTGGATACGCGTGAAATTACGGTAAACTATTATTTTAACACAAACTGATTGGTAAAGCTATCATACGAATTGAATATTTCCAACTGAGCGAAAAAATGCCCAGGCCGGGAATAGAACACAGATCCTTGGCTTGCAGATATGCTCACCGGTTGTCGGCCCAGTTAGCTTAAACGGTAGAGCATTAGCCCTGTAAGCCAATAATCTGTGTTCGATTTCTGGCCTAGGCATTTTTTCGTTCAGTTAAAAATATTCAATTCGTACAAAAAAAAAAAAAAAAAGTTACTGAAGTTGTTAAAAATTTATTATTTTCTGTCTTAAACATTTTTACTTATTCATCTCTCACAAAAAATGATTGTAATATTAATAATGATAATAACTGAACTAGTAAATCTGCAGATCAGTAGCCTCAAACGCCATCATAGTTCTGCAGTTTTATTTTGAAAATATTTTATTTAGTATTTAAAACATTCAACCCTCAGTATCATTCCTATCATATTTGTAATACTGATTACTAAAAGTACTTTCAGGTAGTTTAACTGTGAAAAATAGTGGAAAATATACGAATCTATTCACTAATACGCCAAAACCTTTTTTTTTTTTTTCGATTTTTTTTTTTTTTCAATTATTGCCCTCTAAACCCTGTACAGTCTCAATAATTTGATAACTGCAATTCCCCGACATTAGTATTTTCAACTATCTATCTAAAATAATTAAAATATTCACCTTGTGATAATTACGGTAGTTATTTCAAACAGTGAATAATTCTCAAAAATATTTTAATTATTGGTATCCTCGACACGAACTACTTCAGTCGACATTGTTTACATTTACAGAACCCCGAACTATCGAATACTCGCAGCGATTTCACTAGCAACAACGTTTACACACAGCGAGTTTACTAGCCAGATAGCTAACACGCCAGCGAGTAGCGAGAAAAGTAGCCGAGCTTTCAACTTTTTTCGAACTCGCTAAGCTGCCAGATAGTTCGCTAGCCAACGTGTTTACACGGGGCGAGTTTATTAGCAGCTAGTGAATTCGCCGGCTTGTAGCTAGTAAACTCGCTCCGTGTAAACGACGCTTTAGAAAGAAAAATGTTTTATATTTTTTTAACGTTATGCACATAATGCCATAAAAAAATTTAACAGATAATTGCGAATGCCGAAAATTATTGACGGGATTTCAAGACACCGATTTATTGACATGATTAATTTAAGACACCGTATAGCGAAAATTCAGCATCCATAATGTAACATTTAAATCAACTGTTCAAATGTATCATTTTCAGTACGGTGAATGGTAAAATATGAAAATCGTCTGAATATAAGCGTTATGACGTAAAAGAAAATGTTCCGTATTTTTCGAACGTATGAACCAAATTTAACCAAAATATGTACAGCTAATTTCGGGTACCTCACCAGCAAACCCACCTAATTACAAGCTATTTGGAGGCATTTTGCTGTAGTTATCGGTGTCGTGAAACACAAAACAAACAGACAGACAGACACCAAAAACTTTTCGAGTCTCCACAATAAGCCTCAACTGACGTTTCGGAAATGTGGTGAAAAAAATCATTAAAAAATATTGAAATGTAAACGACAAAATTGAAAAGAACGCTGCCATTGGTTTAACATTAGCTTGCGAGTGTATGTGTTAGTAGCATAGAATTTTAAGTACAGAAGATATCAATCTTGCTGTGCATACAAAATTTTTAAATGATATCCGCCAATTAATATTTAATTTTCCAATATCCATTCTTCTCGAATTTTTTTTTTCCTTCTTCGAATGAGTTGTTTTACGAATTTAATTTTTCCATCTGAGCGAAAAATTTGTTTTAAGCTTTCGCTTTCTGTTTTAGGCACTACCGAATTCTTTAACTTTAAAATCAATTGAATCTGTGAATAAACTTTAATCTGAAATACTCGTATTTGTGGAATTTGGCCGTTTAATCTCATACTAATTTCTAACTATAAAGTATAATATCAGAACTCTGTGGATTAATCTGCCCTTTGCAATTATGAACGTAGTAATTTAAGCCGATATAATTTGCTTAACATCTAACTTTTATTTCATTCTTTCTCGGAAAATGCTGGTGATCACGCTTATCCAATAAAATGCATCCCGGAAGAACATTAAAGACTGCCTTAATTTCTCCAATTAATATTATAATGTTAATATTCCTCCTGGGAAAATTGGAAGAAATTGCTGGAAAGTAAATGTTTTAAGTAAGTAATCTAAACTTATGTTAAAGGAAATAGCTTATATCGGCATTCAAATTGCTTTTGTACATAATTAGCAAGTAATTTGAGAGCTGCTAATGAAAAAATAGAAATTTTCGTTAATTATGTGCCAAATTAGAAATGGTGAAAAGATTTTAATAGGTATTGGAGTGAGTAATGAAAATATATATTGATATCTGATGTTGCCAATTATTTTAGATTCAATCTAATTTTAATTCATTAAAAAAATTAAGAGAAATTTTAATTACACTGGACAACAATGAAAATGTATCTTGAACGAAAGTGTCGAAATATTTATTAATTTAACTTGCTAATCATGAATATGACAATAAAAAATGGAATTTGGCTCTAGTTATTTTGTTATGTTGAGATTTTACTTTGTATTATAGGGGTAAACGAACACATTATAATAATGCATTGTATGCCTTGTTTCCAATTTAATTTATAAATAAATAAAGGTGACAACATAAAGTACAGTCTTACAAATACATACAGTACATAATAAAAGTGTGCATAATACATAGGAAGCAAAAAAAAATTATAAATCCCAGTTGAAGTTCCATCAAAAGCGCAACTACTTTCAAGTCAGCACAGACACACCATTCATTTTCAGTGTATTTAATTAGGTGTAAGAGCTGTAGCAGATGTTCATAAGTCTCTTTCATGCGCGCAGAATATGCAATAGGAATGGACGGCAGTTCATTACCATTATGAAGCAAAGTCATCTTTAAGCTTATTTTGAACACATCTATAAATGGACGCCACTCGTTTACATCAAGTGTTAGTCCGAATTCATTCATCCAGCCTTTAATATCTCAGCAGAACACAATACTATCATTTCTCTGAAAATAATGTAGATATTGTATATTACGTTTACGAAATAAAGACACTCTGACATGTTCTTCCAAAAGATTCCACTGTCGTAATTCTGCTTTGGCTTTCGACAGATTTAAATCACGAATGAGATCGTTGAGATCTTTCGATGTGATTTTATGTGCTGCAGAATCGGAGGGATTTATATATTTTTCATCACTATGTCCATAAAATTGTGACCTGCTAGGCACTACATCTACAGGTTCAATACATTCCACGTCATCGTCAGAATTAATTACAAAACCAGTCGGCGGCTTAGTAATTGGAAGTTTCTCACAATGCGGAACTGGTCACAAGGCAGAACATAATGAACAGCCTTTTTCTTTTTCTTCGTAAGACTTCCATAAATTGGTCCAACCATACAAAACTAACAATCGTTTACGTGATTGCTCTGCTCTCTCCAAATCATGGGAACAGCGAATGTCATACTTTTTCTTTTACCAGTCACCCACAGAGAAAGTGCTGTTGCATAGGTGATACAGCATACATCGGGTGCCCATTTTTTATCTTGGTCGCCTATTTGACAACCGAAATAGAGAAAGTGTGCCTTTCTGATTGCGTTAGCAATGCGCTTTTTCTGCGATTTAAATGTTACGTTACCGCAAATGTAACAAAAGTTATTGGCATCATTAATGCATTTTCATGACATTGCTGCAAATGAAATTATAAAATGACTACAAGCTCAGTCTTCAACGAAGTCAAATACCGAACTGACGAGCGAGCGAATACCTGCACTCTTTTTATCAGAAAAGACACAGGCTGTCATGTAATACATCAGGTGTTAATTTAACGGATTGCAAAGAGTTGTGCAATACTTTATGTGTGGTATCACAATGGCAAATGGACCAATAAAATATAAAGAACAAATTCTTGCATTTTACCTATGATATTTGATTATTGTATTTTTTTTAAATTCTTTTTATTATTTTTTTTTCGAAATGTTTATGTTATTACACATTTTATTAATTAATATATGCACGGGAACATCTAAAAATGAAATATTTCTTATTATAATGCGCAGTAAATCAGTTTATTCTTTAAAATGTTTTAACAAAAGTGACATTTAAACTTTAGGTGCACTATATCTGTGCACCCCTTAATCTTAGAAACAAGAGCCAAAACACAGTTTTCATGGTGATATTCATGTTCAGCACGTTGAATTCATTAAGAATTGGGTGTTTTCAATTTTGATACATGAACTTTGTTAAAAATTATTGCCCAGTGTTATCATTCCGTAATATTTTAAACAAAATTCTACATAATATATACATTAATACTATTATTATTCAAACAGTTTTATTGTGTCTTGTATCTCAAGTTCGTTCAATTTATCCTTTCTGGGCTGCACTTGAAGAAAGTATAGCCTCTAACTAATTGCTGCTGCAACAGAACAGTAAATTAGTCCTGATTTTACTTATCTTGCTCTTGCATAAACAAACTAAAATTCGAAATTGAATGCTGTCAATATTTTCTTTTAATTTGTCTTTCGCTTTGAATAACAATAACATAGTAAATTTTATCTTAAATTAAAAATACATTAACTTACTTTTATTTTAGTCACGTATACAAAAAGATGAATGAAATGATCAACAAAATCATATGTTTTCGCAAAAAAAAAAAAAAAAAAAAAAAGCGTACAACGGAAAATTTTCAATGAAAAATTCTGAGAAACCATCGTAGAATCTTAAAAGTAAATCGGGTGCATGGTGTTCCACTGATGTTCTTTGTCAGTATGGCAATTGAAAGTTGTTTTTATTGTTGTTTAAGTGGATTTCTTTTGCTCCCTCAGTCCAGGGCTGTCCTGCTCTGTCCAGTCCTGACGGCAGTAGCCACCTGCTGGAGGGCAACAGCAGCGTGTCCATCTATGCATGCGAGGGCGACAAAGTGTTCAATGACACCCTGGAAAGTGAACGATTCCTAAGCTGTGTACGTGACCACCACTGGAACGACACTTTACCGACATGTATCAGTGAGTATGTCACCCCGAACGGGTTTTCATCGTGCACCCGTCTTAACATAAATGCACGCTATTGATTTTATTCAGTTGTAAGCGAAATTTAGCATGCTTCATATCACTTTTTCTTTTTTCTTTTGTCATCTTTCAGCTAGTGTACTTTGTTTCTTTTTAATGTTCTCAAATTTAGAAATCTTTTTGCATGAATACAGGAAGGTGTCAGTAACATAGATGTGCATGTGCATAGCGAATATATGCTGTAGATGTTAGACCAGAAATTATTAACTTCATGATAGTGTTGCGCCAGTGTAAATCATTCGCACCATGTCATAATCTAACATTCCATTTTATTAACTTTTTGCATATTTCAGCTGGTGTACTTTGTTTATTTTTAATATTCTCAAATTTAGAAATCTTTTTTCACGAATACAGGAAGGTGTCAGTAACATAGATTTGCATGTGCATAATGAATATCTGCTTTAGATGTGTTAGACCATAAATTATTAGCTTCATGATAATGCTGTGCCAATGTAAATCATTCGCCCCATGTCATAATCTTTCCATTTTAGTAACTTTTCCACCATAAAACAAAGATATCAACAAAGTTCTTCCTGAAAATTAACTTTGTTCAAGTTATCATTTCTGAATAATTGGAAGCCCTGTAAAAGAAGCTTTCTCCAAATAAATGTCTTTGTCCTTCAATACCTACTATAGGATGTTTTTAATTCTTAAAATTAAGATGGGTTTACCAGTAATTGGTCTGTTACAGGGGTCTGGCCAATTAGTGGAGCATTCGCCTTACATCATTGCTAAGGCTCCTTATGCCGACCGCATTTTCAAATTCTGTGATGAGAAGTCATAACTTATTTCTTTGTGGTCTTTTGTGCCCTTTTTATTGATCTTCAAAGGTTTGGAAGCAAAGCGCCCAAAATCAACGAAAGAGATTATCCCTAGAGGTGGTTAGAAAGATATCAGGGACCCTCATCCGTAGGGCTCTCCTCTCTTGCAGCGCGACAGAAGTCTCCCCGTATCAAAGAAGTCGAGAAAAGGGCGGCCTTCCATGAATGTGATCTGAACGGACTTTAAATCCTTAATGCGCCAGTAGAGCGTAAACTAGTATACGCTATTTCCCAACTTCAAACGTACTAGTTTCTTTTACACACAAACACTGCCATAATCCAATCAACCTCCCACATTTTTGCCTTAGGCAGGTTGTACACTGGCGACAAATGCAGCATGTTGCACGATTTCGGGGAAAAAACAGGTTTGAAACGGCCTTCTCCTTTGTTTCGACCGCCCCACCAGTGGCCGAGAGGTTCTGCTCTCGAAAGCTGGTAGGCGGGAGGTGCTGGGTTCGATCCCAATCGCGCCCGTCGGCCTAATCATTCGGAGTTTTCGTGGTTTTCTTCGTGGATTTCCATGCGTAAATACGGGTTAGGTTCCCTTAGAAAGACCCCACGAAGGGCACTCCCCCCTCGGGCCTATATCCCTAGTGTAGATAATCGGCCGTCAAAAATCAACCAACCAACCAACCTTTGTTTCGACCTGTTTTTTTTTCTTGTCGCACTTCATTTTCCTTCTGTCGTCTCAGTGCGCCTTAGTTGACTTTGTAGGAATCGTCATGGCGGTGTAGCCCAATCGTATCGCAGAAGTGTTAGTCATTGACTAATCAAATCGGAATGACCCGTAGACTCTCTCCTGTGTGATCAGAAATACGGACAGTTTGTCAGTTGTAATGGCAATTGCTCTTTCGTATTTTATACTGGGCGTGAGGGTGCTCCTGCATCTTGGGGGGTCGTGCTGCTCCACACGGGTTTGCAATGAATGCACAGTAGATTCAAAAATGTTAGTACTCCTTTAACAGAGTAGCGGTTTATCTTAACATTGTTGCATTACTGTTCAGATGATTGCTAATAAGATACAAAAATACCTATGTTTTATTGCACGAGAAAAAGTTTGCCTAAAAATCAAAGAGGGGAAGGGGCTCATCACATCATCAAATTCTAATGAATGTCTGTGTGAAACAATGCATGCGTGTTGTTATTATTGTTGTTTTCTTTTAGAAACTAGATTATTTTTTATGTTCTATGTGATATTAGCAGCGGTGTGTGTAGATCTAATGGGATGTTTTGTGTGATTGTTTCAGAATTGGGGTCAAGAAATCGTCCGTAAATCTTTTTTTTCAAATGGCAGTATATATATATATTGCACAATTAATTTCACAAGGGCGACGATTGCTAATACCTGCAAAAATCTTATAAGTTTTCCATCTATGAAAAATGCATAAGTTTGAAGGGCTTACATGTAAAACATGGTTACTGCCATTTTTTTAATTTTAATTCTTTTCATGTAAAATTGTTTAACCTCGTCCCGACATCTTTTTAGTACTAGGTTTATTTATTATTCAGTATATGTAATCATAATCGGAGATCGATTTTAGGTAAGTGCAAAGAGATTTTGTCATTAAAATTCAATAAACGCAATAACATCAAATCTACCAGATAAAAAAAAAAAATAGTAGTTAATTACATAGTTGAGTAACGATTCAGTCTGAACAAATTAGCTGTTTTATAGAAAGTAATAATAATGGTTTTGCATATGAATTTTGTAGAAAACTCAAATATATCGGAACTTTCATTTTGTTAGTGACCTTGCTTTACACCCGAGCCCTTCTTTTTAGGTGCGTTCGTAATTATATAAATACGTAGCACCTCTAGTCGTCGTTCAGTCCGTCTGTCCGTCTGTCTGTCCGCATATAACAGAGCAAAAACTACCCAACCGAATGGTACGAAATTTTAAATATATGATTGTTGCAAAATTTTGTCGAGCCATTTAAAATTTTATGAAAATCGGATGTATAGTTTAATTACAGGGACAATCAAAAGTTTTTCTTTACATTACAGCCAATGGGAAAAGTTATTGCAAGTGCATTTTAATGGTGTTACAGCCTTCCGAATGGTCTGAAATTTCAAATATATAATTGTTGTAAAATTTTGTCGAGCGATTTCTAATTATACGAAAATCGGATGCATAGTTTAATTGCAGGGACAGTCAAAAGTTTTCCGTTACATGACGGCCAATGGGAAAAATTATTGTAAGTGCATTTTAATGATGTTACAGTCTTCTGAATGGTCTGAAATTTTATATATATAATTGTTGCAAAATTTTGTCGAGCCATTTCAGATTTTATGAAAATTGATGTATGGTTTAATTACAGGGATAGTCAAAAGTTTTTCGTTACATTACGGGCAATGGGAAAAAAAATATTGCAAGTGCATTTTAATGATGTTACCGACTATGCACTAATGAAGTGCAAAAAAATATACATTCAGTAGAATATGGGGTGCAAAAAATAATTATAAAACTAGTTATAGTACGAACGCACCTCATTTGCTACGTTTGACGAGCAATTTCCTACTTGTTTATATAAAACTTTGAATGCTTCTAATTCCGATTAGATTGTGCAACTTGGATTTTAGCATAAAAAAATGCTTGACAAACCTGTCTCTTCAAAATGAATTTAAGTTTATGTAAAAAATTGCTTACAGTGTATAATTTCTGGAACTGTTAAGTTAAGAAATGCGATATTCTACAAAAAAAAAAAAAAAAAAAAAAAAAGTTTTTAATACTTTTTTATACTTTTATTTTTTTGTTATGAAATCCTTAAAAATAATAAAATTATTAATGTTGAATATGTAAAATTGCATCTTTCTGGAAGCTTTCTGTTGCATATTCAACTCCATGCATTATGCATCCAATCAAAAATTCAATCCGGTCTGTAAAGAAATTTATTTAAATTAATTCAGTACCTAATTCAATACAAAACTTATATTCTAGTCCCCAAAATCTTTAATGTTATAAAGAAGATCTACTACAACAGCGCAAAATAGATATGTGAGCCTTGATATTGTTTAGTAAATTACATAATCGAATATATCAAATAGTACTAACTTAAATATATCTTCTTTTCACCTTACAGTATTGGATGAAGTTGCAACCTCAAAAATGTTCGTAGAAAATGAAAGCATAGAATTTCAACAGTCAGAAAACAGCACACTGCCAAACGCAGAACGGACTACAGCCGAAGCTAAAAAAGCCGCTTACTTAGAAGGTGAGTTAGCAAGTTATTAAAAGGTTTGGTTAAGTTATATAGTTTTCACAAAGTAATGCTATAAAATGATCATGGAGAATTACTGCTGCTGTTTTCTTTGAAATGGACTTTGCCCACGAATGCCAACAGCCACTTCTCTGGGGGGAAAAACCCTCCGAAAAAGACTGTTTATCCGACGAAAGGAGAGCAGTGTTAAAATGTTTTTCATCCCGATTGGTTTTTTCTTCTGTTTACCCGCGGGTATTATAGGAGCCCTAGGTAAAGTCGAGGCTACCGCGGTGCATAGATTAACATCCAAGATCGGACATTCCCATAGAGCGTAATGGTAATGCGATTGCGATCGTAGCGCCCTTAGTGACAATGGGGAAGAAACTCCCCATCCTTGTAGTATGCTTATTATTGAGTATCTACCTTATTGTGATCTTTCTTTTTTTAATGTTGCATGTTTACGTTTTCGATAGAATCTTACACCGATACATGAACATAGAATAGATATTCTATTTTATATATCTAATATCTATTCTATGTTCATGCACGGATATGTTTTTTACATGATTAGTGAACGGTTTTAAGTGCAACGAATACTAGGTAAAAATTTCTTCTTGAATGCTATATATCAAAAGCAATGGTGTAACATAAAAATATACGAAATGTTGAACTCTACAAGTCTCAGAAAATATCATAATTATTTCCCTTTGGCAGGAAAATTTTTATAGCCCGTGTTTTATAAATTTATGAAGTTTAACGTATTAAACAATCGTTACAATAATCTTTTAAAATTTATGCATTTTCACTTCCTTACAGATAAAATAAAAATATTGTTTTTAATGTAAATAACGTACAATCAATTCAATAATGTTTATAATATTAATATATAAGAAATAATAATAATAATATTACAGATAGGGAAAAATTCCTTTCGACAAATTTTTAGAATTGTATAAATCTAAAAGTTAAAAATAAATAGAGGTACTGACATTACACTCAATAAAAGTTTATTCGATATGATTAAATTGACACAATACCTGAATTTGATTTTTTACAATTTAATCTTATAAACTTCCATATTTGCATTCTTAACAGAATTTTCTGGCGGCTTTCTTTTATATTATTAGTCTAATTATCATTTTGTAAGTTAAAAATGAGCAATACAAGTACGGTAAAAAAAAAAAAGCAGATAAATAAATAACGCAAGCATGAATAGAATATCGTCTGACACCTGTTTCGTTTTAGGAACGAATAGATATTCAAACCATAGAGGATAAACATATTTCTTCAACATAGGTAAATTTCGGAGGTTTGTTAGTTCTTCCCCCTTGCCAATAGTGACGCTAGTACTGTTGCCATTACAGATTTTGCCGTAAATGTCCCATCTTGGTCCTTAATCTATGCCGCGGTGCATCCCAATTGTCTTTTTTTACAGACCGCTAGAGTGACGTAACGCTATTTTCGTACACTTGTATTGGTGCATTCGGGCATCACGTGACTCCAGCGGTCTGTAAAAAAAAAAAAAAAAAAAAAAAAAAAAAAAAAAAAAAAAAAAGATATGTAGAATATACCGCGGTAGCCTGTCTTTTTCGTTAGCCTCGTGTAAAGTCCATTGAATGCATTTTCCTATATCCCTGGTTATGTTGTTGTGTACTTTCATTCTCTCTCTCTATTTGTTGTTCTTGTTGTTAAAAAAAACCTATCACGACTTCTTATGTACAGCTATGTTGGGCCTTGGGCATACATGCCATGTTGGGGCCCTTTTCACATGAAAATTTCTTTATAAACAGCTTTATGTGCAGTTTTAAAATTTCAACCATAGCTTTAAGAAAAAAGAATATATTATGTGAACGCAATAGACTGCTTGCATTTACGTCACGTTGCTATTAGCAACGACTGATACTATTGCATCTGGAGCACACACGAAACGTCAGAACTCCCCGTTTGCCGTTAAAAGCACGCGTTATCTTACTGCTTAATTTAGATCTTTATTTTTATTATTATTGGGAATTAAAACGGCCTGTAGAGGCGCTGCCCGCAGCCTTCGCTACAGGAAAATTGTCCCTTTAATTTCCTTTTAACTAATGCTAAAGTGCCATTGAAATAATTCTTTATTGTAAATGCATTTGAAAGTTTTAGATATTCAAACTCGGATAATTTTTACTTTGTCATATAAGACAGAACACAAATGTCAGGGGAAATCCGAAATTGTGCAAAAGAATAATCATTCTGAACAAATTTAAAACATATGTAATGCAATGCGCTTGTACGGTACTATCCTGAAGTCAGAAGTTACATCTTTTCTCCACCAGATGGCGTATTCGAGCGCTTGAATCGCCAATAAGGATAAAATGGAGAGCACCACATTCGCCTTATATTTGGGCGCCATATGAAGCTATGCCAGGCATGTGACGTCATGTGCAAGCCGTCTATAAAAATCCATTAAAAAATTATGAGAATTTAAAATCTTCTGCTCTATATTCTATTTAAAGTGAGTATTACTCTAACATGGGATTGAATGAAAAATGTTTGGTGGAATATCCATTTCTCTCGTAATTTCGACGTTTACATTGCATTTAAACTGTCGTTAGTGAAGAACATTGTAGTAGTTTAGTTTATACGAATGGAAAAAAATAACCTCCACTACACCCTTGTTAGTAGCTGGACCCGTGGAGTTTAGTTTTTTATCTTTAATAAAATGCTTTTTTAATATTTAACAACAAAAAAAATATTAGTGTTGCTTTTTATTAAATAAGATGCTAAACAAATTTGACAGAATTGCAAATAAAGTACAGTACAGTGATGAATTGAAGGGGGTTGCCGGGGAAGGGATAAAAATGTCTTCCTACTTTAAGATTTGAGCTTTTTTGTTTGGTAATGGTTTTAAAGTTTAATATCTCACCCAGAGTCACGAAATTATACTCCCCCAAAAGTCATTACTCCAATTCTAAAATCTGCAGTGTAAATCTGTGTGCACCAAAGCTTCTTGTTTATTATTTTCTACAATCTTGTTATAGTGAAATTTTTTGAGGAGTCGTCTGCTTACTCATATCGTATCAAAGTTAAAAATTAGAAGTACTAAACCCCAATTTTGATATCATATTTGGATTCTCCAGAGAATTTTATCTTCGGATACTAAACAAAAAGTCATTTGTTTAAGTAATTTAAGAATCAAATTTAAAGTTTGGAACTTCGTGTTAAATTCATTTTTAATCGTTACAAAACAGTTTGCAATGCCGTTAATTTTTTTTAAACGTAGCTCAAAAATGAACTATAATTTTGACTTCGTACGTTTGAAGTTTCTAGAAATAGAGATTTTTGGTAAAATATAATTCATAGTTTACAATATAATTTATATTTTTTCCAAAAATTAATTGCAAAAAATATATTTTCGAATTTAATTTTGGAAAAAAAATCTAACAGAAAACGATTTCTAGAAGCTTCAAATATTCGGATCCAAAAATGCAACCGGACTCTCTTATAAAGGCATTCTAACTTTAGTAATCACAAGACCATTGAGTCTTGTTTTATATATTCTCTATCTGGCGGCAACTCTTGTCTCTTCTGCGATGGCAGCAAAACAAACGGGGCGCGATTATTTATAAACTAGATGACGCTCTCGCATAATTCGTTAATATTAAACTATGCACTCAATTCAATTTTATTGCAATTTGAGCCTCTAATATCTTTTAGCCTACAGCCTTATTTATCCTAAATCTACCTGTAAAACAAAGATATTTTTCCTTTATATGACAAGGCTAACTTATAATAAAACAGTAATCATGGATAACGATAATGAACTAACAGATAGTCCATCTCATATTGGTAAATGAATATGTTTTACTATAAACAGAATTTGTTTAAATATAAATATAATTTATTTAAAGTCATGTGTTTGTTGTTCAATTAAAAAAAAAAAAAAAAAGTTGATAAATGCGCATAAATAGTAACAAAGGTTAACTGAAAACACTAAAAAATTAGAGATAAATCCGAGGGTAGGCAGAAACTTGATTAGAGTTTCGGATAAGCAGATATTATGTTATACAGATAAATAAATACATAATCGCTATCGCAAAATTGCGGATGGGGCAAAGAAAAGTTAAACTGGCATTTGATAAGTTTTTGTTTCGTTTTCTAATAAGTGTAAGCCTGCAATAAAGTCATCATAAGAAAAATAAATGACGTTTAAATTTTACGTTTTACACGATTGATTATGCTTATTTTCATAAATTCTGTACTTTGATTAGTGGAATTTTGATGCATGCAATTGTACATTGAGGATTAAACAGTTTCATAAATCAATGGATTCCTGTTTTATGCAGAAGAAATATGTTTTTCATTATGAAGATACATAGGATCTCAGTAGCAGAATTATCATCAATCTGCAGCAAATCAAAATTTATGTGGCTGTGACCCAACAATGTTGGGCCAAACTTATAGTCAGAAGAAACAATAGTAGCCCATAAAATAAGCAAAGTTTGCTTTTATAAAGAACTTTAATTTAAAAAATACAATAAATCTTGAGAGCAATTATTTTTATGAGCCTAGCATTCCCCCCCCCCCCCCCCCAATGCAGTTAAGATTATTCTCCAAAGTCTAAAATAATCTGCTGTGCTTGTTGCCATGCTGCACCGATTCTGATAATGGTAATAGGATAAAATATTATTATCAAATCTGAGAAATCTTATTGAAATAAAAATTTTCAAGGTTATTTTATGAGAAAATAAATTAAAAAAATTAGTTGCAATAATGACAGTAATTAACTCAAGTACTTTTAAAATACAATTTTATTTGTGCATATCTTTTATTTTCAGAGACTGATTTTTCTTTTTTAATCTCTTACAACAGATATTTTAATACCCAGCATCTTGATAGGAGTACTTCTATTAGTGAATAGCATTATTGTGGCTATTATAATCATCTCAAGAAGGTAAATATTTTTAGAAAAATAATTTCTCTGCATCTTTTACTTTAATGTGAAGTGATTCATTGATACAAATATTGTATGCACTTTTAAGTTTGGAACAAAGTAAGCAACAGTTTCAGGAGGATGCTGCACCCTGCCTCCCCTTAGGTTTACAAAATAGCACCCTGCCCCTTATCCAAAAAATTAGCACTCTTACCCCCAGTTGAAAAAAAAAGTGTCTTTACCCCTTTGTGTATTAAAAAATTACTTGCATAGTAAAAATTGACTCACTGCTGTCTTTAAAAGAGTTTTCTGACTATTAAATATTAAAAGTAGTTTTAAAAGTCAAAAGAAGGCTTTTAAAAAGGTGCCTTTAAGAATCCAAAATGTGCCCTTTGGAATCATAAAGTGTCCTTTTCCTACAAGCAGAACCCTGCCCTTTTTTAAACCTAGGGGAAACTCTTCAAAAAAGTCTGTTGATTAAAATAATATTGTATTAGATAAAACAAAGGTAATTATTCCATGTCTATTTTTGCATTTGATCTTTTGTTACAAAAGACAATATAGAAGAAAACTAAAATCAGGTTTAGTCATTTCGCTGGTGAAATGCTATTTTTGCCTTTTTTTAAACCTGGGGGAGAATTTTCAAAAAGTCTTTGTTGACTAAAATAATATTGTAGTAGATAAAGCAAAGGTAACTATTCCATTGTTTATTTTTGCATTAGATCAGGCATGTCAAACTCTTCTACCACCGCGGGCCAAATGAAACATCGCATACTAAGACGCGGGCCACATTAAACAAAGTAGATAATATTATTAGAATTGTACACAGCAATATTTGTACGTACGAAACATAGCCATATTAAACAAATATTCAAGTAAAGTTCCAAAGTCATTATTATAATTCATAGTTTATTTAATCTTATTTTTCGAAAAAATACTTGACATTACTTTTTGTCAACCAAATCTACAAAGTTTAATTCGATTTTCTAAATTGTATTATCTTAAAAAAATTATTTTACTCAAGCTCTGTTAATCTAGCAAAGGTATAACTTTTAATCTTCCGGATTTTTTTTCAAGTAAACACATTAAAAAAAAAAATTATTTAATAAATTGTGTCTTGTATCTATACGCTACGTATTTCATTTCATTTATGAAACACATTTTCTCATTCAAATTATGTTGCTTTTAACAGAAAAATTTTGCTGCTACCGAACATTGTTAATATATGCCTAATTGCTCACTTTGCCTCATTGCCAACTTTTTTACTCAGTTGGAAAATTGCAACTCGTAACTGAATTAAACAAAGGTAAAATGCCAAAGGATTGGCGGGCCACAGAGTCGGCGGGCCAGTTGTGGCCTGCGGGCCGCGTGTTTGACATGCCTGCATTAGATCTTTAGTTACAGAAGACAATATAGAAGAAAATTAAAATCAGGTTTAGTCATTTTGTTGGTGAAATGCAATTTTTCTATCACAGTTGCAAAAACTAGAAAATTGGCTGGATTGAAAAAAATAAACTACAGTACAGAACCATTTATCCGGAATGCTTGGGGTCAGATGTATTCCGGATAACTGGTTTTTCCGGTTAACTGGTTGTGCATTAAAGCAGTATCCATTTGATATGTTTTGTGGAATATGTGTGGTTGTGACATTATTTCTGATTTTAAATTATTAGATTACTTGGATTAAAAATCAATGCAAGAAAGATCAAAAGTTAACCAGATTTTAAAAGAAGTTAATTTATGGGAATACCCTATAAGGGTAATCTTAGGAACAAAAATTCTCGTTTCCTCTGCATAAAAATTAAAACATCTAAAATACAACTAAATATGTTTTCATTTCAAATACTAGATGTTGTCATTAAATTATACAATTGTTTCAAGCAAAGCCTATGTCAAACTAGCAGTTATGACACCTTTTTCTGAAATCAGTCTATCAGAAATATCATTCCGGATAACTGGTTTCCAGATAAATGGTTCCATACTGTATATAATTTTTTACATAATATAACTGAAAACTTAAATCAGAATATTTATTAATTTGATATTTCATTGATATTAGTTCGAGTAATTAAAATAATTTTAATTGATCAGTATTATTTGAAATACAAGTATAAACATCTACTTTGTAAAAAAATTTCATTAACAGTAATAGAGATAAAAACAATGTTTTTCTTCATTTCGCATTTTAAATATGTAATGTCATCTTTAATAGTAATAGTTATCAGTATTATATTTATTTAAAACCTTTGAACCCACAATTTATATATTCATGAGACTTATAACTACTATATTAAAGACAACATTGATACATTAAAAGTTTCTTTGTAACATATAGGATAGATGTGTCAGTAATGGAGACTCTTTCAGAGTTTTTGTTTTAAAAATAAAATAAAATAAAATAATAATAATAATAATAACCAATAAAAATTTAACTTTTATTATTTTTTTCATCCCCCCCCCCCCCCCCCATTGCATGTTTTGTAATCTGGGTTATTGTTAAACTCTCTTAATCAAACCAATCAGCAAGTAGAAAATGTTTTGAAATATTAATGAACATGATTCTTAGAGCTTCACTTAATAAATTCATATATTCTTTATTTTCTTGCAAAATTTGCATGTTTTGTTTTGATAGTAATAGAAAACTTTGACTTTCATATACTAATGTCCATTTATAAAATTTAATTTATTTTTAAGGTTTTTAGACCATTGTACCAGAATGGAAATTGCCTGAATAATTGGAATGGAAATTGACTAATGCATTTAATTAGTCAATTTCCGGTAATAGACATCCCATGTTGACATTACTAAAAGCACAATTTCAATAATGTTCATAGTGCATAAAATCTTCCAACTTAACTGAAAAACTAAGTAATTAAATTTAATTTTTAAATGTCATGGCATACCAGAATGCAATAAGAGCAAATTTTTTTATTAATAGTTGCTTTTAATTAATTTCATGTGATCAGTAAAATTTTTATTATTATAATCAAATTATTTTTATAACTCTGCCTTTTATAATTTTGGATCTAGCAATAAATCTAAGAAATCAGGAAGCAGTGAATATCATTTAAAAGCATAGAGAAAAGAGAGGTTCATGGGGGTTCATGCTCACCCCTTTTATATAAAGACAATTTTTTAAGTTGCACTAATTTGTTAAAAATCTATTATTTTATGTCTTAAATGTTTTATTATTCATCTCTGAAAAAATACTCTTTGCATAAAAAAAAATACAGTAATATTAAATTAAATTTATAGTTGTAATGAAACTAGTCAATCTGCAGATCAGTGGCCTCAAATGTCAGTTTTGCAGTTTCTTTTAAATCACTTTCTTCAATAAAAAATTCAACACCTGCAGTTTCATTTCTTTCATATGTAATACCAATTACTACAAGTAATATATATAGTAGTTTAAGGGAGTTCTGTGAAAAATAATAGAAAATATACAATTCCATGCACTAATACTCTTAAGACATTTTTTTTTTTTTTTATACTTATAATTTTGGTAATTTGACATCTTAATTGCTGAATTTTATTCAACTTGGCTAAAAGTTGTAAAATCAACTGAGTGAAAAAGCATTTCCAAGCCTGGATTCGAGTCAGGGTCATTGATGTTACACGCCAGTACTCTACCATACCACTGAGCTACCTGGACAATACCAAGCCTACCACTTATCACTCTTATCTGTTGGTAAGGCTGCAATCGCAGCATACCTTCTTTGAATCCAGTCTTGTACACTTTTTTACTCTGTTGGTTTTATGCTTCTTAGCCAAGTTGAATAAAATTCAGCAATTAAGATTTCAAATTACTAAAATTATAAGTGTGTGAAATTTTCTGCAAAAATTTCCAAAATTATTTATAAGGATATTCAATTAAATATTGATGATAGATTAATATAATATTAAAAAAACTGGAATACAATAATTATGACTATAAATTAAAAAATATTTTTAAAATAAATTGCTTAAGGGTGTCCATTACTGCCACACCTATATAACACTTTTCTAACAACCAAATCAATCTTCATTTTTGTCTGAACCCCTATAATTTTTACAATTAAGATTTATAGGAAATATTGTTCTTAATTGAAAATTTTTGTTCATCTAATATTTGATCTGCATCATTATGTAATAATTCATGGGATAATATCTTTCTGCCCATATCAGTGAGCATTTTTTGTGAATTGATTGATATATTTTTTATTATCTGTAAACTTTCTTCAAAAAGAAAAGTATTTTATTAGAGATGAGACGGGCTCGGGCTCAAAACATTTTGTTTTACAATGTTTAGAAAACACAACCAATTTTATGAAGCTAAATATTTTTAAAAATGGATATTTTCTCAACCATATATGTATGGATATTTTATGTTGTTATTCAGTGGAAAATTTTAGGATGAAAAATCTCACTCATTTACAAATGAAACCACAATATATTTACTTTAATATTTTATAAAAAATCTGACTTTAAAGAAGAATATTATTTGTTAATTAATCTTCAGTGTCTACCAGAGATTTCCCTGGGCAGTTTTAAGAAGATGCTTCACTCTGCCTTCCTTTGATTAAAAAAAAAAAAAAACAAAAAAAAAAAAAACACATTTTCTGCCCCTCGGTCAAAAAAAAAAAAAAAAAAAAGAGTGCTCTTATTGCTTTTTGTCCTAAAAAATTTGATTGCATAGTAAAACCTGATTCTTTCTTTAGTGGCAAGGCATGAGTTTTCTTGATAGCCATTGCTAGTTCACAACATTCTAATCTCCCCACACCAAGGCAGTAAATGAGATGGGGGTGCTGTCTCTCTCTTCTCCTCCTCCCTCTCTTCTTCCTGAAAAATAAGCTGGAAGGAGTTATACTGTCGACTCCCTCAAATCCGCAACCCTAAAGTCTGAAAATACTTAAAATCCGCACATCATAATAGATGTAAACAATGAAACTTTCAGTTCAGATGAAGGGTCAAAATTACAGACATTCTTTCATTTTTATATTATTTTGGGCATATTTTAAATGTAATTCTCATTAATATGACTGAACTCATGCTTTTTCATGAAGGAAGTATAAATTTATTTCTGAAAAAATTCAAGATATTGCGGATATTTTTAGTAATCACAATCTTTTTATCAAATATATTTATGTATTAATCAAGCTTTTTTGGTTATTAAGTCTGACTTAACCTGAAATAAAACTTCTTTGTTTTATGATTTTGATGTGAATTAGTAGGGTACCTTTATGAGGCAAATTGCATTGAAAAATTCAAGTAAAATGTATTTTTATGGTGCATATTTAATTATACATTATTAATTATTTACTTGACATTTACTTATAATTTAATCATTTTTAAATTCATGTTAATTTTTATTGGTTTACTTAATTATTTTAATATTCGACTATATTGTAAGCATTCATTATCATTTTGATTGCATTATTACATTCCAATTACTGTTTAAAAAATGTAAATAAAGCAATGACCAGAAATCTGCAAGATTCTAAAATCCGCACAACCTCTGGTAAGGTTGTCCACTTCTACCTGGGAGGAAAAAAAAAAAAAATCTGGCTGTACTTATTTCTATGTGTTCTGTTGATTGAAAAGTTTTTTAACTGTATGATATTTCATTTTGTAACTATGTATTCCATTCTTTGTTTTTTACGACAAATTCCTCAGTTACAATAGCTTTAATTTTGATTTTATAGCATTATTTAAGAATTAAATCTAACACTTTGTATTTATTAACGTAATTTTCCATTATTAACATTCAAAAAGAGAATAATCATTCTAAAAACAAATGCATGTTTTTCTCCAAGGAATGGATTTGTTCAAATTACCAATGACGATGAGTGTCCCATTATATTTGCGTTGCTTGATTAGTAGCTGGGTGATGAAAATCTATGCAGACATCTGGGCGAATCCTTTTTAGCTGCTTAATATGAATCCGATAGATGGCAGAACTAGGCATTTTAATTGGGAACAAATTACAGTATTATCCCATCTTGTTATGGGTGAAAAGTAAAAACATATTTTAAAATTTGCTCGCAAAGATGTTCTATGTTGACTTTACTTTTCTATGGTCATCGCTAGCTCTAACTAGATGGCTGGACGCATCACCACTGTCTTTGTTGTGTCTTGAAACAGTACCCCAACTTTAAAATAATTAAGTGCCTTTAAAATTAAAACAAGTTGGAAATTGCTCGTCAAACGTGGCACATGAGGTGCGTTCGTACTATAACTAGTTTTATAAATATTTTTTGCACCGCATATTGTACTGAATGTATATTTTAATGCACTTCATAAGTTCATATCAGGCTGTAACATCATTAAAATGCATTTGCAATAATTTTTTCCCATTGGCCGTAATGTAACGGAAAACTTTTGACTGTCCTTGTAATTAAAGTATACATCCGATTTTCATAAAATTTGAAACGACTTGGCAAAATTTTGCGAGAATTATATATTTAAAATTTCAGACCATTCGGAAGGCTGTAACATCATTAAAATGCACTTGCAATAATTTATTCCCATTGGCCATAATGTAATGTAAAACTTTTGACTGTTTCTGTAATTAAACTATGCATCTGATTTTCATAAAATTTGAAATGACTCGACAAAATTTTGCAACAATTATATATTTAAAATTTCAGGCCATTCGGTTGAGTTGTTTTTACTCTGTTATATGCAGACAGACAGACGGACCGAACAACAACTATATGCTACGTATTTATATAATTACAAAAGCATCTAAAAATGAATAAGAAATGTGCCCGTAAGGATCTAAAAAATGCCTTTTGGAATTTAAAAAGTGCCAATAAGCATCTAAAAATGCATGTTCCCATATGGACCTAAAAAATGCCTCTGGAATCTAAAAAATGCCATTTTCCCAGCAGCAGCACCTTGCTCTTTTTTTAAACCTAGAGTAAATCTGGTGCATATATTGCTTTTATTTATTTATTTGTTTTTTTAAACACCTTTGATATTAGCAGCTGGGACAAATCACCTTTCTGCCCTCTATCTCCTTTGCCATACCACAGTGCTATCAACAAGAATTGTTTATATCTTCACATCCAATAATATTGAGTTCTTTTTGTAGGAGGCAGAAGGGCAAATTGGTCTTGGAGGAAGAGAATTTCGAAGATCCAAAGTCAGAGCCTCTAGTCGCTGATGCCAAAGATATTTAGAGCTTTTCTTCTGCAGCTAATAGATTTCATGTCGCCACTTCTGTTGCGAGATGGTAGTCTTGCAGAATTTCCACAAAATGGATGATTATGTGTATATGGACGATTTTAAGCTTGGTTTAGTTTATTCTTTACTTTTTAATGGAAGTAAAACATTTTTTTTTTTTTTTTTTTCAGTGGAAACAACCATTAAACTGTTGCCAAATCTGTAATGTTAGTCTTTCTTTTTTAAATTTAAGTATTGAGTTGTGGATGTGCTAAAAGTATTTTACAATAGAATTTGTATGTGATGTTTTACAACTTGTGTCTGTAAAAGTATTATTGGATTTGTAGCACATGTTATGTTTTTTTTCTGTTTTTATGCTTAGACAGATACTGTATTTTGTGCTGAGTTCCTATGTGATGAGTTCTTCAAAATCGTCCAGTTATGTTTTCAACCAAAATCTGTGTTCAACAGTCAATCAAAAATCACATCAAAAAGATTTTTCTCTGCATTTACTCGCAGTTTTCTTATGCGATCCTCCTCTTAAAGTTTTTGAATGTCATTTCTTGCAGTTTTGTAATAGTTTTGTCTCCATGTATATAGTGTTTGACATTCAAAAACTTGTGCTATTATATTAAAAACTTTTGATGTTGTTTGAGAACAAATGAGGATCAGTAATAAAATGAATGAAGTTAAAGCTTAATTTTATGGGTTTACACAAGTTGAGCCAAGTTCATTTTTAATTTTGAGATAATTTTACAAGAGACTAGAATTTTATCTGTAAATGTCAACAAAATGTGTTATGCTCACTCTTTTATTAAAAATATATTAGTAGGTAATTTTATGATTAATACATTAACTATTTATTCAGATTTTGCTGTTCTCAATGGTTCTACTTCATTACCGAATAATTATTATAAAAGTTACTCGTTACTAGAAGAAAAGAAATAATCCAATCCTTACATAAATTATTAAATATTAGACTTCATTTTACATTAATGTCCAATTGGTGTGAAATAAGCTCATAAAATTGAGAAATAAATAACTTATAGGTATATATCATATGCATGTTTTTTAAAACGCTATAGCTGCATTTTTTACATGAGCAATTTGCTTGAAAGACAGCTTATGGTCTGTCATGACTTCATTTACATTTTGCTTGTAATTTATAGGCTACATGCTAAGCCAGAGTAAATACATAATACTTTAAAAGTTATGCTTATATTTGCTTTGAATTCTGCCAAATGTATCATGTTCATGATAGATAAAGCTATTAATATGAGTGGTGCCACTAGAATAATAAAAATAACTAAATTATTACAGTTCATACAAAAACAGATTTTATCTAGCCATTTATTTTAGTTATTTAAGTGGCTTTTCTAAACTAAATGAAAATTGCTTTTTAAAAATTCAACTACAGTCAACTCTGTGAAATCCGCAAATGTATAAGCCACAAACATCTATTATCTGCACTACAGGTTGGAATGTAAACAATGAAAATCGTGGTAATGTTTAAGCTCATAGATGAAGTTAAAGATGTGTTTTTTCATGAATTATCAACTTTCAAATGAAATAAATTGTGATTTAAGAAAATTCATATATTTTGTATCCTGTATTCAAAAATAATAATTTGAGCTAACTAAAAGTCACAACCAAGTCAAAATAGAACTTTTTATTTTAAATAGGCATTGATGTACATTTGTTTAGTCACATATAATGCAAATGTATGCTTTGCTCAAATGCTGATGAAGCTGTAACATTAACTGACTTTATCTCAACATCATTTATATTTATACATAAATATTTCCTTCAATGAAATTTCTGCTAGTGTATTTATACCTACTTTTGCATGCCAAATGAGCTGGAGTAACAAGTAAGCTTGATTCATGTAGTGCTTTTGATTCTTTAAAAAGTGCTAGTGATCCAAAAATTGGGGCTAGATCATCAGTGAATTTTCTTGTGTAAAAATTTGCCATAAGTCTGAGAAGCGTTTATGACATAAATGTAAAATGTCATAATATGCTGAAAGCGAATCAAAGGCAAGAATAAATATTCGAATATAAATGGGATATAAATCATTTTCTGAAGCAACAAAATTTTATCTTGGAGCAAGAATTAATGAGTGTTTATAGACTACAGAAAAAAAAATATTAACAACAAACGGACACTTAAACTACCAATGTGTTGTGTCAATGTTTAAAAAAAAAAATGAATAATCAGTAAAATGTATTTTGTATATAATTTAATTTTTTTTAAATAATTTACTTATTAATTAAATATATTAAACCAATTTTGCATTAGATTTTCTTCTTCTGTTAAAATTTTTGTGTAATTGTTCCTAATTTATCATTAGACTTTTAAAAATAAATTGTAAACAGAGGGATGATCTATAATCTGCAAAATTCTATAATCCGCAAAACCCTCGGTTGATTTCACAGAATTGACTGTATTCTGTTATAGCTACATTGTTGGTAAATACAATTTGAAATAGGGAATTTTTCTTACTAAATTTTTTAAATTTTATCTACATTATGTTTTCAAATAATAGAATGAAAAATTTCCTGATTCTTCTTTTATTCTTAGCCTCAAATAACATGATTCATTTTAAGATTTTTTTTAAAAATTATTATTAATATTTTGAATTTTTAGAACATATTGGTTAATGACATACATTATGTTGTAATCTTGAAAACTTGTGTAAACCCTGACTTTGTTTATCAATCATTGTTTGGGAGGTAATAAACATAAAAACATTATTTTTCATTGTATATTTCATCATTTTCATCTTCATTCAAAAGGGGCTTGATAGTCGCAAGTAATTCATCAATTGAAAAATAAAAGTAATAATTTTTGGAATATTTATAAGAGAGTATTCTTATAAATCAAAATTTCTTATTCTCTGATCAAGATTTTCACATTTTCATTCCTCTATTTTTATATGTCTTTAAAAGTAATCAAAGATTTAATGATTAATATTATAATTTTATAAGAAAGATTAATAAAAAGCAATGATTTATTTTGGAGAATGCTGTTTCTGCGATTTTCATTTTAGTCAAATCTTTCATTCCATTTTATTTCAAATTTTCAATCTTTCTCATGGATTTTTCCATGTTTGTTAAAGATTTAAAAATATGTGTTTTCTTAATATTTTTGCTGTTGATAATACATTTTGAAAGACAATTCTGAAAATATAAATAATTGTTTTGAGTTTTAAAAAATAATAATAATATGTATGACAGTTCAAATGAATATGTAAAACCCATAATTGATGTTATAATACATTAGAATGCTCATTGTGAAAATTGGAGTCTGCTTAGCATAGATAATTCATGAAGTTTGTGATACACAATTCATTGTATTGAAATACTCTGAAATTATTTTGTAAACCAAGAAAAATTAAAAATCACTAAACCTGTTTTTACTTTTTATGAAATGAATATCTTAATTATTACTTTTCATTTTAATATTTTTGTTACTTATAATTTGTTATAAGTTAAAATTATAATGTACTTTCCAGGCAATTTTTTGTCTATTTATTACCAGCAGAGCCCAGAAATTGATAACAAACATTGCACTTTAGAGTTTTTTTCCATTTTAAGGTATTTTTAAAGACACTTAAAGCATTTTTTTTTAAATGTTTTAATTCCCCCCTCCCTTCTCTTCAATATTTTCCCTTCCAGTTTCTGATTAAGTCTTCATAGGAACTGTTCATTGAATTTTAGTTTGTAGTATTCTAAGATTGTAATTTATTTTTTTAAAAACTGATATGGTAAGAAAAACATTGTATGTGTTTTAACCGGAGAAACTGCGATATTTGAAATTGAAGAAGACTTATTTGCGAGTTATAGCTGTGAGGACATATTTAAAATAACTGTTGGAAAATTTTTCTCAAGATACAAAGCAAACAGATGGATCTTTCACATTTGAAAAATTAAAAAAAAAATATTTAGTTATTTACTGTTCGATATTTGATCTTACGGCTATTAAAAAAGCTAGTACTATTGAAGTTCTTATTAACACTAGAATGCATAAGTGTATTGATTATAATATTTACATACATTTACAACATGGTAAAAAATACTCACACACACACACTTGTGCACACTGGGGTTAAAACATCTATTTACCAATTAGGTTAATTAATTTAGATTAATGTTGTTGCAGTAATTTTTTTTTAAGAAAACCGCTTAGAAAATATATTATCGAAATCTACACATAATTATTGTTACATTTTTGCAAAAATGAAATATAAACTGCTTTAAGATAGTTTTAATTGTTAAGATATTTTTCAAAATTTAAAAACTTTTTAATTTTAATGGCGTTTTTGGAGGGGGAAGGTGAGGAATTATCAACTTCTGGGTCCTGATTATCAGTGAATCATTCAGATTTTTATGATTAAGTATATTATAAGCTTATGCCTTTTAGAAATTTATATATATACATAATATAACTATTAAAACAGAATATAATCAACACAATATAAATTAACTACAGTACAGCCCCGATTATCCGCGGAATTAGGTGGCAAGGGCACCACGGATAATAAAAATCGCGGATAACCCCAAAAAGACTGAAAATGAGGGTGCAAACACGAAAAAAAAAGAAAATTCAACATAAAAGCTATGTTTTAGTGTACAAAAAAACATAATAAAACGTTTAAAATACATATGCACAGTGCATCAGAAACAATTGCTTTATGTCTAAATCACTAAAATAAAGAACAGTAAACAAGAAACAATGCCTTACATACTGTACAAAAAGAGCAGAGTTACACCTTTTTAAAAAAATCAGTCACTTGTTTTTGCTTCTTGCTTTGGAAACATCTTTTCTTTATTCTAAATTGTAAACTATTGTTTTTCTTTTAGTATGGAATAATTTTTATCTCGAAAATGAAGTTATTCTTGATGTGCTCTCCCGGAATTTATCATAATAGTCTTATATTATTGTTAAATATTTTAATTGATGTATTTACGTTTGTTTAATAAAATCAAGAAAAGACATAAAGACTTTATATCTGATATTTGAAACATGGCAACCAAATCTAGAAATATTCTTTTATTACTTTCAAATACATGAATTTTTCTGTTTATATTTATTAGTATGGCTTATTGTATTTTCCTTGGTATTGGCTTGAATTAAAAAAAAAAAAAAAATAATTTCGCTTCACGGATAAACTGCACCGCGGATAATAGAGGCTTTACTGTATATATATTATTTCTATTATTTTATTTGAGTAAATAAAGTTTGTGTCTTGTTTTGTGATTTAAAGTTTCTTAATGTAGCACCTTTGATCTCATTGCATCATGTGTTTATTCATATACATTGAGAGAGAATAAAATGGTGAATTTTCTATTTTTAAATTAAATGTATTAAGTGTATAAGCCAAAAATATCTGTGTGTAAAGCAAATTTCCCTCTTACAATCCATTTGGATCAAATAAATGTAAATTGACTTGCATGGTAGAGCACCACTATAGATTTGTTTTTATAAAGCAGCTGTATTTATAGTTACTTGTTTGCAGACTGGCGCATCTATTTTGATACATCAATATTTTTCCATGAGCATCTTTATTGCATTCAGATTTGTATGACTAACTGAGTCTATTATTTATGCACTTGCCAATCTCACTTAAAACTGTTCAATTTGTAGCAAATCAAATAAACATATTTTGAACTGGAAAATTTATTTAATAAAAAGTTTATTGCATCTACATTTCATTTATTAAGCAAAATTTCTGGTAAGAATCATGTTTATTTGACTTGGATCAAATTGAATAGTGGTTACATGAAGTTTGCAAGTATGCATTTATAAGGAGACATTCTGTAGATTAAAAAAAAGTTCAATTATTAGATCTTTTAGAAGCATTAACAATCTTTAAAATTTATATATCTTCAGTTTTTTATTTGTAATTAAAATCAAATGTATTATTTCTTATGTCAAATCTTTTTATTTAATTTTAAAAATACATAATGCAATCATTATTATTTTTAATCTTTATATCATACCATATAGGAGAAAATTTTGTGAAAAGATATCAAAAATTAAATAAACCACAACATGCTTTTTAAATTTCCTGAGGTATAAAAATCATCTCATGCATCTTGCCGGTATATGCTCCTAAGGAAAACCCAGCAATATTTTAGATTTGAAATGTAGGTTGCGATTTATTTAAATTATCTTCTTTTTCATTATTTTTCCTTACTAGGAAATTTATATTAGTCATTTGTTCTTCATTGGTATGTCTGAAAAATAATATCAGTTTGATTCAAGATTTTTTAAAAAAGCTTGAAATTTGTTAGTATTCCTGTGTTTTTACTTCTTTACTAATATAATAGAATAATAGTATGCTGCTAAAACGTCTCATTTTATATTTGTGCTGTATCAGGCCCGTAACCAGTTGTCAAAGTCAGAGAAGGCATTGATTTTTGTGTGTGTGTGTGGGGGGGGTTGCTAATTTACAGATTGTCTTTTCCCTCTTTATTTTAATACTATGTAAATATAGACAGCGATAGAGGGCAAGTACCTGTTGTCATAAAACAGTTGATTGCAAAATTATAAATGTAATACAGCTGTTCTTAAACTGTGGTCCGAGAACCCCAAGGGGGTCTGTAACACATCTTCAAAGGGTTCGCAAAAGTCTCAAGGTCTTTTTTATTTTATTTTACTTTTTTTTTTACTTATCTAGAACTAAGAAAAATCTTCCACATAAAATCAAAGGCAAATCTAAGATGGCTGTTAAAAAATATATCATTAGTTTAACAATCATAATGTATTGTTAGTTTATAATGTAAAATGTGAAAATGGAATTGATATAGACCAGGAAAAACTTAGTTATAAATAGAATCATGTCTTGTAAGGTATAAATATTTGGTATTTCTCTGATAGGGACCATGAAATTTTTTTCGCTGTAGACATATTCTGTTTTCAAAGTTATTACCATATATCTATGACTTTAGTCGTAATTTCTGATGGTTCACAAATAGAGGGGAAATACAAAAGGGGGTCCATGTTAAATTAACAGCTTAAGAACCACTGATATAGACGATATTAGTATTGAAAGATTATGAAGTCTAAGGGAGAGGGGGGCTCAGTCCACTCTGTCCTCATCTGGTTACGGCCCTGTTCTGTATCGTTCTTAAACAGTAAAGCTAATAAAATATTTATAAATTTTAGGAATTATACTATTTTTTTCCTTTTCATTTAATATTTGACATATTTAAATAGCCAGAATAGAGCGTCAATAATCTTGTCTATTAATATTTAACTTCAATTTAATTTAAATAATAAAAATAAAACTTGTCTGTCATAATACTGTAAATGGAATATAAAATGTTACATTAATTGTTAATAAGTATATTTATTATTATTATTATTGTTCTAATTTCTTGTAATTGCAGTTCTAAAAAATTTCATTGTCAGAATGTTTTTTCTCGTTAGTTTGTTTAAATCTGGTCACAGATTATTGACGTCGAGATTCTCAGAAGAAAAGAACTACTGTTGATGGTAATAATTTTATATAATAGAAATTTGGCAATGTCCCTTTTGTTGGAAAGTTAAACTCTTTTTAATTTCATGCTTTAATATTCAGAGCAGCCTTAAAAGAGATATATTTTATTAGTAATGATTTAGTAAAATCTTCTCAAAAAAATAAATAAATAAAATTATAAAAATAAAATAAATGAAAATGTATTCTATAGAAGGCGGCTAAACTAATTTATTGTGTCTTGCATTTAAATTGTTTTTAAGAGGTCTGAATTAAGTAAAGCATAAATAACAAAAAATGTAGCTTACAGCTGACTTAAGAGGTTACTTCAGTCAGGTGAAAACACCCGTTCATACACCACGTTAAAACACATTTAAACATCCGTTATTTTAAATAAATGTATTCAGCCATGATATAACTTATAAAAAAGATTAAGTGTATTTTTTAAATTATTATTGTTTTAATTTCTTGTAATTGCAGTTCCAGAAAATTTCATTGTCATAATATTCTTTCTCAATTTTCAATGTTTCTCAGATTTCAATGTTAATTGAATGGGAGAAAATTAAGATATCTCGTTTGCATTTGAATATTTTTAAATGTTTCTTTTTTGCATTGGATAGATGAGGTAGATCTCTACAAAGGCCATTTTGCAATTTTTTGAATTTGTTTACAAGTATTTTTAATTAGGACACTTTCACTTTCAAAATCATCCTCATAAAAAGAAAAACCCTGCAAACAATATCGAAATAGTAGACAACGGCCTCAGCTATCCAATGCAAAAAAATCATTTAAAAATATTCAAATGCAAAAGAGATATCTTAAAAAGTTTCTCCCATTGGATTAACGTTAACGAACGGGTGTTTTCGTCCGACTGAAGTAGCCCCTTATCAGGAATGAAGTTGAACTCTTTAATATGGAAATATTACCTTTGCTGCTGTTATATTTAAATGATTAATAACCTATTTCTGCTGAGTTTTTTATGTGAATTTCATTATGCTTTTCTGATTTTGTGTACAAAAAATTTTCAACTGCCTTTGAAATGCTATCTAATAATTCTCACAAAGAAAAGGCACAATTAAATTTACAGGCATTTTTTTTTTCCATTTAAAAAAAAAAAAAAAAAAAAAAAAAAAAAAAAAACTGGAATTGCTCTAAAATGTACAGTTTTAAGAAATCACACATATAAATGTATCTTGCTTTGATTTTCCTGTGTGATTCTATAGATCTTTATCATTTGTTGTTAAAAAACTGTTTTAAAATCATTTCTTTAAATAATTTATCAAATAGGGATTGTTGCCAAAATTTTCTGTTTGTGGAATCTTATTTTTGTTTTTATACATCTATATGGATAATGCGCACTACTATGCAATTTCAAGTAGATTTAGAAGACTCAATGACTGCCCCTTTTGTTATTTAGAAGACACATTTAAATTAGCAACCCTATTTTTTGAGCTATGCAAAGTGAATTTATTATTGTTACAATACCATGTATTGAGAATATTTTTAGTATAAGCAATGTCTTTGCTGTGAAACTGTATTAAAAATATTACTTAAGAACTTTTTGTCTTTTTATTAAAAAGCTGTTTGTTGTTTAATCAGTCTATTTTTATCTCATAATTGTTTTCCATTTTTCTAGGGATGTAACAAATAGTAATTTGGCTGAATATTCTGCAAAATTTTAAGTTGAGCTAAATTCTCATTATCCTTTTTTTTTTTTTTAACCATTTGGAAAAATGGTTATTGTCCTCGGTCAGGGTAGGAAATCAAAAACATATCTGAAGTGTTTTATTAGTTGAATCTCACATTTTATTAGTTTTCTGATTGGTCTATACAGTAATCTGTATTTTCCCTTTACTTTCAACAGAGATGGATACTTCTGTTGCCAATATGACAAAAAAGTAATAAAAACTACAAAAAAAAAAATTAATAACTCGGAAACAAATTGAGATACAGCTTTCAAACAAATTGCAATTAAAAATGTATTTTTTTCTTTATACGACGTTATAAAAAGTAATATTGTGGGATGTTTAGAAGTTTAAAAATGAAATTTCATTTAAAATTGGTCCAGGACTATTAATGTTCAATCCGTGTCATACGTAATGTATGACCAGCTCCGTAGAAGTTTAAAAATTTACAGTACAGAAAATTGTAAAACTGAAATTTCTTTTAAAATTTGTTCATGATGGGTCCAGGAATGTTAATGTTTAATCCATGGCGTACGTAATGTATGATCAACTCTGTGCGATTTTTTGTCTTAAATTTTAGTCTTTGAAAAAATCACTTTCCAAATGGTCGTTGTAATTTGTTAAATTGCTTTTTTTTTTTTTTTTTTTTTTAAGTATAAATTAATTGCAGTTTCTTTTTAGATTGAAATAAAATTAAACAGATTAAAATTGATATTTTATCATTTGTATGTATCAAAAATTTGATAGCTTCATATATTTTTGGCAATATTTCAAACAGATTGCTGTTAATGATAAAGCAACACAATATTTTGTAAATCTAAATTAGTAATAAGCATTTATTTGTAGATACATCTAATTTGTGTACATTTTAGCTACAATAGGAAGTCATTTTTACAACTGTAAAATGTTTTATTATTATTATTTTTAGAAATCTTACCTCAATGCAAAAAGTTAAGAATTTTTATTTTATTCTTCTATACTTATACAAATCAAATTGATTTTTTGTTAGTCAGGATCAGGAAGATAAGTTATTTTCATTAAAATATAACTTTTGATCACTTCTGATCTGTTTATCTTTCTTTACATTCAAAAGGGATGAGCCATCATAATGTTTTCACTTTCCCATAATCATTAAAATATTTCCTGAAATATTCCTTGGCCAAGTAAATTTTATTCTGGGGAGTTTGTAAAAATTCACTCATGATTAATGAGTGTAATGTGCTATAGTATATTTTGCATTTTATTAATTAAAGTAATAATGCTCATTTAAATGCTCAATACTTAAACTTGCAGCAGGAGAAACACTTTTATGTATATAACATCATTATTTGCGCTTATTTAGAACTGATAGCACAACTAAAACATATAGTACTTAAAATTGAGTTAGTGATAGACTATTTAATAGTATATTGGAATATTATTCTGCAATATTCTATATAAATCTATTTAAGTCTTTTTTAAGCAATAATAATACTGCAGAACAGTGTGAATTCTTTCTCACTACGTATGCGTGAAATTTGCAGACATTTTTATACAAATGCTTCTGAATTGAAAATAATTTTCTATAGATCGATTACATCAATAATTGATTATTGTCTCTAAAATCGGCTTAAATCTCCAATTGCATCCCGATTTCTAAAAGGTTATTAGCCTTAGAAAATAGAGAATTGCTGTTTGGCTTCTTGGAATATAAATAAGAATACCTACCAAATTTTGTGCATTTAATTAGGCATTGAAATGATAGTAGTGACATGTCAGAAAGTTTGGATTCAAGAAAAACATTGTATAAAAAAAGGAAAAAAAATATTTTTATCTTGAATTTATGTAAAAGTAATTAACTGAAGTACAGTGGGTGATCGGTTAACGAACATTTTCGCGAGATATTTATTATGTTCTGTTATGAACACCTCACAGAAGAAAGCCAAGAAGAAGCAATCCTATGTTTCAGATTTGCCGAGCTGTATTTAATTGCATTTATTGTCGACTTAGAAAACATTTTAACAGTTGTGTACATATGGCCTAATTAATTCATGGGCTACCCAAGGGCGGATCCAGCTCACCATTTAGAGGGGGGTTCATGGATTTTCTTTTTATGGATGGGAGAGAACCACATTTCTTTATGAGAATTTTTTATATTGAAAGTTATACCCAAATCCAAACTAACTACTTTTTTGATAATTTCGCGAAGACATTTCCATTCGTGAATACAAAAAAATTGCATTAATATTCATAAAAATATAAAATTTACAGATTTTGTTTATCTACCAAGATATTATAGAGTTTCCCATTTTCTTATAAAGGTAAAGATTCATTCAGAAAATGTTGTCAAAGTTTTAGCCAAGTTTTAAGAGTTGACAGCCACAGAAATGTCGTCACAAGGAAACAATTGACTGTCACTTCCGGAAATTCAGTTTAAAAAGTCTAACAGTTGTCAACGATTAAATATGGCAAAAATTTGTATTCAATTTTAGAGGTAACAAAACTGTACACATTGGCAGCTATGTGATTCTATTAGTGTTATGAAAATTGCAGGTGTAGCCTCTTCTTTCTGCTCAAAGTATTAGTTTTTTTTTTTTTTTTTTAATCGAACTTATACCTTTGGAATGGATCATTTTTTTTCTGATGGACTCACGACTTCCATTATTATAAAACAGCCATTATTAATGAAGTGTTAGGTGAAGATGAAAGAGCAGTCATAAAAAGTTAGAACTCTCATTTTCTGGTCAGAATGGGGAAAAAAATGGCCATAATTTTTTTCCCTGACCAGAAAATGAGAGTTCTAACTTTTTATGGCTGCTCTTTCATCTTCACCTAACAATTCATTTATAATGGCTGTTTCATAATAATGGAAGTCATGAGTCCATCAGAAGAAAATAGCTCGGTTAAGCGGGACTCAGATAATCGGGACTGTATATTTCATTTTAAAAATGATCTCTAGAATATTTTTGTTGATGTCCAGAGGGGGCTCATGACCCCCGTGACCTCCCCTTTGGATCCACCATTGGGGCTACCGGGGTTTTGGGCCTTACATTTTAGGGCCCCCAAATAGATTAAAGTAGATTAAACATTAATTTTTTTCATTTTGTGTCCCTGTTTAAGAAAATAATTTTAATTGTAAATTAATTATTGTAATTGAAATTTAGTTCACAAATTATTAACAGACTCTAGGTTACAATGGAGCTTTATTGGGCCCTGCAGTAAACATGATCTTTTAGAGTTTTTGAAGGGTCAAAGTGACTAATTGATATGATTTAATGCCATAGTCAGTGAATGTAATCCTAAAAGTTTTTATAAAAGACATATTATTTATTTATTTTTTAAATACAACATGGACAAAGCTATCAAAATACAATCTGTCCGTATTAAATTAGGATGTAATTATAAAGGGAACATTTATATTTCTTTTATCATTATTTAGCTTTTAAGAATGAATTTTCATACAAATCAATGCAAAATCTATGATCGGTTAACGAACAATTCAGTTATCGAACACTGTTTTGGAACGGATTAAGTTCGTTAACCGATCACCCACTGTATTTAGCAAGACTACCAAACACTGAATATTTGTTACAACTCTCTCTGCGTCTTTCATTTGATACCAAACGAAAATTCAAGTTCTAAAAATAATAACAATTCTTCAAGAGTGTGCATACTACTTTTGATAGGAATTTCAGAGGGGGAAAAAATTACCAGTAATATGATTATCATAACTTCTAAAAGTGGTTGAAAGCTATACTGTTGATTGTCTTGCTTCTATATGAAACTCATGTATATACAATTATATCTCATCTCCAGTCCTTATTAATCAAAACAGCAATTCATTATTTATTTATTTTTTAGGTTTTTACTAATATTTTTCTTTTTCATAAAATTATTTTATAAACACACATCACATCTCCAATCCTTATTAATCAAAATAGCAATTCATTATTTATTTATTTTTTAGGTTTTTACTAATATTTTTCTTTTTCATAAAAATATCTTATAAACACCCATAAACAATAATAAAAAGAAAGAATCCCATTCACAATATATGCAGAACTATTTGATAAGAAAGAATATTTTGAATAGAAAGAAAATCTATGCAATATATAATATTATACATTAGCAACAACAAAAATTAAGGCTGCTCACACAACTTTATAGCTAGGTTATAACAATATACATTAATCTAAACTATACTTTGTTTAACAAGAGCTCTATGATTAAAATAACTTATAAAATTAAAAGAAAAGAAAAAAAAATGAATGATTTATGATGTACATACATTACTGAAAAGTGAAATAGTTTCCAGACTAATTTCTATGTAGTATTCAACTACCTTTGGAAATTAAATATATTCTTATCCTTCCACTTCTGCTTCAGTAGTCCAAAATCTTCCTTCTACTTATAGAATATCATTCACACTTAGTTAAACAAAAAAAAAAAAAAAAAAAAAAAAAAATTGTATCCGAGTCCTGTTTTTTCCCCTATAGTACCAGAATTGGTACTATTGTTGAATGATGTGTTATGTTTACAGTTCATAATCCATTAACTCACACAATTGGTTCTTTCAATATATCACAAAGCTTTATTATTTGTTAGTATCATTTATCATGTAATTAATATTTGACCACTGATTTCTATTTTGGCCAAATACTGAATACTTTACTTTGCATTAATGTTGCAGTCAATATCTTTATCAGGAAACATTTTTAACTACTTCTAATATAAATGACTACACAACATTTAAGAAACAATGTAAAGAAAAACACAAACATCTAGAATAATTGCAAAATAAAGAGAAAAAAGAAAACTATTTCTTGCACATATAATGTAACGGATATATGCTAAATTTATTTTGTTTGTTTATCTTCGTTTTGGTTTTGCACATCAAATTGGTCGCAAAAAGAAAAAAAGTATGTGTATCTTATACATTTTTTGTGTTCTAACAAGGTTTCTTAACTTAAGAGTTATTTCATGAAACATAAATAATTTTTGTAGTAAATTCTTTTAATTATATTTCAGGGATAAACGTAAATGTAAAAGTAGCTTAGATTATAAACTTTTTTTGGTACTTTTCGGTTAGCCGGGCGCCAGTGTTATATATACATATATTGTATATATATACATGTGTATCCCCATATTTGTATATGTATATATATACATAATTTGCTGCTAAATTTATTAAATTATTGAATTAATTATTGTAATTGGAATAGATGATGATTTGTAATTATATTATGGCTATATACATATATATATATAACACTGGCGCCCGGCTAACCGAAAAGAACCCTTTTTTTTTCTCTGGATCTAAAAATAAACTAAACGAGACAATAAAAGGAAATAAATCAGAAGAAAAATTGACATGTTTAATTCTTCCCCATACAGAGACCAGTATAATTATAGTGCATAATAATAATAATACCAAAAGATATGCAAGATCGTGAACATCACCACTTGTTTTTCCCTGCATCAATCGCCTCGTTGGTGGGCCCTTATAAGGGAATGCGCCGCGGCCCTTCCTCACCACCTTATGGCTCCTGATGAACACTTATTGGTAGGTTCTTTGCTTATAAATTTTTCCAAGTAAAGAAATTATTTTTCAAAAAACTTGTCCCATGTACGATAGATGGCGCCACCAGCAAAGGTGTTTACATTTTCTCATGGATTTTAATTAGTGTTCGACCAAAATAGGCTTTTAAAACCGAATGGTCTTCCTAGTTTCGTGCGAAAACGAAACTGTAAAAAAAAAAAAAAAAAAAAAAAAAAATATTACATACGTAATTTTGCATTTAAATGAATTGAAATGAGCAACATAAAAGTTTGACATCATAATTATTATTAGTTTCGTAGAGATAAATTTCAACATTCTCAAAGAGAGACGAATATATTTAACAATATTGACTACTTTAGCTAATTAAAAAATATATGTGAGGATAAATATGTATCAATTTTTTCTCAGGCGTGCACAACAAGATCAAAATAAATATTTGCTCACTTCGATTTATTTTTTATAATTATTTTTGTAAATAATCTTCATCTGTTTTACTAAATCTTTCTTAGAGAGCATTTGAAGCACTTCTGCGGTTTCAAACTAAAAATTTTCTGTTACTGTTAAGTCTGCAGCTTTTAATGAGCACGTTGAAAGCGTCTTTAAAGTTTAGTCCTATATGTATTGCTTGCTTTATAATTTGCAATCACGTCTTAAGTCAGTCATGAGTGATAATTACAAATAGTGAAGTTCGCAGCAATAATGTTAAATAGACCAAAAAATGAGAAATATACCATTACCACTGGTGGTCATTTATGAAACTTTGGAAATAACTTCGTTTTGGCTCTAGAAATGAAGTTCCGATAAGACCCCAAAAAATAATATTGTTTTACCATGTTTTGGGTGGTCAAAAAGGAGCCATTTTAATTCAGCGAGGGGGCGGCGAGGAACAGATTTTTTTAAAGGGGTCTCAGGACTCTTAAAGCTTTAAAATTTTCGGAATTTTAATTTTTTTTTAGATGTCAAACTCCTATTTTTTCCGAACATTTTGATATAATTGTTTCCTTGAAATTCCCATTAGAACAGAAGTTATGGCTTTTAGAATTATACCCACTCAATAGCTGAAGCGGCGTTTTTCTCCAAATGACGTTTTTGGGCATAACGCGCACGATATCTCAAAAACCTCTGACTTTTTTTTCATGAAATTTTCAAAACATATATTTCATGTTAATCTGTATAAATTGAACCTAAAATTTCCTTTTTATTGTTTAAAAAAACATATTTTAGGCAGGGGCGCCAATTGAGGGGGGCTGGGAAATCTTAAAAAGAATATTAAATTATTCACTGTTCAGTATTTGATCTTACTTTGGGCAATTAAAAAAGCTAGTACTATTGAAGTTCTTATTAACACTAGAATGCATAAGTGTATTGATCATAATATTTACACACATTTACAACATGGTAAAAAATACTCACATTGTGCACACTGGTGTTAAAACATCTATTTACCAATTAGGTTAATTAATTTAGATTAATGTTGTTGCAGTAAATTTTTTTTAAGAAAACCACTTAGAAAATATATTATCGAAATCTACACATAACCCCCCAAGGAATTTGATTTTTCAGAAAATTTACCAACCATCAATTGCCAGATTCAAAGAAAAATTTAAAAATTTCTCAAACGCTAAAATAATTTATCAGATTTAATTGCAATGAAAACATTCATTAAATAAATGCTTTATGCATAGAAATTAATAATTATCAAAAAAATTTCCTATTGAACTTTCTTAAGGTGAGACATATATCGTACTTTGGCTATTTTAAAAAAATACATGACAGATATTTTCTTTTATCAATTACTTCTCAGCTGTGTACAACTTGATCATAGGAAAACTAGTCCATTCAGGGGTAGAGTTTTTTCAGATAGTTTTTTAAGGGCGAATATAATTCAAGTTCTTAATTATCCGACTTCTTACTTTTTTGGATTATTAGTGTCACATTATATTTACTGCAATGATTGCAATGTTATCAAATTATTTAATTGTGTATTTGCTTTATTAAATCATATTATATATGGTCACTCTCAAAATTCTTCAACTCCTACTCCTAGGAATAGGAATGGAGCCTGCGTGCACCCGACAAAACAATGTCTTCAACCCAAAAACCGACATACTTCCACCAAATCCCAAAGTAAAAGAAAATTACTCCATATTTTAACACATTAAATTATAATAAAGTAGTCTATAATTTTATCCCTTATGTACAGAAATGAACACGTGGTTTATTACTATGGGACTCCCAAATCTATAGTTTTTCATTTGGAAAATTTGTCGTAATATTTGGGACTTCCTTATTAAAAACCAGGTCATCCCGACTCCGACCGAAAGAGATAAAGCTCAATCCGAATAACTTAAAGTGTACCACACTCGCAACGAAGAAAATACGTCAACCTATCCTGTCGCAGTACTGTAATTTCATGTAAATACGAAAACCACTAAAAAGATTTCCATTGAAAAGCAACCCTACCCGAAATGAAAGAAAATTAATCCATATTTTAATACAATTATTGTAAAAGAACTCTACAATCATATCTTTTAAAAAAAACTTTACTTTTTATGTAGAAAAATGAATATATATATATAGTTATATATATAGTATTCATTAATGTTCAAATATGTAGCTTTTTCATCTGGAAAATATTCATGATTCCTTTGAAAAATAGCATTAACACGAACCCACCTCAAAATAGTGAAAACGCAATCCGAAACAATTAACGCTTTACCTTAGCTTTACGTGCAGAAAATCACTAATGAAAATTTTCTAATCGCTATAGATCACCAAAATTGCAAATTTCGTGACCTATTCATGACGTTCGTGGGCTGATTATCTCATGACTGATTGGATTTCATGATTCTTTTTTCGCGATCATCTGACGAAATCTGCGACTTTTTCCGTACCGTTTTACGGAATTCAAGATTTTTTTCTGAAACCGTTATCGAAATTGTTTTTTTTCTCGCAACCATTTTTCGAAATTCACAATATTTTTTGCGACCAACTGACGAAATTCCATATTTGTTTCTGCGATCTTTTGACAAAATTCGCGATTCTTTTTTACCATCATTTGTTGAATTTTCTACCACCGACTAATAATATTTGTAATTTTTTGCGCGATAGTTACACGAAATTTTGTATCTTATTTCACGATCATTTGACTGAATTTTCTTGATTTTTGTGCTATCTTTTGACGAAATTCGCGATTTTTTACGCAATCCTTTTACAAAATTCAAGATTTTAGTTTGTATAATCATTTGACGAAATCTGCATTTCTTTTCGCAATCTCTGATGAAATTAGCAATATTTTCCACGATCGTTTGGAAAAATTAGAGATTTTTTCGACGATGTGGGGATTTTCTTTTTCAAAATTTGCAAAATTCGCGTTTTTTTTTCTGTGAATTTTCGATTTTGCGGAATTCGAAAGAAAAAAAATCGTAGACTTTCATGAAAATTAAAAAATTCGCAGAGTAACCATATGTCCGTGAAAGAAGTTAAGGAGACAAAATCACGCAGAACTTTTTTTATTGTGCGGAATTTTCCCATTTTCTGTGAGATTTGTGCAGTTCTGCATGTTGTGCAATTCTGCACGTTCCCTGTTCCTCAAAGAAAAATTTTCCTTCTCCAGGAAACTCTTGAAATAGCTCCCCTGTAGTAAAACCTGAAAAAAAAGTCTAAAGGGAATAGAAAAAAGTTCCATTTTAGACAGGTCTCTGTCTTAGCATCTTAGCAAGTATAATTGTATAATGTTTTTTAATCGAAATTTGATTTTTTCCCCCTTTCAGAAAGAATTCTGTTATAGACAGGCTTCGTTTTTACAAGTTTTACTGAAATACATCTCTTTTCAGAGCTATATTATAAAGTGGATGTTTTAAGTCTTTGAGGATACCTGTAAAAACGTAACCTAAACGGAAGCGTTTCGCTAAAGATTCTTTCATTGCTGGTAAAATTAAATCGTTCACTTTTATGGTAGGTAAACACAAGATACGTTTTCCGATTAAAAAATGTGCAGGAGTAAGAGGAGAGGGTTCTTCTAACTCGGAATACGTGTAAGTAAACGGACGATAGTTAATTACAGCTTCTACTTCAATTAGAAGCGTTTCTAATTCACTCAATGTTAAAGAAAATCTTCCAATAACTTTACGCAAGGTAGTTTTCACTGAGCGAACCATTCGCTCATAGAAGCCACTCCACCAGGCTGCACTCTCTACAATATACTTCCAGGAAATTCTGTGATTGGCGAAAAACTTTTTAACATCAGGATGGTGGATTACTTTCTACATTTCTTTTAGTTCAAGATCAGCTCTTTTGAAAGTTTTGGCGTTGTCTGAATAAATTACAGCACACAGTCCTCTTCGTGAGATAAACCTGCGAAATGCTAACAGGAATTCTGTTGTTGACATGTCTTTTACTAATTCTAAATGAAGTGCTCTTGTGATAGCACATGTAAATAATAAAATATAAAATTTATTTTCATTCCCCTTCATATATAGGGGTCCCGCATAATCAAGACCTGTTACTGAAAACAGTGGAGCTTCGTTAATACGGTCACCTGGAAGAGGGGCTATAACTTGTTGACCAGGGCGTACGTTAAATTTCTTACAGATTGTACATTTGTTCAGGACTGATTTTATACACTGTCTGAATCTTAAAATCCAAAACTTTTCACGAGTTTGTACTAATGTACTGGACACTCCTGAATGAAAAGCTTTTTCATGTGCATCTTTCACGATTAATTCAGTCAATTTATGTTTTGCAGGAATCACAACAGGATGTTTTTCATAAAATGAGCAGTCAGACTTTTGTAACCGCTCGTTCCAACAGCAAACCTTCATCTGACAACATAGGATTTAACTGTAGAAGATTCTATTCTTTAGGGATACTCTTGTTACATTTCAAGCTTTTAATAACTTCAGGGAAACTTTCTTCCTGCACTAGTTTTAACCAAAAATTTTCAGCATGTAACATTTCCTCAGCTGATAATTCTGAAAATTTTCTTTTTTCTACCTTTAATTTTATATTAGAAATAAATCTAAATACCCATGCAGTTACTCGATACAATTTCTTTAGGGAGCTATACTTTTCAAGATTAAAAATGGGAATTTCATCAGCTTTATTTGTTTGAACAACGCAAGAAATGGTTGTTGCTTTTTTAGACTTCTGTTCAGAAACATCAGGTAATCGAAATGCAGCAATTTTAACCCTAGGCCACTGATTTTCGGGAAGGGAAAGAAATTCAGGACCGTACCACCATTTTTGAGAATTTAATAAATGCTTCACAGAACAACCTCTAGTTATTAAATCTGTGGGATTAAGCTTGCCGTCACAATGTCTCCATAAACTAGTTTCAGACAAATTATGAATTTCAGCTATCCTATTACTAACAAATGGTTTCCATTTTTCTTTTGGCCCTTTAAGCCAATGAAGAACAATTTCTGAATCAGACCAGAAAATAGTATTATTTACTTGGATAATGTTTGTGATAAACTTTGCCATTCTGGCACCAATAAGTGCTCCCATGAGTTCAAGACGAGGAAGAGTTAACTTCTTCAAGGGAGCAACCCTAGACTTAAACATTAAAAAACCAGTTTTAAATTTATCTTTAAAAATGGGATACCGTAAGTATGCCACTGCACCATGCGCATTAGGGTTAGCATCAATGAAAATATGCAATTAGAGATGCTCCTTTTCCATGATCAGGTTGTTAAAATAGTGTCGTGGAATTTTCAAGTGAGCGAGATCAGGGATTTCTGAAAGCCAATTTCGCCAATTATTTTCTAGTTCACCACAAAAACTTTCATCCCATGATATTCTCATTATCCATAAATATTGTAAGAGGCATTTGATGCTAATAACAAAAGGGGCAATATATCCGGCTGAATCAAACAACATAGTTGCAATTTTCAAAACATAGCGTGTAGTAGAAGAATCATTATTTAATTTTTCTAACAAGGGTCGTAATTCTAGTCCTAATTTATCTTCTGTATTGTTCCAGATCAATCCTAAAAATTTCAAGGAAGTATTTGGGGGTTCGGAACTCGAAATATGTATGTTTTTATCATCTAAAACATTAGGATTAGAATTAGGGCCATGATTCAAACATTCGTTTAATGATAGAGAATCACCATATTTGGAAGAAGCGACTATGCGCATTTTTGTTGTAGTTTTGTCGTCACGGATAACAGGTCTGTGGGGCATGTAATAGGAATTATTGGAATGTTTCTCGGTGCACAATTCTATTACACCCTCATTAAATTGCTCTAGCAAAATGGAGTTATATTCGTTAAATAAAGAATCGTTTTCAAGAATTTATTTTCTAAACTAGAAAACCACTTCTTTTCTACTTCAAGATTATTTCTAAGCAATTCACGAGAATTTTTCCACAATAATTTTGTTTCATAACGCCCATTTAAGAATTTTAAATTTTCTTTAAATTCTTTTATTACCTCAAGATCGGTAATGTTCTTTTCATTGCTTTCAGCAGTGCCAATTGCTTCGAGATCCCAAAATGCTTTCAGCTGAGTATTTATATTTTCAACTGAAACACGAAAACAAGCTACTTCTTTTTTATTCGACTCTATCTGCCCTTGCACCGTATGACCGAAAATAGTTTCTGCAACGTATAATTCTTTTGTCAATTTCCCCTCGATTCCATTTAATATTTTCCACAAAAAGTCAGACACTAACAAAATGTTTATTTCCTGTTCAAGACCTGTATCAGCAGGCTTAAAGCCTCTTGTTTTCATTATGTCTAGAAGTTCTGGTTCTAGGGTTTTTACAGAAGCTCCAGTTATATTATCAACCACTAGTGCTTCGATCTTTATCGAGTTAATAGGTTGCACAACACTGGATAATTCAAGAGCAACGTCTTCATAACAAGATTCATAAGAGTGTCTCTGCCCAAAAGGATAAACTAATAAATTTTCTCTTCGCAATGGCTTCAATTTTAATTTTTGTACTAGAGATCTCTTCACAAAACATTTTTCTGAACCACTATCACACAAAACGCGAGCCAACAAGCATTGTTTACCAGCAGACACAGAAACTGTACAAGTCTGCAATAATGTTGCTTTATTTTGTTTATATTTTTGTTCTGACATCATAGATACAATTGCACCTTTCATTTCTTTTTCAGGATTTTCTTTTGTTGTTTCTTTAAAACAAAACAAATAACTATGGGTATTGTTACCACATTTGGAACAAGGATTAATATTTGTTCTACAATTTACAGATAAATGCGACTTATAAAAGCATTTGTAACAGCGACCTTCTTTCTTTAATTTATATCGTTTTTCAGTGTTGTTCATCAGTGAATTTGGAACAATTTAGTCCTACATGATCAGAAGACTTGCAAAATATGCAAAACTGTTTTATAGATATATTTAAAGCAGCAGCTGAAGGTATATTTTTCTTTTGCGGAAAATTTTGATATTTACTTGAAGAATTTTCATATATGGTTTTAGAATTTTCATAAGCTTTGCTTTGGGAATTATTTACTAAATTAGTAGCTTCCCGGCATCTTATTTCCGTTTTAATAAAATTTATTAAATCGGTGACTTCACAGTCCTTATCGGGGTCACGTTTTCGATGGAAATCTAGTATCAAATTTTCTGGTAATAACCTTAATAATATGGGTAGTAATAAATGGCCGTAAGAGCTCGATGTCACTCCTAACGTATCAAGATTTCTCATACAAGTTTCAATATTATCATACAACTTTCTTAAAGAAGTAACATTGTTAGTGGATTTCACTGGTTCAAGACTTAAGATTTTATTCATGTAACAATTTATTATATTTTCCCGCTTACCATACCTTTCTTCTAACAACTTTAAACACGTTGAATAATTTTGATCTGTCAGCTCAAAACCAGCTACAATATTATATGCAGGACGCAGGTCCAGACAACAAGGATTTAAGATATTGGAATTTTTCAATTTTTGACAACGATTCGTTTGAATCTATCGCACTAGTAAATAAATTAAAAAATTCTAAGAACTGGCTTGCATCACCAGAAATTTTTTTTGTGTTTGGTTTAGGCAGCTTCACTGCCGAAACTGGTTTACTACCAATTTTTGAACCGTTACTTGATTCTAGTAAAACTTTTGGTTCAGTTTCGATTTTACATTTTTTAAGCCTCATTTTAATTTTAAATTTCAAACTTGATATTTTTTTCAGAATATTCTTCTACCGATTTTAGTTCTTTTTCATATTCAGTGTTTTCCTGAATTAGCTCATCTATTTCGGAATCTAACTCCTTGAGTAGAACTTCCTTTTCATTTACGAGCTCTAACGATTCCATTAAAGAATCGCAATCAGTCTTATCAATATCAACAGACAACAATGTATCACATTTTGTGATTAATTTCGTAATAGCTGCGCGAACAGTACCTCTTTTACTTTTAAGTTTTTCTGGTTTATCCATGTTTAAATTTTAATTAAATTTTCAATGTTTATTTTCAAGAAATCAACAGTCATGCAGAAAAATAAAGGTATTTCTTACCTTTTTTCCGGGTTCTTAGGGCACCAAAGAATAATGAATAATCTTCATGATATTCACGAGTTTCACGTTATTCTTAATTTAAATCAAAGTTGGGAGAGCTTAGATGAAGAATTCACGATTCGTGTAAAATCATATTTAAGTCATCAAGCATATTTCACTACAGAAAGTGGCGCAGGTGTTGTTCAGTTGTAAATAATCACCAACAAGAAATCCTTTAGAACATGTTATTGGCAATCCAATTATATACAAAATGTACACTATTTACATATTTATAGATGAAACCTATAATTAATACTTGAAAAGTACTAGTTTAAATATTTATAAATTCCACACTGGGAATCCAAGATGATTTCTTATTAAATTCAGGAATATTTATTTCTCCCTTTTTGGAAGATCAAGAAATACACAGCGAGCACGCTGCGTTCGAGTTTCACATTCACAATAAAAAACTAAACTAAAAAAGAGTAAAAAATGTTTTCAAATATCAATTCTCTCGAAGGTCACGTGATCCGGCGCGGCGCCTTCTGTCTGTCTAAGAGAGGACCACTAGAGAGATTTGCAAAATATTCCACATTTCTTTACTATGACCATCAGATGATTCTATGCTATCCCATTACTCATTTTGTAATTTCCAAAAAATTTTCCTATAATAGCAATTTTTGGTATTTTTCTGTTAGTTGAGTGTGTTGTGGTTACTTAGAACCACTGCCATATTTTTATTTAATTTCATTTAGAAAATATTTTTATTAATCTTGTATTCATTTAATTTTAATATTCGCATTCCAAAATTATTTTAATTCCCTTTTTTTTTCAACCTTCCTCTGTAAGTTTTTCTTCCTGGCATAGCATTTCATTCATTTTAAAATCATAAACGTCGTTTTGAAATCTGTACTTCCGGTAAAAAAATTATCTGGAAAGTTTCATATATTTCTATTTGTGAAGTCATATCCCTTTGTAGCTCCGCCCCTTAGCCAATAATATTTAAATCAGTTTAATTCGTAATTTCAAAATTCGTAACTCTTTACTACTGTTTGGCATCTCATCTCAATGAAATCTATCAAATTTCCCTTTTTTAAAGCAGTTTTTTATATACTTTAGCATTGCATTTTATGCCAATGCAGGGCGCCTGTATGTTCGTTCCGCCAAAGTTGGTGTGTTTCAAGTATTATAGCAACCCCCCTTTACTCCTCTTTTCGGAGAGCTCGTGCGCATTCAGTTCAGTTGAGTTGGCATTTCAATACAGAACGGCTGCCCTTTTGCTGTTCTGTGAAGAATTATGTCCGCACCTGCATGAGTGTTTTGTCAACGAACGCTGAGAATGGGTGGATGCCTCTTCCCCTTCTACAAAAAAATAATAATAATAAACGGATTTTTCGTATCTACAGTAGGAAATATTAAAAGTGCCAGAATATTTCTTTTAAGATTGTGTAATCGGCTGCATAGTTTCGTCTTTTTTTTTGTGGCGAGATTCTTTGATCAGTTACTTCTGATTCTTCAGTAAGATGTGGATAAAAATTCTGTTGACGGCATTATTATTATTTTTATTCAAATGGTGCTTTTATTTCGAGTCGTAGAATTGTGATACAAAAAAAATCATCTAAATGCCTGTGCCTCCTCACTCCCCAAAGGAAGAAAATATTTTATTTTCTTTAGTAAGAACGTAGAATGAACGTAGATTGTATGTGTCAATTATAAAAAAAAGTACATCTAAAAGAATAAGAGGTGTACTCTACGATAATGCGCTATGTTCTGCAAGAAAAAATGTTTCATAAATAAAAAATTTTCAAGGAAGATTTGTCATCTGTTTATTTCTTTTCTGCAAATGTCTCCATCATTTTCTGTTCTTTCAGGTCAATGCAGGTAATGCTTTTACCTTTTACTTTTTTGTTCTCAATTACCAAATGTATGATAAGTAAATTCAGATTTTTTTTTTTTTAATTAATGGCTGTCATGTCACAGCTATCTTTCCTGGTACCGTGAACCTTTAGAAACCTTTATGACATGACAGTTATTAAGTTATATTTTGATATGAAAATTTGTTTTAGTGTATTATTATTGAAATATTTAATATTTAGAAAAAGTGGCTTCCTTAAATTTTTTATACAATCTTTCTAAAAAAAAAGAGAGAAAGAATTTATGGAATATTTACAGTTTATTATTAAGGAAAAATGATTGCTTATGATGTTATTTACAAAAAAGATGAGTTAAGAAAAATAATTTTCTTACTTATAAGTAAATGATTGATTTATTGATGCCATTTTGTTTTGATAATATTTCGAGAACAATTATTACATTATTCTGTTGAATTGACATTATTTTTAAAAAGGTGACTTCATATGAGATTATTATTATTTTTTTTTTACTTCACCACATTATTTAAAAATTTATTCGGATTTGTTTTGAAATTTGTTCAACATTGTTTTGAAATTTATCACCATGCCTCCAAAAGCAAATTTTAACCTTTGTATTCAACCATTTGATAAAAATCCTCAGACGGTCGAATTTTTCTTCGACCAGTTATCAGATTTGCAGGAATTATATAATTACTCTGAAAAAGAACTTTTTGCTCTTTTCAAGTCAAAGTTACAGGGTACTGCATTACATTTCTTTCTCGAAACACAATTTCAATTCAAAAATTCTAACCTTCAAACCATTCGCAAAGAATTTATTAACTATTTTCTGCCAAGTAAAAAATCTGACACTCTGAAGTCTCTTCAAAATTTAAAATTGGATTCTAATGAGCCAGTTAAAAGTTTTTCATATCGCCTGGCTAAACAGCTTTGACTTGCTATTCCTAAGTTACAACCAGCTGCTCTAGATTCTTTGAAATTTAATCATTTTCTTCAATCTTTGCAACACTCAAATAAAGTCATCTATGAATACAATGGCTTCCCAAGGATTTGATGTTCCAATTGCTTTAAGAATCGAGCAGTCCATATATAAAGCTACACCTCATCCAGCTACAAAATTCACTCCAAATTTTCTTCATTTTGGAAGGGAGGTGAATAATATTTATGCTAATTATAAAATCCATTCTTCCTTTAAAATTCAAGAAAAATATTTCCACGTTTGAATTAGCTCTTGAACGAGCACAATTTTTACAAGATAGCTATGATTCACCACCTCTTCAAAAATCTAATCAACATTATTACCAAGTTTATAGCCTGAATAATGGTGAAAGTTCAAAACTTTCTGATTGTTTTGCTAAACAATAAGGTCCTTGTACATGTACACTTTATATGGTAAAGAAAATAATTTCACCTGTACTTATTCAAATTCAAGATTGCAATAATAATCAAGCATCACCTGTGTTAATTCATACTAACAGAATCTTGAAACTCCAGAAAAGAAATGAAGCATTGCTTCATCCTTCTGATTCATCTAGAAGTGCAACACATGATCAAACGACTGTTGATAGTGCATCTTCTTCTCCTGTGAAACGACATATGCCTACTCATACTACTAATTGTGATTCTCCTCAAATTCACACCACTTCGAAGTGCCAACAAACAACTTCGCATTCACATAGTTCAGTGCATTCTCAAGCATCTGGTAATAAAACTTCCACTACAGTTCTAAATAAATCTACTCAATGTAAAAAACATTATGATCTTCGCCCTCGCAGTCATAAACACTATAAAATATAAATTAATCTTCAATTTTATTTAGGATGCCTTTACCATTGTAAAAAAATCTCATCTATGCTAGCTAGATTGAATTGTCAAATACGAAGACTGACTGTTTATTTTATTTTTTACTCCTACAAAAGCTGCAGGCAGCATTTGTGTAAATTTTATGTTTTTTTTTTAAGTCGCCTTCGCCTTGACACTGTGGAATTGTCATCTTGCAAAAATATGTAAATCTTATTTTTGTTACTATGTAGCTCACTGAAATATTTTCTTCAAAACCTTATTCATTTTTTTAGAATTTATATGTATTGTAAAAAAAAAAAAAAATAATAATAATAAAATAAAATGTGCTGATAACTCTGAATTTTTAATTTCAGTATTTGATTTAAATATTAAGACAGATTCTTAGAAAAATCAAATCAAATTTTTATAATTCTTTATTTTGATATGGTATTTATCTTGAAAAGTAAATTGTTATTGATATAAAATATGAGTACATATATCATCACTTTCCCTATTGTGACTTTTAGAGTAACTCAAAATGTTACTTTGTTCTTAATTATAATTCATGCATGTTCTAACAACTAACCTCTTTCTAACATCTAAAATAATAATAGTGATGAAAGTTATGCATGCTAATACTTCTACTATTATTATTGGTGTATTATGTAAAGTGGTTGAAAATACATTAAGCTTTTTAAGTGTTTGAAAATTACCAAATTGAAAAAATATTTGTAATATCATATCACCAGTATCTTGGTTGCAGCTAAATTTCAGCTACTTTTCACCATTTTCTTTGTGAAACATGGAACTTCATTTTTAACAGTGAAGAGGCTAGAATCTTTAAGTATAGCACGGTAGTTACTTATAAAATATAAATGTCCTCTAAGAACAGTCGAAAATAAATTCGAAATTAAAAAGGGGTGAAGCGAAGGGAAGGAGCGAAAAGCATTCTAAAACAGTCCTAATTACGATTTCTATGGAATTTCAGGAAATAATAAACCGATTACAGAAGTTATTGGTTGCGAATCTAAGGTGATAGTCCCTGATCCTATACGGGCTATATTTTATGCAGATGTCACTACCACCTGGTTGGCATGAACAACAAGAAAGCCTTTAAAAACATCCAAATTCCATTTTCTATAGAATATTAGGAAATACCAACCGATTTCAAGGTTGATGTTGCCAAATTAATGGTGACAGTCTCTGTTTCAAAATTTTTCGAGACATTCTATTTCAACTCTGTTTCGGCATTTTATGTTGGTGCCACTAACACCAAAGAGGTGGTAGACTGTTAGACAAGAAGCTTGGAATTTGACATGATGGTTAATTTTAATAAGTAAATGTGTTAAGATGGTTTCTAAAAAATTCAAATCTTCAAATGAATACTGAAATGAGCATAAAAGTCTCAAAATACTTTCTAAATTATCATTTATTTGGAATTAGTTTTAGTTCTTCTCATTAATTAAAATCTCATTTCTGTCTCTTGCACTTTTATAATGAAGTTTAGTCAAACTGTGGCTTAATTTGTAATTTTTGAATTATTCGAAAAAGTGTTCTTCTAATAAAAAACAGTCATGCAAATATCACGTGGCATATTTCAATTATTACGCGAGCAAAGCCGCGGGGTTTGCTAGCATCTTATAATTGTGTGCATTATCAAATCTCTCTGTATAGCTATGCATAAAAAAACATCTTTATTTTGTCCGACTCGTGTATGCCCAATCTGTGGTTGAAGATAATCATTACAGAAAAAAAATGCATTTTATTATAAGACAGCAATATCAGTAACAAAACAGTTTGAAAATTGTAAAATCATTAAACAATAAATCCAACTGTACAAATTTCATAGCAGCATTCATTTACAAATGCAGTAAAACCTGTCAAACGAACCTGCCTATAATGGAATAATATCTGAAGGTTGCCTGAAAAAAAAAAAAAATCCTTGCACAAAACTCAAATTTTCCGTCACATTCACAGATTCATTTTTATACGTAAAAGCGTGAAATTGGCAGGCATGAAAATTGTGGCAATTTAGACTTGAATTGTTTTTTATTTTTTAATAAATAACATTACTTTGAGTTGCTGTCTCATTGTGTCTTTTCTCAGGTTGTTGAGTCCGAAAATTTGGTTCAAAATGACGCAATTTTCTGAAACTTCCTTTGACTTTACCAAAAATGGAAAGCACTATTATTTTATTTCACACTTTGGTAATAAAACCCATCTGCTTATTTTATGCGCTTACAAATAAGAATCAATCCAGGAACAAGTCAGAAATTTGAATTTGAGAATAGCCTTATGCAGAAAAAAAAAATCATGCTTCATATGAAAAGAATACCACTTGGCTGAACCTTGCCATTAACATTGTCTAAGACAGAACTTTTTTGCAATTCCTTTTTGACAGGTTTAAATGCATATAAGAATCATTTACTTTTTCCCCCCTATTCATTTGTACTAATAAGGCACTATAATAATAAAGATATGCACTATAGTAAAAAGAGTTTCAGCTTTAAAATATAAGCTGCTACTAAATATATTCATACAATTCTTTATCATTGGACTTATCTCAGTACCAGCAGAAAAAAATCATAAAATATTTTAATTTTATCATGCATGTTTTTCATTTAAAATAACGTCTCTTTCACTATCAAAGATATTTTGATCTTTGGAGATTAGGTTTCAAATTTCTCAGATTGTAAAACTTAAGGTGAGGGTCATTATAAGATCTACAAAAAAGAAATTAGCCTAAAATATTTCATATTTAATTCATTTTCAAACATCGCTTTGCATAACATTCAATTAAAAACTTTGCACAGGTGCTGGGACACTGAGCCACCTGGACGACACACCTAGTTGGAACCTTTCATTCTTGTATGTTGGTAGGCTGTAACCAGTGGCGTAGTCCCGAAAGTAGGCCTGGTTTACTGAATCATGGATACAAATACAACAGTAAAAACTGCTAAGACAGAATCACAAAGGATCTATAAAAAATTCCGCTTTAGAGAGGTATTTGTCTTAGAAGGTATAATTCAAAGGTATGTCTTTTTTCGGGACTATGAACTTTCCGTTTTAGGCAGGTTTCCGTTATAAAAACTTTCCGTTTTCACAGTATCCCTTAAAACTGCTAAAACGTACTCACTTCCCAAACTTTTTTCTTTCCCTTTCTTAGGTTTTTCATTTCGGAGTACCCCATTTCTCATTAACACGCCCCTCTTCCCCCCCTCTACTCAAGGAGATAACGTAAACATACTTTTTTTCATTAGTAATCTTATCACAACCATATAATAAATTGATGCAAATTACATTGATATTCCTAACATTTTTGTGACTTCCGCCATTACCGATATTATTTTCGCATACCCCCAGCAGACCCACCACGTATCCCCAGGGGTACGCTACCCCAAGTTGGAAACAGCTGCTATAACACCACCTCTGAAGAGCATAAATCTATTACAGGAAAATTTGTGAAGATGACCTATCTCAAAGGAAAACAATTCAATGTTCGACGAAAACAACACTATATATTTGTGCTTGCTAACGTTTGAAACCTATCTGAAATGAAACTTGTTCCAGTTGTGAATCCTTCTTGGCAGGTTTTCTGAAAACACGGAATACTATCATAAACAAAAACATTTTAATGTCCCGAGACGGAAGGATGACTATGCAAGTATACCTGCTATTCCGTTTACACAAATTTATTGTAACTAAATTAAACGTAAAACGTCTTTATCTTGGACTTCGATGGGGTTCTGTTGTCGACACTTATGGGAAAGAACGAGTTTATACGAACGCAATAACGGTACATTGGTTGAGTTTCGTGACCCTTATCTTTGTTCACTTTATAACGGACAATATTAACAATTACTTGAAATCTGCTGCCTGCAATTAATAAAAGTAACTTTATTTTTGGACTGGTTATTTGTCACCACTTTCAAAATACACTGGCGAGAAAAATTAAAGGAACAACCATAAAAAGGTGCTTTATGTTAATTCTATTAAGGGAACTTCCAGAAAGGTAACTCAATGTCAACGTTATCACGTAGTCCAATGGCAGTAACATTCGCTACAGAAATATATGCAAAATTTTCAGCCTCAGCCCGTTCTTTCGGTTCACGTGTGAAAAGGGGCGCACGTGGGTAATTTGAAGCCTAATTTTAAGGATTGTACGTGTAATTAGGTACCGCTTTCGCTTCTAGTAGGTGGAATATGTCGTCCAGAAGACATTTGACCGATTTTGAGAAATTGCGTGAAATAGGGAGAATGGAAGCAGGAGAGACACTCTTAGAGGTTTGTAAAAACTTAAAATAGCCAAAAGCGTCGTGTCAAGAATCTGGAAACGGGTTAAAGACACTGGTATAATGTTCACAGACAACCAGGTCTAGGTAGAAAACGCACCACAATAGGCTCTCAGGACTGTAATTTGCCAAAGATTGCTAAAAGAACTAGGCAATTGACGTCAATTTAAATTGCAGGGAGTTTGCTGCAGCAACAAGAACGCGACTATCCTGGTTTACTGTGAGTGGCAGTCTGCATGCAAGGAAACCCATGATTTGTGTTCCACTAACTCCGGTAGCGAAATGCGACCGGTTAAAGTGGTGCAGAGATCATCGTCATTGGAGTACCACGGACTGGAGCCGAGTTCTCTTTACCGATGAATCCCGATTTTGTTGAGAGTGTTACTACAGATGTGTTACCATATGGAGGGAGAAAATCACACTCAATAAGGCTGCAAACATCCGTGAAAGGCATCGATACAAAGGTCGTAGAATCATGGTATGGACGAACATTATTTTGAATGGCCGCAGTGACCGACACATCTTTACCAGTGCAACTGTGAATGCTGGAATATACAGAGATGAGGTTCTTGATCCTCCTGTCAAGTTGTTTAAGGGTGCAATCGGAAGATTCGGAATTTTATGATTATTAATGATCTAGAAGGGCTACCCCCTTCCACGGAACTCCTAAGTGTCCCTTCCAGAGCTGCATACATCCGACCCGTCCGAAGCTTACCGTTGAACTTTGAGAATGTTCTAAAACTGTTTCGAACCATCTAAAATAAATTGGCTGAGAAGTACAGAAACAGAAACCACCATGAACCATTTCTACACATTCTAATACTTCCAAAAAAGTGCTAATCCATCACATAAACTTATTACAAAAATTTAACTTCCTTAAAGACGACCAGATATCGGAAGCAACTGTTAGATCGAATATGGTATTAAAAGTGGCCAGACATGAAACATGGAAACCCTAAAGAATTATGGCTGAATAAGACAATTGTAACAAAACTGCTTTTTCCAGCATGAACTATATTTGATGTGTGTGCTTCTTACATTACTAGTTTCTGTATCTGAAAATGCAAGATCTTTTTCTTAAAGTTAAAACCTTCCCACATAGCATTTTTAGTTTGCATAAAATTTGCAACAGTCTTGCTCTGAAAACCTGCAAAGTCGCAGTAAGCTCAGCATGACAAGGCTGAAAGTTCATAACAAAACTACGGCAAGATAATGCAAACGCCGAAGTCACCACACTTTGAACTTGCAGCTAACTTGTCGTGGAAGTTAAATTCATACTATATCAAATGTATTGCAAACTAACAGCAAACAATTAATTAAAAATACTGCAAACTTACTCCAAAGTAGTAATCTTTCCATGTCACACTATAAGTTTAACCCCTTCGAAGGGGTCCATAGACCTGATCAAGTCTATTGATGCGAAAGCGCCGTCAGAAGGTGCATGCACCGGTTTTATCACCATAAACAAGTTTAGGTAATATTTGTACTTTCCATTTCGAGCATTTTGTGGTATTTAATAAGTAAGGCGTTTAGAAAAAGCGGTGCCTACCGAATAAAATTTCTGGAATTTCTGCGTATGTGCTGATTGTCTATTCTCTCAACAGAGGGATTTTTTGCCTTCGTCACTTTCGTGAATTAAAGACAGTCTTGCATCAGTTTCATAACAAACTACTCATGCAAGTGGGTGATGGTATACCTTGCTGGAGATTTGCTCTCAATTCAAACTTGCACGGCAAGATAATATCAGAAAAAATCAAACTTGCTGTTAATGTTCATGCTGTCTGGGTTATCTCAAAAACTCCCATGGGGAGCGCGGCAGATCGCATGAACGGCTCATGCGATGACACTTATGTGAAATCTTTATCCAATATCTATTACAGCACTAGTTCTTAATTCAATGGCAAGAAACTAAACATTGAAATTGCTGTTTTAAACTTAACCACTTGATCCTAACTTTATTGTAGACAAATGTTATGTAATATGAAACTTGATTTAACCCATTCGCTGCCAAAACTATAAAGTAAGAATTTTCAAATTTTTTGTTAAAATTCGTTTGCTACACTGTTAAAAATTTGCAGCATTCTGGCAGGTCATTTGACCGTTTTTTCCAAAACGGTTACACAGCCGTAAATTTAACACTATTCCGACCATATTATTGGCCATTTTATGGTCAGAATATAGTAAAATTATTGTTATGAAACCGTTTTTTAAAAAACGGTCGAATGACCTGCCAGAATGCTGCAAAATTTTTAACAGTGTACCACAAATTTAGGAAGTAAAACGAATTTACTAATACAGCGAAATTTCTGCCAATAAATGAGGCAATTTCTTTAATTCTAAAATATAACAAAGTAATTAATAAATTAAAGCCACGAGTATACTCGTGGATGACAGCGAATGGTTTAATTAAATTTAACTCTTCAGTATGCGCTCAGCTTTTTACATCATAGTGAATCTTTTTCATAGGTAAATATTAATGTAACTTCAATGTATTATTAGTTGCAGTTATAGATATTGGCCTTACATTTTTTATCCATGATTTTTTTTTAATTAAGAAATTAAATAACGATATACCTAAATTCTTAAAGTTACTCGAAATACTTCTATTATACATACACAGTCAAGACAAGATTGCAAGGGACTGGTAAAAAGCTCCATCTTAGATAGGCTTCCATAGAAAGAAGTGTAATTAATTATGCTTCTAAGATACACTACCTCAATAAGATCTATTGTTCGTTTAGCAGGGATTCCGAAACTCTTCCGTTTGCAAGAGGATTCCGTTGTAGAAAGATTCTGCTTTCACAGGTTTCACTATGTTTCACTAAAGAACGATGAAAATCCCCTTTCAGACAGGTTTTCAGTAAATTTAATTGCATCGCAATTCATATTAAGACCATGTAACGCTTCCGTTAAAGACAGGATTCTGTTATAGACAATTACTATTTTGACAAATTTTATTCTATTCATATGACATAAATAAATATATTTATATAAATACACAAAACTTGCAAAAATGGAACCTGCCTATAACGGAATTCTGCCTTAAACAGAAATGTTCCATAGTGCTACGGAAAAGAATACTATACAAATACACCTGATAACACGAAAACTTGTGTAAAACGGAATTTTTCAGCAATATTTACGATTTTATCTTGACAGGTTTTACTATAATATATCCTGATGGAAAAATTCTGGACCCCCCCCCCCCGAAACGAAATCCTGGCTACTCCACTGTATTACATAATATGCACATGCATGTTTGAATAATATAAATACACTGGCCTCCAAAAGTTAAGGTACAGGGACTGGATGCTTTCGATTGTACACGTCTTGTCAAAAATCTACCAATATTATTGGAGAATTGTTCTTGGACTTCTGGAATTTAAAGAAAATATTTGATTTCATATTTCTCGGGGAAGATTTAGTCGGGGGGAGAATTGGGGGGCTAATAATAAATATAATAATAAAATAATATTTGCGATCACCTATGTAACAAAAAGTGCTGGAAATGATTATCACGATGTTAAATGACTATTTGGGTCCTGTTCAACGTTTGTGTGCATTTGTGTAAGCATAGCACTCATATTCATGAAGATATTATTGTGTCTGTGAAAAATTAAAGTTTTCTGTTTATAGCATACAGAGTTTTCATCCAAATTTAATACAACTTACCGAAAACCTAATAAAGAACAGCAGCAACAGTATAATTCAATTAAATCATAAATATATTGAATAGTTGATAAGATATGGGCACTTTTATGAAATAATTTTTAACTGCGCATGCGTATAAGATTTAAAAAAAAATTATTTCATAATTTGGTAGCCAGCTGTTTAGGGTAACTTCTGTAAAAAGTCCGGTCAAATAATGTGAAAACTCAGAAAGATATATTGAGTTGATTGAAAAGTTGTGAAAAAACCCTTATAATAAAGCTATTTTTCGAAAGCAACTCACTATATCGCCCCTATCTTTGTGAATTTGCGGGATATTTGACTGGAATTTTTATATAAGTTGCCCTAAATAGCTGGCTACCAAATTATGAAATAAATTTTTTGGAATGTCCCACGCATGCGCAGTTAAAAATTATTTCATAAAAGTGCTCATATCTCATTAAATATTCAATATATTTATGTTTTAATTGCAGTATACTGTTGCTACTGTTCTTTGTCAGGTTTTCGGAAAGTTGTGTTAAATTTGGTTGAAAACTCTGCATGCTATAAACAAAAAAACTTTTTAATATTTCACAGACACAATAATATCTTCACGAATATGAGTGCTATGCTTACACAAATGCACACAAACGTTGAACAGGACCCAAATAGCCATTTAACATCGTGATAACCCATTTCCAGCATTTTTTGTTACATAGGTAATCGCAAATATTATTTTATTATTAAATTTATTATTAGCCCCTAATTGTTCCCCCGACTAAATCTTCACCGAGAAATATGAATTCAAACATGTTCTTTACTTCAAGAACAATTCGCCAAAAATATTGGTAGATATTCGACAAACCGCATACAATCGAAAGAATCCAGTCCCTGTACCTTAACTTTTGAGGCCAGTGTAAAATCATATACAGGACCACGCAAAAGAAATGGATACATGGCCTCCTAGAGAATAATAATGTCTGGAAGTATGATTTCAGTAGTTTTAATCTGAATTAAATTTTAGCTTAATATGTGGCGCATATAAAAATCTGTTGGTAATATATAGAGCTGTACAAAAGAATTCAAGTACGTTTCCGTATATTGGTAGAAATTGCTGAAGGGGAATTTTCAACCTGTTATGCATTTACTTACTAAACCAAATTTTATCATAGTATAATTTAGAATATATACAAATCTGTAGATTAAATCAGGGATGCACAAAAGAATTGGACTATTTTTCTTGTTATGGTCGATGATTTCTGAAATCTGATTTTCAAATGAAGTTATGAGTTTTCTAAAATGTTTACTGAGAGATATATATATATTTTAAACCTTATTGAACAGCATTGTTTCGTTAAAGAATTCTGGAAGTGTTGGAATCTGTTTCATAATTTATGCTTGACGCATGGTTTTTCTTTCTTGTTTTATATGTGAAAACAGGTTTCATAAACCTCGGAAATGAGGGATAACTAGGTGAAATTGTTTTGAATTTAAAGTCATCGGCATGCTTTACCGTTGCTTGTTGATATGGAAAAATCCGTAAAGGGAGCTTATGATCCTTTGGACGTGATTCACGTGATTTTTACGATTTTTTTTTTTTTTTTTTCTTGTTTACAAAGAAAAGTGGTATCACCTTCGGACTTTTGCATTATATTTATTGACATTTCACTTCATTAAAACTTTTGAGTGGGGAAAATATGAAAAATAAATTTTGTACGATGGGTGGGGGGAGGGGGGGGGGGGTGTTAGGTCCAGGGCCGAAACTAGCCTTTTTTGCACCCGGGACAAACATAGATTTTGGCGACCCCCTCATCCGCAAAGTGTATTTACAAAGATAATTTTACTAATTTTCTAACAGCCGACTTATTTTAAAATTTAAAATATTTTATCACAAAATATGTAATACTGAACAACGTAATCTACAATGGCGGATCCAAGGGGGAGGTCACGGGGGTTATGACACCCCTCTGAACACCAACAAAAGTATTCTAAGGATATTTTTAAGATGAAATATCAGTAGATCCTAGTTCCGCTTACCCAAGTTTCAGCTTTAACCGAGTTATTTTCTTCTGATGGACTGATGGCTTCCTTATTATGAAACAGTCATTATAAATGAAGTGTTAGGTGAAGATGAAAGAGCAGCCGTAAAAAGTTAGAACCCTAATTGTCTGGTTAGAATGGAAAAAAAAATGGCTATAATTTTTTTTAAGCCACCAGTCCATCAGAAGAAAATGATCCATTCCAAATGTATAATCCTTCGTTTTTCGCCCGGGCACATGCCCCTTGCCTCCCCCCCCCCTAGTTTCGGCCCCGGGGGGTACCTGCAGGTGTGAGTCATGAACTTCTAATTTGGCGAGCGTTTCTCTTCGCTCACAAACACCTGAAACAAATTGGGTCGCTAAATTATGAAAGGACATTCAATTCTCTGGAGCTTATACTACATACATTTGATTTTTGACAAAATGGCGATCATTTGAATAAAAAAGGTAATTTCTTTCGCCTTTTTAAAAAAACTTTTTGCTAGCTTGAAAAAATTAATCAACGAAAATGATACTTTTCGGTGATATAAGCTCCAGTAAAAACGATTAACTTTCTTTTAAAAAAATTAAGTAAATCAGTCGAATCGTTCTCAAGAAAAGTGGGCGCCAGTTTGAAAAATAGGGTTTCGAAAAAACAAGTTTAAAGTTATACAATAGCGTTACGTTCAGCGATCAAAAAATATTGTAAGGAATTCGAATATTACGAAACCGCTGTAACGCAATAATCGTACAGCTTCACACTTAAAAGAAGAGAAAAAAAAAACCCGAAAATTTTTACCCAAAAAAGTAGAATACTCCTAATTCTGGAAAATTAATCAGGGAAAACTCGGTGTATTTTATTTATTTATTTATTTGTTTTTTCGAAAATGACTACGAACCCTGAAAAATAATACAAATTAACTCAATCTACTCTAGAGCAAAGATTAAATATCTCATACAGATATGACTTTTCCATAAGCTCAATGGTAACCGAATCCCAACTTCAGAGCCTCTAGTGAGAACAGGCGCAAACTTTTCGGGAGGGCCGCAACTAGTGATGGGCGATTCTCGAGAATTCGACAATCGAGAAAAATCGTCATCGTAAAAAATCACAACCGATACAGCCATCGATTAATTCCTAGAATCTACATTCGAGATGTTTTACAATCGATTATAACGAGAGAAGCTAAAAACAGTTGTTGGAAAACTTAGCTGTAATTCTGGCCGAAAACTTCATAGTAGTGATAGGGCTTGATCGATAATTCTGCTATCGCAATTATTTGCTCCTAATTTAGGCTAAGGGGTTACTTCAGTCAAATGAAAAGACCCGCTCGCTAATGCTAATCTCATGGAAGAAATTTATAAAGATATCTCATTTGAATTTAAGTATTTTAAAATGATTTTCTTTGCATTGGAATAAATTCCCCTTTCTTCTTTATGAAACTGTAATGTCCAAATCGCGTAACTATGGCGCTTTTGATGAATCAAATAACCTTTCCACTTTTTCGATAACTCCAAAAAGTTTGATACAGTTTAAAGTTCCCCTAAATGTCAAATGTTGTGGAATTACCGCATTGATCGAAAACAAAAGTTTCTTTCGAAAAACGTAAGGATAGTAAGATAAAGATACCTTCTAAGAGGGAACCTGTCTAACACGGAAACTGTTTTCCAGTGACTAGCGGTTCCAAAATGACTCTTTAAGTCTATATCGAAATCCAAAGTAGCTACTTTATGACACATTTATAAACTCATTTTTTATTTTAGACGCATTAGCTAGAATCGATTAGCATTTCCCTCTTTTCGATAAAGGCAAAAGGTTTTATAGAACTTAAAGTTACCTAAATGTCTAAAGTGTGTCAAATGCTGTGGAATTACTCCGTTTATCGAAAACAAGATAGCTTTATCCAAAAACGTAAGGACAACCAGACAAATATACCTGCTGAGAGGCAACCTGTCTAACACGGAAATTGTTTTCTAGTGCCTAGCGATTCCAACATGAGTCTTTAAGTCTGTATCGAAATCCAAAGTAGCTAGTTTCTGACACATTTACTAACTCATTTTTTATTTTAGGCGCATTAGTTAGAATCGATTAGTATTTTCCTCTTTTCGATAAAGGTAGAAGGTTTGATACAAGTTAAAAGTTCCCTAAATGTCTAAAGTGTGTCTAATGCTGTTGAATTTCTCCGTTTATCGAAAACAAAGGAGTGTTATCGAAAAATAGAAAGGTAAACAGACAAATATATCCGCTAATAGGGAATTCTATAACTAAAATAAAACTTCAATGGACTTCATTTTTGGTATTTCGGATAATTTTAATCTTCTAATCCTTACTAACGTGGTATTAGATGATGGGTCTGGAAAAGGTAGAAGAACACCCCCCCCCACCCCCCGAAGGGGCATTAGGCCCCAAATTGACAGTAGGGCAGACCAAGGATGAAAGTTAACTTGATGTAAGAGAGGATTAGGGGAAGTTGAGAATGGTAAAAAAAACCAAACCATTGAATAAGAAAAAAATTGAAGAAAAAGAAGAAATGGCAAAAGAACAAGTGAAGCGTGTGATTAGAGGCAGACAAATGAAGAGGGGCCCGATGGGCCACAGCTGGTCCAGAATGAGTGCCCAAATGGTCAGTATGGGTCAAGAACTTAGAGAATAGTATCTACAATGAAGAAAAACAATGAGACAAAATATTATGAAAAATACCAATAGCCTGAGGCTAAAAGTAAAATGTTTCACTGGGCGGCGCCCCCTGGTGATAGTAAAAATAAAATTGATACGAGAAGATAGGGGAGAGTAAAAAGACTTTATTTTGTGAATTTTATAATTTTTGGACAAACAGTATGCTAAAGGTTTGAAGAAACAAAACTTTAAAGCGCCCTCTTGAGGCGAAGAAGGAAGTTAAAATTAAGAAACATATGTCCATATTTTTTATTCGATTTTAGACACAATTTGATGTTAGTCTTATAATTTTCCTATAAGTGGAAGATACCGTACCAGAGTACGAAAAAAACCGCCGCTAAGTATATCCCTTTAGAGCATTTTAAGCCCAGGGGTCTAAAATTAACGGTGAATTGACAAAAGAAAGATAGATTTAGAAAGGTTATGAGATTACTCTTATTTTAATATGTTATATGAGTGGGGTAAAATAATTTTGAAAAATCCTCTTTCCTGAGGCGACACTTAAAATCTTGAAAACACATAATTTGCAGTGCAGTTTTGTTATTAACAATAGCATTCTAATATTAAGAGATATGGGACAGCTTAGGAGGGCTAAAATAAGAGAAACATTGAAAATCAAGGACAAACTGGCGCCAAATTCAATAGAAAACTTCTATATCAGCAATTGAAACCAGAACTGATAACTTAAACCACTATGCCTTTTAACCCATATCGGTTAATAACAAAAGCGAATGGAAAAGAACATGTACTCTTTTGGGAAATTATGACTTACACCAGAAGCGCGGTAAGTTTGACTCTTCTGAAAACTTCCTTTCTCTCTCTCTCTCGCACTTCGAGATATATTTTCTCTATGCAAACTGCTCGTTTACCTCGAGACATCTCTGCTCGATGCAAACTTCTCGCTTACCCCGAGATACCTCATCAATTGTAACTCATCGCTTTCCATTGTCACTTCTCGTTTCTCGCTCTCGGTCTCTTTTCAACATTTCAAATGATGTTGTCGAGAATGAGAAATCAATTTTCGTCCATTCTCGAAATGTTACTCTCGACGATTGTCATTTCACGCTCGGCCAAGGAGGGCCAAGAAGGGATATCGAGGGGTAGAGAGAAATAAGCATGACAATGAGCTGTGAAATGAAGCTCTGATTTTCAAAGTTTCTCTTATTTTAGCCCTACCAAGCTGTCACATACCCGGAGCCCTCCGATAAATATTATTTATTAAATATAAAAATTTCAAAGAGGAAGGTGGGTCGGGTGAATTCCGAGGACGTGAGAGTGGACCCATGCGGGGAGCAATTATAAAAAAATTACCGAACTCTTCCTGTGACATATCATCGAAAAGACCTTTGACAACTCTTTCATATTACGAACCTTTCTTCCCCCGAAGGTGAAATTCGGGAGGTGGGGAGGGGGCGAACAAAATTTTAAAACCGTAGCCGATTTCTATAATAAATTTAAATATCATTTTAGATGTGGGGTTTTTATGCAGTCTTCCGGTAAATATTATTTATTGAACATAAAAATTTAAAGTGGGGACTGCGTGAATTCCGGGGCGAAAGAGTGGGCTCACGGGGGGAGGGAGGGGGAGCGATTTTCAAGCTTTTTTTGGACCCGTCATGTGATATATCATCGGAAAGTTCTCGGATGACTCTTTCATATTATGAGACTTTCTTCCTCCCCTCCCCAATTTGGCCCCCACTGCGGGGGTAGTTTTTTCCGTTTTTATCATTTTAGATCGGATTTTTTTATGGAGCCCTCCGGTAAATGTTATTTATAATATATGAAATTTCAGGACACTTTTCTAAATTTAGCCAAGACCCCTCATGTGACATATAGTTGGAAAGGTTTGTGACTACTTATTGATGTTATGCACTTCCGGGGGGACACTTTTTCAAATTTAGCCAAGACCTCTCATGTGAGATATCATTGGAAAGGTCTGTGACTACTTATTGATGTTATGCACCTCCGGTGACAGTCCCTCCCACTTTGCCTATCCGGGGGACATTTTTCCAAATTTCGCCAAGACCCTTCATGTGAGATATCGTTGGAAAGGTCTGTGACTACTTATTGATGTTATGCACCTACGGTGTCCGCCCCCCCCCCCCGGAAGGCACTTTTCCAAATTTAGCTACGACCATTCATGTGAGGTATCGTTGGAAAGGTCTGTGACTACTTATTGATGTTATGCACCTCCGGTGACAGTCCCTCCCCACTTTGCCCCCTTGGGGGGCACTTTTTCAAATTTAGCCAAGACCCCTCATGTGAGATATCGTTGGAAAGGTCTGTGACTACTTTTTGATGTTATGCTCCTCCGGTGTCCGTCCCCCCTCTTTGCCCCCCCCCGGGGGACACTTTTCTAAATTTAGCTAAGACCCCACGTGTGAGATATCGTTGGAAAGGTCTGTGACTACTTATTGGTGTTATGCACCTCCGGTGACCCCCCCCCCCCCACTTTTTCCCCCACGGGGGCACTTTTTTAAATTTAGCCGAGATCCCTCATGTGACATATTGTTGAAAAGGCCTATGACCACTTACTCGTGTTATCCACATCCCGCATCCCTTCTCCCACTTTACCCCCACGGGGAGGGCATTTTTATAAATTCAGATCCAGATCCCTCATGTGACATATGGTTGGAAAGGCCTAAAGACCTGTGACGACTTATTTATATTATGCAGCTGCTGTGCCCCTCCGCTCACTTTGACACCTCCCCAAGAGATCTGGTCCGAGGTTCGTTCGTTTCGAGATTATATTTTTTACAAGATTTTGTTGTGCGTGCACACCACGCCTGTTATACGGTGCCGTATATAGCGGGTAACCTGTTCGTGATTTCATATTACAAGATTACGTATAAATTAGAGGCCCCGATTAAAGGAGAGGCCCGCTAGCGGGCGAAGTCACGTAGTCTTTATTAACACCGACTCTTTCCAGTTCACCCGTAGACGATTCTTGATAAATGTATGACGTATATAATATATGATGCATAAAAGCAATTGGCAAACTGGAGTCATCGAGAAAAAATTTACACAATCGAAAAATATCGAGATGTCCATACAATCGAGAAAATCGAGAAAAATATCTCGTTATCGCCCGTCACTAGTCGCAACAGGTAGTTGTTATTTGTCTTATTTGTATATTAGCTATCTTTTATTGATGCGTCGCTAGCCGGTTCTGTATTTGTTTACGTTTTAAAACGCGAGACATGTTTTATATTATCAAGCAGAAACTAGGAATTAAGCAAATGACCTCAGAAAATGTTCACTTACACGTTTCTTCTTAAAGATTTAGCCCTTTTTTATAATCATTTAAACAGAGAAATTTTCAGATATTTAAATGGTTTCAAACAATCAAACTTTCCCACAGGTAAACGTGACAGTGACAGTTTATGTTTATAAAATTCCGCGCTCGCGCATTTTGTTCCCGCCTGTGCTCAGTAGTGGCGCTAGAATCGCGCCGGTACGGGTTTTTGCTCCTCTGTCATATCTGTGTAAAATATTTAATCTGTGCTCTAGAGATCCTTTCAAACTAGACTCTAGGTGCTTTAATTTTCTCTCTCTCAATGACATGTAACGTTTACTACATCTAAATTTAATGTCTACATCAAATTACACTAAACTTTTTTATTTTAACGGTGTATATTTTTAACTTTCGAACATAGTTAAAAAGCGTTCATGAATTCGGTCTGTCTGTCTGTCGGTCCTCTAACTCGCGTAAATAGAGTTCGATTGCCATGAAATGGATATATGTTATAGGGTATCACTGTGGCATGTTCGCTATTGAAAATGAAGTGTGTTGCATTTATGGTTCTTTGACAGGGCCACTCAGAATTCCGTTACATTATGGCCTATGGGGAAAAATCCTTTGCTGTGTATTTTAATGATATGAGACTACAGTGGAACCCGGTTAAGACGCTCACGGTTAATACACGATCCCGCTTAATACGCGGATTTTTTCCGTTCCCTTGAATATCACCCATAAGACTAAGGCAGCAATATCACGTTTAATACGCGAACGGTTAATACGCGATACCGTTTAATACGCGAGAAACTTTCGGTCCTTTGAGGCAAAAAATCACGCTTAAGACGCGAATTCATTGATCAAGATGCGAATTCTTTGTCTCTTCTTCAATGTTGCTAATTTAACAGACTTTTTTATATTCAAATAAAAAACACTGCTTACGAATAGTAATATTTACTTTATTTAATAACAGATTAATTAAGGCGAACATTACTAATCGGAAATAGTGAAAAATATTTGAATTTTAAAAAACCCGCTAAATTAGCAACACTACAATTCTTGTTTGATCTCGCGTCCTAAAATTTTTTGTCTCTTGCTTTATGTACGTTTTTACTGTAGTAGAGAGAGATGATAGACGAATTCAGGATACTCAGATTTGTCATGAAATTATTATTATTAAAAATTAGTATACCTATTGTTAGTAAGATTTTAAATGTACGTTATATCCCTACTATGTTTCATGATACATATTACAGGCAAAAAAATTAAACTCGTAAAGATTAAATAAATATGACTGCGAGTTTTTAATTCTTTTATGTTTCCTTTACTTCTTGCTATGCTAACAATGTTTTTTACACAAATACTATTAATAAAGATAGTTTTCTCTAATAATGAAAAGAAGGACAGATTATAATTGTACTCATTATCACAAGTACTAAATATGATTTTAACAAGTGCTTCAAAGGTTTAATATATTTTTTAGCTCTGTTAAAAAAATTACTCTAGCAGGAAATTATTATTCTTATTTTTGGTTGCAGCATATTAATCCATAATAAAACCGTTTAAATTCACTTTTTATTTTCAGTTATTATTCCATTTGGTTTTATGAAAAAAAACAATGAGTTAAAGTTGAATTCAATTAAATTTTAATCTAAATATATCTAAAAGACCCAAATTTCGACTGTAAACATATAAATGAAAGTTCTACAGTTCATTTAGACGATTAGATGTTGTAAATAAGCCCAGTTTTTGCAACATTATACAAATCACGTTTAATAGGCGACTTTTGCCCACTCCCTTGAAATGCGTCTTAACCGGGTTCGACTGTATTTTAAACATATTGATATGAATATACACTGAAGTGTACTACAAGGTGTTTAGTATAGAACGTGGTGAGCAATAGAATTTGTCGTTCATTTAAGGGGACCGGGAAAGCAAAATTCAACCAAAAAAACGATTTTTACTTTTTTATATCATTAAATAGTTTAAACTTTTATCTTTCCAACGATGTGTCACACATGTTTATACATAAAAAAAATAAGTGTTGAAATTATTCATTCTTTTCTAAGAGTACTTCACAGCTTAATGGCCATTTAAATCTTTGACTTTTTCTCAAAACGGATTTTCCATGTTTACGTTCCTTTTTTTTTAAATATCTATTAAACCTAAGAACTCAGATTTTTATTTAATACTTATATTATGTTATATTGTATAGTTTAACACAGGGTATTAACGATTTGTTGAGAATTATTTATTTTAGGTAGTGAAATCTTACCAAAAATACTAATTTAAAAATGACTTTCAATAAATAATTAATAATTAATTTTGAGTTTCTCTTAGAAAGAAAAGGGTCTGTTGAAATACGTAAATCATGTTATTCTAACTACTCTAAAAAATCTAGACCTCTATCTGTCACCATTTCTGAGAAAAAAGTACAGTCGTGGAAAAAAAAAGTATGGTACAGAACGATTCGAAATAAAGTCTAATTTTAAATGATGTATATAAAATTTGCTTAGGGGACCATCTACATATTAAAACAAACCCAAACTTCATTTTTTAAAATAGCAATACCCAATTTTGATAGCATAAATAAACTCTACACCCTTCAATTAGCCCCAAAACAAATTTTTATGCAATTCGTACCATAAGTTTCCGAGAAATTAATTGTTGTAAAACAAGCGTATTTTAAGGGCTGTATCCAAACTGAAATTCGATACTCGATTGTTAACCGAGAGAGCCACCTTCTTGATCAAGGCACCTTAAGCGCCACTAAAGCAGCCAATGAAGCCGGTTAGATTACAGAAGAGCAGAAGAAATTTGAAATTATCTAGTCACATCTATATAATAGACGGCTCCTTAAAGCATAATTTTACCGTTTTTTAAGCATAATTGGAAAAGTACTTGGAAGAAAAAGGTGAAATTTTGGATTTCCATAAAGCAGGTCTTAATAAATCTAAATACATCAAAAACATTGTAGTTTGCAATTCATAATATTTTCGAATATTAATTTCGTAATTCACAATTCATATCATAAAATTATAAAAATTGCAAATTCAGCGTATTTATGTTTGGGTATATTAGTATTATTGCTACGCAAAATATTAGCACATTAGGAGCATAATTTCAGGAGATATAAATAAAAATATGAAAATGTAATTTAACATTAGAAGCACTATATTTCGAATTTTTATAATTCAAAAGACTTGAAATTTTGTGTCTAGGGATAGTTTGAACCGAAGTTTTGAAATATCTCGTTAAAATTAGGTATTGCCATTGAAAAAAAAATGAAGTTTGGATTCGTTTTAATATGTAGATGGTCCCCTAAGCAAATGTTATGTACATCATTTAAAAGTAGACTTTATTTCCAATCGTTTGATACCAGTAACTTTCGTCTACGATAATTTGTTGAGGAGTTAGTAGGGGGTGTTTACTTTTTTTTTTTTCCACGACTGTACATAAAGTTGGTGAATTTAACATGGTGGAGATAGGGCTTTCCCGGTCCCCTTAAAGGGACACATAAAAGAATTTGGCTGTAGAAGAAAATGAACAATATTTGAACTATTGAAGCCTATGAACAATAATTTCTGGAAGTGCGTTTTCAGTTGTGATATGCATTTTAAATTTACTTATTTTTAAAATATTACTCGGTGTGTATAAATTCTATAGATCCTATAGAGGGCTGCGCAAAAGTTTTCAACAACATTCGTTTGTTAGCGGAAATTGCTGAGTGGAAATTTTCACCTGTGCTATGCGTTTAACTGAACTAACTTTTAACATATTATGTAGTAAATAGTATGCATACATATCTATAGATCATATACAGAGTTACGCAAAATAATCCCATATGTTCCAGACTATTCGTGGTAATATAAGAAATTGGGTGATGAATGGTAATAGAATTGGGTGGTTATCGTGGTAATAGAAGAAATGCATTATGAGTTTTCCAAATTCTTCATTTAGACACCCCAGAGACCTGGAGCAGGAGCCCGGAGCCGGATCGCTCCGGAGCTGTGTTTTCCCTGGAGCTGGAGCTCTAAATTTTCCCTTGCTCCAGGGCTCCTTTAGTTTTTAATGTTCTTTTAAATCTTTTTTTTTTTTTTAGTCTTTTAAATTTCCAGACTTAAAATATTTTAATTACATCATTATTCAGTATTTTAATTATATCATTTTTTAGGGTTTGTTTTATATTAGAGATGGAAAACTTCTCAAAACATGGTAACACTACTTTACTTTTACTTTCTACTTGAGCTAAGGGACAACACTATTTGAAAAATATGGCCGCATGTTGTTTACATGTGTAGTTGTACAATTTTGGTTGTTTGAAAAGTGTAGAAGAAATTTAAGATTTTTGTGTTTAAAATTCCACCAAACTTTCTATTTTAAAAGCAAAAGCTAAAAGATGTCATATTTACTGAACAAGCATTTCAAGTTTGATGAGAAGAAAAATGCATTTTGTCAGATCTTTAATGAAGGTAAAGGAAGAAAGAATTTGTGAGCAAAAAATTAAATGTGTAAATTAAAATCTGCAACTCAAAAGCGCGAAGTCGGAGCCGGAGCTGGTGCCGGAGCCACAGCATTTTATCTAGGAGCGGAGCTGGAGCTGGAGCATCAAAAATTGTTCGGCTCCGGGTCACTGGACACCACCTTTCACCTTAGTAAACTGTGAAGTTTTGTTACAGTACTCTAAATGTGTTGGAAAGTGTTTTATAATCTATGCCGTACGTATGATTTTTCTTTCTTGTTTTAAAATATGAGATCAGTAATTTATTATTTCATGTATTGTTATAAAGCTACCAAAAATTGTGACTTTTATCAGAGCATTACCGAATATGTTCCCAATTTCGGAACCTCAATCCACTTGAAAATTCACGGCGCTTCTTTAAGACGAGGAAAAAGGAAATTTCAGATTTCTCTTTTGTGTGTGTTATTTTCGGATGACAAAAGACGGATCCACTTTGCAATTGTTTTAATCTCATAATTTGTACATTCCATTGGATCATCTTTCTTTATGAGATTTATTTTTTTCGCTTTAATCAAGCTGGCGAAAAGAATTACAATCCCTTACGGTAACAACAACGGTAACAAAAAAAGAGTGCGTTTAAAACTTTCTGTGTAGAATGTATTTTCACCAAGATTACATGTTTAAGATTCCGTGTCATTAAATCTTTTGAATTCAAGGAGACTAAAAAAATCTTTAGCTCTTTGAATGACTAGTAATTTGTTGCTGAACAGATGTATACAGTGTATTAAAAGTAATATTTGCTAAAAGCACACACACACACAAAAAACCCCATAGAGCCAGAATATAAACAGTGTGTCTTTCAGACTATTTTGTCCTCCCAGGAGATGCTCATTGGGGGGGGGGGGGGTACATAAATTAAAAATGTATCATGTATTATAATACGAGCAAAACTACTGTGTGTGCATAAATTTTATCTAAAAAACGGCTGTAACGATTTTGACTAAATTTCGTATCCTACCGTTTTGGGGTACGAGAAAACCACTGAGCTAGGTCACATGTTCGAGAAAATTCGATTAGTGGATCATTTTGGGGTCACTACGGGTCAATGCATTTCAATGGGAATGAAGGTTGAAACAGTTATCAAGTTGTTGAAGAGTTGGCAGCAAACGAAGTCGCAACACTTCGCCAAAATTGGCGGGAAAATCGACTTTCTAAATTATCAATGCTAAAACACCAAATGTAAGAAGGTCGCCGAATTGAGAGACATTTGGTGAAAAACTGGCTTCAGAATCTGGAGGAATTTTCTAGAAATCCCAATAGGAGCCGAAAAACATGATAACCAATCAGAACCCAACTAAAAATGTAGTTTGGAAGGATACCCTTTTCGGTGTAAATATGTAAGTAAATGTAAAATTTTATATATAATATACACTACGACTACGCGCCTTTCCACTTACCGATTCGATAACGATTCTTGTCGTCATAGTATATATAAATACATTTTACGTGCGATCGATGTCGGATAACAACAATCGTGAACGATTTATGGGTATTGTATCGGTAAATGGAGAAGAGATACATACTGGTTTCTAATACATATTTATTTCAAATTTCACTGTTGCCAATATCCCTTATTTTGATGCGATATATTAAAATATTTTAATTGTCTCTGTAAAAATACTACACACGATACGAAAACTATTTTGAAAGGCTAAAGAAGGACTGCGTATCCTATCATGCTCAAAATTCGTGACGATTAATCAATTGTATGAAAGTTAAAACTTATAAAATAAAAAACAAGAACGAAAAATCATGCATCAGGCATCGATTATGAAACACTTCAACACCGACAGAATATTTTTCGAAAATTTCATTTTTTTTCTTGTAATTAAAATGAGATTTCTAAAGAAGTAGTTTAAAAACCTCACATAATTCAGTAAAAGTCTATTTTCAGTAATTGCTGTCTCTGTCCGGTGATGTGTGCGATTTCTTTCGTATGCTATCTGTCGAATTTATACACACAACCTAATACACTCAAAACTAGATAAACTTAAAAGTTCATACCGCAGCGGAAAACGCTCTTCCAGCAATTATAGATGTCAGTCCTATAACCAAAATTTTTGTGTCTCTCTGTAAATGAACGATAAATGTATGCACTCTATAATCTATAGAAAACATCTTGTTGTGCACCTCGTTGAATCTTTTAAATATCATCATGTTTGAATAAACTTTATAATATACTTATAACTACTTAAAAGGTGACAAAAACATATAAAAATATTATTTAATGTAACCCGAGATCTTTTTTTTTTAATCTCGATTTTGATCTTTTGATCTCGAGTTACATTAAATAATATTTTTATATGTTTTTATATGTTTTTGTCACCTTTTAAGTAGTTATAAGTATATTATAAAGTTTATTAATAACAAGGTGAAAATTTCCTTCATGACACTAGTGTTTAAAACAATGTTTTGACTCTATTGATCATGTTTGAAGTATCATAACAACGTTAAATTGCACCACAAACGATTTTCCCCCATAGATCATAATGTAAAAGAATTTTTTTGCGTGCCCTTGTAAACGAACTATAAATGCTACTTATTATATACTCCTGAGAAGGGATGTTTTAACACATCTTCGTGATGTATATATATCAATCTCATTGTGTTTGAAATATCATATCATTAAAATATACTGCAAATGATTTTGCCCAAATATTCAGCGTGGTAGGGATTTTGTATGACACCAACAAAAAATTAGTTCATAATCTCGACAGTAGAGGGCACTTCTGCAGATAATTCCACGGAATAATAACATATTCCTCACACAACGCAAGATTTGGATACAATAAGTGTATATGCAGTATTCTCTAATGTTTTTGTATCCAAATATTGCGCTGTGTGAGCAATATGGAATTATCTGAAGTAGTGCCCTCTATTGTCGAGTTTTTGAACTAATTTTTTTGTTAGTGTCAAATAAAATCCCGTACCACGCTGAATATTTATTTGCAATTTACATGTCTCTCCGACCCATAGATCTTTGTTTTTATCGCGTTTTACTTTCGCCCGAACTTTTGAAACACACGGTATATCAATTTCATTATGTTTGCAACAGAGTAAATTTACTAAAATGTACCGCAAACGATTTTACCTCATAGACTATAATGTAATGGAATTATTTTATGCGTCCCTATAAATGCTACTTATTCTTTACTTCTGAGAAAGCTGTAGGCCATCTCAGTCATGAAATAAGTAATCTCGTTATGTTTGAAATATCGTAACATCCATAAAATGCACCGAAAGCGATTTTTTCTCATAGATCATAATGTAAAGTAGGGGAAGTTGGCCTAAAATGATCCTAGCGGGCAAAATGATCCACATAGGTTTTCTCCCAGACAGGTCGCGCTATCTACAAGGTAACACATAAACTAGTTATGCTAAGTGAAGAAGAAGCAATGGCGGTATTCAAACGATCGCAGTATAACGCATCTGAAAAGAAATCTTTGAAAAAGTGAGTTTTATAACATTTGCTATAAGATAAGCGCTAACTTTAATATTGATTTACATATACAGTTTTTCATGTACAGAAATATGACTTGGTTTACATAATAGAGTATGTTTTTAGATGTGAATTGTATATGCTATGTTTGTTATGTTTCTCGGCGTTATCTAGTTATATGACCTAAAATGGATAGTCATGATGCCGGGTAAAATGATCCATTATGTGGATCGTTTTACTACCATTTTATTGGCTGAAGAAAATTCATTACCGCTTCCTAGTCATCATGGGATCCAAATGTGTGACTGCCCCAAATTTTTCTCTTTGAGTCCACATCTTACCCTAGCGTCTCCAAAGAAAACGGAATCAAGCACTTCGAGAAAAAGGAAATCGATGAAAAGTATTATTTTAACGAGCAGTCCTTATTAGAATCAACTGTGCTTGGAAACGAAAAATAGAGAACAGAAAGAGAAGATAAAAGAGGCTGTAACTAAGAAAATCCAGTTAAAATATTCTAAATCAAAATATCCAGAACAAGCAAAGATAAGAGCATAAAGTCAAAGCAAAGACGTATTCCCATCAGTGTTGCCAGTGGGCTCCTTTTTTTAAATTCAGATTTCTTGATTGGCACCACTTTTCTGAAACGGTAAAATTGCTCTTGTTTTCGCCTTAATTAATACATCATTAAATAAGGCGAATTTTACTATTTCAAAAAAGTGGTGCCAATCAAGAAATCTGAATTTTAAAAAAGTAGCCCACTGGCAACACTGGATATGTTGTTATGGGAATCAGTGTTGGCAACACTGATTCCCATACAGAAGAAAAGGGTTTGGAATATAGTGAAACAGATTCAGGAGATGAACAAAATTGTATTTATTGCGATGAACTGTTTGCCTCCTCTGCAGAAGGTGAAGGTTCGATCCAGTGTCACAAGTGTCGTAAGTGGGCGCAAAATGCATGCGCAGGGATAGATGAGAATGAGGATTATGTGTATCTTTGTGATATGTGCTTAAATATTCCTAGTTTTCGGATGGGGCGGGAATAGGCGTTACTTTTCGATCATAATTTTCAAATATTCCATTTTATTGCTTTTTCGAAATTATTTGTGTCACTTTTTTATTTTAAAATTTACTTTAAATCCATTATGTATGCTATTTGATTGTAAAGCCTATTTTATTTCATTATGTATTGTCATAATTACTTTTATATCCTTTATTTTGCTGATAAAAAACAATTTACAATAATTTTTAAATGAAGGATCATTTTACCCTTGGGTGAGGGTAAAATGATCCTTTCGACATATTTTCAAAAATCTATTTTTTTCATTACTCAATTTGAGTTTAAAATATTATTAAAGCATGTTTCTGATGAAAAATGTAGTGTAAAACATATCAGCATAGAACCAAAGATTCATTTAAACAGTTATGTTATTTTTTACACAAGTTTCCCCCTTAAGGGGATCATTTTAGGCCAACTTCCTCTAATTCTTTTATGTTTCCTGTAAACGTACAGTCGTGGAAAAAAAAAAAAAAAAAAAAAAAACAGTAAACACACCTTACTAACCCTGCAAAAATTATCGTAGAAGAAAATTACTGGTACCACACGATTGGTAATAAAGTTTACTTTTAAATAGCGTATATAAAATTTGCTTAGGGAACCATCTACATAATAAAACGAACCATAACTTTGTTTTTTCTAATAGCAGTACACAATTCTGACAGCATAAATGAACACTACATCCTTTAGCCTAAAAACAAATTTTTATGCAATTCGTACGATAAGTTTCCGAGAAATTAATAATTTAAAACGAGTGTATTTTAGGGGCTGCATCCAAATTGAATTTCGGTACTCGATTGTTGACGAAGAGAGCTTAACATTCTTGGATCAAGGCATCTTAACCTCTTCAGACCTGATACATTTTAAGCCATCATAAAAAAATGTTTGACAGTTTGTTCCATCTATTTGTACGTACAGAAACATAATTTTGTAAAAAAAATAAAATAATTTCTATTAGTTTCTATTTACTAGCAGGTACACATAAGTGCACCTCGGGTTCATATTACAAAAAAAAAAAAAAAAAAAAAAAAAAAAAAAACTTTTTTATATTTATTTAAACAAGGAATTTGGTGGATAATTGATATATATATATGCTTATTTTACATGGAATTTTTCGAAAAAATTATTTTTTTTCAAACAGAGGTACACATTGCACTTTGTACAAATAACTGTTGTTCTTGATTTAAGGCTGCAGTCAGGAAGCAAAGTTATCATGTGTTGAACGAGTAAAATGTCCAGTCTAGTCGTATATAATATCGGAAATTGGCTGCTGAATTACGTTGTTTTTGCCGTGGTTTATTTTCGGAATTGTCTTTAGAATCACTTTCAGATGAATAAATTTTGCGTGGTGTCCCTGGTGGTCGTGCTTCACTTACTTTGCCCTAATATTTCATCAGTACTTGTGCAATCTCTAAACGATACTGTAAGAGAGACAATCTGTCTTTTCGAGGAACTTCACCTGCTTTACAATTTCTAATGTACATTATCCAACAACTGGAAATAACGAAATCTATAAAATGTACAAAAACTCTTGTTGGTCACTTTTTCGTGCGAATAGCACAACAGTAGTAAGTTAAAAAACTAACGCACGCTTAAATCTGTACCACCCATATACGTATGTGTTCACAATTGCAGGTTGTATTACACTAATTTTACAGTTTTGATCTTTAGACCACGTAACACAACTGCTCTCGGAATTACTACCTATGCAAGTTGAAAATAAAGTGACACATTTGTTATCTTTCCATTTTACTATGCACATATCCTTCCCTTCCCTTACTCTCTCATCCCATTCTCCACGTTGCGGATCTCGATCATTCTTAATTTTTTTACCTGCTGCTCCAAGTCTATTGTTCATGATCATTCCAGTTTGGTAAATGTTATTCCTCAATAAAAATTCGGCACATTTCACACTAGTAAAAAAAAAAAAACGGTCCGTGTAAATCCCCCGTGTGTTGTGTTTTTGTAATGGATTCTTATTTATAATTACGTATAATTTTTGAATCATTCAACAACTCTAGCACTGCACCAATTAGATATCATTCAACACAAAATTTTTAGTGAGATTACTTCTTTCCAAAAACACGGAATTGAAGCCGGAGGTGCACACACGTGCACCTTTCAAATTATATCTAATTTAAATAAATATTATGATCTAGTTAATAAATTTAAATGATTTATGCATTACTCAAGTGTTTATAAGCAATCTTAAAAATTATTGAGAATAAATATTAATTTTCTAATTATAAAAATATACTTACTTTTTCGAAGTCTTGTATTTGTGGCAATTGCTCGTTTATTTCCTGCAAAATCATATGAATTAAGACTGCTAGCGCAATCTCTTGCGGAAACTAGAAAGCGCTAACGTACACAAATGACAACCTCTGGTCTAAATAAAATTATTTCAAATAATAAGTGAGCTATGCAGTTTAAACCAAAGGTACACAAATGTGCACCTTGGGTCTGAAGAGGTTAAGCGCCACTCAAGCAGTCTTTGAGGACTGTTAGCATAAGAAATTTCATAATATTTAGTCACTACTATCATAGACGGCCCCTTAAACCATCATTTTACAAGATTTTTAAGCATAATTTGAAAACTGCATGGAAGAAAAATGTGAAATTTTGGATATCCATAAAGCAGGATTTAATAAATCTAAATCCATTAAAAAAAATGTAGGTTGCAATTCATAATGTTTTCGAATATTAATTTCATAATTCATATCATAAAATTATAAAAATTGCAAATTCAACGTATTTATGTTTGGGTATCTCAGTATTATTGATACACAAAAAATTAGCACATTAGGAGTATAATTTCAGGAGATATTAATGAAAATATAAAAATGAACTTTAACATTAGAAGCACTAAATTTTGAATGTTTATAATTCAAAAACTTATCATTCAAGTGACTTGAAATTGGGTGTCTAGGCATAGTTTGAACCGAAGATTTGAAATACTTTGTTAAAATTGGATATTACCATTGAAAAAATAAAATTTGGGTTTGTTTTAATATGTAGATGGCCCCCTAAGCAAATTTTATATCCATCATTTAAAAGTAGACTTTCGGTACCAGGAACTTTCTCCTACGATAATTTGTTGAGGAGTTAGTAGGGGGGCGTTTACTTTTTTTCCCCCACGACTGTACCATAGATGATACACACTTCATTGTCGATACCGAATATTTTTTAATAAACTTCAATAACATAAATATTTTATGTCAATTTGAGTATATTTTCGAGGTAAGAGTACGGACAGACACACCGAATCCAAACGCTTTTCAACTTTGTTGGAAAGTGTTAAAAACACCCGAAAACAGACAGACAGCAAATATAACATTTTATAGATCCGAATGACATTAAATAGGACCATCTGCAGAAAGTGACATTTCCATATATATATATATATATACTATATATAATTAAAAAGAAACGAACGGGTGAAACTCTATGGAAAAGATAATATGAAAATTAAACCATTAAAATGAAATCACAACTTTCCCATAAAAATAAATGAGAAAAATAATTCAAAAGATAAACACAAGAAGTAGGAAACGCAAAAATAAGAAACTATGAATAGCTGTCGGAATTATGCCGAAAAATGTCAATATTTAGCTCCTTATAACATATCAAGAAATCAAAAAAAAAAAAGGTTAAAATAATAAGACATAAAAAAAAATTATCCTTATTTAATATACAGGGTGTCCGGTCTCAACGGTGTCCAATGGCTAATTCATAAACCGTTAGTCATAGACATATAGTTCCAATTTCAAAAATGTTTTAAATGAGGTAAAGAAGTATTTTTAAAGCGATTTGGGTCAAGAAAAACATTTATTAAAAAATTACGAAATTTAAATTTTTATACGGTCCCCAGGTCCTATAAGTGATATTTAGGAAAAATATCCTATTGTACTGACAAGTAATACAAAAAAAGTCCCATTCCTCTGCGATTAAAACTGACCGAGTAATATATGTTTAAAGTTGGAGTATCTTTTTTGCTGCAAAATAGGGGTCAGTCACAAATTTACTAGAAATAAAAATAATCGTCAGATATAAAATTTAACATTAAACATTGAGAGTAAATTAACATTACAATTATATTTTGAGATTTTTGTTCATTCTGACCTATTAAAACAAAATATACAACTTGTACTAAAAATATAAGTAAAAAAACCAAACAGAAATTTTGTTAAATGATTATAAAAGCAACAGTCACAACTCTTTAGAAAATGATACATAGTTAGATTACCTAATCTAAAACTTTTTTTTGTTGTTTTTTTTATGCGTATATTTTTATACATAACTTTTGAATGGCTGCTCTGAATATGTTAAGGAAATTAAAATGTCCCTTTTTGAAAATGATCCTCATATCACTTTTATTTTCTTTTACATTAAACATCAATTATTTGAATTATATGATTCTACCTGTGCGATTACTTCGATGATTTAAATAAACATAACAAAATTGTTACAATATTTTAATATTTTGTTCTAATGGAGCACAGATTTATCCATTAAAGGTCGGACATCATCGGAGATCTTGTTCCATTTGTCATTTTATTGTAATGATAAAAAAGTAATAATAATTATTATTTTTACATTACCCCTTCTGAAAATTCCACTGTCTCTCCCCTCAGCAAATATTCATTAGAGCAGTTATTATTATTTTTTTAATTAAAAATTAGGGTGGAAATACTGTTAAATCAAAACATATGTTAAATTATTAAATTTTAACATTTAACAATTTATATATATATATATATATATATATATATATATATATATTTTGCCGTACTTCTTGCTAAGCAAGTTTCAAAAGCATATAAATCACTTTTGCCATCAAACACTTGCCTCTGCACTTGCCAAGCACGAATACCGCCAAAATGAGTCACTTTGACACCGAAACCTCTGGCCAATCAGATTACAAATTGGTAAAACATGGTTGGGAAAAAATATGCATTTTAAACCTTAGAAAGTATTTGTATGTGCATGATTTGAGGCCGCAAGTGTTTTGGCTCATCTATTGTACAAATAAAGTTGTTTACCTCATTTTTCTTGTCCAATAGGAAAAATTTTCCCTCCATTTAATATTTATTTTTTGTTTAGCAAGTATAAATTGCATTTTGATTTTGGTCTCTAAAATATTTTTTTCAAACAATTTTTTATAAAGAACTAAAAAGTTGAATTTGAAAAAAGCATAATATCATCAAAATGTATAATAAGCAATCCCTGCTCATACATCGCAATGTATCTGACATCTGTTGTGCGGTACTGTATAAAAATTATAAACGCAACGCACTTTCATGTGGAAAAATTACATTGTGAATCTTAGTGCCTTACATAAATGTTACTGATTTTAATTTTAAAATTTCTGTTTGTAGGTAATAATGTATACGAAATTTTTGGAGTGGTCCTGTAAAATAAATATAAATGGTACGTACCTAAAATCATATTAATGTTACATTGTCATTGGATTTTCATAATTATGCAAAATTTAATCTTGATCGGATATTTGGAAGTGAGTTAAAATTGGAATACAAATTTTGAATTAGGAAGACATACATACGAACGTCGAAGTTAAAAGCTTATAAAAATAATACAACTTTTTAAAATAAAATCATCAAAAGAAGCACACTCATTTCCTTACAAAAAAAAAAAAAAAAAAAAAAAAAAAAAAAAAAGAGTCAAAATACAATTGAAGACGTCAGTTTCGAAACTCGCCTTATCCGAAATTTAAAAAATCGTGTTTCTCTATCAATCTATTCTATTGGTATAAATGTACCAATCAAGCACTACAATCTCCAAATTTTCAATGAATACCAATGGACGCATTTAAAGGTTTTACGCGATTTCCCAAAATTTGATTTTCTCGATAAGGCGAGTTTTGAAACTCACTTCTTCAATTATTTTAACCAATCTGAAAGTTTATTACTAAAAATTAACACTACCGTAATATTTATACGGGGGCAGCACCTTCAGTTAAATCGCTTTAAAAATACTTCTTTACATTATTTAAAACATTTTTGTAATTGGAACTATATGTCTTTGACTAACGGTTTAGGAATTAGCCATTGAACATCGTTTGGAGTGAACGCCCTTTATAATACTTTAAGCACTTCGTGTACGACCCCTGAAAGCTTGGTCCAACTCATCTGTTTTCAGTTACAGAAAAGTGGTTTAAATCATAAAATTGAAAATGTCATAACTCGGTCAGTTTTATGCTAGATGAATGGGACTTTTTTTGCCGTACTTGTTAGAGAAATAGGAAAAGTTTACTAAATATCACTTATAGGACCGGGGGACCGTATAAAAATTTAAATTTCGTAATTTTTAAATAAATGTTTTTCTTGACCTAAATCGCTTTGAAAATAATTCTTTACCTCATTTAAAATATTTTTGTAATTGGAACTATATGTCTATGACTAATGGTTTAGGAATTAGCCATTGGACACCGTTGAGACCGGACACCCTGTATAAAAACATTTAAAAGTAGTTAAGGGGATAGGATACTTTTGAACACGTCGAAAAAGTAAAAAATATCACTACGTTCCAAGCTTCAAAACTTGTGTAATAAGTCAAAATTAAAAATCAAACTTCATTTAAATTAAAAGCTCATATTTAAATTTATATCTAAAAATATATGTATACTTGTAAATTCATAAATAAATATTGAAATGATAAGTTAAAAAATATATGATAATAAGAAAAAAAATCTTGCGCGCGTGATGAAATCTGAAAATAGGCATATAAAGACGAAATTTTGGTGAAAATAAATGCACAATAGAGTTACCTTCATACTAAAACCAGAATATTTGTAAAAAATATTGACTAAATTAAAAAATTAACAAAAAATAAAAAAAATTCACTTTTTGAAAAATATTTTCAAAGTGCAAAAACAGAAAAAAATAAAATATTACCTTTTTCTGGTTTTAAGTTGTAGATAATACAGAAATGAATATGTTTTGAAAATTTCTTTTGATTGCCATGCATAGTTTTTTAGTAACAGTGCGCGCAGTATCAAAATTCATCATTATGAATAATCACAACGCAAAGATTAATTATCTTATGTAGTCTTAATATAAAGTCTTAATAAACTGCCATAATTAGTAAAGTAATGATAATTTTTTAATGCGGTTTTTTTGCATATTGTTCAGAAATTGTTATGGAATCAAAATATGTATTTAAAAAAAAATCGAAAATTTTGTAGGTTTAAAGGTATCCCTACCCTCAAGGAAACTTCCCTGGGCAGAAAATTTTCAAAAGATTAAGAACGGTTGAAAAAATGTGTACTATATCTTGCCTTAACTTCAGGTAATGCTTGAAGGTTTGGCAGACAGAGAAGATAATAATAAAAATTAAGAGAAAACCTGGTGCTGACATTTTATTTATTTACGTATATGTATATAAACCGGACCATCCATTCAAAATTTATGTATACACACGAATTGCACAACCTCCTTCGAATCCATTACAAAGTAAATCGAATTAATTGAACGATCAGTGTTTATTCAGTAATATTATATTGTGTGTTATAAAGCTGTCAATCGGAACCCTTTTGCATCAGATATAAATCGGATAAGTCAGTAATTGAATTAATGTTTCATTTAAACTTATTTCATTACTCTATGAATGTAAGGCCAAATTAAATAAAATTCCTAATCAGAGATATTGGTAAAAAAAGCTTAATCAACCGATTCTCTTGTTTTCTCTTGTTATTCACATTCAGTCAACCTATGATAACAATAGAAAATGTATCTTCCAGCCGGATCCTAGCATATTAAATACTAAAAGGGGAAAAAAAGAGATTCAAATTAGTTATTAGTAATTTGTACTTATCATGCCTTAGCTTCACGTAACGCTTAAAGGTTTGGCAAACAGGGAAAAAAATAATACAAAATTAAGAAAAAACCTGGTGCTGCCATTTTACTTATTTATGTATATGTATATCCATATAGACCATCCATTCAAAGTTTATGCATACAAACGAATTGCACAACCTCCTTAGTTCGTAGTCGGTTAAAAAAGAATTGTTCAAACAGTTTCGAATCCATTAAAAAGTAAATCGAATTAATTGAACGATCAGTGTTTATTCAGTAATATTATATTGTGTGTTATAAAGCTGTCAATCGGAACCCTTTTGCATTAGATATAAATCGGATAAGTCAGTAATTGAATTAATGTTTCATTTAAACTTATTTCATTACTCTATGAATTTAAGGCCAAATTAAATAAAATTCCTAATCAGAGATATTGGTAAAAAAAGCTTAATCAACCGATTCTTTTGTTTTCTCTTGTTATTCACTTAGTTATTAGTAATTTGTACTTATATTACCATGCCTTAGCCTCACGTAACGCTTGAAGGTTTGGCAGACAGGTTAAAATAATAATACAAAATTAAGAGAAAGCCTGGAGCTTGCCATTTTATTTATTTATGTATATGTATATCCATATAGACCATCCATTCAAAATTTATGCATACCAACGAATTGCACAGGCTCCTTCGTTGGTAGTCGGTTAAAAAAGAATTGTTCAAACAGTATCGAATACATTAAAAAGTAAATCGAATTAATTGAACGATCAGTGTTTATTCAGTAATATTATATTGTGCGGTTATAAAGTTGTCAATCGGAACCCTTTTGCATTAGATATAAATCGGATAAGTCAGTAATTGAATTAATGTTTCATTCAAACTTATTTCATTACTCTATGAATGTAAGGCCAAATTAAATAAAATTCCTAATCAGAGATATTGGTAAAAAAAAAAGCTTAATCAACCGAATCTCTTGTTTTCTCTTGTTATTCACATTCAGTTAACTTATGAAAACAACAGAAAATGTATCTTCCAGCCGGATCCTAGCATATTAAGTACTAAAAGGGGAAAAAAGGAGATTTAAATTAGTTATTAGTAATTTGTACTTATATTACCATATTTTAGCTTCACGTAACGCTTGAAAGTTTGGCAGACAGGGAAAATAATAATACAAAATTAAGAGACAGCCTGGTGCTGCCATTTTATTTATTTATGTATATGTATATCCATATAGACCATCCATTCAAAATTTATGCATACAAACGAATTGTACAACCTCCTTCGTTGATAGTCGGTTAAAAAAGAATTGTTCAAACAGTATCGAATCCATTAAAAAGTAAATCGAATTAATTGAACGATCAGTGTTTATTCAGTAATATTATATTGTGCGGTTATAAAGCTGTCAATCACAACCCTTTGCATCAGATATAAATCGGATAAGCCAATAACTGAATTAATGTTTCATTCAAACTTACTTCATTACTCTACGAATGTAAGAGCCAAATTAAATAAAATTCCTAATCAGAGATATTGGTAAAAAGAGCTTAATCAACCGATTCTCTTGTTTTCTCTTGTTATTCACATTCAGTCAACTTATGAAAACAACAGAAAATGTATCTTTCAGCCGGATCCTAGCATATTAAGTACTAAAAGGGGAAAAAAGGAGATTTAAATTAGTTATTAGTAATTTGTACTTATATTACCATGTTTTAGCTTCACGTAACGCTTGAAAGTTTGGCAGACAGGGAAAATAATAATACAAAATTAAGAGAAAGCCTGGTGCTGCCATTTTATTTATTTATGTATATGTATATCCATATAGACCATCAATTCAAAATTTATGCATACAAACGAATTGTACAACCTCCTTCGTTGGTAGTCGGTTAAAAAAGAATTGTTCAAACAGTATCGAATCCATTAAAAAGTAAATCGAATTAATTGAACGATCAGTGTTTATTCAGTAATATTATATTGTGCGGTTATAAAGCTGTCAATCACAACCCTTTGCATCAGATATAAATCGGATAAGCCAATAACTGAATTAATGTTTCATTCAAACTTACTTCATTACTCTACGAATGTAAGAGCCAAATTAAATAAAATTCCTAATCAGAGATATTGGTAAAAAGAGCTTAATCAACCGATTCTCTTGTTTTCTCTTGTTATTCACATTCAGTCAACTTATGAAAACAACAGAAAATGCATCTTCCAGCCGGATCCTAGCATATTAAGTATTAAAGTGGGGAAAGAGATTCAAATTAGTTATGTGTTTACTTTTCGGATGCCTGAAGAGATGTAGTGTGGCTTCCGTTCATGTAAAGCCTCAAGTGTTTCCTTTCCTAACCATCTCCGAAGTTCAATTCTCCGTAACGAATCCATTTGTTCTATTTTGGCGGAACAAATTATAAGTTTATCTACAAATGAGGCCTTTCGAATTTAGCATGTTGAATTAGATGAATTCCGTTCTCCCAAAAAGTGAAGACACCTTTGAAAATCCCTGCTCCCATTACGTGCTTAATCGGACATTAAACCATAAATAGTTTCACAGAAAAAACAAGCAGAATGAAACTTCTTATTCGACTTACTGTTATAGTATAATAGAATTATAACAATGAATCTATTATATTAAAATCTGACTGTTTGTTTGCATTCAACAACTTCAACATAGAACGCGGCGCGATGAAATTAATACCCGGTTATCCGCTTAAAGTTGAAGGAAGGGTGTTGAAAGGACGTTATATGTGTTCTCAGAATATTAAAATTTGAATTAGTTTTCGAGAATAGTTTACAGAAAAAACAAGCAGGATAAAACTTCGACTCGGCTTATTATTGTAGTAGAAGAGAATAATAACAATGAATCTATCATATTAAAATCTGACTTTTTGTTTGCATTCAACAACTCCAACATAGACAGGGCCCGACTTATGCAGGGGCATGCGGGGCAGCTGCCCCGGGCCCCCGTTTTTAGGGGGGCCCCCTTGAAAGTAATCAGCATTTTCATTAAAAAGTGCCTAATGTTTAAAATTAAACAAAAGTGACCAAAATTTATATATTTTCAAACATTTAGGAAGGAGGTATGGTCCCCTTCCCCCCTCTGCTTCCAGTACCCTCTCCACCTATGCAAAAAACAAACTATATTATTAGAAAACTAATGATTAATATTTTATTATGACAATTTAGTATTCTATTGTTTTCAAAAGAAATTCTTTATTAACGCTTTTCTCGTAACGTGGTAAGCTAAAACCATTAATTATGACCAATTTGGGGCATTTTCTTTTAGACATCTTATAACGTACGTAGATAAGCAAAGTGAAAGTTTGAAAAGAAATACTCATATCAAACAATCTATTATTTTTTTTCTACTATTATCCTACTAGTATTTTGTGACACTCTCTATACAGATGCAAGCAGTACCGGGTACAAAACTTATGCATATAATACAATATGTATGAAGTTCAGTACTAGTCACTTCCACATTATTCACAAAAAAATCTACAGATAGATAGAAGGGGGCCCCCCAGAATAATGCTTGCCCCGGGGGCCCCCATAGCCTAAGTCGGGCCCTGAACATAGAACGCGGCGCGAAGAAATGAACACCATTTATCCGCTTAGAGTTGAAGGAAGGATGTTGGAAGGGCGTTACATAAGTTCTCAGAATTTTAAAATTTGAATTAGTTTCCGAGATATTACTATATTTGTAACTTTTAACGAAGTTTCTTTAAAGATGGCAAGTAAGTTACTCCAGTTTGGAGAATAAGAGGGAAAATAGACGCTTTCAGTCATGGGGCTTTGGTTGGAAACTGACTCCAAACAAACAGTTACTATGTTGTATTTTCTATTTTGATTGTATTATAATTATATCTGACAGATAACTGTTTTAATACTTTATATATTTTTTAATACTTTATTAGAACAAATGGGAATATATTTTCATAAATACAAGCTTCAGATGAAGATAATGCTTTCTGAAGAAAGATACAATACAAGGTTATATTAGAAAATGCTGTGTAGAATGTTCAAAATAGTTATAAAAATCTTATTGAAAAAAATTACAATTTTTATATTTCTGCACGCAAATTTTGAAGAATACATTAATCAAAGAATGCTTGATACAATATCTCTGTTATTAGAAGAGCAATATCTGTTTTACGTGCAATGTGTATGCGTGTCGGCAAATATTTGTATGTATTACCGATGAGGAAAAGTTATCAGAAGTAAGAATTAGTAGATACAGTGGATCCCAAAAGTATTTGCACACTTACGAATTTCAATGAAATAGTGTTCTATCCATTAATTAAATTATTCAGAAAGAGCATTTAATAATAAGAATTACAACTTATTCTTAACAAAACTACGTAAAATATCTTAAAAACATAGTAAAACGTGATTTTTAAGAAATCAGTAATCAAAAAGCAACAAAAAAGTTACCTTACAAAAGTCTTCGTACACTTAAAAAAAATCATTACATATTAGTAAATAGTGTAATATTTCATTAAATTGGTACTTAATATGATATCCTTTAGTATAAACAACAGTTTTTAAACGTCTGGAAGGAAATAGATTTCACTAGTTTTTTTAAATAATTTCTGCATCAATGTTCATCCATTCATCGATCGTTACTGTTTTTAGTTCGCTTTTCGTTTTAATGGCGTGTCTTCGTATTCTAACTTCCGTTTGTTTTTTTTTTTGTTTTTTTTTCAAAATATCACTCACCCGCAAGAAAAGAGACACATCTCGACAAAAGTAAATTTCACAGGAGAGGCAAATGAAGTTTCGCATTTTTTTAATGTAACATAAAATGATAGTACTTAACTCTGCATGCAGCTATAAAAGTGTTAAAAAAAGCGCAAAATCCTTAAGAATCAAGACATAAAAGAGATAAGGTGGATTTAGTAAATTTATACACCCCCCCCTCCCCCCACACACTGATAAATGTAACCCCTTGTTGAGTTGTGACACTTTTCATGTTGCACAATTTGTCAAATTCCAGTCGCCTTCCAAAATAGTACGTGTAAAAATATGGATTGTATTGAAGATAGAAGAAAGTATTGCAACCGAAATTTTTTTCTACTTCCGGTTTTCAAGGGATTTGCACGTTTTAGGTGCCAGAGATCCTCAAAAACATGTTTATACAAAATGTCTGTCTGTCCGTGTGTCGCCATTGTACCATCGAAAACTATATGAAGTTATGCAAGAATTGAACCAAATTTTTTGTGTATGTTTTTGGCAAGCAGGTTCTCCGTCAATTTGGAAATATTGTACCAGAAGGGAGCATTGTTATAACGATTTTTGTGCCATTTTCATTAATATACCCTCGGAAAGTGTTGAAGTTACGCATAGAATTGAACCAAAGTATTAACATTTGTAAAGTAAAATTTGTAAATATTAACATTTGAAGTATTAATATTTGCAACTACATTTTGAAATATTAAGATGTAATGAGATAGAAGAGAGTTTTGGAATTGGCATATCCAACAAGTTTTTAATCACAAATGCAATCCATTATCAATCATTATCAAAAATATTAGTTTTCGAGGTAATTAAATTAAAATAAAAAGCATATTTCAAAACGTTTTTATAATTATTATTCAACTGTATTCTTACAATTGCATTTCAACGAAACAAAATTGCAGTCAATATAAAATAAATACACAAAATAAATATACAAGAACTGATTAATTTATTAATAAATCTCATAGTCGTTACTGCGTCATCACAATATTTTCTATAACAATTGAAAAATAAAAGAAGTATGCAAGTTATTTTTCAGATTTATATTTCAGTCAAATTTTTACTTGTTCAAAACATTTCTATATATTTATAAACTACATTATTATAAAATGGAACCTTACTTAGGAGAACAAAAAATACAAAAATTATTGGTTGTTGTTTAGCAAAAATTCAAAAACAAATATGTTTCTTTCAGTTTTATTTTCTCCTAAAGCATGAACAGAATTACTATGGTTGTTTTATAGCTTCTTCAAATTTTTGAGAAAGAAAAATAATTATTCAAATCAAATATGTAGCAGATAATTATCACAGATTTTTTAAAAACATTTAATTTAAAATGAAAAAAAAAAAAAACTAGATAAGTGATTTTATCTCTTATTTTAATTTTTTTTATTCTTATAAAAATAAATATTGCAGCCTTTTATGGTACTTTCTCAAACTAGAACTTTATTTTTAAAGTTCTGTATAGATGCAACACCAGTCCTTTATCCACATTGTAAATGTTATAATGCAGAAAAAAAGGGCATAACTTTGGGGAATATGTAATTAAAGACAAGCAATTTTGTTTCTTCCGTTCAATCAAAGGAAAGGGTTTCGAATACGCCTTATGTAAAGGTAAAAGCTCTCTTTTACCACTAGCTTTTATTTGAAGCTTAGAAAAACCACCTTGGTCATAAGAATACTTTACGTTGAATGAAAAAGGTTTTAATTTATCAAATCTTAAAACTTTGATTCTGGAACGTTACCGTCATTATCTTTCATATAATTTCTTAGCACACCTCATTTCGCCTTTCAATCGTTTTAAATTTAAAAAATGAGAATGAACTAACCCCATCCACCGAAAAATGACGCCCCTCTTTTCGGCTGTTCTAATCAATGTCACATATCGTTGAGAGATGCAAATTGGGCAACAGTTTTTTTTTCTATTTTAATTTTGTTTTCTATTTCTTAATGGGCATTATCGCTTTCATTTTGCGTATGCCCACAGATCAAGAATTTATACTTATTCTATTGATTTTTAGCGCTTTAACAGCATGCATGAATAATGAAATAATACTTTCATTTTTATTTTGTCCGTCGCTGTAACCACAGTAAAAAGTTAATTCCAAAATTTCATCGACAACACGTGAAGCAATATCTTACACATACATCTACAACAAGCACCTTTTTATTTGTTCCGCCTTGAACCTCATATTAATTCCAAAAATGACGTTCGACAACATCACTACCTAGCTGACACATTGTAAACAGTGGCGTATTCAAAGTGTGGGCTGATAGGGCTGCAGCCCCCTCCGAAATTTATAGAAAAGTTAAATTACGAAAATTTAGCAAAATGTAATGAAAACTGCTAAGGTTAAATTCAAATGGAACAAAAAAAAAAAAAAAAAAAAAAGATTCCGTTTTAGACACGTTAATAAAGTATGTTAGAAATCATCTTAGAAAATGTATTATTCCGCAGAGACCCATTTCAGCGAAATTTCTGTTATATACTCAGGCTCTCTTTACAGACGTTTTATTGCATGAAACATGATATAGGGTGATTAAAAGTGCATTACTCATTTTTATTACTTCCTATTTATTAGTTTGAAAGTCTGTGATTTAAAGTTATACATAGATTGTGATATCTTCTTAGTTTGAATTGCAAAATTTGAACCTTTTTTTAAATTTACAGGGTGGTCATAAAAAAACTTAGCCGATATATGGAACTCTAGCGGCCGGTCCGTTTAACCGATCGTGATGAGATTTCAGATATAGTTATTCAGAGGTATGAGCTCGGGATTTTGTGAACGGCATCAAATTGGTGCTCACGGTTACGGTTATAGGTACAGAAACTCGAAATTTTCGAATGGCAACGCCCATTTTTTTTGTCGCAAAATGCTCAGCGCATGCGAAAACCCTAAATAGCGCTCGAACGGTACGTGTATCGTAATAAAAGGACGCATTATGCACACACAAAAAACAGCTCAGCGAACGGCCAAAAACAACACGATCGGGGCACACAGATCGGGTCGACAGATAATCAGCATAGAAAATGGATTCTTGCCTCTGTCATATGCAAATTTCCTCCGTGCATCACGATCGTGTTGTTTTTGGCCGTTCGCTGAGCTGTTTTTTGTGCGTGCATAACGCGTCCGTCTATTTCGAAACACGTACCGTTCCAGCGCTATTTAGGGTTTTCGCATGCGCTGAGCATTTTGGGACAAAAAAAATGGGCGTTGCCATTCGAAAATTTCGAGTTTCTGTACCTATAACCGTAACCGTGAGCACCAATTTGTTGCCGTTCACAGAATCCCGAGCTCATACCTTTGAATAACTATATCTGAAATCTCATCTCGATCGGTTAAACGGAACGGCCGCTAGAGTTCTATATATCGGCAAGTTTTTTTATGGCCACCCTGTACTTAAATGCGGTAAGAGTGAGAATACTCTTAGGTAATTTTGAATTTGCTGTTTACTAGTCTGTGTATTGAGATACCGTTAATCTATGTATTGAGATACCGTTTAGCAGATACTTTTCAATATTCCGTTTATATAAATGCAGTATAGCCGTGGAATTATAGTTGCCATAGCGAAAACCTGCCTAAAACGAAAATTTTCCCAGTCCCACACGATGTCATCTTAGGAGGTTTGATGGTATAATATATGCATTACCTGCTATGATGAAATCCTGTTTAAAGTAGAAATTGTCATGTTCCTTATGATTCCATCTTAGAAACTTTTACTGTATCTCATCCCCCTCCGAAATGGTAAGTCTAGATACGCCACTGATTGCAAAGTAAGTATTAATATGTAGCCTAACTAATAATCTAATGTCAATAATCACCAACAGAGCGATATTTCCTAACTTTTTTTTTTACTAAGCCAATAAAGAGTTTTATAAATTGATCGAGTATGACCTTATGGAAACCTTTTTTGTGAGAAGTGTCGTCTTTCTTGTTTCATCACTACGCATTTTCTATAACAGAAAAGTGAAACATAAGCTAATATAGAGGTTTTCCTTATTACGACACGAATAATACTTTGCCAGTAGCAAGATGAACCTATGACACACCTATTTATGGAACAAAACACAAAATGAATTTTTGCGAGATGTGTCACTTTTCTTGCTGGAGAAGCGATATGCTCTATTGGGTTTAAATCCGGCGATTGAGGTGGTGTTTTTAGAATTTATGGACAATTACAGAGACACTAGAGGCGAACGTTGAGAGCCGCTTAGAATCGTTATCTTGATAAAAAAAAAAAACAAAGTTGTTTCCAATACCCAAATCTTGGGTTGATAATTTTAAATTGTATTTTAAAGCATTTAACACTAGAACCGCCGTAGCGATCATTTTGACCGGTACCAAATAAAAATACGTCGATTCGAACCAGAAATTTCTTTCTAAAATAAGTTAAATATATACCACGGAGAAATACGTTAAATAAATAAGTTAGATAGTTTTTTAAATAAAAGTTCTGGTGCAAAATATTTTTATAACACTTGAGTAAAATTTCCGGCGGTTCTAGTGTTAAATAAAGTTCATGAATCATTATGTCATCAATAAATATCAAAGTACCTAGTCCTGATGCTGTCATGCACCCCCACACAAAGACACTTCCGCCGCCATGCCTGTCTCAACTGGGGTTAAGTTCTTCATTTTTTCTTCTCCATATAATTATACGCCCATAGGAACCAAAAATTTTAAATTTATTTTCATCTGCAAATAAAACATTATCCCAATACGATTCAGGTTTATTTATCATTGATTTTGCGAAGGAAAGCAAAATTTTCTGTTTTTCTCCTCAATAAAAACATATCAGCACTCGTCGAATAATTTCAGGTGAAATTGAAGTAAGAAAATTTTTCATTAAATTCTGTAGCAACTTTTATAGCACTTAAACGTAGATTTTTTTTTACATTTTGTCTAATTATAAATCTCTGATCACTTTGTGTTAACTTTGATGGACGATCTTTTCTTGCCTTGTTTTCGATCCGATTTTCTTCTTTAAATCGTTTTATCACATACTGCACCATAGAACGGGATAAATTAACTAATTTAGCAATATTCCGAACTAATTGACCACTACTACGAGCCATTTTTAAATAATAAATAGAATATTACGGAGAAAGCAAGCAAAATTGAAACCAAACAATTTTTTTAATTTCGCCACAGTGCAAAAATAAAAATAACGCGACAGACGATAATTTTAATTATGAATTTATGCGAAAATGCTTCAGTGCACGAAGACTTTTGTGGCGTATCTTTTCTCTGCCTCCTTCCATTTTCCTTTTTGTATGGAAAAAAAAATCAGTCAATAATAAAAAGAAATGTTGAGCATTATTTAGAATAACATAAAGATGATGTGGAAAGATGTTGGACTTCATATTCAGGGCAGAAACTAGGGGAGGGGGGGGGGCAGAGGGTGCACGTGCCCCGGGCGCCGCTTTAACAGAAGGTGAAGGGGGTGCCAAAATGAAGATCTTGTTTTACGTTTGATACAAGAATGTATATATATATATATAAGAAATTTGTATAAAAATGTCTCGGAGCCGGAAAATTTTAAAGGAAAACTGTACCAAATGTATTAAACTTTACAAATACTAGATAAAAAGATTCATCTACAGTACAAACAGGCCCGGACTGGCCAGGTTGACTAGTCGGCGATTGCCGAGGGCCCCCGGCACAAGGGGGCTCCGGAGGGGCCTCCAAAAATGGAGATACTACTTCTTAATTAGTTACATCAAAATAATTTGACTGTTTCTCTGTAAGTTCCCCGTAATCTTACGCATTTACAGTCAATTTTAAGCAGTTGCCAGTTGGTTGTTGTGTATGGTAGCCTATGTAAGGGGGCCCCGGAGGGGCCTGCAAAAATGGATATAGTATACTTCATAACTACTTGCAACAGGATAATTTGACTATTTTCCCGTAATCTTACGCATTTACAATCACTTTTAAGCAGTTGCTAGTTGGTTTTTGTTTATTGTAGCCTAATGTAAGGAGGATCACAAGGGGGCCTCCAAAAATGGATATACTATAATGAAGGAAACGAATATTTTTTCCAACTGGATTAAATCATATTCAAGGCTGGAGTAGCACAGTTGAAGTTTATTCCAACAGAGCGACACAGGAGTTTCCGTGTTAAAGTAGTTTCATCATGGTAATGCTATAGTTATAGTTCGGATGAATGAAACTAGCGCTGCAGTTCGCAGCCAAGTCCAACTAATAAGAGTGAATTATGTCAGCCAGGTATCGGTCCGGATAGCCTAACAGGTAAGGCATTGGCACGGCACGCCAAGTATCCAGGTTCGATCCCTGGTCTGGACATTTTTCGCTCTGTTGGAATAAACTTCAACTGTGCTACTCCAGCCTTGAATATGGATATACTACTTCATAACTAGTTACATCAGAATAATTTGACTGTTTCTCCGTACGTTTCCCGTAATCTTACGCATTTACAATCAATTTTAAGCAGTTGCCAGTTGTTTTTTGTTTTTGGTAGTCTATGTAAGAGGGTCCCGGGGAAGGGAGGGGGGGGGCTCCCAAAATGGATATACTGCTTCATAGCTAGTTACATCAGGATAATTTGACTGTTTTCTCGTAATCTTATGAATTTGCAATCCATTTTAAGCAGTTGCCAGTTGGTTTTTGTTTATGATAGCCTATGCAGTAGCGCCGGTAGTGGCGTCGTGCCACTGGCGAAACGGAGAAGTGCTGACTTACTCATCGCGCTCTATGTCGTAGGCTCAGGTTCAGAGAACATCGCGACACTGGCCGTTCGAAACAGCAGAGCTTCTTTACGGAGATTTACTGCACATGCTCAATTTCTACTGAAAATAGTAACCAGGATTAGCAAGACAGATGAAAAAAATCGGCAAAAGTTTTTTGTAATTCCTTCAATTTGCGTTACTCTGCTGCATTTCGTAGGGCACTGCTTTTTTAAAAATGCTTCTATTCTGCATATGAAAAAAATAATTTGCCCTATTTTAAGTTGTACAAACTATGACTGAGACTTTTTTAATTTAACTGCAATCTCCAAAATTTTTCTTATATACCGCGTTGTTGTTATTCTCGTGCTTACGAAGCGAGATGTATTTCACGCTAATATATCTAACGTAACATGTAACCTTTGCTTATTAAACTAATAATTCTGTCAGATAGTACTCAAGATATAGCTGTTATGGACCGGCTGCAATTTGCGTCCGCTATGTCGTTCAAGGAAAGATATATGAAAGGCTTTTAGAAATAACAGTAGTCGATGATTCATGAGGATTGACTTTGTACACACTTATAAAATCAGAAATAGCCAAGTGTGATATTGCAACATCAATTATTATTTCTTGTTCATTTGACGGAGCAACAAATATGAAAGGCTGCTATAATGGTCTACAAATTTAGTTCAAAAAGGAAAAAGAAAGATTTTATTTACACTCACTATATATGATACTTATTGAACTTGGTAGTAGCTGATTCAACAGCAACGTTGCTCCTAACAGAAAACTCATTTAGGTTGGTGTAAGAATCTGCCGTTTTTCTAATCTCATCTGAAAAAAGAATGACCGTATGGGGGAGGAAAACAAAAAGAAAACATATTGCACATGAAAAACTGAACATGTTGCAAAAAATAGGAGCCATAAGATGGAGGAGCAAATATAAAGCTCTTTCTTAGATTATCGATGAGGGAATTTTAAGATATGAGGAAAGTGTAAACGCAGGGAAACTATTCCATTTTATTACCGTTTTAAAAGAAATATCAAATGGATGTTTTGAATTCAAATCTAAATTCATGACAAGAAATTTGATTAGTAAATAGTCTAAATTTGAAAACCTATTTATGTATATTTTTTTACTAGATTTATTTATTCTTACATCTTTTTCTTCAAATTATTTACAAAGTCAAACTATTATAAAGTAAGGGGTAAAAGGTAGGGGTATAAAGTAAGGTATAAAATATTATAAAGTAGGACTATTCTACAGCCTGCAACTTGGTACAGAAGCAGCTTCAACAAGTAAGGAATAGAAGGAGTGATAAACACTTTCAGGTTCAGTATTCAAAAACAAAATAATTATACAAGTACAGGTAATAGCAAATTTGAAGATAACAATATTTATGTAGAAGTAGGGTAATGCCTGTTGAAAAGTCAATAGACGAAGCTCCTTGAATCTCAACTGCACAGAACTATAAATTGGTCTTTTTTCAGTGTTTTAGATTGCTCCAGGACAAGTATCGAAGGAAGATTTTAGACGATTGATTCCTGGTTAAAACCAAAGGAAATTAATGAAATAGTAATGCTTTATATAGTTTTACAACGGAAGTCCTTTGTAGTATTTCTAAACTTTGTAAATTTGAAAGAAATCAATTATTGATAGAGCTGAAATAGTTTGTAGATCAGTATCAAAGTTTTACAATGGCTGAAAAAACTAACATTGAAAGAAAATAAGACAATCTTTGAATGGAGCTGAAAAAATCTGTGAATACGACGATGTAGAATCTAAATTTGAAGAAGACAAAAATTTTTATGGTTACACCTCTGACAAGAAACAATGTTTTCTGTGCTTTTCTGTTGTTTTTGAACTCTCACGTTCTTGAATGTTTACCAATTTGTATGTAGCTTACAAGTTTGTACTAATTTTGAACATACACAGGTTTGTCATACCTGGTAGAAAAGTCACCTATGAAAGGGTGTTTCCTAAACTTAAAATAGTTAAGAATTGACTTAGGTCTATTTTAAACCAAGAACTTATGTCAAACCTTTTCATGAATGTAGAAAAACTTATTTTATAATTTAGATAAAGACGTTATTATAGATGACGTAACCAGGATCGGTGGATAACTGGCCAAAAAGCTGTTAGGTTAGTAAACAGCCATTCACAATCACATGACCTTTCTTAGTTCGCTGTATCTGTACCAAGGTATAGAGAGTCGTTTTTTTCTTTGTTATAAAATCTATTTTATAACTTGTAACAATTAAATTAAAATTAAATAAGACATTATTTTTTTCAACATGCTTGTTTTTTTTTATTATTACCACTGTGTCCCTTTTAATACTTTCCATCACAGTTGAAAAGTGTTTATGAATTCGGTTTGTCTGTCCGTCTGTATGATCTAACTCGCGTAAATATATTCAGATTATCATAAATTGATGCATGTGTTATTGGGGTTTACTATGGCATGTTCGGTATTGAAAATGAAGTGTGTAACGTTTACGGTGCATTTACAGGGGCACTCAAAAGTATTCCGTTACATCACGGCCTATCGGGTAATATCGTATGCGATGTATTTTAATGATATTACACATTTTTAAGGATATTGAAATTTATGTATATCACTGAGGTGTGCTAAAAAGCTCTTATTGTAAAATCTGGTGTGCATATAATTTATTGCTCATTAAAAGGGGGACATAAAAGTATTTGGCTACAGTACTGAATATGAAGAATAATTGATGTAAGTGTGTTTTCAGTTGTGGTATTTGATTTAAAATGTAACTATTTTTTTGCATATTACTTGACGAATATAAATTCTATAGATCATATATAGGGCTACACGAAAGATCTCAAGTGCATTTCCATTTATTGGCGGTCAATGCTGAGTAGAAATCTTCAACTGCACTAAGCATCTAATTTAATAAACTTTTAGCATACAATGTAATATACATACAAATCTATAGATCATATACAGGGTTTCACAAAAATCCGGATTATTTTTGCGATTATTGACGGGAATTTCAGTAATTGAATAACAACTGCATTATGCATTGTCTAAATTGATCATTTGGACACCTTTCACCTTAATAAACTGTAAATGTTTTATTATAGTTTCTGAATGTGTTGGAAAACATTACATAAGCTTTTCTGGACGCATTATTTTTCGTTCTTGTTAATGTTTACTTAGGTATTATAGTAAGATTTGGATTATGATAGCTTCAACACAGCGATTTGGCTGCTTAAACTAAAACATAATTTCCCTCTCATTTTTAAGTTACAAACAACTCGTAATTAATTTAGCATATTTTTTTTTTCTAACATGGAACTAATTTAAGTACTGTATCTAAAAATAATATAAATATTTATTATGAAAGTAAATAAACTGAAACAGATGAAGAAGATTATTTTTTACTCAAGTATTTTTCCCTCTCATTTTTAAGTTACAAACAATCCGTAATTAATATAGCATATTTATTTTTTCTAACAAGGAACTAGTTTAAGTACTGTATATAAAAATAATATAAATATTTATTATGAAAGTAAGTAAACTGCAAGAGATCAAGAAGATTATTTTTTTCTCAAGTATTAGGATGTATCAAAAGTATTTTCGTTTTTAGGATACCTTTCTATATATAACGACCAACGCAAAATGTTATATTAAAGAGTATATGTTCCTGCATATTATATTATGCTAATACCTATTCTTTTATCTATTTATAGGTTATAGGGTCAGATGAGGTAATTATGACCAGGGGGTAATTATGACCGCCGTCATACTGGAGATAACTGTGATGGTAAAATTTTGTTTCAAGCTTAGATATTAACCTCATAGTGCATATTTCATCTTAGGTATTCTTTATTACTAGTCTGAAGCCTTTCTGAGATCAAAATAGCAACTTGAAACTAAGTCTATAAAATTTTTGATAAACAGATTTGTTACTTTGGAGTTCAAAGTGGTCATAATTACCCCAAACATATGTGTATTGGCAAGTATAAAGAGAAGATATAGTGGTCATAATTTCCCAACTAGTGGTCTTAATTACCCCAAACTTATGTGATTGTGAGTTTTTGGTGGGGTAATTATAACCACCCTTTTAACTTTAAAAGAAAAACGGCTATGATAATTAAAACTTTTAAAATGTGTTCTTAAAGGATCAAAGTTACTTCCTATGTACTAAAAACACCACTTTTCCAAATAGAAATAAGCAAAAAAAAAAAAAAAAAAATTAGCAAAGTTGAAAATGTAAAAAGTGGTCATAATTACCCCTCCTGACTATATAATGGCTGATACAAATATTGAAATATTATCCATCTTAAGACATTATTTTAAAATTGGTCATAAATGTGCTGAAGCATCTCGTAAAATTCGAGAAGTTGAAGGGTATGATACGATCAGTGAAAGTACAGCCCAAAACTGGTTCAAACGTTTTAAGGCAGATGTCTTGTCACTTGCAATGAAACTCAGAAGTGAGAGGCTATCACTTGTGAATCTGGAAGATTTGAAGCAAAGAGTTGGAGATTAAACCACCCACCAGCACACGGAAACTTTCAGGGGAGCTAGGACCGTGAACAGGACAAGATATGCCAAGCTTTACATAAACTACAGAAAACGTACAAGAACTCTAGAGAAGTTCTTTATGAACTGACTATGGAGCAAGCAAATCAGTTACAAAATTTGCGGTTTTTCAAAAGCAAAGTGACATATGATGAGAAATGGATATAGCTACGGAACCTAGATAATCGAAAATAATTGTTGGATGTGGGACAATCAGTCCAACATGTTACAAAACAAGCGCGGTTTGAAAAGAAGTTCATGATCAACGTCTGGTGGAATTTTGAGCATGTCATTCATTTTTAAATCATTCCACATGGTCGATCGGTCAACTCTGAAATTTTCTGTGAACAGATGGACAGGATGTATTCTTCTTTGAAAAGCAAATGGCTTGCATTAGTCAGCAAAGGAAGACCTCTTCTCCAACATGACAGTGCAAGACCGCACACGTCTCGCAATAAAGTAGGAGAGTTTGACGGAATTGAACTTGTACCTCACCTCCCACATAGTCCGAACCTTGCTCCTTCGGACTGTCATACCTTCCGTTCTATGGCATCATTTTTGGGTGGAAGGCGCTTGGTTAATGTTAGCAATCTGGGACAGGGTTTTCTAGGCTTTTTTGATTCCAAATCCAAAGACTGGTATCAAAATGGTATTCAGATTTCAGGAAGATGGAAGGAAAGCATACAATTTCATGGATTATATATTGATTTGTGATACGTTTATTTTACGTTAAAATATCGCAACAAGGATTTTATTGTGAAAACGAAATTACATTTGATACAACATGATATTTCCCAAGCGACAAAATAGCTAAATATGGTTTTTAGGCCTAATTTTCAAAAAATAACTATTCTAATATTGTATTCCCTCTAAATTTCCCGGTAAGGGGGCCCTTTTCAATCTCTAGCCGAGGGCCCCCAAAGGCGCCAGTCCGGGCCTGAGTACAAAACTGAAAATGAATAATAAACAAAAACAAGTGGGTAAGTGTGATCACAGATCGCACAGAGGGTTTCGTTTAATATTCCTTTAAAACACTTTATCCTTTTGCGAAATCTGTTAGTTCCACATTTCGCAACCAGGGGGCGCACTCTATTCTACACAAACCTATCCGTAGGTATATTAGTCGAGGGGATCGGGTCTATAGCACCCGAGATAGGTAGGCGCCCCAGGAAATTGCACGGAACATTCTTTTATAAGCTTTTTATTATGTGTTATGAACTATGTCAAAGTTTCCAGCAGATCGACCTGTTAGATTTCATAATTTTAACAAAATTGCGTTATGTTAGTTGCAAATTCCACCACCAGGGAGCGCACACTATTCATAACAAAAGTGAATCAGATCGAAACTCTGTTAAACAACCTATCAGTGGATGTGTTACTCGAGTTGGTGGCAGCCTTAAGCGTGAAATTAAGAAATTTGCTGAAAGTACTATTCGGAAATAGTGGTAACTAAAATTTTGACATTTTTATATTTCATAAGCAGCACGTGTCTGAGTATGTCATAGTGCTCAAAAAACGACATCTAAAAAGGTCGTAAACGCTAATTTTTAAAAAAGAAATCCAGCGCTCCTCCCCCGCCCTCCCTTCACAGGAAATTGCATGCACCATTATTTTATAAGCTTTTTATTATGTGTCATGAAGTATCTTAAAGTTGCAAACGGATCGCCTTGTTATATTTCCTAATTTTAACAAAATCGCGTTACGTTAGTTCCGCATTCCACCACCAGGGAGCGCACTCTATTCTTAACAAAAGCATATCTGAACGAAACTCCTTTGCGCAATCTCTCCGTAGATACATGGTCGGGAGGGTGGCGGTGCAGTCTTAACCAACAATTTAAAACATTTTCTGCGATAACAAACGCTAAGATTTAATAAATAAATCTAGTCCCCCCCCCCCTCCACTCCTCGAAATATCACACTCCATTCTTTTTTACACTTTTTCTTATGTGTTATAAAGTATCTTAAAGTTTCGAACACATCGAGTGGCGGTCTTAAACAATAATTTAAGATATTTCCTGAAATTGCTATTCGGAAATAGTGGGATGAACACTTATAAACCTATAAACTTTTTCATATTGAATAATTAATACTTATCTCATAGCGCGCCGTCGAAACACCCCACGCAAATTGTTAGATTTCCTAATTTAAATGTAATCTCCGTTAAAAAAGCACGTGCCTCCATCTTAATCTGGCATTTGATGGAAATAAAAGGAATTAATAAAATAATAATTAATATCTCAGCTCGTAATGAAGCAATCTCTTTGAACCGGGTATGTATGAAATCTGCGAAAAATTTCCAGCCCGGATATCAAAAAATTTAATCGAAAAATTTAATATTTAAAAAGTTTAAATTTCGTATTACACTTTCCTCCCCTTAAATTTCTCCCGCGCCGATATGTCGAGAGATGACGACGGCTGCCTTCCGGTGAATGGAAATCTATTTCATTGTCTTTAAAAACACAGAAATTAAATTTTTATCGATCGATTTTTAGTGGATTTTTTGCGTTCTATCCTACGCAGAAATTTGAAATTATACCAAAATAAAGTAGAATTTTTTCCGCGTATTTCTACACCTGTTACGAATTTGTACGACCGATATTTCGGCAGATCCGATTTTGCTTTTTAAAGGTCCACTTCATTTATTGCTTAAAGTACTCCGTGGTAACCCTGCACCGGCTGATTTGACGGAGCATCCGCCGAATTTACTGGCAACCCTTAGGAGAAACTGGGGAGGATTTCGATAACGTGCATTTGCACCTGCATTCAAAAGGTTGATTGGTTAATTTTAGATTTTAATTAGCCCGTAATTAGGTTAATTACCAACTTTTTCAAAATTTTATGATTTGTTGTTTGATGTGAGGTGTTCAGCTATAAGTACCCAAAATTTCAAGTCTCTAACATGTATAGTTTCTGAGAACGGGCTCTGTGACGGACAGACAGACAGACAGAAAAAGGAGTGAGACGAATAGGGTTTCGTCAGATGAACGAAACCCTAAAAAAAAGAACTGTTCCCTTAGGCTTTTTTCATTCTCCCATTCCAAAAGTATAATGTCTATGTTTTTGCCTACTATCTTTTAAATCACTTCCTGTGTAGGAGACCATTTTTCAAGGTCGGTCTCTATTGTGGGACATTGTCCACTATTGGTAACTACCCAGCGCGAAGCGACCCCTCAGTCTAACTTTTCTATTAGATAAAAAAATTCCATGAAAGCTGTTTGTTTGTTTTCCTTTTTTCCGCTGAGCATCAGCTTCCTTTTTAGGGTTTCGTTCATCTGACGAAACCCTATTCGTCTCGCTCCTCTGTCTGTCTGTCCGTCCGTCCGTCTGTCTGTCCGTCACAGAGCCCGTTCTCAGAAACTATGCATGCTGGAGACTTGAAATTTTGCATACTTATAGATGAACACCACACATCATACGGCAAATAATAAAATTTTGAAAAAGTCGGACATTTAACCCTTTGGGCCCCCACATGTGTATTTTAAACAATTCTTTCTAAGTGAGTCCCTAATTAGGTTGTAGGCGTGAAATTTTGCGTACTTATAGATGGACACCTCAGATCAAACGACAAATCATAAAATTTTGAAAAAGTTGTACATTTAACCCTTTGGACTCCCAAATGTGTATTTTAAACAATTCTTGCTATGTGAACATCTAATTAGGTTGGAGGCGTGAAATTTAACATACTTATAGCTGAACACCTCACATCAAACGAAAAACTATAAAATTTTGAAAAAGTCGTACATTTAACCCTTTGGGCTCCCACATGTGTATTTTAAAGAATTCTTTCTAAGTGAACGCCTAATTAGGTTGGAGGAGTGAAATTTTGCATACTTATAGCTGAATACCTCACATCAAACGACAAATCATAAAATTTTGAAAAAGTCGTACATTTAACCCTTTGGGCTCCCACATGTGTATTTTAAACAATTCTTTCTAAGTCAGCCCCTAATTAGGCCTAAAATTTTGCATACTTATAGCTGAACACCTCACATCAAATGACAAACCATAAAATTTTGAAAAAGTCGTACATTTAACACTTTGAGCTCCCACATGCGTATTTTAAGCAATTTTTTCTAACTGAGCCCCTTATTAAATTGGAGATTTGAAATTTTGCATACTTATAGCAGAACACCTGAAGCCAGGCGACAAATCATAAAATCTTCAAAAAGTCTTACGTTTAACACTTTGAGCTACCACATATGTATTTTAAGGAATTCTTTCTAAGAGAGCCCCTAATTAAGTTGAAGACATGAATTTTTGCGTACGTATAGCTGAATACCTTAGACCACACGACAAATCATAAAATTTTCAAAAAGTCTTATATTATTTACTCCTCCGGGCTCTAACTTGTATATTTTAAGCAATTTTTCTAACCTTCGCCTTTTTCACCCGGGGAGCACTTTTCCACCTTTTGACGCCCCCCCCCCTTCTTTGACCATTCTTTCATATTATGCACCATAGCCTTACATATTTTAGTTCCACTATTTACCGCCAGGTGCGCTGCGCCTACTTATCTCGGGTGCTATGGGCCCCAATCCCTTCGGCTAATATATGTACGGATAGTATGTAAAACGGAGTTTCGTTTGGATAGAGGTTTGTTTAGAATAGAGTGCTCTCCTTGTTGCGAAATGTGGAACTAACAGATTCTTCAAGAGGATAAAGTGTTTTGAAAGGAATATTAAACGAAACCCTCTGTGCGATCTGTGATCACACTTACCCACTTGTTTTTTTCTTTTCTGTCTTGCCATGGGCGATGACTGCCCGCGACAATAAAACAAACGGGAGGGGGAATGCACAAAGTAAAATTCTTAGTAAAACCTATTTTTTTTAAGATATCGACCTCATTTACAAGGAGAGGGCCAACCTTGTTAATCACATATTTTGATTATTTTAATATATGTTGTAGGGTAGACACCCCTTAGTGTCAGGTTCAACGGATTTTATCCAATGCTCAATAGTTCTTGAAAAACCAGGGGGTCTAATATTAGTAGACAACTTAAATACTTACTTCGCAGCAAAAATGACAGGTTACTCGTAGCTCAGTTGGCATGGCGTTTGCCGGCTGATCCGAGGGCCCGGGTTCGATACCTGAATGCGCTACATTTGTTTTTGTTTTATAAATATAGTTGTAATTATAATTTAATAATTTCAATTAAAAATTTTAACATCAAACATTAATTATAATGTTAACAAACTTAAATTTATCATTTCTTATTTGTAAACTATTATTTCTCAACCATTAAAGAGGTTTAAAAAGAAATTGTATCTATTATTGAATGATAAAAATTCCAAAATCGTGACTAATTCTGTTGTGGTGCCATCTAGTTATGATAAAAAAAAGGAATATTCAAATAAATTAAAAGCAGAAAAAAGATAAAGGGGAAAGCAAAATAATTGAAAGCGCAAGCATACTTATTACAAATTTAAAAATCTTTAATATGCAAAAAATCGGTTGTAATTTAATTCTGATGCTAATTTTTAATATGATTATGCTTGTTACTTTAAAAACAGAATAATATTATCTCATTGACTTCCTTTGTTAAAGCAATGCGTAAATGATGTTTCTTTAAAATCACGAATTGACACAATTGCTCAATATCATTTGCATCGATAAAGAATATATGAAATACATTTTTAAAGTTTTTTTTTTTTTTAAATAACAGTTTTATGATGTTTTATTACAACTATTCAGTTAAAAGTAAAAAATTAAATAGGTTAAAATTGTAATTGATATACAATATTAAAAATTTTAATTGACAGTGAGATTATTAAGTTATACTTACAAGTAAATTTATAAAACAAAAAATGAGAAAAACAAACGTAGCGTATTCAGGTATCGAACCCGGTCCCGCCAATCAGCCGGTTAACACCATACCAACTAAGCTACGACTGACCTATCATTGTTGTAGCAAAGTAAGTATTTAAGTTGTGTACTAATATTAGACCCCTCGGTTTCTCAAGAACTAAGGAGCATTGGATAAAATCCGTTGAACCTGACACTAAGGGGCCTCTGCTCTACAACATATATTAAAATAAACAAAATCTGTGATTAACAAGGTTGGCCCTCTTCTTGTTAGACTACACTGCTCAAAACAATTAAAGGATATTTGAAGTTTTATATAAAATAAAGATATAAACGAAATTTTTTTTGCCGAAAATAGAAGAAGAGAATCACAAATGCAGATTTTTCTGGTTTTCAAACTGTGGAGTATACAAATTTTGAGTTCGACGTCAAAAACGTCGCTTCAAATGAAATTTGACTTTCAAATGGATAAAAGAGAATGAAGACAAGGATGATCGGCATTCAGTGATTGCTTTGTTTCGATGAGTACGGTGTCTCAGCGAAGTCATTTGACAGATTCAGAAGCTTTGAGAATTGTTGGTAGGTTAGAAGGGGGCCAAACTCAAGCCGAAGTAGCGCAAGCCATTGGAGTGTCACAAAGTGTCATTTTCAGGATCTGGAACCGTTTTTTGGAGAGTGGATGTGCAGGCCGAAGACCAGGGCAAGGTCGTAGACGGGCAACAACGCTCAATGAAGATCGGTATTTAGCGTTAATAGCTCGGAGACACCGAACCATGAACGCTACTCTTCTCCAACAACACCTTCGCTCGGCTACAGGCAGCACGATTTCAACTCAGACTGTCCGAAACCGGCTCCATGCTGTAGGTCTGTATGCTCGCCGACCGATGGTATGTGTTAGATTAACATCAAGGCATCGTCGCGACCGCAGGGAGTGGGCAACCGAGCATGTCAACTGGAGGAGAAATGAATGGAGCAATATTCTGTTTTCTGACGAGTCCCGTTTTTCTGTGCATCCGGATAATAGGCGTATTTTCATCTAGAGAGACCGTGGCAGTAGGAATAATCCTGCGTTCGTGCACGAAAGTGTCAGATTTGGCGGTGGAGGAGTGTTGGTGTATGGTGGCATCTCCATTGACGGGCGCACTGACCTCTACATCATTCGAGATGGAGCTCTGACTGGTCGCCGATATAGGGATGAGATCCTCAGACCTATTGTAGTCCCTTACGCTGCAGCAATCGGAGATAACTTCATTTTAATGGACGATAACTGCAGGCCACATCGCGCAAACCTGGTGGAGGATTTCCTTTTCGAGGAAGGAATCGTTCGAATGGAATGGCCAGCGTGTTCTCCAGACATGAATCCAATCGAGCACGTTTGGGACGCTCTAGGAAGACGAGTTTCTGGCCGCCAACAATCCCCACAAACTCTCCAAGAACTGGAAAGAGCTCTTCTGGAAGAGTGGGGCAGAATACCCCAACTCGTCATTAATAGCCTCATTGAGTCCATGCCTCAAAGGTGTTCAACGTTGCTGGCCGCCCGTGGAAACCATACCCCCTACTGAAAATGATTTTCTTTGAAGAAAACACCTTTTCTTATTCTTTTTTTCTCATATGCACAAATTGTGTTTTTTTCCTTTAGTACACAAATGCGCAATAAAATGCATTTTTTTCTGCCAAACATGTGTAATTTATTCTCATATAACCTACTATGTCTGTCGACCATGTATCAATCAGCTAAACAGTTTACCAGATACAAAATCCACCTAAAACTGCAATATCCTTTAATTGTTTTGAGCAGTGTATACAAAAAAAGTTTCAAATGATTAAAATGCAATTTAGTTCCTTTTGACTCCGTTTTCAAGGTTTTAATGAACCAATGTTTGACAAAGCTGATTACGTAGTTCAGTTTTATATATTTTAAATTTAAAAAATAAGTTGTCTATTAGATACTTAGTAAAATTCTTTTTGTAAATTTACTTTGTAGTGGAAATAAGTTGTTTAAAAATAAATTGTCTATTAGATACTTAGTTAAATTCTTTTTGTAAATTTACTTTGTGGTGTAGAGGGGGTGGGGGGGGGCGCCAAAAAGGCTAGTTTCGGCTAGTTCATATTCGAATTTAATTCCAGGGAAATTCCTTTTTACTATAAATTTCTAAAGTGTGCGAACACTTTTGGGAACCACTGTAATAGCGATGAAAAAAATTAATTATAATTAAAAAGAAAACAAAAACAGATATTTCAATCTGGTGGTTTTGTCTCAATTGCGAACATTTTCTTTATTTGTGTTATTAAATTAAAAAAGGAATATACTTTTTTCTAGTTTTTTACAAACATCCTGATAGCAGCGTGCAGCGAGAGTACAAGGCCGTACAGAGGGGGTAGATGCGGAGCAAATTATCGGGCCCGGTTTTCCTAGGAAGCCCGACTTCGGTCCTGGTTTATTGAATAAAACAGCAAAAAAAAAAAAAAAAAAAAAAAAAGTAGACTCGTTCTTCTTTACGTAATTTTTTGAATTTAAAATAGCTAACAAATAATGAAATTAAAAAGTCAGAATTTGTAGAACAACTTTGACAGGAGACACGAGCCCGGGGCCCGTACTCTTATACATGTATAAAACATTTGACAATTTAGCGTTTTTCGTTCGAAAAACAGCAGTTTTCATTAAAAATCAGTAGAAGTCAGTTAGTAAGTGTTTAAAGAGTGTTAACTTTAAAATTTTAGGCCAATTTGTTCGAAACTTTTAAGAAATATTTTTAATATTTGTTACTTTTAAGGAGATAGTATGACTTTAACAGTAGCCGAAAATGCGAAATTTGACTGTAGAACCACGAAAATTTGTCATAAACTGTAATAATTTAAAAGGAAAACCAATTGTTACGGCTTCTCTTAACCTTGACTGTCGCGCGCGCCTCCATGGCGTATTCTTCTGTAATTTAGGTTTGGCCGTTTGGCAACCTTTAAGAATAGTTCAGTTGTTTGGTTTTCGACGATCTCTGCGGACCTATGGTGCGTTCGCTGGATCCAATATTCTTCAAATAATGTATATAATTCTTCGAATAATGTATAAACTGTAAATAATATTCTTGTATATAAAGTAAATTAAATTAATAAGTGTAGTTAATGAACCAGCGACTATGAGTATTTCGCTACTCGCACCATTCGACATTCGACACTAATAAAATTGTAAGGTAATAGCACTTAAAAAAAAAGTACTATCCAGGAAATTTATTTTACAATACGTATACCCCGCTAAAAATAATACCATACAACTTATACCTGCAAAGACGGAAGCTACCCATCTAAAATGGTATTTCGCACCGATTGTTTGTATTTCCGTCTTAGCAAGTTTTGTAATATTCTATTTATAGAAGGGGGGGGGGCGAATTTATAATTACTACAAGGGCCGGCGGTTTCTCTCTACGACCCTGTGGGAGTATAACCATGGGGCAGAATTCTGGCATCGGGTCAGGTAACCTGATTTTACTGGAACCCGGTGGATTGACGCTGTTTATTTTCGTTGCAGGTCGGGTTGACTTTAAATGTTTCGGGTTCGGGTTGGCCCGATTTTTCAAAAGACTGTCCTGAATATTTTGCAAATGAAAAGAAAAACTATAGATTTGAATATTAAAGAGTGAATATGTGTTCATTTTGATACAAAAATAAATAAAATAAAATAAATTATGTTAGAGATTGTAGAATTGTTGTAGACTATTTTGCTATAATTCTATTAAAAATAGATTAATTTTCTTTCGTTTAGGTTCGGTTTGAAATGGCTTGGGTTTCGGGATGACGAAGTTTTTTTGTTGGAGGCGGGTGGGTCGGGTTTCGGATTGGCTTTAACCCTTTGAGGGGCAATGCACTTCTGTTGCTAAAATGGTAAAAGGATTGATTGACACCAGTATTTACAAGAAAATTTATATGAAAGTAAGTAAAAGCGTTTTTTTTTTTTTTTTTTTTTTTTTTTTTTTTTTTAGTATATAGTGTAATTCAAAATTTAGTTTTAAAATGCTGGTGACAATGTGGTATTTGGGAATTAAAATTAAGTGGTATATATGTCGTAGGCTAATTGAGAAATCCGGCTCTTTGCAAACAGCCTAGGCCAGGCTCGGCGAACCTTTTTACGTGTACGTGCCAAAAATTCACAAACAATACTTATCAACAATGTAACGTGCCAAACTTATGCAAAAATAATTTTGAAGAGTTCGATGTTTGTACGAAACACTGGTTATAAAATCAGTTGCTTTTATGCATTAATAATTAAAATATATTTAAAATCAAAAGGCGGTTTTCTGTATACTACAATCAGCCATATTAAATGAATGAATTTTTAATTCGTAAATCGGATACATTTATGCGGTATGTAATGTAATAAGTGAAAAAAATACGAGTGTTTTTTTCACTAATTTTTAACTTATTATTAAAGCAAGATCTCGGTTATAATTTTCCAAGTTGCATTAAACAATGTACTAATAATGTTTTGATGAGATTTATACTGTTGTACGCTCGATGAAAAGTTCTTTAAATATGGTTCATATTTTGTTATTTTTACAAATATACATAGCTAAATTGGATCCATTTGCCATTTTACTGCAGTGACTGTGAAACGAAATTCATTTGAAAATTCCAGCTTTTTTAATTCATATAAAAAAGCAAAGTACGTGTCAAAAACTCAGCATAGCATGACAGGAAAAGATAATTATTCTAATACGTTAATTGATGCCAAAAATTAATTTTGATCTGCCCGTATGGAACAAAATTTCGTTGGTTATAACAGAAACAAAAAATGGGTTTTATCTGTATAATGATTACGAAATTAAAATTTTTCGCGTGCCAGAAAAATGAGGTGCCATAGGTTCGCCAACCCTGGCCTAGGCTCTTTGCAAAGAGCCCGGCTAATTGGAGAATCCATCTCCCTTTTTCCAATTAGCCTGATATTTTTCAGGCTTATTGCAAAGAGCCTAGAAAACGTTAGGCTAATTGAAAAATGACCACTTATTATCCGATCAGGGTGATATTTTTAGCTCACAGGCTATCAAAGACTGAGAGCTTATGTGCCCTCCGATTCTGTATGTACGTGTGTACATACGTACGTATGTACGTAACGCGATAACTCTTGATAGAAATATCCGATTTGCTTCGATTTTTTTTCTAGGTTCATTCTGATAAGGTGCTTCCCTGATTATTTTTTGCGGTTCAGTGGTTAAGGATAAAGGGGGAAAAGGGGGGCTAGTCACCCCCCTTAATTTATATAAATGGGTTTTTCATGCAGAAATATTCGATTTGTTCCAAATTTGGTAGACTGGTTTATCGTGTTAAGGAGCTTCCCTGATTAGATTTGGAAGCTCATTATTAAAGTATAAAGGGGGGAAAGGGGGCTACCCCCCTTAATTTAGATAAATCGATTTTTCATGATGAATTATTCTATTTGCTCCAAATTTGGTATACCGGTTTATTAAGTTAAGGAGCTGCCTTGATTAGATTTGGAGGTTCATTAGTTACATATAAAGGGAGGAAAGGGGGCTATCCCCCCCCCCCCCCCCGTAATTTAGATAAATGGGTTTTTCATGCAGAATTATGCGATTTGCTATAAATTTAGTATACTGGTTAATTATGTTAAGCAGCTTCCCTGATTACATTTGGAAGATCATTAATATGTATAAAAGGGGGAAAGGGGGACAATTGCCTCTCCCCTTAATTTAGATAAATGCGTTTTTCATATAGAATTATTCGATTAGCTCAAATTTGGTATACTGGTTTATTATGTTAAGGAGTGGGTTGATTAGAATTGGAGGTTCATTAGTAAAGTATAAAGGGAGGAAAGGGGGGCAAGACTCCCCCCCCCTTAATTTAGATAAATGGGTTTTTCATGCAGAGTTATTCGATTTGCTCTAAATTTCGTATACCGGTTTATTATGTTAAGAAGCTTCCCTGATTAGATTTGGAGGTTCATTAGTTAAGTATAAAGGGAGGAAAGGGGCTAGCCCCCCCCCGCCCTTAATTTAGATAAATGGGTTTTTCATGCAGAGTTATTCGATTTGCTCCAAATTTCGTTTACCGGTTTATTATGTTAAGGAGCTGCCTTGATTAGATTTGGAGGTTCATTGGTTAAGTATAAAAGGGGGGGAAAAGGGGGCAACTGCCCCTCCCCTTAATTTAGATAAATGTGTTTTCATGCAGAATTATCTAATTTAATTTAATTTTTTTTTCTAGGTTCATTCTAATAAGGAGCTTTTCTGATTAAATTTGAAAGTTCATTGGTTCAGCATAAAGGGAGAAATGGAGGAGCTAATACCCCCCCCCCCCTTAATTTAGTGAAATGGTTTTTTCATGCAGAATTATCTGATTTGCTTCAAATTTGGTATACCAGTTTATTATGTTAAATAGCTTCCCTGATTAGATTTGGAGGTTCTTTGGTTAAGTAGACAGGAAGGCAACGGGGACTAATACCTTCATTTATTTTTCGAGGGGCATTATTCTTTGAAATAAGAGTATAGTATACAATTAGTGTGAATAGCCTGTGAGCTCAATGTCATCAGTTTAACTGGGCCATTTTCTTTTTATTAGGTTTATTAATGCATAACCCTACTCAAACCCGAAAAATAAATTACAACAGACCGTACCCCGATTCGAGCAAGACAAAATAATTTAAGTCTACATTCAACCCGACCCGAACCTGAGAGTTCCATTTGAAAAAACCCGAAATCCCGAACCAAATCTGATAACCGACAAAAATATTCCAAAGATCCATAACCGGATCCGAACAAGACAAATTAGTTTCCGTGGACACGCAACGCTACCAGAACCTAAAAATTCCATTCGAAGTCAACCTGAAACCCGTGCGGAACCAAATCTTAACCAACAAAAATATTCCAAAGAACTATAACCCGATGCAAGCCAGACAAAATAATCTCCGTCCACCGGCAACCCGATCCGAACCTGAAAGTTCTAATTGAACTCAATCCGAAACCTGGTTGTGGTCGGTTTTCGGGTTGACTTCAAATGGAACCTTCAACTTCGGATCCGGTTGAAAAAAAAACTAAATCAGATAATTCTGCATGAAAACCCATTTATCTAAATTAAGGGGAGGGGCAGTTGCCCCCCTTTCCCCCCTTTTATACTTAACCAATGAACCTCCAAATCAAATGAAGGAAGCCATATCGTAATAAACTGGTATATCAAATTTGAAGCAAATCGAATAATTCTGTATGAAAAACCCATTTATCTAAATTAAGGGGACACTAGCCCCTGTCCCTCCTTTATACTTAACCAATAAATATCCAAATCTAATCAAGGCAGCTCCTTAACATAACAAACCGGTATACGAAATTTGGAGCAAATCGAAAAACTCTGCATGAAAAACCCATTTATCTAAATGAAGGGAGGGGGGGTCTACCCCCCTTTCCTCCCTTTATAATTAACTAATGAACCTCCAAATGTAATCAGGGATGCTCCTTAACATAATAAAGCGGTATACGAAATTTGGAGCAGATCGAATAACTCTGCATGAAAAACCCATTTATCTATAATAAGGGGGGGTCTCGCCCCCCTTTCCTCCCTTTATACTTAACTAATGAACCTCCAAATCTAATCAGGGAAGCACCTTAACATAATAAACCGGTATACGAAATTTGGAGCAAATCGAATAACTCTGCATGAAAAACCCATTTATCTAAATTAAGGGGAGGGCTAGCCCCCCCTTTCCTCCCTTTATAATTAAATAATGAACCTCCTAATCTAATCAAGAAATCTCCTTAACATAATAAACCAGTATACCAAATTTGAGCTAATCGAATAATTCTACATGAAAAACGCATTCATCTAAATTAAGGGGGGAGGCAATTGCCCCCCTTTCCCCCCTTTATATATAATAGCGATTATCCAAATGTAATCAGGGAAGCTGCTTAACATAATTAACCGTTATACCAAATTTATTGCAAATCGCATATTTCTGCATGAAAAACCCATTTATCTAAATTACGGGGGGATAGCCCCCCCTTTCCTCCCTTTATATGTAACTAATGAACCTCCAAATATCAAATTTGGAGCAAATCGAATAATTCATCATAAAAAACCGATTTATCTAAATTAAGGGGGGTGTCCCCCCTTTCCCCAATTTATACTTAAATAATGAGCTTCCAAATCTAATCAGGGAAGCTCCTTAACACAATAAACCGGTATACCGAATTTGGAAGAAATCGAATATTTCTGCATGAAAAACGCATTTATATAAATTAAGGGGGGAGACCAGCCCCCTTTCCCCCCTTTATCCTTAACCAATGAACCCCAAAACCTAATTAGGGAAGCACCTTATCAGAAGGAACCTAGAAAAAAAATTTGAAGCAAATCGGATATTTCTATCAAGAGTTATCGTGTTACGTACATACGTACGTACGTAAGAACACACGTACATACATAATCGGCGGGCACATAAGCTCTCAGGCTTTGATAGCCTGTGAGCTAAAAATATCACCCTAATCGGATAATAAGTGGTCATTTTTCAATTAGCCTAACGCTTTCTAGGCTCTTTGCAATAAGCCTGGAAAATATCAGGCTAATTGAAAAAAGGGAGATGGATTCTCCAATTAGCCCGGCTCTTTGCAAAGAGCCTAGGCTGTTTGCAAAGAGCCGGATTTCTCAATTAGCCTACGACATATATAATATACCGGTGCTTTTCAAGGGGTTAAGGGGGTCCGGGACACATTTCAAAATATTTTTTATTTATTGAGTTAAAATTTTAAAAAAAAATGTGATGGTTAAACACATCATTGTAAACAAAATCACATGATAAAACTTCTCATAATTTCTTTTAAAAAATTTAAATTAATTTTTTTTTAAAGTGGGGTAATTTAAAATCGTTATAACTCGAAATATTATTTATAGAATTTCAATTTTTTTTTCATTTTAATAAACAGAAGTATATAAGTTTTAATTTTGATTCAGCATTTTTAGAAATGTTAATTTAAAAAATTTAAAAGTATTTAAAGTAGAAAAAAAATGATGCAACTTAAAAAAAATCATATTTTCCAAAGTAATTTTTTTTTCAAATTTTCTGAATCAAAATTAAAACAATTGAAAAAGACGTGAGATTCCAAGTTTGAACCATTATATTTTACGGCTCTTGACTTATAACAATTTAAATACGCGAAATGGTGAAAAAACCCATCATGACGAAAAACTCATTTTCACAAGAAGTCGTTGTTATGATAAAGTTGAAAGGTAGATTTTGAAAACAAACCAAAACGAAAAAAAAAAAATTATATTTTCTGTTCTAATATGATAGAAACAGGATTTTAACATAATTTAAAGCAGAAAAAACACAGACATTTTTTATGCAATAAAATATTTTTAGAAAATTTGAAGATTTTTGTGTCCCGGACCCCGGGGTCCGGTGATTTAAAAAAAAAAATGCATTTTTTTGTTTTTTGCTAGTAAAATACTACAAGGTTAAATAAATTAACTAAAGCAAACCGTTTATTCCTATGCAAAGATTATGTCAGTCAGATATATATGTATATATATATATATATATATATTTTTTTTTTTTTTTTTTTTCACTATTATTATTTCTCCACCCATAACTAAAATTTTAAGTCCATTTATCTCAGAATGAAGTTTTTCATAATTTGCCATGTTTAAAAGAAGATATCTAAACTTTCATGCAAGATATGCGTATGGAATTTTTATGTTATGTTTTTTGTAAATTGTCTTCATGATTTTTAATTTCATGTGAAAATTTTAAAAATATATTCCTCGAGGTAAAGATCACTCACAAAATTCCCCCTTTTTGTGTTACTTTTAAATTTATTATAAATTTTTCGAATAGAGTTTTCATAAATCATGAAGACGAGTTAACAAGAAACCTTTTCTGCGCACAATAGTAAAAAAAGTCGGAAATTATACGTCAAACATGGCAAATGAGGTGCGTTCGTACTATAACTAGTTTTATAAATATTCAGATCTTGGTGCAATAGCTATTGCTCTCTTATGCAAAGATGCATGTATACAAAATTCATTATACGATTATATATATCAAATTCAGTAATACGGCAATAATAGGACTCCATCTGAAATAGGACGTTATCACCATGGCAGTCTATCACGGGATATCATTGAATTAATTACGTACGATAGGATTTAATAGATTAAAGAAAACTTTTATGAATATCTTTTTTAGTTTTGATTGGATTTTCATGAAATTTGAAATGACTCGACGAAATTCTGCAAAGGTTCTATATATTAAATTTCAAATCCTTCGGTTGGGTAGTTTTTGCGATGTTATACGCGGACAGACGGACGGTCCAGAGGAGGACTATAGGTGCTACGTATTTATATAATTACCAACGCACCTAAAAAGGTAATGAAATCGGTCAAGTTGTTCATGAGTTATAGCAAAAGTAAATAAATTTTAAAATTTTAAAAATTCAAGATTTTCAATTTTTTTTTTTATTTGAAAAGTAATTTTTACACAGACACATTTCATGGAGAAAAACTAAAACTAAAAAATGCATGTAAATAAATAAAATAAAATTTTGACTCCCGACCCCCTTAAGCAAAAATTGTGGATTCGGTTCCGGTTACCGTAGGATCAAGTGTACCGTGAGATAAAAAAAGTTGAAAAGCCCTTCTTTAGTGTATTAGTGAAACTCTTTTGAAAAACAACTGCGTTTCTTCAGTTGAAACAGTATACAGACCCGGGCCCGTCTGGGAGGATCTTCAAAATTATTTGGGTCATAACAGCTGAAACAACGCCACTGATCATGTTTTCTCCGGAAAGTTGCAGGGAGGGCCTTTGAACCGTGACAAATGGAACACATATCGCGAAACTGCCGAAAAGGCAGATGATACCGAAGTTATGCTTTGCGTTCATCTCACGTAACCGACTTCTTGGGCACATTTTCGGCAATTCGATTCGAAAATGATTGTTTTCTTTTCCGTTGCGTGTTTACCTACTTACCCGGTGGGTTTCTTGAAACAGAAAAGACTGATAAAGAGAAACTGCGCCTACCGTAATGAGAGAAGACATTCAAGAACAATTCATTTGCTCCATATCTTTTTTCTAACTGCACATTGTGATCTCATTTTAATAATGAGTGATATATTGTATTTCACATTGAAAAAGAGGGAAGTAGTCTATGTTCAGTAATTTCTTTTGTAAGGTGTTGTGGGAGGGTGTTTGATTCGTTATTGTTGATTTAATAAAAACAATATTGAATGCAACAGGCTTATCTCCATATAGGAAGTATATGGATAACTTACTTACTATACTATTTTTTAAAAGAAAATTAGATTTGTTTTTACATATGTTAGATCGAAAATTGCTTTATGTTTATTATTTTAAGGGGGCAGTTTACCTTTTCAACATTTTATAAAAAAAGTTTTAAATTATGTTTCAAGTGGTGAACTCACTCTATTTTAATGTCCAATTGAAAGTACATTTTGAAAAAAAAAAAATTAACTGCATATTTAATTAAAATTTTTAAAGAGTTTACAAAAATTGAATTTTTTAAAATCCGTACTACTTTTTTAAATATTGATATTTTTGCCCATTTTTTTTCTCTTAAGATTTTCAAATGTGTTTCTCATGCCATGTAAAAATTTTCACAAGACTGCGCATGTGCGCATGGATTTTTAGATAAATCTAATATTGCATTTAATATGTCTTTTTACTGATATATATATTGTAAAACGATAAAATCTAACACATCTTCATATACTTTTATTTATTTTTTTTAAATAACAAAAAACCCGAGGGCTAATTCCATGCGGAATTTATCACATATACAATAAACAACGTGTACAAAGAAGTTTAAATCTCTATCTAAAACACAAAAGAAAGCCTTAACATTTTTAAAACAGGAAAGTGAAGAAAATATGAACATGGAGAAAAAATCATTTAAAGCTTTAATTTGTGTGAGTAATTGCGCTCAGTGTAGTAACAAAATTTACAATATATCGCGATATAATTGCCGTATGGGTAAAAATGAGGTGTCAAAATATTCACAAATAAACAAGCTTTCATTTAATATTTTTTTTTAAAAAAAAACGACTTTTTGACCAATTTTGAGGTAAACTGACCCCTTAATAAAAAATAACGATCTAATGTGTAAGGTTGGTTGATGTTTGTTGCACCTGCGCAAGGGATATAGTAGACCACGGGACAAGTGCTCAAAAAGTAATTAAAAACTACGTTTCGTTTGCCAAATTTGGGGAGTATAAAGAAATATGTTTTTTAGTATTTTATAAGTGTGCATATTAAGAAAATACAATGTTCTCCAAAAAATATTTGCACATTAATTTTTTATGGCCAGCAAAAGTTGAGTTGCAAAAATTAACATTTCAAAAGTGGTATTTGTACCTCTTGACTTTAAAATAGAATATTTACACTTAATTTGATATATTAATGGAATAGAACAAAATAGAAAATATATTGAGGAAATAAGATACACACAAGGAGGAATTTTAGCATTGCCAACTTTGCATTTTACCATTTTGACGGGTTTACATGATTTCCACTTATAAGCTTCTGAAAATTTCAAACACTTTTAAATGACTTTTCCAAAACCCAATATGTTTTTTGAAGCACTTCATTGAGACGCAATTCATTTTTAAACAAATAAAAATAACTCCAGAATACATAATTTAACAAAATAGAAAATATACATATTGCAAATATGAAAGCGAAGAGAAGATCCTGTTTGGACTTCTGTAAAATATTCAAATTATATTTTAATTTGAATGTATTTTTTTTAGAACAACACAACATGTGATGTTGAAATTATATATATTAAAATTTGAAGGACATTAGCCGAGAGTTTTAAACCTCGTTACCAAAACATGCCTGACAGAGCCAAATCAAATTTCAAATTATAACAGAACTACTGGATATCAGATGGTTCCTTCCAGGTGTTCATACACCCTCTTCCCAATTTTTTAAAACATTAATTTTAAATATATTCAATGCATTAAATTTTCAAAGTTAAACATGAAAACAAAAATTTACATTAGTAATTTACAAACATTAAGCTTTCCGCACTTAAAATATCGACAAATAATCTTTCTACTATCTTTCAACTGATCTTTCTAACAGTTAAATCAAGAAGTTCGGATAATTTTCTATAAGAAACAAGAAACAATAGAAATTAAATTAATAGTTAAATAAAAATCCTGAACAGTAGTAAAAACACTTATTCATATCACATGGATATTATTTCTGGAAAGCTGCATGGCTACAGCATAAATAAATGACTTAATCTTTAAAAGTACATTAAATTTTCAAAGTTAAACATAAAAACAAAAATTTACATTAGTAACTTGCAAACATTAAACTTTCTGCACTAAAAATGTCAACAAATAATCTTTCTACTATCTCTCGACTGATCTTTCTACTATTAAACCAAGAAGTTTGGATAATTTTTTATAAGAAACAATAGAAATTTAATTAATAATTAAAGAAAAACCCTGAACAGTAGTAAAAACACTTATTCATATCACATGGATATTATCTCTGGAAAGCTGCATGGCTACAGCATAAATAAAATGTGTTAATCCTTAAAATTACATTAAACTTTCAAAGTTAAACACGAAAACAAAAATTTACATTAGTAATTTGTAAACATTAAACTTTCTGCACTAAAAATGTCAACAAATAATCTTTCTACTATCTCTCGACTGATCTTTCTACTATTAAACCAAGAAGTTTGGATAATTTTTTTTATAAGAAACAATAGAAATTTAATTAATAATTAAAGAAAAATCCTGAACAGTAGTAAAACCACTTATTCCTATCACATGGATATTATCTCTGGAAAGCTACATGGCTACAGCATAAATAAATGAGTTAATCCTTAAAAGTACATTAAACTTTCAAAGTTAAACATGAAAACAAAAATTGACATTAGTAATTTACTAACATTAAACTTTCTGCACTAAAAATGTTAACAAATAATCTTTCTACTATCTCTCGACTGATCTTTCTACTATTAAACCAAGAAATTTGGATAATTCTCTATAAGAAACAAGAAACAATAGAAATTAAGTTACTAATTAATGAAAAATCCTGAACAGTGGTAAAATCACTTGCATATTTTTTCTGGAAAGTTAATTTTAATCCCCTGACCTTTTTTGATCAGTTCGCTGCTTAAGGAACATTACAGATACTTAATTTTTTTAAACAACGGTATCTTTCTCACTGCTCCCTGTTTCAACTTCTTTGGCAACAAAATGTATTTTGTAAAGGATATATTTTAAGAAGAATATTCAATATCAGAATCTTCTGAATCAGGTTCCTGAATTAGAACCAAGTGTTCTTCGTCATCACATTCGATATTTGAACAATCGACACAGGAGCACATATAATCCGTACAAAATATATTAGCTGCTTTACATGAACACTGTTTTGTAGAACAAGTACTTTTCGGCATGAACATGAAACTTGCTTTAGAAAATTGTCGGGTATGTGTGGAATGGAATTCCAAATGATTTTCAAATAATTTTCTTCAACAACCCAACCATTTTCAGAAGTTGGAAGAGAAGCAGATATTATGGGATTGAGACACATTCTATGGACACAAGCTTGATAATTACACCTTTTGATATGACAAAAAAAAAAAAAAAAAGAATCATAATTTGGGGGTAGCATAGTTTCTGTAGTTAGTTTTAACTTAAATAATGTGTATCATTTAGTGTCATCATTTACACTTTTGCAGTGTGGTTGGCCATCATTTCCAATACACTTACAAGTACACAATTAATGTCCCACAATTACCCTAACTGCTGAAATGCATTCACATATATGTCATTTTTTTGCATCAACTTGAACGCCTTAATTTTGCCTTTACCTTTAAATGCACTTGTGCTATCACAGCCAGTAAAAACATGAAGGCCAATCAAAGCGCTACACACAGACTTGCCCAATATATTTGATAAATGTGAAACATTAATGCAAGAAGTTCGCGTCATAAGATACATAGAAGAACGTATATGTTCATTCATAGATAAACAAAGAATAAACACATCAGTATCTGAACTTCGAATAATAACAGTGTCTGCAAACTCTGAAACTTGATGTGCGTGAAGGAGCAGTCTCGTGTCTGCTTCCTCATGATCAGAGTTTAGTTGAGATAGTTCTTGTGTTAAAGCCATATTATTAGAGGAAGTCAAAGAATGACACTTTTCTCCATGGGCAATAACTACACACAGATTTTGAAAAAAGGTAGCTTCAATCCGAGACCATTCCTCATACAAAAATTCAACTAATCTTTCCTTATTTTTGCCATTTGAAAGACATTTTTTAAATTGTTTTGGTGTTTTTTTTTTATCTCTATTTACAATTTTAATTACAGTACAGTCCTCTGTTGCTCTCCTATTTCTCTCTTGATTTTTAATACTGATTTCAGGATATCGATCAATTATAAAATCAATTCTTTGTGCCCCATGACGAATACCCATATTTACAATATTCTGAAGAATTTGCAAAGCATATGCACCAAATGTTTCTGGAATATGTCTCATTTGCTGGATTACTTCCATTCCATCAATGATCAAAACAATCTTTTCACTTTTTGGAATACTACATAGTGTTTCATGTGCTTCCATCAAACTTAATAAAAAATGTGATAAGGCTGCTTTGTTTGTCTTGGCTAATGAGGCATCACTGTTTGAAATGGAAGGTGGATAGGGACTTAAACTATACGTCATGATATTTTTCATATCCAATTCTGTAGATTGTCCAGTAACAATAATTAGAGCAAGTAAATTAGTTGTTGTCATAGTATAAGCCTTTGATTTATGTCTTACTTTTAATGCAGATTTTCCAGCATCTGAAAAAGTGAGCAGTTTCTGCAACTTTATAGGTGAAAATATATTGACACTTCCATCTGACTTTAAACACGTTTTACGAAACTGATCATAGGCAGCTACTCCTCTGACTAATGCTGTTTCAAGATCTTTTTGTATTTCTGTATTTGCAATCATGCCACTAGAGATATTTACTATGCCATCTTCAATCACTTTAAATGGATTAATCATTGATGATATAGTAGACACTATACTACAAACACTAGTTTCATCTTTTTTAATCCGAGTATTATCAAGCTCCTTTTTACTTCTGTGGTTTCCTCTGCTTTTTCTGGCCAGTTTTTCACACACAAGACTGATTTGAGCCCGCATGTGATGTGATAACATCCATCGATGAACTGCATTCTGATTATTTGTTAATCCAACCATGCCTCCTTTTGTTTTAGAATCTCTGTTGGCAGTTTGTTCAATTATTTGATCACAAGCTGTTCCAGAAAAACCATAATTGTTTTGGTGATGCACAGCAAATTCCCCTTCAAGCATTTTTTGGTGAACAGAAGGATGCTTTTCATGTAAATTTAACATTTCTGTCATGTATACTCGCAAATACCGAGCATAATTTATTCTATCATAAGCAAAGATCCATGGAATCATCTCGGAAGTCGATGCTAAATGCAGGGTCCAATCACCAACTCTAGTGGCACGAATAAACCGTAACAATATTCCTACAGTTTCCAAATATGAAACCCAGAATTTGAAAGTAGGATTTAAATTGCTATTTTGGGACACAAATTCATTAAATTTTTCTAACACAGGCAAAAATAATGGAGATAGAATACTTTCATTTAAATATCCTGAAGAATACGATTTATGTATATCTTGAGCAATTTTATTAATTTCATTAAGTTGTTTCTCAGATACACTGTATAAATATTCGTTCAACAACAAAAGGCTAAGTGCTTCAAACACCAACTTATGAGCACGTAAACTACGATTATAATGTTTTCCACTCATTACTCCATTTATGGATCCCTCAGAAACAATTCCAGATTCTACCATTATATTCGCTAAACCAGCATCTTTGAATCGTTTTCCCAGCACGGCTAAAAAGCGCAATGATACATGAAATTCTCCAAGACGTACAACAAAACGTTTTTGGAATTTCTCTTCTTGCCAACAAATTTGTTGTGCTTTTGCATACAGTGTTTGATCAAAAACTAACACAATGCTTTCTAATTCCAGCTTATTTGCAATATCAAGACTTTTCAACAATAAAGTATATACAATCGATAACTGAACTGGATTTGCTTCTATAACAAGCAAGTAACGAATGATACTTACAGGAGGAATATTTTTTGACTGCAACCTTGTGTTGAAACCAGTCCAACCTGGTAAAGTATCTATATTTAAAACAGACACTTTACAAAGAATGAAAGCTGTATCAAACATTTTCGCTTTTGAAATAGAAATTTCATCAACATTTTCATCGATGGAAGGAAATTCAATTTTAGGGCCGCATTTTTTTCCATTATTATACTAAAAAAAAGGCATCACAGGTGGGTCAATGGTTCTTCTTTTCGTCTTTTTTGGAAGTTTTTGCATCACTTCAGTGAATTCTTCTCTTTTTCATTGAATAACAATGCCATTTGTGCTGTGGGTAGTGCCATGTCCAGTTAATGTTTCTTCACTGAAATCTATATTGTCCCACACTAAAGTTGTAAACGAATTATGTTTCAGACCTATAGGTAATGAATCGACAGCTTGAAGTTGCATTTCTGCAAGTGCTGTGTCATATTCCAAGACTGAAGAGTGAGATATGCAATGACCAAGGTCGTTTAGAATATCTATGACCTTAGAAGATCCTGTAAGGTGCCTCATTGACATTGCGAGAGAATAATGTTTTGGTGCAGGCTTTCTTCTCTTGATGCTAGATAAACAATATCTTGAGCGATACAAAGCAATTTAGTTTTAAATTTGTCATCTATATGCACCATATCACTAGTTTGCACTTCGTCAGTTGCTCCCACACACCATACAAGAAAATTAAACAAATGTGATGGTATCATTCTACACGCTGCTTCCTCAGTTAACTCTTGTGCTATAGGTGGCCATGAACAATTTAATGAAGGAGACTCATTTAATTTTCCACGTAGGAAGAATGCACATCTATACAACATTTGTTTAACATCATCATCAAATTTATCTGGTGAAAGCTGCGAGTTTACGATGTCAAAATCATCACTTTCTGATGAAGAATTTGCACAAAATTTTTCATCATTTATTATAGCGACTCCATTATCAACAGACACACACATAACAAGTTCTGACATATTTCGCTGCTGTGGTTTTACAAATACTAGTTCTGGGTAATCCCGCAACAACCATCTCTTTGATTGGCGATTACTTACATTAAGTAACATGTCAGACGAGTCCAAATTTTGCACTGTTTTCTCGAACAACTTAGTTATTTTAACCATAGAGAGTATTTCAGAATTTTTTATAATTCTTTTCACTATAATGTTTTCACAAAATGTTGAATATGCTACAGCATAAGGTTGAATTTCATTACTGGGTTGGATAAAATCAGTCAACTTAGTGTAAGCTTTGTAGCAACTATTGTGATATTTTAGTTCCTTCGCAATGCAATCAATTCCACGTATTTGACATAAAATAATTTCATCATTCTTTCTCACAGCACTATCGAGTAAAGTTTTACTAGCGTTAAATGTTTGACACTTAGAAAGTTTTTCTTTTTTTCTTTTCGAAGAATGTTTCTCAAGTACATATTGTTCTTTTCTGAAAATAATACAAATGTCCGAAAAAATTCCAGCACTACTTGCGTTTCGTACACAGAAAATTGAATTCCGAGAATATTTTTCGTAAGATGCCGAAACTACAATAGACGAAGATGATTTTTGAAAGCGTTTCTTGGCTTTTTAAATCTTAGTAGAATCCGTAAATCTCATGTAACATTTTCTATGGTATGCATACTCATCTTTTAAATCAGTTATTTCACGAGCATCGTCTTTAAAATCAGACAATTCACTCAATTTATCGGCAATAGCTTTTTCTTTGCCATCTAGAAGCGACCACTTTTCGATACAACATTTTATCTTTTAGAAACTTTTAGAAGACATCGACAACAGCTTGTCGTTTTTGTCATCAACAATATGAATACAACATTCGAAAGACATAACTGCGGTTTTAGAAAAACGAAACTTTCAGTAAAAATACGATGCGAAACCCATTGTAGAGCAACAGCAAGTAAGCAAAATCAAAACAGTAAAACGTAAACAAACACGCGAAGAGCTAGCCATGACGTCACGCGGAGTAACACAATAATTTTTCTTCCTTTTTATCAAAAAGCTCGCTTTGTTGAACTTAAAATTTCTTTATTCAACATAAAAAAATGTAAAACTAATTATTTTTTATCGAAATGTGCATATTCTTCTTTAAATTTAAATTTGTAGTATCGCAGCAGCATCTAGCGCCAAAACCTTCAGGAAGATTTTGGAAGACGCAGAAATATAGTTCAGCGTTTCAAAGGATATTTAAAAATAATGTGCAAGTTCTTTTTGGTGAACATTGTGTTTTTATGTTAACTTCTGTCCAATTTCTTCATATACAAAAGTTCACTTAAGTAAGTGACTGAAGTTCGTTTACCCCGTGCTTGGTAAACGAACTTAAACGATAAGCGGTCATGTCCTATGGTCTATAGGCTGAGAACGAGATTGTCCGTTTTGGATGTCTTTCTAACGGAACCTAATCCATATTTTACACAGTGTTATGAAGGTTCGAAGAAACCTACAGTTAATATCTTTGAACCAAAAAATTATCGCAGGTATCTAAAAAAGCAAAAATATAGCCCGTTACTTACCTCTTGTTTACCACGATAATATATTGTAACGAATATTTATTTATTTAAGAATCAAAAAGTTGTTTAAAATATAGTATCAAATGCAAGATGCAATGAAAAAAATCATATATATATATATTTTTTAATTACGTTTCATACAAACTCGCGCAAGATAGTAAAATATTACAGAATGCTAAACAAATATAATACCTTTGAAATCAAAACACAACAAACAAGTTGGTATAACAAAATCTGACCAATCTCTAATTAAAAGATGGCGTGTAGTTTTATACATTAAGGCTTATAGTAAAACATAAATATATGGAAAGCATCATAATAAAAATAACTTATAAACATAACATAAATAATCATGAAATCCCAGTATTATCATATTTTTTTCGAAGATAGATATGCCAAACAAAAAAAATCCCTGCCGGCTCGGCCTACAGGCGGAGGTAGATTTCGAAGTTAAGTACTAATTTCATCAACAAAAACTAAATCAAGATTAGAGATAAACCCAGTTTAACAATTTTATCTGGCCGCTTTTGATGAATTTTTAATTTTATTTTTCTGTAAGAGCTTATTTTATCAGAATCATATTAAGTCGGTATTAAAAAAATATTTTTCTCCGCTCAACAACTTGAAATTTTCTGACACATTTTCAGACTCGTTTTTAAAAGTAAAATCATGAAATTTGCTGACCTGATTTTTTAGAAAAGATTTATAAGCGACCTGTGATTTTATTTTTAGTTCAATTAATTAGAATTTGATTTACAATTATTTTCTCAGTACGACCACTTGTTTTCGCTTCCAGCACTATCACTTCGGGAAATTTGGCTCAAAATGCTTACTTTGACAGCATTTTTTGAATTATATTCTGCCTCTATCAAAAAATCGACCATAATGGTACATTATATAGTTTTTGAATAAGAGAATCTAACAATTGGATGCGTTTGAGAGCAAAAATGAATTTAAAAATGAGTCAGAAAATAAGCAGTTTGGATTTGAAAACACCCTTAATACGATGATTTTTTTTCTTTAATCGCTGTCTTTTTAAATTTTTTTTTCTGTAAGAATAGGTCCTATCAAAAACTTGTCAATATAAATGTTGTAGATAATATTAAGAAGATATATAATAAATTCATGCGGATTTTATGTCTTGTGAATTGGCGAAGTTGTGATTTTTTTCTTCTTCAACTCCCCCTTTTTATTTTCGTTTCTAATTTTTTTTTGCGGTACGAATTGGTCCTATCAAAAACTTGTCAGTATAAAAGTTGTAGACAATATTAAGAAGATTTATAATAAATTTAATTGGATTTGATATCTTGAGAATTGACGAAGTTATGAATTTTTTTCTCCCTAAAACCCTGTTTTTTGCGCCCCTTGAGCCCATTTTTAATTTTAGCAAAAATCTGTGATACATAAATTTTTGGCCCTATTTTTAGAAGTAATAAAAACTTTAAATTGATTTCATATGTACAAAAATTAAGAAGTTATGGGGTTTTTCGGTTTTCACAAAACCCCTCCCTATTTCCATCCCCTTGGTCCGATTTTGCCCATTAACGAACTTGACCGAGATTTTATGCCCATTGATTTTATGTATCAGTTTGGAAGATATTGGTGCAGAATTACAGAAGTTATCGTGTCCAGAAGAAAGTGATATATATATATATATATATATATATATATATATATAACCAATAATTAAACATAACCTACCACCATCAAAAACCTATATATATATATATATATATATATGGGGCATTCTCACAATCTTTTGACTTTCATGTCCCTGAATAGTAATTTTTATTTTAGTACACTTTTTTGTGTTTTTTTTTTTTATTTCATATACTAGGGAACATCCCATTGCATGATCGCACAACAATATTAACGAGAATAAGTTTTGGACGATGTTGGGGGTCCAAACACCTGAAAACTCCTATACCGTCCCGTATCCCTGATGCTGATTTTTAGGTGCGTTCGTAATTATATAAATACGTAGCACCTATAGTCGTCGTTCAGTCCGTCTGTCTGTCCGTCCGTCTGTCCGTCCGTCCGTCCGTCCGTCCGTCCGTCCGCATATAATAGAGCAAAAACTACCCAACCGAATGGTCTGAAATTTTAAATATATGATTGTTGTAAAATTTTGTCGAGCCATTCCAAATTTTATGAAAATCGGATGTATAGTTAAATTACAGGGACAGTCAAAAGTTTTTCTTTACATTAAAGCCAATGGGAAAAATTATTGCAAGTGCATTTTAATGATGTTACAGCTTTCCGAATGGGCTGAAATTTTAAATATATAATTGCTGCAAAATTTTGTCGAGCCATTTCAAATTTCATGAAAATCGGATGTATAGCTTAATTACAGGGACAGTCAAAAGTTTTCCGTTACATTAAGGGGAATGGGAAAAAATTATTGCAAGTGCATTTTAATGATGTTACAGACTATGCACTTATGAATTGCAAATAAATACACATTCAGTACAATATGGGGTGCAAAAAATAATTATAAAACTTGTTATAGTACGAACGCACCTCATTTGCCACGTTTGACGAGCAATTTCCAACTTGTTAAGTTTGGAGCTGTCTGGATAAAATAGTTTCAATAAAAATAATTCGATGTAATTTTTTTCTGAAACTGGGACTATTGTTTTATATAAATATGTAGCTAAAAATTAACCTGCATACATTTTTAGGGTTGTTATTATTTTTTAAACTCTGTCCCTGGGTTTTAGATTCCTTACTATCCCTCTTCTAAAATTATACAGAAAATCATTTCAGATGCAGCCACAGAATTTTTTTCAAGCTTTTATCTCATACAGCAGTATGCTAGAGAAATAATGTCTAAAATTCTTTGGCAGGAAATTTACTGTAGGATTTAAACCAGCATTTAAATATCAATTTCAAGCATCGTGGCTTTATTGGTAGTCTCACCGTCCCCAAGGTTTATTCCTGCACTTTTCGAGGTAAATTAATTTTTTTAAAAATTTAATCTAATGTTAACAACTGTTTCTAAAAACCAATGAACATTGTGGCTATCACTTCGTCTTAACATGATTTTCCTAAAAATAGGTGGTAATTTTCCTTACCGTTCCATCCTTACCGTCCCTTTCTCTACCATTTTGTCCCTTTTTTCAATACCATCCCCTTTTTTTTTACCTTACCGTCCCTTCTTTAACACCCCTTTAAGACAATGTTATACTAAAATTCTGTATTAAAAGTACTATATTATTATTTGTTATTTGAATGTCCTGTGGGTACTATGCGAATTCATTATAAGTAAAAATTTAGAAGAAAATAAAAAGTTTTAGTGGTAAAATGGTAAGGAAAATTAAACTCGCAAGTTTAACATAAACCTCAGTTAAATAAAAAATTTTTCGCTGCTGATCATTTTTTCTTTATTTTGAATCATTAAGGCATTCGTCTATCAGATTAAAATGTTATTTTAGCAAGTTTAATTTTGCCAGATTTTTTTCCCCCAAAAGTCAAAAGATTGTGAGTATGCCCCATTATATATATATAGATAGATAGATAACGGTTTTTACTGAGGGTGGTTTTGGGTTATAGGGGTCATGATCGGTGTAGATCTGCAAAAAGTTTTCAGAAATTCCAACATAGGGGAGAATGTAATAGGTAGTATTTCATATACAAAATCTACCTAAAAATGAAATAAAAAGGATTTAGTCCCAGAAATTAATAAAATTTAACAGAGAAAATGAAGGTGGAAAATAAAAATCAAAGGACACGCAAGTGTTTAATCATCAATCGGCAGGAACATCACATATTCTGGAAATGCATTACTTCGTATAATAGTTCAGTAAACCTTTTCTGAAAATTTTAGTAATTAACAGTGTTAATTACTAAACTTTTCAGAAAAGGTTTTAGTATATAAAATGCCTTTCTACGTTGCTAAAGTCCCATCAAAATCAACAGAACTCGAGTTATAAGCGGCTAAAACGAAGTTCCCATTTGCATTATATACATATAGTCGAAAACATGCTACTCAAATTCCTTGGCGATTGCTGATGTATTGAAGCAAAACTGCGACTAGTGCCCGCCTAGCATGAAAGTACCATATAATCTCTGTCAGAATTGGATCAAAAGATGCAATCTCTAAAACTGCAAAAAATATGTACAAAAATGTCTAAAATGGTGAGTCAAATTATTCTATTTCGTGACAACTGACACACTCCCACAAAATGACAACAAGCATTAAATCGTCCAAAAAATTGTAATTCTTCTCTTAAAACCGGAGACGCGTCTCTGGGTCACTATGTAAAAGTCTCAACGCTTTCGTGATCATGAATGACCGGAAAACTTGTAAATCTTTTGAGAACAATATAATCTTTTCCGTTTCATAAAACTAGAAGAGTCTGCCGTTCATGAACGCATTTCATGATACGGTTTTGTTCACTCACCTGTAATAGATCGTATCGCACATCATTTTATGTAGAGGATTAATAGCTGGTATAAATGCTCTTTTAAACAATCATTTCGATATGTCTCCTAGTCGCCTTAAGGTACTGTTGAAAAAGTTTGATGTTTATTTCATTGCAGAGTTTTCAATCTGTTATCTCACGGGTGTAGCTAGGGTATCACTGGCGACTATTTTGGACACCAGTATTTTTCAGTAAATAATCACTGCATGGGTTTCTCCAATATTTGCAAGAAAAATCTACCACGAAAATTATTGCTTTGTTCATTCGCCTGTAATAGATCGTATCGCACATCATCTTATGTCGAGGATAAATAGCTGGTTGCTCTTTTAAACAATCATTTCGATATGACTCCTAGTTGCTTTAAGGCACTGTTGAAAAAGTTTGATGTTCATTTCAGCTAGTACAGAGTTTTTCAATCTGTTATCATAAGGGCGTAGCAAGGGGTGTCACTGGCAACTATTTTGGACAACAGTATTTATTTAATAATAATCGTTGTGTGAGTTTTTACAACATTTGCAAGAAAAATCTACTACTAAAAATTATTGCTTTGTTCATTCGCCTGTATTATATCGTATCGTGATATAAAATGTATACTTCTTGCCGACAGACCTCCTTTAAATTTAAATACTTTCACATTCAGAAGTAAATAGGGGTAAGAAAATCGCTCTCCTGTTTCTTCATTCGATCCACCCCAGATGTCGTTTAGCTCGCGTATAATCCTCCGTTTCCGATATCCATAAGCCGTTCGCCTCATGGCACGACTTAGCTATATAGCATGAGAAAAGTGTTGATTAAATAATCATGCTCTTGTGTATTATATGAAAACATATCCCTTTTGTGAAGCAAAAAAAATACCCCATTTTGTTAGAAACTTGGATATAAAGTTTTAATTAATTTCTAGGTTAAAAAATATCAATACGAAGGATATGCATTACAAGCGGGCGAAAAACGACGACCCGACATGTTAATACACACCTACATAACTGAGTAAAAAAGAAGGAGCAAGAGCAGAAAGCAGTGGACGCATCTACATTGAAAACCACAAACAGCGGAGAAAAAAGCGTGTGCTGCAATTTACATATATGGTAGCATAAAAAATAGAAAGTCAAGAGAGTTTCTATTTAAAATCACAAGAAAAAGTTTTACTTAATGTTTGTATCAGGGTCCATTCTGCACAATATATCGCACATCATCTTATATCCAGAATTAATAGCTGATTTAAATGCTCTTTTAAACAATCATTTTGATATGTCTCCAAGTTGCCTTAAGACTGTTCTCAAATCCAAAGCAGCTACTTTCTGACGTATTTCTGAATACATTTTTGTTTGGAAACGCATGAAATAGATTGGTCTTCTTATTCAGAAATTATGTAATCAAACGGCATTTTCCATTTTTTGGTAATGGCAAAAGATTTTTCGGAAAATTCTGTCAAGGTTGGCGCTTTGAACCGAATTTCCGGACGTGTCAGGTGACAGAGGGAGAAAGGAGAAAAATCACGTATAACTCGTTAAGTAATTTATTTATCGAAAAATGGAAAACGCCATCCGATTAAATAGTTGCTTTAATAGTCAGGTCTGCCAATCTTTTTTCCATTATGTTTAAAAGTGAGTCCGAAAGTTTAGCGTTTGTTGAGCAGGAACTTTATGACATAAGTTTTAATTTATTTTTGTTAGTAAGTGCATGAAACTAGCAGGTTGTTGAACAGAAACTACGTAATCAAACTGTGTTTTCTGTTTTTTTTCTTTTTCTTTTTCTTTTCTTTTTTTTTTTGCAAGCGCAATAGATCTTTCAGAAAATGTTGTCAAAGTGGGCGTTTTGAACCGAATTTCCGCGCAAAAGATTAATAACCACTCATGGAAGGGGAAAAGCCTTTGCCACGTGATCAAAATCGCTTCTAACTCAATAGCTAATTTATTTATCAAAAAATGGAAAACACAGTTCGATTCAAAATCGTTTCCATACTCAGGCCTTCCACTTTTATATCTTTCCGTTAAAACGTGAATTTATAAATGTGTCAAAATGTTTTGCGCTTGTTGAGCAAAGCAGTTGAGAACTGCCTTACGTGACTGTTGGAAAAGTTTGATGTTCGTTTCATCTAGTAAAGTATTTTTCAAACTTTTATATCTCACGGCACACTCGGTGGCGTATTTAGGCTTGTTACTGGTGACTATTTTGGACATCCGGATTTTTAAACAACAATCCTTGGTGGTGGTCTTCTACAATATGTGCAAGAAAAATTTACCACGAAAATTATTGCTTTGAAATAATGGGCGTGAAAATAGTTGCCAAATGTAAAAAAAAAGATAAATGTTCCAATTTAGGAAAATACAATATTACCACAAAAGGAAACATACAATAAGATTTCCCGAGTTACCCACGGTTCCGAAAAGCATCCTTTATCTTGTGAAACCTGAAAAAACATTGGCGACATTGGCGTGATTTGGGCGGAAAATCGACTTTCAAAATTACCAATGCAAAAACACATGCTTGGCGCAAAATGAAAGAATATCACCAAATTTAGCGATATTCGGCCAAAAAATTGGCTTTCTGAATCTAAAGGAATTTTCTAGAAATTCCCAATGGGAACCAGAATACATGATTCAACCAATTAGAGCTCATAGAACCATTCTCGAAAACAGAATTTAATCAATCAGGGTACACAGAACTTTCTCAACACATGTTTGGCACCACATGAATGAATGTCGCCAAATTTTGCGAAAGAATTAGCTTTCAGAATCTGAAGGAATTTTTTAGACTGTTATAAAATAAAATGCTTCATAGCAATAATACAGCGAGAATTTATAGTTATATCAAGTTGAAGACAACGCTAATTTTAACCGAGCATAGCACGGTCTTCGCGCTCGTAAAATATTTATAAGAGCGCGATCAATCGTTAAATTTAAATATTAATGTTATTCTAACAAAGTCACTATTCTATTAGTTTTAGAAGATTTAAGATAACTTGAATTTCTTCCCTTAAACTGTAAAAAATCGAGAAAATCGCTATCACACGGGCCTCCTCACGGGAGAATTACCATATTTTCAACTGGAACTTGACGTTCATAGCCAAAAACATATGTATGAAGTTTGGTTCAATTCTGTGTATAATTTCGTACACTTTCTGGTGATACAATAATGAAAATGGCACAAAATTCGCTATCGCAGCGACTCCTTCCGGCGGAATATTCCAAATTTAACCGGAATCTGCTGGTCATAGCCATGAATGAAATTTGGTTCAATTCTTTGCGCATAACTTCCTACACTTTTCGATGGTACAAAGAGGATACACAAACGCGGACAGACAGACATTTTGTAAAAACATATTTTCGGGATATCAGACCCTTAAAACGTGTAAATCCGTTGAAAACCGGAAGTCGAAAAGAATAGCGATTAAAACCATATTAGTTTTTACCTAGGCATGTATTTTATGTCATAAAGTAAATCTGTTTAAAAAGCCTAGTTTATATTTATATCTCTTCATAACAATAAAATGAAAAACATAAGAAATACAAAAGAAAACTTTCTTTTAAAGTGGTGTTCTTCGTTTTGTAGACAAGGGAAAAAAAAGAAAATTCCGAAAAAAAATTTAAAAAAAAATTAAAAACTTTTAATTTTTTTAAAATTTTTAATCTTTTTAAATAATTTTCACAAAAATGGAGTAATTTAGTTGCCACCCATTACACAAATTCCATTAAGAATGAGAAAAATATTAATATCTTGGAAACTAATTCAAATTTTTAAATTCTGGAAGTTACTACGACACCCTTAGATCCATAGGAATAAACTGGTGTTAATTTCATCGCTTAATGTTCTATATTCTTGGAGCAATAGTTTAACAAACAGCCAGTCAGATTTTAATATTAATCACAGATTATTAATTGATTGAATATAATAGATGCAAATGCGTTGTTGGAAAAACAGTGTATTTACTTAACAAAAGATGGATATTGGCCCACCTTTACTTGTTCTTTAGTTGATTACAAACCTAAAGAAGAATAATTGAGAGAAATGTCTCCCCCCCTCCTCTCCAATCTTTCGTTCTGCATCTTTTCTCAGATTATAAAAAGGCGAGCATCTGTACGTTTTCATTATATGAAACTATTAATTGGAAAAGTTACTTAATTTTTCCTATTTGTTATTCGTCGCAATTTCTTTTGATTATGTTTACCTTGTAAAAAAACAAAAAACAAAAACAAAAACTGTGAATGACGCACTGAAGGTTATTGGTATTTTACTTTTTTTTTAAATTAATCGCATAATATATGAGGGGTTCACAGCCATAGTTTACCAAGTCTAGTTTGAAAAAAAAGAATATGACAGTCCATTTAGAAGGTGCAAAAAATCTGTTTTATCCACTCCCACAGTAAACCAAGTCTGTTTTCACATACTTTCCCATGTATGTCACCTGCTTACAGACTTGGTTGACTGTGGGAGTGGATAAAACAGATTTTAGGCACCTTCTAAATGGACTATCATATTTTTTTTTTTTTCAAAATAGACTTGGTCTACTATGGCTGTGAGCCCCTCATATAAAATGCTGGAAATCTATTTCTGAGGCATCACCCAGACATTCACGTTCGGCAGTATCTGATGAAGCGGCTTGCAAAGTCTATGAAAATGTATCTATTTATCTATTTAATTTTCTTCTTCTTCTTCTTATTATTATTAGAGTGGACACCTCTATTTAGCGAACACTAAATATCAAATATAGAATTTGCTGCGACGCATTCCCACGCATTTTAGGTACTACTTCACTCACGCGAAAACACCCGCTCGCTAACCTTAATCCTATGGAAAACTTTTTTCTGTTGTATTCTTCATTTTGTACATAAAATGATTTTAAATTTTGAAGAAATTAAAATTATTTAAAAAAATGAACATTTAAAAAAATTACTTTTTAAAAATTTTAAACATTTTTACACAATTTTCACAAAAATGGAGTAATTTAGTTGCTGTCATTACAAAAATTCTATTAAGAATTAGAAAAAAATTAATATCTTGGAAACTAATTTAAATGTTTAAATTCTGAGAGTTATTATGGCATCCTCGGATCCATAGGAATAACTGGTGTTAATGTCATCGTCCAACGCTCCGTATTCTATGAGAAATAGTTGTAAAATGCAACATGATAGTCAGGCTTTAATATGATTCTTAGAAGCTAATGCGTTGTTGGAAAGAAGTGAATTTACCCACCGAAACATGGATAATCCTAAAGAAGAAGAATTGTGAGAAATGTTTTTCCGCCTTGTCCTGCACTTTTTTCAGATTATGAAAGAAGTTATTCGAGATTCAGTGTTAATTAGTTTCTTTAACCTTATATAACTGAATTTTGACAAGCCGGAAATCGCTTTGTTGGAATTGTAAGCTGATTTATTCAGATAAACTTCAAATCTGATGCCGTGTGAAAAGATTAGAAATTCAAAATTCATGGTTTATCTTTTTCAAGGCTACTTTATATATAAAAAGGCGAGCATCTGTACATTTTCATTATATGAAACTGTTAATTGGAAAAGTTACTTAATTTTTCCTATTTGCTATCCGTCGCAATTTCTTTGTTTGATTACGTTTACCTTGTAAATATATATATATATATAAAATTAACTGTGAATAGAGCATTGAAGGTCATTGATATTTTACTTATTTTCCTTGTCTAATGATTGTGGAATAAGGCATAGCAATACGGTGGTAAATTCATTGCATAATATATTTAAAATGCCGGAAATCATTTGTGACGCACCACACTGTAAAAAAAATACGACCAGTTTTCCTGTAGGAATCGAAAAAATAGTTGCCCTTATCGTAACGGAAAAATTTCCGACCCAGCTCCTTCTCGGAAATAAAATCCGTAAACTCGGAATAAAATCCGTAAAATACCATTTTATTTACTATTTGCTTTTTTTTACGGATTTTATTCCGAGCTGGGTCGGAAAATTTTCCGGTACGATAAGGGCAACTATTTTTCCGATTCCTACAGGAAAACTGGTCGGATTTTTTTTTTTTTTTTTTTTTTAGTGCACCCAGACATTTAGGTTAGTCAGCATCTCATGAAGCAGCTTCCAAAATCTATAAAAAATATTTATTTATATATTTAATTGTTTATTATTATTATTATTATTATTATTATTATTATTATTATTATTATTATTATTATTATTATTATTATTATTCAGGGTGTCTACGGATCAGGGAAAATCACAGTCAAATAAAATTAGAAATTTCGCCTTATTTATTTGCTTGATTAAACAAAATGAATTTCTCTATAAGAAAATACTGGGGTTTCACCCTTTTTTTGACTATGTTTTTTCCTGATCTGTAGACACCCTGTTATTAGAGCGGACACCTCTATTTAACGAACACCTTTTTCGATCCCCAACCCTATATATTTATGCATCTTTACTTTTAAATAGTGGACACTTCTGTATAACGGGCGAATTCCGCGATCCCAAAGTGTCCGTTATTCAGAGGTTTTACTGCATTTTGCTGTATGAATGCATATATTTAAAATATATAGAAAAAATTCTTTCACTGCAGGAAAAAAGTGTTTATTTTTTCCAAATAATGTGCAGAATAAAAATATACGGGTGGACAGGACAAATGGGACATCGTCGTCAGTACTACTGCAGAATACTAGGATTTTGAGCCTTTTTTCTTTTTAAATCTGAGCCCTAACCAAACGTATTAGTTTGAAATTTGAAACTATTACACTGTAAAAAAAAGACAAATTTACGTACGAAAATATAATAAACCACGAACTAAAATATACAGCGACCTCTTCCGAGTTAAAGACGATTCTGAAAAGCATTCTTTATCTTTTGAAATCTTAAAAACCAATATATTTTCGAGATTTAAAGGAGCTTTTATAAAACAAGGTTTTTTGTTGCCACTGATTGTTAGTAATTTTTTCGAGTAGTTTTTATAGTGATTTATTAAGTTTTTTTTTAAATCTGGAATATTTGTTTTTAGGATGCTATCAAACAATTTCAGCTCCATAACCAGTAGCGCCAACTTATTATGGACCCGTGGGGCTCGAGCCCAACCAATAATTTGCTCTCGTAACACACATAATTTCCCTTATCTTTTTCACTACATATTTATTTATAATTTTAAATGTCAAAAACAAAATTTCATCTCGTTGCGTTCAAAAGATCATTTTGTTTGAAAAATAATATTGTAACTGTAAGGGATACATAAGAGTACTAAACGTCCTTCCGTGCACGTATAATTATTAGATTTCTCTCAATCGATAAATTTCCCACATACTTTATTAGTAGTGTTGTAGTCGTATATAAATCATAAGGTGCTTGAGTCATGAACATTAATGGCTACAGTATATGCCATAGATTTGTTTGAGAAAGAGTATGTATATACGGAGCATTTACAAGAAAAAAAAAAAAGAAATGCAATTTAACAAATTACAACGACCATTTGGAAAATGATTTTTTCGTACGCCTTGAATTAAACATTAATAGTGTTATTACACGTAAAAATTGCAAGCCACAGAAATCGCATGCGACTCGTACGTATTATCCACCTGAAACTTACGTTCCAAGCATTTCATTGGCTGTTCGGGAAAAGGCTTTTCCATCGCCAGATTTCCAAGAAATCTGACGGCCAATTTTAAATGAAATTTCGTTCTTAAACTTCTAAACATCCCACAATATTACTTTTTATAACGTCGTATAGAGAAGAAAATGTACTTTTAAAGGCAATTTGTTTGAAAGCTGTATCTCAATTTGTTTCTGAGTTATTGATTTTTTTTTTGTAGTTTTTATAACTTTTTTGTCATAGTGGCAACACTCTGTTGTCCATCTCTGTTGAAAGTAAAGGGAAATAACACATTACTTACTGCATAGACCAATCAGAAAACGAATAAAATGCGGATTAAACCAATAAAAAGCTTCAGATATGCTTTTGATTTCCTACCCTGACGAGGACAATAACCATTTTTCCAAATGGTTAAAAAAATCCTGAAGATATACGGTGTATACCTACCTCCGTATATGCCTTCCACTACACCCCTGTTGATCAGTGAGCATAAATCATTGAGTGTTTTGGAATGGTATTGAGTATTGGTTGAGTGGTAATGATATTTTAGTGCCCCGAACTTGATATTCATAAATGACTTCTTACGTTTTTAATTTGTGATAATATTTATGGTATTATAGTAAATATTAATGTTCTTATACAAAAGAATTCATGAATAACATAAACAAATAATAAGACATGCCGCACCATTTTGATTAAAAATTTTGTGTCCACCCGATATCTTTCAAAAGTTGGCGACACTGCCCATAACTGAATCTATACATGCAAAGGTAAACAAAATAATGTTAATGTTAGTACTGTTAATTTATCATGTTTGTCTGTAAAACATATTTGTTGAAATGAAAATGTTTACTGTATAACAGACAGCATCCTAAAATCACACATTCTGGTTTCAGAAAACTATTTAATACACTATAAAAACTACTTGGAAAAGTTTCCGAAAATCAGTAACAAAAAGAAAAAAAAAACCTTCATTTTTATAAATGCATCGTTAAAATACAGGGTCATCGAAAAATAATGCCTAGATTTAAAAAAATCATAACATCGAAACCTTTTATGTTAAAGGAGTAATTCTTTCACTACACGATAACTGGTGAACGCAAGTTTGCTTTTAGTTCACCAGAATTCGTTTGCGCGTCTGTGTTATGCGCGTATTAGTTGCGCAATCGTCAAGGTCAGCCGACACGCCAGGCTGCAGCTGCTCAGTACGATGTTGACCGTGCAACAAAAAGCACAGTACGATGTTGACAGTGGAAAAAAAGCACAGTGCGTGATTTGGTATGTAGAGTCAAAATCAATAGTCATTGTACAGGGTTTTTTTTTTTTTTTTTGGAGAACTTATCCAGGTCAAACTGCTCCTGGTGCTCACATTGCACACATTTGCTCATGGTGCACACCGAACGGTGCTCACATTGAAACATACTAAGGTATGAAAAAAAAAATCAAAAAAGTTTTAAAATCTAAGATGAGCATAATTTGAAAACTTCTAAAGGTATTTTGACTTACGAATAAACAAAAAAAGAGCTCTAAATAATTGTTTCTAAGCTTAATTCCTGAGTATTGTAATAAATTAAAAACAGTTAAGTTTGTAAAAAGCATTGTTTTGCATTATAAAACTAAAACCAATAAATTACCTTTCATAGTTTTTTTGTGACAGTTATTTAAAATCTAGGCATTATTTTTCGATGACACTGTATATTGATTTCTGAGGGTTCTAAAGATAAAGAACCCTTTTCAGAAACGTGAGGCTAAGGAGGCTAACTGTAGATTTTTATGCATGGTTATTAAAGAAGGGTTCTTAAAGCTTTAAAATTTTCGAAATTTTAATTTTTTTAGATGTTAAAGTCTTATCTTTTTTGAACATTTTGATATAATTGTTTTCTTGAAAATCCCATTAGAACAGAAATTATGGCTTTTTGAATTATACCCGCTCAATAGCTGAAGCGGTGTTTCCGAAACTTCGAAGTCCTTTTTCTCCAAATGACGTTTTTGGCCATAACGCACACGATATCTCAAACACTTCTAAATATTGTTTCACGAAATTTTCGAAACGTATGGTTCATATTAGTCTGTATAAACTGAACCTAAAATTTTACATTTATTGTTCAATAAAATATTTTTTTAGGTGATTATACTGTTCAAAATTTCAAAATTTTGTATTAGCTAAATACAACTTTGTATTAAAAATATAAAAATGCTTTAAGTAAAAAACTATTTAGGTTCAGGGTCATTATTACAATCTGAAGTATAATTAGGCATAAAAAATTTCATTCTAGTTGCAAAATTTATTTTGTAATCCTGCGCCTAACCTGTTACACCAATTTTCTGCTCGACAAATGTCTGGCAGTTTGGAGCACCCTGTAAATACTAATTCTGCATCTTGCCATTTTTTAAATACAGTGTCCTTCCTCTTAACCGGCTTCCTGTTAACCGGAACTCCGCTTTAACCGCCCGAATTTTTTCCCCAACATCAGGCAAAATTCAGAAAGGAAAATTTCGGTTTCCATTTCCTTATGGTTAATTAACTCAAATTTACATAATGTAGAATAATTTTAACTTCTTGTAAAGGTATGTGACAAGATTTTCAACAATTTAATTTGTAATAAATATATTGTTCATCATTTGTTATTAGTGATAATTTTTATTTCAATTCAGTTAATTACAATTAGTATTCACTTCACAAAATATAGAAAATTTGTACTTTTTTAAAACTACACAAATTAAAAAACTAAATGCATCCTACGCATTTAATTAATTAAATATGCAGTTACTTATTTCAATTTTTTACTTCTCCGGTTTAACCGGTTTTTCTCTTAACCGGCTGACCCTCGGTCCCCTTTAGGCCGGTTAAGCGGGAGGCTACTGTACATGAAATGAAAAAAACATACTTATATGTTTCACCTCAACAAAAATTGCGTCTTTAAATCTTATACATTTTAAGATATTAAGTGTAGAAAATGGTCTTTTTTTTTTTTTCATTTTTTCCAATATTAAGAGTGAGATCCCTTAATTTATCATGTTTGTCTGTAAACATATTTGTTGAAATGAAAATGTTTACTGTATAATAGACTTCATCCTAAAATCCCACATTCTGTTATCAGAAAACTGCTTAATACACTACAAAAACTACTTGGAAGCGTTTCCGAAAATCAGGAAAAAAAAAAAACTCTTCATTTTTATAAATGCATTTTTAACCCTTTAAGACCCAACCCGCACGATCGTGCGGGTTAGATATTCCTTTAAATATTTGCTTCTGAGTCGTATGTAATAAAAACTCGAATCGAACGATAGTTCTGGTTTGCAGATAGAGTAAAGTATCATTTTTTATTAACAGGTAAGCGATTGCAGTCCATGTTTTACTTTCTACAGGCATGACTAGCTTTGTTTACAAATACATCGGGTCTTAAAGGGTTAAAATATATTGATTTCTGGGGTTTCTAAAGATTAGAATCGTGGGGAACTCGAAGGAGACTAACTGTAGGTTTTTGTGTATGGTTATTTAATATTTTCCTAGAATAAAAAAAAAATTGTGTTTTTACCTTCTTCTATCTTCAATAGAAGAAATATATTGTAATCGAAATTTTTTTCGATTGCCGATTTTCGACGGATTTACCCGTTTTAGGGATCAGAGGTCCCAAAAAACATCTTTATAGGAAATGTCTGCCCGTCCGTGTGTCCGTTTTGTTTGTCGCCATTATACCATCAAAAAGTATACGAAGTTATGCATAGAGTTGAACCAAATGTTTTGTGTAGGTTTTTGGTCATGTCAAGAAGGTCCCCATGAATTTAGAAAAATTCCGCTGGAAGGGGGCGCTGTAACTGCGATTTTTGTGCAATTTTCAATATTGTACCATTGAAAAGTGTATGAAGTTATGCTTAGAATTGAACCAAATTTTTTATGTATGTTTTTGGCCATGGCAAGAAGTTCCTCCTTGAATTTGGAAATATTCCGTCGAAAGGGGCACTATAATAACAAATTTTGTGTAATTTGTTTTGATTTTTCGTAGTTGTATTGTACACCTGCGGCTGATGAAGCGACGGGAACTTCCCATTCTGATAAGCCGTTATTTGCGAACAGCTGATATACAACAGAATAACTGAAAACTATTGATTTTAATAAATATTATGATCGAGATTAACTCGTTTGTACTCCGATTAACTGACTGACGCAGAAATTTAAGATGAAAGTCAAAGTTGATATAGAATTAAACTAATACAAATGAAATACTAACATTTGTAATAACATTTTGAAATATTAAAATATATGAGATTGAAGAAAGTTTTGGGATTGGCACATTCAATTTGTTTTATAGAGTGCAATATAAACGATCGGGAATCAAATACCCTCTTCGTCGCTATACTGTCAACACTATTCCATCGAACAAAGACTCATTATATTAGAATTAAATGTTCTTAAATTAAGAACAACACACAAAAGTGTCGAAATTCATTGTTCCGAGACTGTTTTTAATTTCCTGGTTTCATTTTCGTGGCGTATGCTAACATAATGACATAATACCGACGCTACGAAGCATATCAATGCAACAATTCCCCTTTTCTAATATGGCTTTACAAGAATACCCAACACTATATCACGTAGGTATTTATAAATTCATTACAACAATATATTTACTTCCTTATACAAAATAATACCAGGCGTCATTCTCGGAATTCAGATCTAGCGATGGCAGAAGTTTGAAAAATCTATTGTTTCCGTATTTTAGCAGAAAAAAAACATATTGTACTTGACCAGTCATTCCACTGCATGCGTCCTGTTAGAGTCTCATTATTCTTTTGTTTATAAAGTGTCTCTCCGGGAGACTTTTAATTAATATTTTACCTAGATTTTTTTTCAGGCTTGTTAAGAATAAGACACTAAGAGATGGAAGCTTTGTTTCGTCAAGAACAATGTTGCGAATTCCTTCACATTTTGAATACCAATTCTCGTATTTTTAACTACCCCTTTTCTTATATGATATTATTAATCAGAAGTGGTGTATATTAGCAGGACCCGACTGAGACTATCTAGGGCCCCGGGGCAAGCATTATTCTGTGGGCCCTTTCTAGCTATTCATAGAATTTTTTTTTTGATCGGAGGACCCTTGTGGATTCGAGCTTAATATTCTATATATTAAATGTTAAAATAAAATCTAAGTGAAGCAGACGAATTATAAATAATATTTTAAGGGGTCCGGAACACATTTTAAAATAATTTTTATTTATTGAGTTAAAATTCTGAATTTTTTTTGTGATGTTAACTATATGATTTGTAAACAAAATAACATGATAAAACTTCTCATTATTTAAAAAAAAATTAATTTTAAATTTATTAAAAAAGTGGGTTAATTTAAAATCGTTATAACTCGAAATATTATTTATAGAATTTCAATTTTTTTTTTCATTTAAATAAACAGAAATATATAAGTTTTAATTTTGATTCAGCATTTTCAAAAATATTAATTTATAAAAGAAATAAAAATATTTGACAAAAAAAAAAAAAAAAAAAAAAAAAAAAAAAAAAAAAAAAATGGTGCAACTTAAAAAAAAAAAAAAAAAAAAAAAAAATCATATTTTCAAAAGTAAATATTTTTTTTCTTCAAATATGCTGAATCAAAATTAAAGTAAAACAATTGAAAAAGATATGTTCCAAGTGTTTGAACCCTTTATCTTTAACGGTTCTCGAGTTATAAGAATTTAAATACGAGAATGGCGAAAAACCCATCATGAAGAAAAACGCATTTTTACAAGAAGCCGTTTCTATGACAGCCATTGCTTGAAAGCTAGATTTTGAAAACAAACCATAACGAAAAAATTAATATTTTTTGTTCTAATTCAGATAGAAACATGATTTAAATGTCATTTTAAGCAGGGACATTTTTAATGAAATAAAATGTTTTTGCAAAATTTGAAGATTTTTGTGTCACGGACCCCTTTAATGCTTGAAATAAAACTAACAGTGTATTTTACAAACATTTTGTCAAATAAAAAAGAAAGAAAGATCCTTTAAGAAGAGCATGCAGAAAAAAGAAGGTCAAAATTTAAATTTTCTGAAGAGAAATTTGAAAAAATAAACATTCCAAGATTTAACATTATATAGGGGAAATTACGGTCTGATTGATAATCAACCTTAAAGCTGGGCATCTTAGATTATACAATTCTGCCACCAATAAGGGGAAAAACCCCTTTAAAATTTGCAAAATTATTCCGTCCAACAATTAGAAAAATTTAAGCTTTGCTTTGAAAACTGTAAAAATAGCTTTTAAATTTATGAATGTTAACCCTTTGTCTACTGACGGTACTTATAAGTACCATTAAAATAACTTGTTATAAAATTCATTTAATGCATCGATTAGTAGCAATACAAAGAAATAAAGTTGAAACTGGTGTGAATGAATAAGAACTAAAATATCTTCTTAAAACACCATCAAAAACTTATAAATTCGCTGGGCCTTTCGAAAGATCTGAGTCTTTCTTCGTCAGGCGCAAAGAAGACGTGCTTCTACTATGAAAGCAGCACGACTGAAATGAGAGATAAGCGAAGGGAAACAGGCTGCAAAAACAGCCAATAGGAAATTAGAAAGTAACAGCCAATAGGAAAGCAGAAGTCAACAACCAATCACAGAAGAGTATAATCAAAACAAAAGAACACAGAGTAGAAAGGGAATAAGGAAGCAAATTGGGGGAGAAAATTACATGAAAATAAAACTTAAAATAAATGATAATAAAATGAAAACGCACGCGTATATTAAAATATGGGAACACATCAAATTAAAAAATAAATAAATGAATGAAATATAAAAACAGACTAATATTAATTAATACAAAAATAAACTATATGGTAGTATTGAAAAGGTTTTTCCAAGCTGCAGAGAGTATTGTTGAATCAGATTTATCATTAACAATAACTTCACGATTAAGATAAATAGCTAAATTTTCAAGAAAGTCCAGTTCAGAGATACTATTGGCATCAAAGATAATTTTAGCATTTTGAAAATTAAAACTATGGCCGGAATCTCAAGAATGCTTGGCGATAGAAGATTTAGAAATTGCTTGATTAATTACATAACGAGAGTGTTCTTTTAAACGGAATAGCATGGTATTAAAAAAAAAATTAATAATTTGTGCATCACGAAAAATCGGGACTTTTGGTGTAACACGGAACGGATCTTAGAACCAGGGCCAGACTAGCAAGCTTCTGTAACCAGGGCAGTTTCAGTTTTTCGTTCCTCCTTAGATTGGTTGATTTGCTCATACTAGTTTTTAGGGTTCCGTTCATCTGACGAAACCCTATTCGTCTCACTCCTCTGTCTGTCTGTCTGTTCATCTGTCACAGAGCCCGTTCTCAGAAACTATATATATCGGCGAATTGGAATTTTGCATACTTATAAGTAGCTGAATACCTCACATCAGACGACAAATAATAAAATTTTGAAAAAGTCGTAATTAACGGACGTTATTAATTAAAAAGTTCCAATTACAAGATCGGAAAGGTATTCATAATTCAACAAAAGCATGGATTTTTCATCAAATTACAAAAATGAGCTCTTTCACCGATTAAAAACAGGTATCACGGCAGATTTAACGGCAGATAAGGACTGGCAATTTCTTTAAGGTGCGATTACTTTTGTCTACGCATCCCAGAAATTCGAAATTAGTAGCACAAGACGGGAGAAAATCAGCTTTCAGAAATTCTAAAAATTACCTCGATCGTACCATAAAAATTCGAAAATTCGTTAAAAATCGAGAAAAAATTCTTTTATTTTCCTTCATTTGTGAAGTCGACAGATGTCTGATGACGCTGAATTTTCGGCGATAACGAGAGAATATAAAAAGGTACATCTTGCGATCACAAACGGACTCGGAATTTCTATACAGGAGGAATTTTTTTTTTAAATATCGATTTTTTAGCTACGATTTTTACGCCACCCGACGTAAAATTTCACTCTTTTTCAGAATATGTCTTTATTTTTTAATTTCGACAATCGGGAGCATTTTTGGACAAATTTGGTTCTTTTTTTACATATTGCACACTTATTCGAAAAGTGTCAACTCAAAAAGTTAAATTTTCCGGAAAATTGAAAAAAGGTTCCAGGAATAAAAATAAAATATTTTTTCTATTATTTATTGTAAATCTGCTTTTAACCATATATTGAGACATATTTTTGTCATTTCATCGTATTAATATCACATTTTTTCAGTTGTGCCACTTTTCGAATAAATGTGCAATATGATAAAATTGAGTGAGTTGATACATCAATTACTAGAAAATAATGATAAGAAGACTACTTATTAATGATGCTATTGATATTAAATGATAAAATCAAACTGATATTGAGTGCAAACTAAAGTCCTAAAGGTATTAAAACAACTTCTAATTTAAACATAATTATGAACTTTTTGTTTTCTTCTGAAATGACAGAAAAATAATAAAAAGTATATTTTTTTAGAAGGTATACCATTTAATTTTTAGTGTTAGTAAATAACTTCATCAATTTTCGTGCTCCCCCACCTCCAAAAGTTTCGTGCCCAAGGGCCGAGTGCCCGTGTGATAGCCAGGGTCATAGATTAACTTACTAGATCGGACATTTCCACAGAGCGTAATGGTAATGCGATTGCGATCGCAGCGCTTTTAGTGACAATGGGGAAGAAACTTCCAATCCCTGTAATATTTTTGTTATTGAGCGTCTATCTTATTGTAATTTTTCTTTTTTGAATGTTGCATGTTTACGTTTTCAAAGAATGTTACACCGATACATGAACATGGAATAGATATTCTATTCTATATATCTAACATCTATTCTATGTTCATGCACGGATATATATATATATATATATATATTCGTACATGATGGGTGAACGATTTAAGTGCAACGAAAAACGAGCTTGAAAAAATTCCGTCTTGAATATTATGCATCAAGTAAATATGATATAACTGGATTTAAACTTAAAGCTACATAAAGCGATGGTGTAATGTAAAAATATGCGAAACATTGCACTCTACAAGTCCGAGAAAATTTCATAAATATTCCCATTTGGTAGAAATTTTTTTACAACCGATGTTTTATTAATTTATGAAGTTTAATGTATTAAAACAATCGTTACAATAACCGTTTAAAATTATACGCATTTTCACTTTCTCACAGATAAAATAAAAAGATTGTTTTTATTGTAAATAACGTAGGATCAGTTCGATAATATTTATGATATTAACATATAAGAAATAATAATAAAATCACAGATAGTGAAAAATTCCTTTTTACAAATTTTTAGAATTATATAAATCTAAAAGTTTAAAAAAAGCAAAACATAGAGATACCAATATTACGCTTGATAAAACTGTATTCGATGTGAATAAATTAACACAATACCCGAATTTAATTTTTTACAATTTTATCTCATTAACATACATATTTGCGTTTTCAACATAATTTCCTGGGGTTTGCCTTTTATATTATTATTATAATTATCATTTTGTAAGTTAAAGTTGAACGAACAAGTATGATTAAAAAAAAAAAAAACAGCTAAATAAATCAAACATAGATAAAATATCGTCTGCCTCTGCTTGATTGATATTCAAAACATAGAGCGTAAACATATTTCATCAACATAGGTAAATTTCGGAGACTTTTTTGTAATTCTTCCCCCTTGTCGGTAGTGACGCTAGTACTGTTGCCATTACAGATTTTGCCATAAATGTCCCATCTTGTATGTTAATCTATGGTCAGGGTCTGCTTGGAACTTATGAGAACCGGGACACCGGCAACACTATTCGCCATCCTCCAATAAATAGGGTTGTTTACATTTTATCATTTCTATGCGCTTAAACCTATTGAAATATCCAGCTCTCTGTTTCCGTTCATAATTATCCTTTTCTACTCGCTTAGCAGCTTTCGGGATTAAACAAAAGCGCTGATTAAACCTTGCCGGGGGCAACAGACGAAGAAAGCTTTTTAAATCTGTTTCGCAAACCTTAGACATCAAAATACATAATTGTTTTTCCTATTTTAATGAGTTTTACTGCATGAGAAAATGAAAAAAATATTGATAACACCGCTCCCATTCATTATCAATCTCATGAGGAAGTGAATAAAAAAACATAGTGGTTTCAAATCATAGTTGACGCATTCCAAATTCAAGGGCAGTTAGGCACGATTCTCCCCCTTTTCACAAACATCTCTATTGTGTAATCTCATGTGGTCTTAAAACAAATCTAACTTTCTACCTTTTCTGTAACATTTCCTTTCTTTTTAATTTTTTTCTTTGCTTTTACTGTTACAATAAATTAAATATTCAAGAAATGACCATGAAAGAAACCACAAATTTTCGAGTTCGACTTCTAAGCGCCTTGATATTGTAATGTAAGTTGAAATACTTGAGCAGTTACTACATCAAAATAAAATGTCCAGTACATCTACCATAATAGCCCAGTGGTAGGGGAGGAAAAAAAGGCCGAATTCGGAATTAATTAGGGGAAAACTGGAAATTGTTTTAACCTTTAACTGATGTTATAGAAAATGTCACATAACTAGTGTCAAGCGGTCTGTGAGACCGCTTCATCGAAAGATGAATAAAAGACGCGATTAACTCATAGGATGCTATTTTTGTACTAAACTTTTTGTACAGGAATGTTATAACTAAAATTCACCTATTCAAAAGTGTCTGGTGTTAGTACTAAAGTTGCATACGAAGCAAAATTTCAGTAGTGTTTGTAGATTGTAGATAAACTGAAATTTGCAAGTTAAACTATGAAAATTGGAAAAAGCACCGGTCTGTGAGACCGGTAACATCACTTAAAGGTTAATCCATTTATTTTAGGTCTAGACTAGATTGAATATGCTAAGTTTTCCCCCTCGTAGTAGGTGAGCATTAGGAAATATGTATAGATTTATAGTCAAAAAACACGTTTTTTTTTTTGCATACCATAACAATATCTCAAAACAGCTAACTCTGTCAAAAACGTTGTCAGTACAAATGTTGTAGAGCTTAAAATTCTGAGTAAAATGAGTACCTAATATTTGCTTAATATTTTTGTTGAACATTAAGGTTACAATTCTACTTTAAAGTTTTAGACCCGTGCTCAGGGGGTTGAACTCAGAATTAATTTGGAGAAAACTAAAAATTGTTTTAATCCCTTCAGTTTAGGTCTAAAATGAACTTACTATGTTTTCTTCCTCGTACTTGGATGAATGTTAGAAAATATGTACACATTTATTTTCGAAAAACACGTTTTTTTTAATTACCTTAACAATATCTAAAAACACCTAGCTCTGTCAAAAACATTGTCAATACAAATGTTGTAGAGCTTAAAATTCTGAATAAAATGAGTACCTACACTTCATATTTTTGTTCAATAATATTTGTTCACTTAATATTTTGGTCGCAATTTTGAGATAGTGTTAAGTTAACTTGGTCTCTCCTGGCTTCAAGCTCTTGATTTGAAAAATTTTGAAATAGAATTGCGACCTTAATGTTGAACAAAAATATTAATGATGGTACTCATTTTATTCAGAATTTTAAACTGTACAACATTTGTATTGACAATGGTTTTGATAGAGTTATCTGTTTTGAGATATTGTTAAGGTAATTAAAAAAACGTGTTTTTCGAAAATAAATATGTACATATTTTCTAACATTCACCGAAGTGCGAGGAAGAAAACATAGTAAGTTCATTTTAGACCTAAACTGAAGGGATAAACAAATTTTCAGTTTTCTCCAAATTAATTCTGAGTTCAACCCCCTGAGCACGGGTCTAAAAATTTAAAGTAGATTTGTGACCTTAATGTTCAACAAAAATATTAAGTGTAGGTACTCATATTACTCAGAATTTTAAGCTCTACAACATTTGTATTGACAATGTTTTTGTCAGCGTTAGCTGTTTTGATATATTGTTATGGTATGCAAAAAAACGTGTTTTTTGACTTTAAATCTATACATATTTCCTAACGCTCACCTAGTACGACATGGAAAACAAAGCATATTCATTCTAAACCTAAACAGAAGGGAATAAAACAATTTCCAGCTTTCCCCTAATTAATTCCAAATTCAACTCCCTAACCACTGGGCTATAATGCTTATTAGATAAGATATTTGACCATAACCATTAAATGTTTAGCATATTCAAAATGCAAAAAAAAAAAAGGGGGGGGGAAAGAAGTTATGCATATTTGCAGCGTTAGGTGGTCTAAGGAAGCCATTTTCCATTATCGTTTACATTCACAAAACAGAAAGTTTTACAAAGTAAACGGAGAAGTTATATGCAGTTAAGGATCGACCGAAGCAGGTTTCTAAGGCCGAAATAGAAAACGAAACCGAATTTCGGTAATCTTTCATTTTCGGCCGAAAACGAAAACGTCCAATTTTTTAAAAGTAATTAATATACAGCAGATTACCGTTACAACGAACTCCACGGGACCGCTAAAATATGTCGTTGTAGCGGAATTACTGCTATTTATCTAATGAATTTCATATACACGTAAACTAATTATGTAAGATAAATTTACCTTTCGTTATACAAGATTTTAATGGATGCCTAGTTAAATTAACATGTAAAATAAAATTCAATTCTAAAAATACAAAATTACGGATTAACCTTTATTTAGTAGCACATTATTGCAGAAAATCTGTGGAGTACAAAGGAATGTGTAGTTGATGATAACAGAAACAAGGTGCAACGAATGAATGTGAAAAAAAACCTCCTCTGGAACATTCTTTTGATGAGAAACAAAAGCACGTATTTTCTCCGAGCAAAAGAGCTCCCGAAGCGGTAGCTTTTGAATCGTCGGTAACATCAATATCGTTATCACTGCATTCGTAATTTTGTCGGTCTAATGTACTTTTAATGGACAAAATGATATCTTCACCAGACACTCCAGAGCGTATTTGAATATTGTCACCCACAGATAAAAAATCCTCCAAATCCACCTGATCAAGGACAGATGTTAATTTTTTGGAAGCCTCCCAAATTGTGTTAACTCAGAGGATTTATCCAAATCTAAAATTTCTGATTAATTTTCTTCGGTTTCAGTTAACCGGCATGTTTCCAATACTTAGAAATTACTTTCTGGCTAATTTCTTGCCACAAACAAGAGATCATTCAAAAAAAAAAAAAAAAAAAAAAAAAAAAAGAGCGCAATGAAGATTTTTCGTTGTAACGGAATTCCTAAAAAAATGCATTTCGTTAAATCGGAATTTTTAATACATTAAGGTTAATGCAATTTGAAAAGAGAATTTCTCAAATTTCGTTGTAACAGGATTTTTCGTTGTAATGGAATTCGTTGTAACGGAAATCTACTGTACATAAACATGCATAATTATTAATTAGTTATATGTGTTTATTAATTATGCGCAATTATTAATTAATTATAAGTGTAGCCCAAGTTCACTCTCTTTGCTTCTGACCAAAACTTTTTATTTTCATATAAAATAAAACGTCATTAACGCGTCAACGAAACGGAATGATTTTGTAATGATACGAATTTCATGTAATTAAAAAATGTTTTAGGTATACATACCTCGATTTCACTTTTATAATGATTTTTGTAAATGATCATCTGTTATAATAGAACTTTCTCAAAGAGTTTTCGAAACACTTCTGCAGTTTGAAATTAAAAATTTTCTATCAGTGTTAAGTCTTCAGCTTTTAATGAGCACGTGAAAAGCGTTTTCAAAGTTTAGTCTTATATGCATGTGCATTGCTTGCTTTATAATGTGAATTCACGTCTTGAGCCAGTCGTGACCGATAATTAATAAACAGTGAAGTTCATTGCAATGAATAAAGGATGTCTCATTGCAGCCAATACAGCTCGAATCAATGAGTGATGTTGAAAATTTCCGAAGGATCGAAGAAACGAGATTTTTAGAATACAGATAGTTTCGGTCGAGTTTCTGTCCGGTCGAATTTTCAGTAGTATTTTCGACGAAAACGAATTTTCGGCAAAACTCAGATTTTGGCCTAAAACGAAAACGAAACTAAATTTTCGGTCGATCTCTATATAAAATCTTCTTTTATGTCAAATAGATTATTTTACCCTTTTTATGCAAATTTTCCAATTGGTAACTGAATGATCCTGGACCAGGTACTTTTCCCTGTAATAACATCTAATTTATATACAATTGCTAAAACAGTGTACAATGGGAACTAGACAAAACGTTTAAAATATACATGACGTAACACTAAAACGATGTTAAAAACTTCCCAACGGTTTCAGACAAAACAATTGGCCTTTCTTAAATTATTTAGTAAATATAATGTATATTGAGTAAAATATCAGTACTTTTAAAAAGTTGTCACGATGCAGTTAAACAATTTTGCAAAAACAAAAAAGAATCTATCAGAAAAAAATGTAAAAAATGTCAGTTGCCATGCTTTACAGCCCAGCCTTTCACATAGTGAAAATGCACAAATTGCAGTATTTTAAATTTAGACTTGCTGACCTTTCCTAAATTTGGTTAGTTGTCGCTATCATACATATTGTAACTTTATAAATCCCAATCTAGCTCATTATTGGCTGAACAATTTTTGAGATTATGAGAGAATTAGGAGATTATCGGAAAATAACGATCATAAGAAAACATGCCGATGCTGAAATTATGATAACTTGTAGTTCCGAATTCAATTCCATAGAAGAACTTTTTTAAAAGAAGCATATACAGTCGGACCTCTATTTAACGAACCTCTATTTTGCGAATTTCTCTATTTTGCGAACTTTTACTTGGAACCAAGAACATTTTGCAAATTTCTTCGTAAAATAACCTCCAAATAGCGAAGTGCATTCTCTATTTAACGAACTTTTCCTTAGGATCTAATTTTTTCTTCTCCCTATTTTTTAAAATATTACTGGACTTTTCAAATTTATTCTTTCTCTTAACACATATTATGATGATCAATGACCATGAACAGGTCTTACCAGGCACCTAACTCACCGAGAGCAGTAAAATTGCACTGATTCTTTGCTTTCCATCTAAGAAGTGCAAATTTTCAATATTCCCTTTTAACCCTCAATAGAGCTGTCTCATATCCTTAAACTATAGGTTCCCGTTTTCTAGATTGTTGATCATGATCAACCGTGTTGATCATTTCGGTTCTTGTAGCTTAAAAATATCAAAGCGAAAGTGCTTGAGCATCAAAGAAAAAAAAATTATTCTTGATGAGGTGGATAAAGGCGTGAAGAAAAATAATACTGCTTTCAAATTTGGTATTCCTCCAAACATCTTATTAACCACAATAAAAAATCGTGATTTTAATGTAAAATTATTCTTTAAACTGAAAATACTATGTATTTCCAGACAATGCTTTGTTTTATTCTTATTTCCCTTGCAGTTTTCTTTTTGATGGGTAAAATAAATAAAACAAATAGTTACAATTTATAGAAAAAGTGTAACTTATTACTTTTCTTAATTATATTTAGTGTTTATGGACTTAAATTACGTTTTATGTAGTTTAAAGTATTTTAAAAAGTGACTCTCTATTTAACGAATTTTCCATATAACGAACTTTTTTTCGGGATTTAGCTACTTCGTTAAATAGAGGTCCGACTGTATATATATATAATTTTTTTTTTCGGAAATGAAAAGTACGAATAATTCAAGTAGAAAACCATTGTCAGGTGGCTCCAATACAGCTCGCATTCCCTTAAAAAAAAACTGGAATGCGAAGCTGATCTGAATTGGTTGTCATCTAAGACGCTACAAGAGAAATAGCATTTTTTAAATACTTAAGTATATTACAAAATGTTACCAATATATTTTAAATCCTAAAATCAGTATTTTAATTTATTTTGCTACTTTGATCCATTAAATTTGTTGGGACGTCATGATCATGTGAAACATTTTTTTGGAAAAAATTGGCACGCGGATGAGAAAAGGTTCGCCCACCCTGTACTAGACCTTAGTAAGCAGTCCGTTCTTAATAATAAATAAATAATAAAAATAATAGATAATAAAAATCTCCATATTTTAAATCCTAGACATAAGTAATCTGCCCGTTTCAGGGCCATTCCATGATGCTCGCGACACTTACATAGATACCTATATCTATTGACTGACAAGTAGTTGAAATGTAAACTATACATTGAAAACAACAAATAGCTTTAGATTTATACGTGGTTGTTTTAATTGGATGATATAACAACACCATTAAAACAGCAGAAGTACGTAGAAAAGCTGTCCCAGACGTGACATGGAATGACCCATATGTTATTGAGGTTTACCAGGGACATCCCATACTGAAAGTACAATGTGTAGCATTTATAGATCGTTTGCTTGCCTTACAGGGACACACATAAGAATTACGTTACATTATAGTCTACAAGGAAAAATCGTTTACTGTAGTATATTTACACTGTTTCAAACATAATGAAATTTATATACATTATTGAGGTGCAATACAAAATTCTTTCTGTGGAATATAAAGTACATAGCATTTATCATTCGTTCACAGGAAAACACAAAATAATTCCATTACATTACGGCCTATGGGGAAAATCATTTCAGATGTATCTTAATGATGTTACACTAGTTTAAACAAAATAAAATTGAAGTGTATGGTTGAGGTTTGTATGTATATGTACATTAATCTTATTAAATAGTGGGGTTTCGTTACTGTATTCGGGACGAATTGGAAAGTGTTTCATAATCTATGTAGGATTCATGTTTTCTCTTTCTTTTTAGATGCGTTCGTAATTATATAAATATATAGCACCTATAGTCGTCGTCTGGTCTGACCGCATATAACAGCGCAAAAACTATCCAACCGAATGGTTTGAAATGTAATATATAGAATCGTTGCAGAATTTTGTCGCGTCATTTCAAATTTTATGAAAATCGAATCAAAACTTAAAAAGATATTACTAAAAGTTTTCTTCATTCTATTAAATCCTATCATACGTAATTAATTCAATCATATCCATGATAGGTAATGATTATAGGTTGCCATGGGGATGACGTCCTATTTAACCCTTTATGTACTGAATTATGAAATCATGAAAATTTTATCTTCTAAAGCATTTTTCGTGAATTGTTTAAACTACATTAGAATATTTACATAATCATTTAATAAATTTTAGAAAGATTTTAGAAGGATTGAAGGATCAATCAAATTTGAATTTATAGGGATTTTTTGCAATATTTATAAACTCACTCAAATCTTTTATTTTAAATATTTTTCTTAGTATTTTGTAGAATTAGGAAATGAACAAATACAATGTTCTTACATAGAAATATAGAAATATTTCCGAATTGAAAAATCCCCCCACCCTCATAACACCACCAAGAAAGCAGAAAAGATGCAAAGGAAAAGAAATCATCCTTTTAAAAGTATTTTTGTTTTGTGTAATCCATAATGCTTTTGGAACAAGATAAAGTAATGTATCTATAACTCATTCTAAACTATATTACAACTAATCGATGCATTAAATGGATTTTATAACAAGCTGTTTCAATGGTATTTATAAGTACCGTCAGTAGATAAAGGGTTAAGATGGAGCCCTATTATTTCCGTATTACTGAATTTAATATATATAATAGTAATAAATTTTGTATTCATGCATTTTTTGCATAATAGTGCAACAGTTATTGCACCAGGATCTGAATATTTATAAAACTAGTTATAGTACGAACGCATCTCATTTGCCATGTTTGACGTACAATTTCTCACTTGTTTACACATCAAGCAAGTTCTTCAACACAGCGCAATACATCGTGTTTGTGTACTTCAGCAATAAATCTCTTTCATTTTCAAGATGCAAATTACCTCAGTCATTTATATAACAATGCTCAGAATATGAGTTCCTACAAAATTTAAAAATATTCTGTTTCGTTACTTTTTTCCTGGAAAAGTTTTCTACCTTCGAAACAAGACTTATCGAACTGAAATAAGCAATTTCTGAAACAACTGAAGCGTGGATAAATGTGAAGAAATAACCAGTTAGGAGTTTATTGACTTTCAAAAAAGTCCGTTGGTTTGAAAAATAATTTATTTTATCATTAAAAAATTTAACTCTGTCGTAGTACCATCTTAATTTGATAATGATAAAAATATATCGTCCCAGTTGTAATAATTTTCTTTGAGGTCATTCGCTCAGAAAAGTTGCTTGCTTGAATAAATTTACGAGAGTATCTTTTTTTCCCCTTTTTAAATATCCCTTTTTTGCATTTCAAAGCAGAATAATAAACTTTGGATAAAATCGAAATGGCCTCTTTTTTACATCATTTAATGTATGTATATCCACTTGTCTTCGAAGGGGATTTAAAAATAAAACTAGCTGAAGTACACGGCGTTGACCGGGATTTTAAAAATATTTGTTTAGAAAAATCAATTTCAAAATTACAGTCCGTACGGACTAATAGTCAACATCCTCCACCCGCTTCAGTTAGATGAATCTTGCGTAAATATGCTTAAAAAAATATTGGAATGGTGAAAAAATTTTGCTTTTATACCAGTATTTAAAAAAAAAAATGTTTCCTAAGCCTAAATAACATAGTCTTGATTCTAAAAAAAAAAATTGAAAATATGACGTCCTTTTCATCTGCTTTCTGCACTTTCTCATACTCCTTTCATTCCATACTCCTTTCATTATTGTCAAATATTTAAAAATTTCAGTTATACTTTCAGTACGACGTCTTATTCATTTAATTACATAATATTAATCTGCTTTTTTTACTTTCTCATATTCCCACTCCTTGTTTTCTTGTTAAATATTTGAAAATTTTCGATTTCTAAAATGACGTCATATTCAGTTTCTTTTTAATTCTTTTAATGATGTCATATGTCATATTTACTTCCTTTCTTTAATTACTTACCCTAATGCTCCTTGTATGATTGTCGAATTTTTACAATGTCCGTTATTCTTCCAATATGACGTCATATTCATCTTCTTTTTAATTATTTTAATGACGTCACATTTATCTGCTTTCTGTACTTACTCATATTCATACTCCTTGTATTATAGTCAAATGTTTGAAAATGCCCGTTATATTACCAGAATGACGTCATATTCATCTTCTTTTTATTTCTTGAATCTTTTTATCTCATTCATGTTTCACGTGTAAATCTTTCAAATGAAAATTAATTGTTATGGAAAGAATTTTATGGCGGGTTTTGAATTTTTGGCAACTGCTGTAACGAAAAATGATTAAATTATATAAGAAATGGCTATTAGATTGTTAGTTTTTTATTACTTAAATAGTAACTATAATTTATTTTGATTCCGAATTACTTTATTTCTTTGGCCGTATTTTAATACTGCTGCTTATAAAATTTTACAATTCACAACACATAACGAAGCCGGTTAAAGTTAGGTTTAGCAGAGCTGATTTTGTAAACAAACCACTCTTTAAAATAGCAATTAAAGCTTATGTGCAGGAATATTAAAAAGCAGTAAACCAACGTTTAAAATGCACAAATAATGCGTGAAAAGCAGCAAACAGCTGTTTCGAATCTACAGCGAGATTCTTTTTCAGTACACGATAGGGAAAAAGGAACAGCGTGCTTGCTCAGCCTTGCTTTTTCTAGCACGCTGTTCCTTTTTTCCCTATCTTGCACTGAAGAAGAATCTCGCTGTACATTCGCAACAGCTGTTTGCTGCTTTTCACGCATTATTTGTGCATTTTAAACGTTGGTTTACTGCTTTTTAATAAAACCACTCTTTGCCATCGGTAAAAGAGAAATAACCGCTTTTCGCCGCCCACGAACGTTTTTATACATAGATAATTTAAAAATTGTTTTCTGATGTGAATTACATTAGTAAATATGATTAAACTTCGAAAGAACATGCAAAATAGCTTTATATTTTTAAATGTTTAGGTTTTAGGTAGCTTTCTTTTCAAAAAGCTACCTATTGCAGCCGTTCGGAGGAAAGCGATTTCAAAAAATTTTGGTATATTTTCATCGATCATGACCCCCAGACAACGAAACCACCCTCCGTTCAAAATTTATATATATATATATATATATATATATATATATATATATATATATATATATATATATATATATATATATATATATATATATAATAATTATATATTGCAAGATAATACTTTATATTTACAGCATGTCGGTATACCACAAGGCGGTTGTACTTCCAGTTTACTCTCAGACTTATACTTATCTCATTATGAACGTAATTTTACTAATAATAATCTACATTTATATCGTTATATTGATGACATCATTTTAATAGATACTGATCAATCTGCAATTACTCGATTTCCAGTTGATTATCCCACTAATTTGGAATTAACGGAAAACCTTTTATCTAACAATACAATTAACTTCTTAGATCTTAAAATTACAATAAAAGACAATAAAACAATCACAGATTTATATGACAAACGTAAAGAATTTAAATTCACAGTTAATACATTTACAAATTTTAAATCTTGTCTACATCATTCTGTATTTCGTAATATAATACTTAATCATTTATATAGAATCAAATGTTTATGTTCTTCTCCTCTAATTAACAATAATATTAAAAAACTAATTTATGATGCATTAAATCATGGTTTTCCAAAAAAATTCATATATTCATTAATATACAATTAGTACTTTTCTTACATGATCTATTAAAACAAATTAACACATGCGTAAACAAAATTACAAAAAAATTATTAATATATATATATATATATATATATATCTATAAAAAATTAAAAATTGTAAAATAATATAAAAAAAATATTATAGGTTGGTTGGGTGGGTAGATGTTAGAGTACGGAGGAGGGTGGTGTTGTCTGGATAATACGCAATGGTTAATTATTTAAAAAAAAAAATGGGGGCTCTTGTATTATTACTATATTTTTGTTACGTATTTTATATGGATGTTGATTTGATATTTTATATGTAATTGGAGAATTTCATTAATATTATAATTAGCTTAATTATTGATTAATCTAATTTACAATTATTTGTTATTAAATTTTAATTTACTAAGGACAATATAATATTAATTACTAATAGTATGCCATTCTTATAGTGAATAATATACATATAAGTATGTTTAATATAAATATAGTTATACTGTATGCATTAAAATTGGGTAATTATTTTTATTATTATTCCTCTATTCTTTTTAATATTTATTATCGGTTTAATGTTTTTGAATGTCCCACATTCATACTTTATGGATTTTTATGGATGTCTGAAAATAATCCACACTCTATATTTGTGCTTTTTAAGTAATGGGAATTTAAGTATCATTTAACCTTCTATATACTTCCACGTTTTTTATTTCCTGTTCATTTTATAAATAACTTATATATAATTCATTAAAAAATAATTTTTATATTATTTTTAATAATTATATATATTAATTATTACTGAATTTATTTTGTTTTATAGCATATAGCTATATGCTATATATTATCAATGTTCTGGAATTATTTAAATTCTTAGTTTAGTTTAAATAAGTTAGCTAATAGAATATATTGTATGCTTTTAAATTTTATTAACAATAGTTTTTAAATACATTGTGTGGTTTGTATTAGGTTTATAATTCTCTATATATAAGGATATGTTTGGTTTTGCTGTTTAAACAGTTATTTACATTCAAATGCTTACAAATATTTATCTTGCGATAGATGTTTAATATAAGTAATAACAGATGGCAGCACCAAATTTGTCTCTTTAAGATAGCTCTAATTTTTAATTTTTCTAGCTCCATTTCAGTTATAATTTATACACCAGGGGGTATTTTTAGCTGAATTTTGACGATATTGTTAAACTGTTATTAATTAATTTAACAGTGCATTTTAAATAATGTAATTAATATCTATTTATTTTATATTAGATTAAATGTGTTTAACAAGGTATTTCAAATTTTATTTCAAAATGTATTAACTGCATCCTTTGGTATCATTTACTGTGATTTCTTAACTGTTTTATTCACCTTAATCTTTTTGATATACTGGTAGACATGTGCGCATGGATTTTTGTAAAATACTGAAATATTAATCGGTATGGTGTTTATTATTTATATTTTATATCCTATAAATATTTAAATACGTTTTATTGATTCTTCCATTTCATATTATTTGTTTCTATTCTGCTTTCATTTTTAATCAATTCACTTGATTTTAATGGTTGTTCGGGCACAGGGGAAAATAATTTTTAGCTTTAGCTTATTTTTCCCACAGAAAACAACCATTTTGCTTATATCATTGAATTCTGTGCCCTTGATAACGTAATTCAATGTATAAGCTTTTCAATTTTTGTCGGTGTCCACTTTTTTCTTTTTTCTTCCATAATAATTCTTATAATAATTTTTTTTTTTTTTTAATACTTACAGCTTTAATTCATAATAATTGACGGTGGTAGGTTATGTTTAATTAATGGTTATATATATATATATATATCTGACCTATGTCACACCGTAACTCTCGTATTTATGAACCGATTTGGATGTAATTCGGTGTGTACATAGTACATACCAATGTCTCGAACGAGTTCGTTGGCCATCTTCATCCGCCATTTTGTTTCAAAATGGCGGCCATTTAAAAATTTTTAAAAAATTTAAAATTTGAAATGTGGTACCAAAAAATTGAAAATGGAAAAATATTTTTTTTTATGTATTTAACCTTTATACAAAGACTCCGTAGCAGTTTTTGTTTCGTCTATATCTTAAAAAATGGTTGAGTTATAGCCTTTTGAATTTCTAGCGAAGCTGACATTTTGAAACGTCCTGAATTTTGTCACGCGATAAAAGGCGTATTTATGAACCGATTTGGATGTAACTTCGTTTATACATAGTACAGACCAATATCTCGCAAGAGTTCGTTGGCCAGCTTGATCCGCCATCTTGTTTAAAAATGGCGGCCATTTAAAATTTTAAGAAAAATTTAAATTTGAAATGTGGTAGCAAAAAATTGAAAATTGAAAAAATATTTTTTTCGTATGTGTTTGACCTTGATAAAAAGATTCAGGAGCAGTTTTTGTTTCGTCTACACCTAAAAAAATGGCTGAGTTATAACATTTTGAATTTCTATTGTGGCTGACATTTTAAAACGACCTGATTTTTGTCACGCGATAACAGGCGTATTTATGAACCGATTTGAATGTAACTTGGTCTGTACATAGTACATACCAATGTCTCGACCGAGTTCGTTGGCCAGCTTCATTCGCCATCTTGTTTCAAAAGGGTTGCCATTTTTAAAAAAAAAATGTAATTTAAAATTTAAAATGAGGTATTAAAAAATTGGAAAATGAAAAAGATTTATTTATGTGTTTGGCCTTGATACAAAGATTCTGGTGCAGTTTTTGTTTCTGAAAATTTGTTCTTTTGTTTATATCTTAAAAAGTGGTTGAAATATAGCACTTTGAATTTCTATCAAGGCTAACACTTTGAAACGATCTTGTATTTGTCACGCGATACCACACTTATTCGCCTATTTCGATGGAAGAAGGCATGTGGATAGTATACATCAATATCTCGACCAAGTCCGCTGGCCAGCTTCATCAGTCATCTTGTTTCAAAATGGCGGCCATTAAATTAAAAAAAAATTATATTTAAAGTGAGGTGCAAAAAAATTAGAAATTGAAAAAGGTTTCTTTCTTAAGTATTTGACCTTGATATAAGGATTCAGGAGCATTTTTTGTTTGTCTTTATCTTAAAAAATGGCTCAGATATAGCTGTTTCAATTTCTAAAGTGGGTGACATTTTGAAAAATCTCATTTTTTGCCTGCGACAGCACTCGTATATATCAACCGATTCCGATATGAGTGAGCATGTGCACAGCAATTACTAAGGTCTCGACCAAGTTCACTGGTTAGCCTCATCTACCATGTTGTCTTAAAATGGCAGGCACTTTAAGAAATCGCCGAATTTGGCAGCCAAATATAAGTGACTTTAAGTAAAAGCAGCTTGGATAAAGCTGACTAATTTCGCGAAATTCTCATTCATAATGATTTAGTATTGATAAAAATTAGTATTGAATCTCCTACATTCGGTTTCCACTTAATTGAGCTTCGTGTTTTTGAATAATATAAGTTGGCTTTTTAAAAATAAGGGATATGAAAGCTACCTCTTCCTCCCGGCACTGGCCGGAAGGACTTTTTCGTTTTGCTCAAAATATCATATGAATAAAATATAACTTACACAAAACATCAAAACTCAAATTAAAATAAAGTTATTTTTACCGATATGTATTGTATTATATTCGCACTTATACTTACATTTAGGGGAATTCGTTTAAAAAACCCAGACAATGTCGCTTGTAAAGTTATGTCACGTTGTTCTCTCAAACAAAACCTCAGAGCACGCTGGTGACATTGATCACGAGTTATAAGAGTTTAAATTTCTTGTACTTTTATATTAAACTTTTTATAAAATTTAAAGGTTTGATATATATATATATATATATATATATATATATATATATATATAAGGGCCCCTCATAATGATGCTGAACCATACAAAGTTTGGCGGGCCTACGACAATTAGAATTCGAGTTATAGGGTAGGGTGGACCTAAACGACTAGGAACCAAAATGGCATCGGGACCAAATGTGTACCTTCTCTAGGACCCTTCTCCTTGGATGTCGCAGACCTTTCGCCGGGGAAATCCTTAAGGCTGTTCTCAAATCCAAAAGGTCAACTTTCTGACATAAGTTTTAATTCATTTTTGTTCGGAAGCGCATGAAACTAGAAGGTGTTGTTATTCAGAAACTATGCCATTGAACTGTTTTTTCAGTTTTCTTGTAAACGCAATAGATCTTTCAGAAAGTACTGTCAAAGTTGGCATTTTGAACTGAACTTCCGAACGAAAGAAGAAAATCCAGTCAGTAAGGGAGAAAAATGCCGTGTCACGTGATCAAAATCGCTTATAACTCAATAGGTAATTGATTGATCAAAAAATGAAAAAAACAGTTCCATTTCAAATCGCTTCCAGGGTCAGGTTTTCCAATTTTATACCTTTCCGTTAAAAAATGAATTTGTAAATGTGTCAAAACGCTTTGCGCTTGTTGAGCAGAGCAGTTGCGAATAGCCTTAATGGTTTCTAGTTCCTATCAACCACATTCCCTAAATTATACGGAATTCTGCAAATTATCTGCAGGAAAAGAAGATCGTCTTCTACATCGTTCATTTCCGGTGTATTACCCATTATGCACAAGTAAGGCAGTTCTCAAATTCCCTGCTCAATAACGCGAAACTTTCAGACACATTTTCTGAAAAGGCATAAAATTAGCAGGTCTGACCGATGAAGCTATTTGGAATTGAAAGCTGGTTTCCATTTTTTGATACATATAAATTACTTATCGAGTTTTGTTGTCACGTGACGACAGGTTTTCCTCCTTTCTCACTCTGTCGCGTCCGGCAATTCGGTTCAAAATACGAAATTTGACAGTATTTTTTGAAAGAAGTCTTTACCAAAAAATGGAAACCACCATTCGATTACATAATTTCTGAATAAGAACACCTGCCAATTCCATGGGTTTTAGAACAAAAAATGAATTAAAAAATGTGTCAGAAAGTAGGTCCTTTGGATTTGAGAATAGTCTTAATAACCACTAACCGATACTGTAATATAGTAATTAATAATAACTATAAAAATGACTATGATGTTAATAATAATAATAACGTAGTTTTGAATTTTTTAATAGTTGTAAATTATTTTTGTTTGTTTTTTGTCTACTTGTTATTTGATTTTATTTACACAACACTTCATTTTATGATAAATAAGAAGGTCCCGCATTTATTCCGTTCTAAAAGCGTAGCGGCTTCAAATGGTTTATTTATTCGAACTGGAATCAGCAAAGTGGTGGATGAATTAATTGCCGTATGAATTTCCCAGACAAAAAAAAAAAAAAAAAAAAAAAAAAAAAAAAAAATCACAACCTTTAGGAAACGTTAAAAAAGTAAACCATAAATTTTAATAATGTGTTATCTTTAATCTGAGACTGTTCATGAATATTTGGATCGCAATTATTTCAGCACGATAAGATGAATATGTGAATGTGCATTGGATGCCGGTTGTCGGTCGACCGTGACCATAACTGTAAGGCGTCACCCTGCACGATGTTGGAGATGATAGACAAGAACTTCTTTGGGAGAACTTTTCTCTTACCTTTTAAAAGGTGTCATTATTGGATAGAATTAGTATACTTTTAAGTTCCTTTTCTTTTTTTAAAGGTCATTTGGAAATTGGACGCTCTGTTGAATTCGGAAATAAAATCGGACCCAGAGGTATATCTTGATCATTTTTAAAACGTTCTATAAATCAGAGATTATTATCACGAGTATCATATTAAAGATAAAGAGATAATATACAAAAATATTATGTACATATATACTAAATACATACAATAAAAATTTTCCAATACACTGATTAAATGTTTCACACTTTAGCTGAGCCTAATGCTTTAAAATGTATTTATTTCAATAAATTGATTTTTCTTTTGCGCACGCTATCCAAAATTGTATGCATTTTTTAAAATTGTTTCTTTGCATTATAAGTTTGAACCGGAGTTTAATTTGCAGTAGAATTCACCTGAGCTCAGCTCCTGTACTTTTTTGTTTTTAGACAATAATTAAATATTGGTCGGAATTCACCGGAGATCATAAATACTGTGCTCCATAGCCTAGCCGAAAAGCGCTTCAGAAAAACCGAAACTTAAATTATCTTTTCCTTTTTCTCCCATCTCCAATCTTTTGCGTCCTTTCCACCAAAGCGCTTATGTATCTGACGTAGCGTGTCACATACGCTGGAGAATACGTTCCTTCTAGCGCTCGATTAGATTTTATTATGTATAACAGCATATAGATACAGTCAATATATATATATTCTTTTCTTTTTCATAAAACGATATTGCTTTAAATTTTCCAAATAATGTATGAAATATAAATATTCGGGGGGGGGGATGGGGGAAGACACTATTGTTGTTATTACTTCAGAAAATTAGAGCTCCGGTACTTTTTTTGTTAAAAATTAGGCCCTGGTTTGGATACTATATGGCACAAGGTAATCATTAACATAGATTTTAGTTACGATTTTGGACAGCGTGCGTAAAAGGAAAATCGATTTATTGAAATAAATGCATGTCAATGCATAATATACGCTAATTGGAAGTACTATGATATATTTATCAATGCATCGGAAAATTAAATGTATTGCTCGAATATGTTAATATACTTTAGACGACAAAACAGAAATAATTTTAATTGAATTTCAAAACAAACCTTTAAAAATCACATCAAGGCATTACTCGAATTTTGATATCATTTCTTTTAAAACCCATTTTGTGAAGCTATGAGATTTGTGAATGTAAAAGTATCACTGTATAAATTTTTATACCATATCTTTTCATACTCAAAATAGCTTTTGCACCTGTGAATATAAATAAAACAAAAGAGAAAATGATGATATAAAACAGTATATCGCTCACCCTCCAGAAAAGTGACACATCTCGCAAAAATTCATCTTGCGTTTTATTGCTCAATAGATCTGTCATACGTGTGTCTTGCTACACAAAAAGTTTCATAAGTGTAGTTATAAGGAAAATCACTTTATTACGCTATTTGTCCATTCGTGACCACAGAAGACGAGTGGATTTTGTGTGGAGATAAATTTATTCAATCCTTAACACCTCGTCATATGTCTTTATTCTGAAGGGTTTTACGCTTTTATGCACGTTTTTACTCCTGAATGCAGAGCTAAGTGCTATAATTTCATGTCACAAAAAAATCATGCAAATTTTCTTTTGCCTCTCCTGTGAAATTGATTTTTGTTGAGATGTGTCACTTTTCTTGAGCGATTTAAAAAAAATTAATAGCATATCTTCACTCAAAATTTTACATAATTATTTTTAAGACCCATATTTAAAATTATTAGAGTCATAAGGTGAAGTGCTGCGTCACAAACTTTTAACCGGTTAATGTTTTTAGGTGCGTTCGTAATTATATAAATACGTAGCACCTATAGTCTGGCCCACCCGTCTGCCTGTCTGTTTGTATGTATATAACAGCGCAAAAACTATCCAACCGAATGCTTTGAAATGTTATGTATGATCGTTGCAGAATTTTTTCGAGTCATTTCAAATTTTATGAAAATCGAATCAAAACTTAAAAAGATATTAATAAAAGTCTTCTTCATTCTATTAAATCCTGCCCTATGTAATTAATTCAATGATATACCATGATAGACAATGATTCTAGGTTGGTGATGGTGATGACGTCCGATTTAAGATGGAGTCCTATTATTTCCGTATTACTGAATTTAACGTAATAAATTTTGTATTCATGCATGTTTGCATAAGAGTGCGACAGCTATTACACAAGATCTGAATATTTATAAAAATAGTTATAGTACGAACGCACTCATTTGACACGTTTGACGTACAGTTTCGGATTTGTTTATACCGATACTATTTCGTTCTTTTTTTCCAAATGTCATTTGGAAATTGGACGCTCTGTTGAATTCGGAAGTAAATTCGGACCCACTGGAATATCGCGATCATTTTTAAAACATTGTATAAAACAAAGATAATACAAGTATAATATTAAAGATAAAGAGATTATATGCATTAAAAATATCGATAGGATAAAGTTTACGTTTTTACACTGCTTGAATTGGAAATAGTATACATATAAATTTTAAGGTTTTATCCCATTGAAAAGTTTAACGTGACCTTTACTTTAATCTCCTCTCATAAATGTATTTATTATGCATATTACATAGTACAAACAATTTTTTTTTATGTTCTATAAGTTCATCGAATGATTGACTACCTCATAAAGTTTTGAGCTTTGGTTAACGAGCGCGGTTTTTACTTGATTAGAGGAAGGTAAATAAGGAAAACTATTCAAAGATATCATTTATTTCTTCTAAACTGCTATGCGCTGATGATGATTACTAACTATTTGTTCATTCAACCCCAACATGACATATCTGCTTGATATTCGACCCGATATTTCAACTTAGATCGAAGTTAAAGAAGGCAGCAATATTTCGTTTCTTAAAAATTGCACTAGACTGCATTTTAGTGAAATTTTGTAGAAGAGATTTTATAAACTAGAAAAAAGACGGCGCAACGTTTTCCCATCCACATGCCAAATTTTTTCCAAAAACATGTTTTACGTGATCATGACGTGCCAACAATAGAAAATTTTAATGGATCAAATAATAATGAATTAAAATTACTTAACATTTTGTTTTTGGTATTAAACAAATATGGGTAATATTTGATGTTATACTTTAGAAATTTATTTTTAATATATTATTTTTGTTGTCTCATCTTAGATGCCAAATAATTTATATCAGCTTCGTACTTGGTTATTTTTACGAGAATGCAAGTTGAATTGGACTCGTTTGACAAGATGTTTTTATTTGAATTTTTCATATTATTTGTATCTAAAAAGAATGTTTCTCAGAAAAACTTGTCAAAATAGCAAGCGGGAGAATCTACAGCTTTTAATGTCTGGAATTGCATTCTAAGTTCTTACAATTTTACCATGGGTTACTTATAGTGATGCCTTTTAATCTTTCTTTATCGCAAATCTCCTAATTCTCTCTTATTCTTAAAATTTTGTGAGCCAATATTGAGCTAGATTGGGATACATTAAGTTCTATTTCAGTTTCTGCGGTTTGTATGACAATGACAATCAGCCGAACTAATCGAATTCAGATAAACAGAGGCTAGATCTAGATTTTTCATAGGATACATGAGGCTCATCTCAAACATAGTTACTTTGTGATATTTTATTTTTGTTGCAGTTCCCCCCCCCCCCCTAAAATCACTTCCGGTTTCCGAACCGTTTTGGAAACTGGAAATGCTCTTGAAAACCAAAAATTTAATAGAAATCGAAAAAATACTAAATAACAATTTTTGATATCGCGCCAATACAAAAGTTTTAACAGTTTCTCTATACATCTTTTTTATTGCCTAATAAGTACTGTGTATTTTGTAATGGGATTTAAACCTAAGACAGCATAATAAAATAAAGTTTTAGTTTGAAGCTAAAACACGTAGCATTTTTTTTTAATGCTATAAAAATTTTATTAATCTTTAAAATTTTCGATTTAAGATCTGCTCTTTATTAGCTTTCCGATTAGTTCCACCACACGAAACATCTACCGCACGTAGAGGTCTGCAAATATGGATAAGGATAGTCGAGTAAAGATCCCAATGCACCCAGGGACTCACATTTTTCCTTTTTCGATAATTAGCGGCTATATTAATTAAGAACTCTTATCGGACACTAATGAACGGTCCCTCTGTTCGCCGGCGTTATGATCGTTTCCACGCGTACCCGGGCAAAATGTGATTTTTCAAGCACAAAATGCTGCTGACGGCGGATGGGGGAAAAGCATTCAGTTTTTCCTAGAGTTTAAAACTACAATCGGCGTGGCCCGAATGGAGCTGTTAAAAAAAAAAAAAAAAAAAAAGTATGTTTAGATGGCACTTTTTTGGTACTGGGGAAAGGATATCTTTCATTTTTTTAAAATATGAATATTTATTATTTAAAACAAAAATCTTGATGTTGTTTTCGTATTTTACGGTCTTTTGTGCATTTAAAAATCGCATCGCCTGGTCTCGGATGGAATTATAAAAAAATATATATACAGTGAAACCTCTCTGTAAGGGCCACCTGCCGTTCCATTGAAAATTGGCCCTTATGAGGGTGGCCCTTGAATAGGGGTGACCGAATTTTTCATTTCTCTTTCTTTTTATCCCGCGATTTTTAAAATCCGCATATTTTTTCAGTGAGTTCTTTTTGTTTTTAACAATATTGTTTATTTGATTCTTGCTTCAATTAAACTGTGAAGCCAATTTTTTTGCAGATGTTCCTTGATCATGACAATTAACAACTTTGATTTTGTCATTCAAATTCAAATTTACTCTTTGGCTTGATTTAGGTGCCATGATTTTAAATTTTACATAAGCCTGAGCGTAAAATTTCTAGTGTAAAAATTGTACTTCAATATGCATTCACAGTTTTAGTAAATGTGGAATCAGTTTTTTTAGATAACCTGTTATCTTTTGTTTGCCCACAACAAAGGGTCAAGTTTCCCCTCCAACCCAACCCCTACAGGTTGAAAGGTCAAACGAAGTGTGAGGAACACCTGTTTGTTTCACTTGTGGAAACGTTTGTGGTCCTTCATTGTGTTACTAAATCCTCCCCATCCCCCCTGCCTTCTTTGTTGCAAGTGCAGTAGTTTTATGAACTCTTATCCTTTGGTTTAGAAATTCAATACACCTGTTTAGGATTTAAGGCACATGTGCAACAAAAATGGCCTTTATGAAGGGTAGGTGCGGCCCCTAATAGAAGTAAATTTAACATTATGTTTATGGGGACAATATTGGCCCTTAATAGAGGTGGCCCTTGAATAGGGATGGCCTTTAAAAGAAGTTTCAGTGTACCTACCAGTTGTAGGTACTTTTGTGGCGCTGGTGGTGTCTTTTATTTAAATATACATCAATATCTAATTTAAAAAAAAAATAACGAAATCTGGAGATCGTTTTCATTTTTTCCGTTTTTCATACAGTTTTAATTTGCCGTTTCAGAGACCCGGATGGAAAGCAAAGAATACTCAGTAGAATATATACAGTACCTTTCCGACCGACGTCGGTCGGGTTTGCTAGTAAACAATGAAAAAAATGTGTTTAAAATAAAACTATTTAATTTTTATTAATTTATTTTCCGTTTCGACTATTTTAATGTAAATAAATTCTGAACTGCACCTAAAAAACAAAAAGCATTTCTTTCGTGATTAAAAAAAATAGTGATACATTTTATTTACATTTTTTTTTTTTTTTTTTTTTTTTTTTTTGCATAGGTATGTTTGTGTCTGAAAAAAAAATTAATCTAAGTTTCTTTTTTTTTAATCCTGCTTTCGTTTTGACCAAGACATACTTTGTATAGGCAGGTGATACATGTCCAATCTGAGCTAGCCATTGGATAGATGTTTGACCTCCAGTGTCTTATGCCTCCATAATGGCGAATCACGCATCTCACGGTTTTCGTGATATGAGCCAGTCGGACACCTGTTGGTACCAAATTTCAGCTTTAATTGAAGCCTCAGTATCTGTTTATTAAGAGCAATTGTAAATAACCGAAAGAAGTATCTGTTTTGAAAAATGTTGTGTAGAATATCTTTCTTTCAGAATCGAAACAGGTTTTTTTTTTCTCCTTTCACCCCGGAAAAGTACGAATTTTGGCAGCTCCTCCCACCCCACCCCCGTCTTCACTAAAACAGACGTTTTCGATCCATTGATTTTAGTTTTCATTTTAAATATGAAATAATTGCTAGAATGTATGTTAATCATGGTGTCTACAGAAAGTGAAAGATTAAGTTCCCTGACTATCTTTATCAGCAGTGTTGTAGTCGTAAAAAAACCAGGGGTACACGCTATAAGCAGAGGGTATATGCTAGAGCCACGAAAGTTCATGGCTTGAGTATTAAGCTATTATTTTATTTGAGGAACAGAGGGTATACGGAGATTTTTAAAAAACCCAGAAGGTATAGGGCGTATACCCTCCACTACCCCTGTTTATCAAACTTCCCTGATTTCCATTATTAACAATATACATACAGTATTTTTTAATATATGCAGCTTCCTCGTATAACATACTTATTCAGCTTACTAATATCTCATTCGGGAGAAAAAACATAAAAACTGCATAATATTCATAAAGTATTGGTTGGTAGTTTTATAATTTAGTTCAACAACTTTATATAATGGCCAATGGATATGTGTTGACCAGAAAATATATCCTCATTTTCTGAAGAATGTTCAATTTTAAGACATATCTACATCTGACGAGATGACTAATTGGGTTAATTTGATCACCTGGTCAGGTTATGCTAATATATCACTTAAAACATTCAAAGATGAGTAAATTGTCTTCAATATAAGCGCTATCCACAGGAAATTAGGACATATCGCTCACCCGCAAGAAATTTGACACATCTCGACGAAAGTAAATTTCACAGGAGAGGCAAAAGAAAATTTGCATCTGTGACATGAAATTATAGCACTTAGCTCTGCATGCAGGAGTAAAAACGTGCATAAAAGTATAAAACCCGTAAGAATGAAGGCATATCATGAGGTTTGGAGGCTTGGATAAATTTACCTCCCCAAACAATCCACCCCTCTTCTGTGGTCACGAATGGACAAATAGCGTAGTAAAGTGATTTCCCGTATAACTACACTTGTGAAACTTTTTGTGTGGCAAGACACATCTATGACAAGCCTATTTGTGGAATAAAACGCAAAATGAATTTTTGCGAGATGTGTCACTTTTCTTGCGGGTGAGCGATAGGATCCCCTTAATTTGTGTTAAATTTCAAAAACTCATACGATGTACATCTTTTTTAAATATTGGCGACTGATCAGCATAGGAAAAATATGGTATATAAAATAGGCGAATCAGCCTCGTTGGCAAGGCAAAAATGCAAATATTTTTGCATATAGACAAATTTCCCTGATTTTTGAGCATTTTTACAAAGTTCTCTGACTTTTCCCTGATTTTTCCAAATTGATAAACCTCCCTGATTTTTCCAGGATTTCCTGACTTCCAGATTTTGTAGACACCCTGTTAATCTTAACTAGGAGATCCAATCTGGGCTGCCAGGGTTACAGAATATAGGTGCAAATCATATCTATATAGTTAATATTGGATTTCGAAACCAAATCAATGTGTTCTACTGGAACGTAGATACGATCATGATTTCTTATATATAAATATATATATATTTTATCGCCTTAAAATTGAGGTCATTTGGAAAAAATTAATGACCGCACATGGGAAAATAAAATATTGATAATTTTTTTCAAATAGTCAAAGCCAACAAAAATTTCAACATTTTATTGATTTTATTTTTCCCAGGGCAACCATCGGAAAACAGATATAAATTCTTAATATGTGGTCCAATATTATTTTCAATATAATGGAAAAACATAGAACAAACCTCATTTGCCTCCTTGCTAACAATGCCTTCCTGATAGATGTAAAATCTCGATTTACCTGTTTTAAGATCTTTTATGCCAAAACAATGAACCCATAGCTTCTGTAAATGAAAAATGTTTTGTATTGGTATGTGTGGTAGTGGTAGATTTTGTATAAAATCGAATGTTATGTTTCCAAAGTCATGTGGTATTGCATGCAAAAACCACTTAAGTCAGCCATACTCAACCTGCGGCCCGACGGCTTAGCGTGCGGCCCGAGATAGATAATCATTTATCCATGTTCCTAAAATTAATTGAGATCTGCATAAAAGTATTTAAGACCACCACTTTTGTTTTATATATTTTCGTGAGAAAACAAATCTGTTCTGTAAATTATAATTAATTGAAAATTACATTATAGCATCTTAAATTCCAATTTCTTGGTTAAAAGCTATTTTTTACACATAGTTCTTATTTGTACTACAGTGCTATGTACATTTAATATTCAACAATAATCAAACATTAATCCAAATTTATTAAATTTGTGATAAATATTTCTACAATAAAAAAAGGAGATTTTGGATTGAGTAAAAAACTGATTTATCGGGAAAAATCTCCTGATTTTTTTGCTTTAGAACTTGGAAATTCTGAATTTTTATATTATTACGTTCTATGCTTACTAATACTGCTTTTCAATTTTTACACTACCATTTCCGAACAAGAAACATTACGGCATATTTCTACATTTCTAAAATATTTTCAATAAAAATCTACTAGGAAGTTTATTGTTTGGAAATAGTGGTGTTAATTGTTTTTGGTAACATTTCTTCCGCGACCAACATTCAAACCTACTAATAATATTAACTTTGTATATTGCTTTGTTATACTACTTTTGTTATCTTACTATTTTAATTACCTCCTTTTTTAAGTGTGTTGCGGCCCGTATAATGTCGTAAACATATGTTTGTGGCCCGCAAGAAAAAAAGGTTGAGTGTGGCTGACTGAAGTCGTTGACTTATGTCGTTTAAGTAATGAACGATAAATAAAAGGTATTGTTTGAAGAGGAAGGAATACACTGACTTATATGGTTATTACCCAGATCATGGCTCTACCTTTAAAGAAGCATTTTCTACAAAATATATATACATTTGGAAAAAACTTGACTTATTTGGTTTTTGAAATGACCGATTCATATACAGAGCTGCACAAAATCGCTCAAGTATACATTTCTATTTATTCGCGGAAATTGCTGAATTGAAATTTTCAACTGTGCAATTGGTTTAACTGAACTAACTTTTAGCATACTGTGTAGTATACATTTAAATAAATAGATCCTATACAGGGATGTACAAAAAATAAATCTGATAGTTTTCCGACTTATGATAAGTTTTGTTACAATATTCTGAATGTGTTGGAAAGTGTTTAATAATCTGTGCTGGACGTCTGATTTTTCGTTCTTGTTTAACTTAACTTGTATTTTGTTGTATTTGTTATCATTTTTACGTAACGATGCAATTTTATAATTGATTTTTCACTCACTTCCTGTTATGCTATAATAGAAATTATGTACGCAGATGTGTTTCCGATGGTAATGAAACATTTTAACATTTTAAAAACTTAATTATAAATAAATTAATTAATTTTAAAGCAATTTTCAATTAAACGTCAAAAGATAATAAATCGCCAAGCATTCTTTATTGTTACAATTGTATACTTGTTATAAAACAACAGAGTTAATTATACGCCAATTCACACCCGCCAAAATAAGCAAACTAGCTGGGAAACTGCAACAACGAAATATTTTTAACAATAAAAAGTAGAAAAAATATTAATAACGAGTGTGATAATTAAAAAAAAATAAATTTTAATATAAATTTAATATAAATTATTTAATAAAAATTCATTTATAGTTTCTTGTTTGTTATAAGAGTCTTGGCGAGATAGAGGAAAAAATCTTTGCAAAAAAAGAAAATTTTCTAGACATATTTTCTGGCAACCTATTCCCTGTTTTATACATACACATACAATTATTTTTCAATATTTATACAATTTATTTAATATAAAGAAGCCATTCATCTAGTTTTTTATACAAAGTAACTTATATGTGTAATTACAGCCAGTTTTTACAAATACATATAAAAACAAGTGTAAAAGCTCATCAGGTTTGTTTTCATAGTTGTTTATATAATTTGACAACAAATTTCATTTTCTGAAAAGAGAATTGAGCCAAGTTATAAAAAAATCCCAAGACCACTATAACAAATAATTACCAAATTACAAATTTGACCCATCATTTTTTTTCACCGGAAATGATTCTGTATTATTAATCAAAACCTCAAAAAGTAAAAAAAAAAAAAAAAAAAAAAAATGTATAAAAATAATTTTTCAAAAACAAGATTTTGTTTAATTTAAAATGCACTAAACAGTAAAAAAAAATGTTGTTTTTCTAAGCCAGAATAAGAAAAGAATTTCTGGATATTTCAAAGAGAAAAAATAAGTTTCGAGTGCTGAGAAAACAATAAACTGCACGATTACATGATTTGCTTCAGGCAAGTTATTGTAATAGGTTAGTTACTTGGTAAGAAATTTGTTCATGAATCGGCGACACATGGTTCGCTAAACCGAACATTAAATTACACGATCGGTTGGTTGTAACTTCTGTTTATTGATTTGTATTCATGACATTTAATGTTTTCTCAGCGTCTGAAGATTTGATTTTTAGTCGTATGTCATATCCAGAAATACTTTTCGTATTCTATAGGAGAAAAATACATATTTGTTAGTTTTTAGTGCACTTAAAATTAAATTAAATCTTTCTTTTTAATTTCTGGTTTTATTTAAAATGGATCATTTTCTGAGCGTCTGAAGATTTCATTTTTAGTCATATCTCGTATCCAGAAATACTTTTCTTATTCTAGAGGAGAAAAAAAATATTTACTTTTGAGTGCATTTTAATTTAAATTAAATGTTTCTTTTTTAAAATTATTTTTCACTGTTTACTTTAATTTAAAATGGGTCATTTTCTGAGCGTCTGAAAATTTTATTTTTAGTCATATGTCATATCCAGAAATACTTTTCTTATTCTAGAGGAGAAAATATATATTTGTTAGTTTTTAGTGCACTTTAAATTAAATTAAATCTTTCTATAAAAGAAATTATTTTTTATATATTGTAAAACCTTCGACTAACATGTGGAAGTGGTAGCGTGGAACTTCAGTCAAGCGGAGGCCCAAGTAATAATTAAATCAAACAATTTATTGAAAAGACATAAGATAAATTAATTTCTTGGTTATACTTGAATTACAACTATATTATATTTTCTGGGTACGTTACAGCTGACGACACTGTTCATTTAAAAGCATAAGTTCAACAAAGCATGAGATAGGCATCCAATCTTCTAATGGATTCTTTATCAAAAAAAGTTTAGTCCTTTTACCTTAATTCGTAACGAAAACTGCTGACGCTGCTTCTCGTGCACAACAATCCGTTGTCAACTCCTTTTTACCTCGCGGCCTCGACCGGAGAAATATTATCCTGCCTGAATCGGCAGACTACTTCTATCCCTTCGGACCTCTCCGAAATCGCAGTCCCAACTCAGAGAGCAGCCCTCTCCTTGGGATTCAAAAACGCATCTCCCTCTTTTCTCTGTTCGTTCAAATTCATCTTCCTTAAACAAAGGCTATCTGTCGGCCCACTCAGAGCCTAGGTTGAATGATATCACTAACAAACTTCGATATCATTGGTCAAGAGAGACCCTCTCTGCTAGCGTGAGAAAATTTTGCATCTAGTTTCATTTTTAAATTGTCCTGGGAAAATATCGGCAAAGTTGCTACTTAAAAGGAATTCCATAACTCCTATTTTTTTCATGCCGTTCTACTTTTCCGTCAACCTTTAAGATTGGTTTAGATGGATTGATTCTTTTTATCATTTCCGGCAGAACCTTGAGACTTAGAAATATTTTGAGCTGTTATGCTTATACATTGCTTTTCCTATCTAGAGTTCTCATTTGAAAATATATGGGACCTTTTTTGTGAATCCCATTGGATTCTTCACAATACCCCCCGCCTTTAAATGATATTTCGGCTGCAAGACGTAATATCTGCAAAGAAAAGGTTAGCTCATATATTAGAGTGGCCCTCCTTTATATATCTCACTCACCTTTTCCACAAAAAACTTTTCATACAATTTACATTTAACTTACTAATGCTGAGTACCTTTGATTATGAAATTTCACTTTTAAAAGACAAAACACATTTAAAATTTTACACTATGACATTTACACAAAATAAGATAAATTTAATATGTACACCTAGTTAAATCGAATTCGACTCACTTATGTACACTTAGTTAAATCGAATTCGACTCACTTGATCCGGCGCTAAATTTCTAACTGCTAGAGCCTGTCATGTGAAGGCCTATTTCTATATTTAGGATAGTGTCTCGGACGTGAATCTTCGCTTGTCAACCTATTTATTTTCTCCGCGTTTTTTTCTTGTGGTTTTTGTTTATTTACACGATAATTTTGCAACTTTTCGTGTCTACCTGTGGCGCTCGCCACACAATAAGCCGGGGACATTTTAGAGTCGCCCGTCCTCCGACTAATCTGTCTCATAACACTTTCGCGCTCTTTATTCCCGTCCAAATCCTTTACTAGATTTTCTGACCTGAGATACTTTTTGTTCTCGTTATTTCTAAACCAAAATTCTCTTTTGTTCCTTCTCAGTGTTATTTTCACCGACGTATCCCTTTGATTATCCGATCTATCTATACTTTGACACGCCCTATTTGCTTGTGTTAAATCCTCACACTCATGATGCGATTTTTCTAACCCCTTTTTCAGTTTGACTTCTCGTATGGGGCAACCCATCTCATGATCCCCTTTGACATCTTTCTTTTTTCTTTTATTCGATCCTAAAACCTGATCTTCCTTTTTCGTGGGTGATACAGTATTATCCTTCCTTCCCTCCCAATTCTCATATCTCGTTTTTGACCGGGTACCTCCCATTTCCTTCCTTTCTCCCAAGTTCACGCTCGTCAATTTTGAGTAATCCTCTCTCATCTTATTCTCTTCCCTTCGGGATGGATTCCCGTTTTCGTTTTTCGCTTTCGCTATGTTATGGATGACCACTGCATCTGAAATCTGCATTTTTTTCCTTTTAATATCATCAATTAATTTTTGAGTTTTGTTACCCAAAATATAGTAAGACAAATTCGTCTTTCTGTCCGTCACGATAGCTTTTGTTTTTAGTCTCCCGAGTCCTTCAATTTTTAAAACAACTTCGGCGGTCGGTAAGCGACGAGTATTGTTCATTAACGGCTGTCTAATTCGAATGGTGCCACCGTCTAATTGATTGCGTTTAATAAATCTCCTCGAAATTACATCATATTGACTTCCACTATCTCTTAATGTTGTGCATTCCCTTCCGTTGATTAGCGCGCGGCTTAGATAAGGCTTAAAACTTTCTTCAAAATTTGTACTTCCGCTAATATGATGAACGCTGGTAATTTGCTCTCCATTTCTTTTGTTTTCGGGACAATTAACCTTCAAATGGTTTGGGCTCGAGCAAATGAAACACCTAATAGCCCTTTTGCGCTCAAAGATTTTTTCCCTTTCTTTCTCTATATTTCGTTCTCTCCAGTTAGTTCTGGTTTCGGAATGCCCCCCTCTCGTTTCGTTTTCATTTTCCATTTTCTCATCCCGCGAATTTTCTTCGAATTTTAGCTTTTTGTTCCACGATTTTTTTGACGCCCCTTTTATAGTTTCGTATTCATCCAGATCCTTAGCTAGTGTTCCTGGATCTTTATATTTGGCCCACGAATCTATAAAGTGCTCCCTTAATTCTGCTGGAGCACGCCTCTTAATCTGTTCGGTGATTAGCAAATCTTTTAACTCTTTAAAATTAGTAACCTCAAGATCATTTAACCACCCTTCTAGAAAGCTATTTAGTTCAAAAATGAGGTCTTTCCACGGGCTATTCTGGTCTCGCAAATGTTTATCTAATTTTTGTCTATAAGCCTCGCCACTCAATCTAAAACGAGCTAACAGGATTGACTTCACATGCTGAAAGTTGTCAACTCGGTCTGTCGGTTCGCGCAAGATCAATTCAGCTATCTGTACGGGCAACAAAGCTAATAAATGCGTGACCAGATCCTCATTTTCTATCCCAGACCTTAATGCCTGTCTTTCAAACAAGTTTAAAAATAGAGTTATGTCCGAACGCTCTGGATCAAAACGATGCATTATAGTTTTTAGCGCTAATCTAGGTCTTTCCGATCCGTTACTGGAAATCGAGTTACGCCTCCCTGTATTTTGCGTTAATTTTAATTGCTCTAATTGAAAATTTCTCTCTTTTTCTTTCTCTTCTTTTTCCTTTTTCTCTCTTTCTAAAAGAAATAGATCTTCCCTATCTTTCACTATATATCCCACTTGCGTTAATGCAAAGTCGGCATCATAATCGTCCGCGCCCTCTATCTTTTGGATAATCGTCGCGATTATGTCACTTTCTTCTATCTGAACTCCTAATACCTCTGCTAAATTTTGCAGATCAGCCTTTCGGCAATATTTCAATGCCGTTATTTTCGCCATTATCTATCGATTTTATATTCCTACCGATACTACAAAGATAACCTAACGATTTCCCTCTTCATATATTTATTTATATATTTTTTTTTTTCAACTACCTCAGAAGATGTGAATTTGACACTTCACCGAGAATATTCTAACCTTATCTACCGTTATAAAATGTTTTCAAACGTATTCACAATATACATAAATAAATTAGCAATACTATAATAAATTTCAGACATTCTACGTTTTAGTGTTAGTTTCGAAAAAGAAGTATAATTTTTCCACTTTTTACATTCCCTACACACACAAAATATAGAACATAAAAAAAAATATTTTCAAATGCTATAGGTAAACAATTTTCCCTATTTTACTCAGAATTGAACATTCCTTGCAACCTTTTCATATGCTTTTTCTATTTTGAATACAAGTATATATTTAGGAAAATCAATCATTAAATAATCCAAATTGATTCTAAAATATTTTTCAAGCAAACTTTCCTCACAATGGTACTTTTCTTACATGACATCTAATTTCTTTTTTTTTTTTTTTTTTTAATTTTTTTTTTTTTTTTAAAGAATCTAGTTTGATTTTACTTTTCTGTATTCTTAATTTTAAAAAAAATTTCAAAATTTAAAGCCAATGACAAAGGGTATCAGCTTCCTTGTACTATAATTAATTAATAAGTTAATAATTTTCTATTTTAACTAACCAATTTTTCAATTTTAAAATTTTCATTTACCTCAAAACAAAAGTTTTCCTTTAAAATATTAATTTCTTATCAACATTTCAATTAATTAATAAATTAAGAGCCACTCAAAATAATGAGCTTACCTTTTGTTTTGCTGGGGCATTTTCTCTCGGGAACTGTACTGCACGGCACTGCACTGCACTGCACTGTAGTCTCCTTTCACTGCACACAGTCTTGCATCTGGATGTCGTCTAAAGCACCTTTTTGGGGAACTGTCCGGCCCGATACTGGTGTCACTTTTCTCTACGCACAGTCTTGCGTCTGGAGCACTTTCTTAGGGGAACTGTCCGGCACTATACTGGTGTCGTTTTCCTATGCATACGGTCTTGCATCTGGAGCTCTTTCTTAGAGGAACTGTCCGGCACGATGCTGGTGTCGCTTTTTTTTACACACGGTCTTGCGTCTGGAGCTCTTTCTCTTAAGCTAGTCTTTTAATGTTCAGAGTCCTTGCTGTGCATACCACCTTCTGCCACCAAGTTGTAAAACCTTCGACTAACATGTGGAAGTGGTAGCGTGGAACTTCAGTCAAGCGGAGGCCCAAGTAATAATTAAATCAAACAATTTATTGAAAAGACATAAGATAAATTAATTTCTTGGTTATACTTGAATTACAACTATATTATATTTTCTGGGTACGTTACAGCTGACGACACTGTTCATTTAAAAGCATAAGTTCAACAAAGCATGAGATAGGCATCCAATCTTCTAATGGATTCTTTATCAAAAAAAGTTTAGTCCTTTTACCTTAATTCGTAACGAAAACTGCTGACGCTGCTTCTCGTGCACAACAATCCGTTGTCAACTCCTTTTTACCTCGCGGCCTCGACCGGAGAAATATTATCCTGCCTGAATCGGCAGACTACTTCTATCCCTTCGGACCTCTCCGAAATCGCAGTCCCAACTCAGAGAGCAGCCCTCTCCTTGGGATTCAAAAACGCATCTCCCTCTTTTCTCTGTTCGTTCAAATTCATCTTCCTTAAACAAAGGCTATCTGTCGGCCCACTCAGAGCCTAGGTTGAATGATATCACTAACAAACTTCGATATCATTGGTCAAGAGAGACCCTCTCTGCTAGCGTGAGAAAATTTTGCATCTAGTTTCATTTTTAAATTGTCCTGGGAAAATATCGGCAAAGTTGCTACTTAAAAGGAATTCCATAACTCCTATTTTTTTCATGCCGTTCTACTTTTCCGTCAACCTTTAAGATTGGTTTAGATGGATTGATTCTTTTTATCATTTCCGGCAGAACCTTGAGACTTAGAAATATTTTGAGCTGTTATGCTTATACATTGCTTTTCCTATCTAGAGTTCTCATTTGAAAATATATGGGACCTTTTTTGTGAATCCCATTGGATTCTTCACAATATTTATTTTTTACTTTTTGGTTTTATTTAAAACGGGTCATTTTCTGAACATCTGAAGATCTTATTTTTATTCATATGTCATATTCAGAAATACTTTTCTTATTCTAGAGGAGAAAAAAAATATTTGTTAGTTTTTAGAGCTCTTCAAATTAAATTAAATCTTTCTTTAAAAAATATTTTTCATATATTTATTTTTTACTTTTTGGTTTTATTTAAAATGGGTCATTTTCTGAGCATCTGAAGGTTTTATTTTTAGTCATATGCCATATCCAGACATACTTTTCTTATTCTAGAGGAGAAATATATATATTTGTTAGTTTTTAGTGCACTTTAAATTAAATTAAATCTTTCTATAAAAGAAATTATTTTTTATATATTTATTTTTTACTTTTTGGTTTTATTTAAAACGGGTCATTTTCTGAGCATCTGAAGATCTTATTTTTATTCATATGTCATATTCAGAAATACTTTTCTTATTCTAGAGGAGAAAAAAAATATTTGTTAGTTTTTAGAGCTCTTCAAATTAAATTAAATCTTTCTTTAAAAAATATTTTTCATATATTTATTTTTTACTATTGGTTTTATTTAAAATGGGTCATTTTCTGAGCATCTGAAGGTTTTATTTTTAGTCATATGCCATATCCAGACATACTTTTCTTATTCTAGAGGAGAAAAAAATATATTTGTTAGTTTTTAGTGCACTTTAAATTAAATTAAACCTTTCTTTAAAATAAATTATTTTTTATATATTTATTTTTTACTTTTTGGTTTTATTTAAAATCGGTCATTTTCTGAGCATTTGAAGATTTTATTTTTAGTCATATGTCATATCCAGAAATACTTTTCTTATTCTAGAGGAGAAATATATATATTTGTTAGTTTTTAGTGCACTTTAAATTAAATTAAATCTTTCTTTAAAAAATTACTTTTTATATATTTACTTTTTATTTATTTTTTTATTTTACTTTTCTTATTCTAGAGGAGAAAAAAAATTGTTTACTTTTGAGTGCACTTTAATTTAAATTAAATGTTTCTTAAAAAAATTTTTTTTTAAATATTTATTTTTTACCGTTTAGTTTTATTTAAAATGTGTCATTTTCTGAACGTCTAAAGATTTTATTTTTAGTCATATGTCACATTCGGAAATACTTTTCTTATTACAGAGGAGTAAAATATATATTTGTTTGTTTTTAGTGCACCTTAAATTAAATTAAATCTTTCTTTAAAAAATTATTTTTTATATATTTATTTATTATTTTTTGGTTTTATTTAAAACGGGCCATTTTCTGAGCGTCTAAAGATTTTAGTTTTAGTCATATGTCATATCCAGAAATACTTTTTTTATTCTAGAGGAGAAAATATATATTTGTTAGTTTTTAGTGCACTTTAAATTAAATTAAATCTTTCTATAAAAGAAATTATTTTTTATATATTTATTTTTTACTTTTTGGTTTTATTTAAAATGGGTCATTTTCTGAGCGTCTGAATATTTTATTTTTAGTCACATGTCATGTCCAGAAATACATTTTTTATTTTAGAGGATAAAACAAATATATATATATATATATTTGTTACTTTTTAGTGCACTTTAAATTAAATTCAATTTTTCTTTTTTTAAATTATTTTTTATTTATTTATTTTTTACTGTTTGGTTTTATTTAAAATGGTTCATTTTCTGAGCGTGTGAAGATTTTATTTTTAGCCATATGTCATATTCAGAAATACTTTTCTTATTAGATGTAAATTTCCAACTGGGCGAAAAACGTCCGGACCAGGATTCGAACCAGGGATCTCCTGGCTGAAGCCGCCAGTGCTCTGCCATCTGAGCTATCCCGGACGAATCTGGCGGAAGTTTTTCACACAGCTAACCTTAATGAGGGGTGAAAAAGTGCCACCAGATTCGTCCGTGATAGCTCAGATGGCAGAGCACTGGCGGCTTCAGCCAGGAGATCCCTGGTTCGAATCCTGGTCCGGACATTTTTCGCCCAGTTGGAAATTTACATCTAATATGATTTATTTACCAATTGGAATAATTGTGTTAAAAATTAATGTAGTATACTTTTCTTATTGTAGAGGAGAAAAAAAAATATTTGGTAGTTTTTAGTGCACTTTAAATTAAATTAAATCTTTCTATAAAAGAAATTATTTTTTATATATTTATTTTTTACTTTTATTTCAAATGGCTCATTTTCTGAGCGTCTAAAGATTTTATTTTTTGTCATACGTCATATCCGGAAATACTTTTCTTATTGTAGAGGGTCCCACCAGTGGCCGAGAGGTTCTGCTCTCGAAGCTGGTAGACGGGAGGTGCTGGATTCGATCCCAATCGCGCCCGTTGGCCTAATCGTTCGGAGTTTTCGTGGTTTTCTTCGAACCTTGGTTCTCCAAGCGTTAATACGGGTTAGGTTCCCTTAGAAAGACCCCCACGAAGGGCACTCCTCCTCTTTAGGGCCTATATCCCTAGTGTTGATAATTGGCCGTCAAACAAACAAACAAACTTATTGTAGAGGATTAAAGAATATATTTGTTTGTTTTTAGTGCTCTTTAAATTAAATTAAATCTTTCTATAAAAGAAATTATTTTTTATATATTTATTTTTTACTTTTATTTCAAATGACTCATTTTCTGAGCGTCTAAAGATTTTACTTTTAGTCATACGTCATATCCGGAAATACTTTTCTTGTTGTAGAGGAGTAAAAAATATATTTGTTTGTTTTTAGTGCATTTTAAATTAAATTAAATCTTTCTTTAAAGAATTATTTTTTATGTATTTATTTTTTATTTTTTGGTTTTATTTAAAAAGGGTCCTTTTCTGAGCGTTTGAAGATTTTATTTTTAGTCGCATGTCATATCCAGAAATACTTTTGTTTTATTTTAGAGTTAAAAAAATATATATTTGTTACTTTTTAGTGCACTTTAATTTGAATTCAGTCTTTCTTTTTTAGAAATTATTTTTTATATATTTATTTTTTACTGTTTGGTTTTATTTCAAATGGCTCATTTTCTGAGCGTCTAAAGATTTTACTTTTTGTCATACGTCATATCCGGAAATACTTTTCTTATTGTAGAGGGTCCCACCAGTGGCCGAGAGGTTCTGCTCTCGAAGCTGGTAGACGGGAGGTGCTGGATTCGATCCCAATCGCGCCCGTTGGCCTAATCGTTCGGAGTTTTCGTGGTTTTCTTCGAACCTTGGTCCTCCAAGCGTTAATACGGGTTAGGTTCCCTTAGAAAGATCCCCACGAAGGTCACTCCTTCCCTTTAGGGCCTATATCCTTAGTGTTGATAATTGGCCGTCAAAAAAACAAACAAACTTATTGTAGAGGAGTAAAAAATATATTTGTTTGTTTTTAGTGCTCTTTAAATTAAATTAATTCTTTCTATAAAAGAAATTATTTTTTATATATTTATTTTTTACTTTTATTTCAAATGGCTCATTTTCTGAGCGTCTAAAGATTTTACTTTTTGTCATACGTCATATCCGGAAATACTTTTCTTATTGTAGAGGGTCCCACCAGTGGCCGAGAGGTTCTGCTCTCGAAGCTGGTAGACGGGAGGTGCTGGATTCGATCCCAATCGCGCCCGTTGGCCTAATCGTTCGGAGTTTTCGTGGTTTTCTTCGAACCTTGGTTCTCCAAGCGTTAATACGGGTTAGGTTCCCTTAGAAAGACCCCCACGAAGGGCACTCCTCCTCTTTAGGGCCTATATCCCTAGTGTTGATAATTGGCCGTCAAACAAACAAACAAACTTATTGTAGAGGATTAAAGAATATATTTGTTTGTTTTTAGTGCTCTTTAAATTAAATTAAATCTTTCTATAAAAGAAATTATTTTTTATATATTTATTTTTTACTTTTATTTCAAATGACTCATTTTCTGAGCGTCTAAAGATTTTACTTTTAGTCATACGTCATATCCGGAAATACTTTTCTTGTTGTAGAGGAGTAAAAAATATATTTGTTTGTTTTTAGTGCATTTTAAATTAAATTAAATCTTTCTTTAAAGAATTATTTTTTATGTATTTATTTTTTATTTTTTGGTTTTATTTAAAAAGGGTCCTTTTCTGAGCGTTTGAAGATTTTATTTTTAGTCGCATGTCATATCCAGAAATACTTTTGTTTTATTTTAGAGTTAAAAAAATATATATTTGTTACTTTTTAGTGCACTTTAATTTGAATTCAGTCTTTCTTTTTTAGAAATTATTTTTTATATATTTATTTTTTACTGTTTGGTTTTATTTCAAATGGCTCATTTTCTGAGCGTCTAAAGATTTTACTTTTTGTCATACGTCATATCCGGAAATACTTTTCTTATTGTAGAGGGTCCCACCAGTGGCCGAGAGGTTCTGCTCTCGAAGCTGGTAGACGGGAGGTGCTGGATTCGATCCCAATCGCGCCCGTTGGCCTAATCGTTCGGAGTTTTCGTGGTTTTCTTCGAACCTTGGTCCTCCAAGCGTTAATACGGGTTAGGTTCCCTTAGAAAGATCCCCACGAAGGTCACTCCTTCCCTTTAGGGCCTATATCCTTAGTGTTGATAATTGGCCGTCAAAAAAACAAACAAACTTATTGTAGAGGAGTAAAAAATATATTTGTTTGTTTTTAGTGCTCTTTAAATTAAATTAATTCTTTCTATAAAAGAAATTATTTTTTATATATTTATTTTTTACTTTTATTTCAAATGGCTCATTTTCTGAGCGTCTAAAGATTTTACTTTTTGTCATACGTCATATCCGGAAATACTTTTCTTATTGTAGAGGGTCCCACCAGTGGCCGAGAGGTTCTGCTCTCGAAGCTGGTAGACGGGAGGTGCTGGATTCGATCCCAATCGCGCCCGTTGGCCTAATCGTTCGGAGTTTTCGTGGTTTTCTTCGAACCTTGGTTCTCCAAGCGTTAATACGGGTTAGGTTCCCTTAGAAAGACCCCCACGAAGGGCACTCCTCCTCTTTAGGGCCTATATCCCTAGTGTTGATAATTGGCCGTCAAACAAACAAACAAACTTATTGTAGAGGATTAAAGAATATATTTGTTTGTTTTTAGTGCTCTTTAAATTAAATTAAATCTTTCTATAAAAGAAATTATTTTTTATATATTTATTTTTTACTTTTATTTCAAATGACTCATTTTCTGAGCGTCTAAAGATTTTACTTTTAGTCATACGTCATATCCGGAAATACTTTTCTTGTTGTAGAGGAGTAAAAAATATATTTGTTTGTTTTTAGTGCATTTTAAATTAAATTAAATCTTTCTTTAAAGAATTATTTTTTATGTATTTATTTTTTATTTTTTGGTTTTATTTAAAAAGGGTCCTTTTCTGAGCGTTTGAAGATTTTATTTTTAGTCGCATGTCATATCCAGAAATACTTTTGTTTTATTTTAGAGTTAAAAAAATATATATTTGTTACTTTTTAGTGCACTTTAATTTGAATTCAGTCTTTCTTTTTTAGAAATTATTTTTTATATATTTATTTTTTACTGTTTGGTTTTATTTAAAATGGGTCATTTTCTGAGCGTCTGAAGATTTTAGTTTTAGTCATGTATTCTATTCAGAAATACTTTTCTCATTCTAGAGGAGCAAAAAATGTTACTGTTTAGCGCACTTTAATTTAAGTTAAATGTTTTTTTTTAAATAATTATTTGTTATATATTTATTTTTGACTTTTTGGTTTTATTTGAAATGGGTCATTTTCTGAGCGTCTGGAGATTTTATTTTTAGTCATATGTCATATTCAGAAATACTTTTCTTATTCTAGAGGAGAAAAAATATGTATTTGTTAGTTTTTAGTGCACTTTAAATTAAATTATATCTTTCTATAAAAGAAATTATTTTTTATATATTATTTTTTTACTTTTTGGTTTTATTTGAAATGGGTCATTTTTTGAGCGACTAAAGATTTTATTTTTAGTCATAAGTCATATCCGGAGATACTTTTCTTATTATAGAGGAGTAAAATATATATTTGTTTGTTTTTAGTGCACTTTAAATTAAATTAAATCTTTCTATAAAATAAATTATTTTTTATATATTTATTTTTTATTTTTTGGTTTTATTGAAAATGGGCCATTTTCTGAGCGCCTGAAGATTTTATTTTTAGTCATATGTCATATCCAGAAATACTGTTTTATTCTAGACAATAAAAAAAAAATATTTGTTACTTTTTAGTGCATTTTAAATTTAAATTAAATCTTTCTTTTTAAAAATTATTTTTTATATATTTATTTTTTACTTTTTGGTTTTATTTAAAATGGGTCATTTTCTGAGCGTCTGAATATTTTATTTTTAGTCACATGTCATGTCCAGAAATACTTTTTTTATTCTAGAGGATAAAACAAATATATATATATATATATATTTGTTACTTTTTAGTGCACTTTAAATTAAATTAAATTTTTCTTTTTTTAAATTATTTTTTATTTATTTATTTTTTACTGTTTGGTTTTATTTAAAATGGTACATTTTATGAGCGTGTGAAGATTTTATTTTTAGCCATATGTCATATTCAGAAATACTTTTCTTATGAGATGTAAATTTCCAACTGGGCGAAAAACGTCCATACCAGGATTCGAACCAGGGATCTCCTGGCTGAAGCCGCCAGTGCTCTGCCATCTGAGCTATCCCGGACGAATCTGGCGGAAGTTTTTCACTCAGCTAACCTTAATGAGGGGTGAAAAAGTGCCACCAGATTCGTCCGTGATAGCTCAGATGGCAGAGCACTGGCGGCTTCAACCAGGAGATCCCTGGTTCGAATCCTGGTCCGGACATTTTTCGCCCAGTTGGAAATTTACATCTAATATGATTTATTTACCAATTGGAATAATTGTGTTAAAAATTAATGTAGTATACTTTTCTTATTGTAGAGAGCCCCACCAGTGGCCGAGAGGTTCTGCTCTCGAAGCTGGTAGACGGGAGGTGCTGGGTTCGATCCCAATCGCGCCCGTCGGCCCAATCGTTCGGAGCTTTCGTGGTTTTCTTCGAACCATGGATTTCCATGCGTTAATACGGGTTAGGTTCCCTTAGAAAGACCCCCACGAAGGGCACCCCCTCTCGGGCCCATATCCCTAGTGCAGATAATCGGCCGTCACAAAATTAGCCAAATCAGCCAGCTTATTGTAGAGGAGAAAAAAAAATATTTGGTAGTTTTTAGTGCACTTTAAATTAAATTAAATCTTTCTATAAAAGAAATTATTTTTTATATATTTATTTTTTACTTTTATTTCAAATGGCTCATTTTCTGAGCGTCTAAAGATTTTACTTTTTGTCATACGTCATATCCGGAAATACTTTTCTTATTGTAGAGGGTCCCACCAGTGGCCGAGAGATTCTGCTCTCGAAGCTGGTAGACGGGAGGTGCTGGATTCGATCCCAATCGCGCCCGTTGGCCTAATCGTTCGGAGTTTTCGTGGTTTTCTTCGAACCTTGGTCCTCCAAGCGTTAATACGGGTTAGGTTCCCTTAGAAAGATCCCCACGAAGGTCACTCCTTCCCTTTAGGGCCTATATCCTTAGTGTTGATAATTGGCCGTCAAAAAAACAAACAAACTTATTGTAGAGGAGTAAAAAATATATTTGTTTGTTTTTAGTGCTCTTTAAATTAAATTAATTCTTTCTATAAAAGAAATTATTTTTTATATATTTATTTTTTACTTTTATTTCAAATGGCTCATTTTCTGAGCGTCTAAAGATTTTACTTTTTGTCATACGTCATATCCGGAAATACTTTTCTTATTGTAGAGGGTCCCACCAGTGGCCGAGAGGTTCTGCTCTCGAAGCTGGTAGACGGGAGGTGCTGGATTCGATCCCAATCGCGCCCGTTGGCCTAATCGTTCGGAGTTTTCGTGGTTTTCTTCGAACCTTGGTTCTCCAAGCGTTAATACGGGTTAGGTTCCCTTAGAAAGACCCCCACGAAGGGCACTCCTCCTCTTTAGGGCCTATATCCCTAGTGTTGATAATTGGCCGTCAAACAAACAAACAAACTTATTGTAGAGGATTAAAGAATATATTTGTTTGTTTTTAGTGCTCTTTAAATTAAATTAAATCTTTCTATAAAAGAAATTATTTTTTATATATTTATTTTTTACTTTTATTTCAAATGACTCATTTTCTGAGCGTCTAAAGATTTTACTTTTAGTCATACGTCATATCCGGAAATACTTTTCTTGTTGTAGAGGAGTAAAAAATATATTTGTTTGTTTTTAGTGCATTTTAAATTAAATTAAATCTTTCTTTAAAGAATTATTTTTTATGTATTTATTTTTTATTTTTTGGTTTTATTTAAAAAGGGTCCTTTTCTGAGCGTTTGAAGATTTTATTTTTAGTCGCATGTCATATCCAGAAATACTTTTGTTTTATTTTAGAGTTAAAAAAATATATATTTGTTACTTTTTAGTGCACTTTAATTTGAATTCAGTCTTTCTTTTTTAGAAATTATTTTTTATATATTTATTTTTTACTGTTTGGTTTTATTTAAAATGGGTCATTTTCTGAGCGTCTGAAGATTTTAGTTTTAGTCATGTATTCTATTCAGAAATACTTTTCTCATTCTAGAGGAGCAAAAAATGTTACTGTTTAGCGCACTTTAATTTAAGTTAAATGTTTTTTTTTAAATAATTATTTGTTATATATTTATTTTTGACTTTTTGGTTTTATTTGAAATGGGTCATTTTCTGAGCGTCTGGAGATTTTATTTTTAGTCATATGTCATATTCAGAAATACTTTTCTTATTCTAGAGGAGAAAAAATATGTATTTGTTAGTTTTTAGTGCACTTTAAATTAAATTATATCTTTCTATAAAAGAAATTATTTTTTATATATTAATTTTTTACTTTTTGGTTTTATTTGAAATGGGTCATTTTTTGAGCGACTAAAGATTTTATTTTTAGTCATAAGTCATATCCGGAGATACTTTTCTTATTATAGAGGAGTAAAATATATATTTGTTTGTTTTTAGTGCACTTTAAATTAAATTAAATCTTTCTATAAAATAAATTATTTTTTATATATTTATTTTTTATTTTTTGGTTTTATTGAAAATGGGCCATTTTCTGAGCGCCTGAAGATTTTATTTTTAGTCATATGTCATATCCAGAAATACTGTTTTATTCTAGACAATAAAAAAAAAATATTTGTTACTTTTTAGTGCATTTTAAATTTAAATTAAATCTTTCTTTTTAAAAATTATTTTTTATATATTTATTTTTTACTTTTTGGTTTTATTTAAAATGGGTCATTTTCTGAGCGTCTGAATATTTTATTTTTAGTCACATGTCATGTCCAGAAATACTTTTTTTATTCTAGAGGATAAAACAAATATATATATATATATATTTGTTACTTTTTAGTGCACTTTAAATTAAATTAAATTTTTCTTTTTTTAAATTATTTTTTATTTATTTATTTTTTACTGTTTGGTTTTATTTAAAATGGTACATTTTATGAGCGTGTGAAGATTTTATTTTTAGCCATATGTCATATTCAGAAATACTTTTCTTATGAGATGTAAATTTCCAACTGGGCGAAAAACGTCCATACCAGGATTCGAACCAGGGATCTCCTGGCTGAAGCCGCCAGTGCTCTGCCATCTGAGCTATCCCGGACGAATCTGGCGGAAGTTTTTCACTCAGCTAACCTTAATGAGGGGTGAAAAAGTGCCACCAGATTCGTCCGTGATAGCTCAGATGGCAGAGCACTGGCGGCTTCAACCAGGAGATCCCTGGTTCGAATCCTGGTCCGGACATTTTTCGCCCAGTTGGAAATTTACATCTAATATGATTTATTTACCAATTGGAATAATTGTGTTAAAAATTAATGTAGTATACTTTTCTTATTGTAGAGAGCCCCACCAGTGGCCGAGAGGTTCTGCTCTCGAAGCTGGTAGACGGGAGGTGCTGGGTTCGATCCCAATCGCGCCCGTCGGCCCAATCGTTCGGAGCTTTCGTGGTTTTCTTCGATCCATGGATTTCCATGCGTTAATACGGGTTAGGTTCCCTTAGAAAGACCCCCACGAAGGGCACCCCCTCTCGGGCCCATATCCCTAGTGCAGATAATCGGCCGTCACAAAGTTAGCCAAATCAGCCAGCTTATTGTAGAGGAGAAAAAAAAAATATTTGGTAGTTTTTAGTGCACTTTAAATTAAATTAAATCTTTCTATAAAAGAAATTATTTTTTATATATTTATTTTTTACTTTTATTTCAAATGGCTCATTTTCTGAGCGTCTAAAGATTTTACTTTTTGTCATACGTCATATCCGGAAATACTTTTCTTATTGTAGAGGGTCCCACCAGTGGCCGAGAGGTTCTGCTCTCGAAGCTGGTAGACGGGAGGTGCTGGATTCGATCCCAATCGCGCCCGTTGGCCTAATCGTTCGGAGTTTTCGTGGTTTTCTTCGAACCTTGGTTCTCCAAGCGTTAATACGGGTTAGGTTCCCTTAGAAAGATCCCCACGAAGGTCACTCCTCCCCTTTAGGACCTATATCCCTAGTGTTGATAATTGGCCGTCAAAAAAACAAACAAACTTATTGTAGAGGAGTAAAAAATATATTTGTTTGTTTTTAGTGCTCTTTAAATTAAATTAAATCTTTCTATAAAAGAAATTATTTTTTATATATTTATTTTTTATTTTTATTTCAAATGGCTCATTTTCTGAGCGTCTAAAGATTTTACTTTTTGTCATACGTCATATCCGGAAATACTTTTCTTATTGTAGAGGGTCCCACCAGTGGCCGAGAGGTTCTGCTCTCGAAGCTGGTAGACGGGAGGTGCTGGATTCGATCCCAATCGCGCCCGTTGGCCTAATCGTTCGGAGTTTTCGTGGTTTTCTTCGAACCTTGGTTCTCCAAGCGTTAATACGGGTTAGGTTCCCTTAGAAAGACCCCCACGAAGGTCACTCCTCCCCTTTAGGGCCTATATCCCTAGTGTTGATAATTGGCCGTCAAACAAACTTATTGTAGAGGAGTAAAAAATATATTTGTTTGTTTTTAGTGCTCTTTAAATTCAATTAAATCTTTCTATAAAAGAAATTATTTTTATATATATTTATTTTTTACTTTTATTTCAAATGGCTCATTTTCTGAGCGTCTAAAGATTTTACTTTTTGTCATACGTCATATCCGGAAATACTTTTCTTATTGTAGAGGGTCCCACCAGTGGCCGAGATGTTCTGCTCTTGAAGCTGGTAGACGGGAGGTGCTGGGTTCGATCCCAATCGCCCCCGTTGGCCTAATCGTTCGGAGTTTTCATGGTTTTCTTCGAACCTTGGTTCTCCAAGCGTTAATACGGGTTAGGTTCCCTTAGAAAGACCCCCACGAAGGGCACTCTTCCTCTTTAGGGCCTATATCCCTAGTGTTGATAATTGGCCGTCAAACAAACTTATTGTAGAGGAGTAAAGAATATATTTGTTTGTTTTTAGTGCTCTTTAAATTAAATTAAATCTTTCTATAAAAGAAATTATTTTTTATATATTTATTTTTTACTTTTATTTCAAATGACTCATTTTCTGAGCGTCTAAAGATTTTACTTTTAGTCATACGTCATATCCGGAAATACTTTTCTTATTGTAGAGGAGTAAAAAATATATTTGTTTGTTTTTAGTGCATTTTAAATTAAATTAAATCTTTCTTTAAAAAATTATTTTTTATGTATTTATTTTTTATTTTTTGGTTTTATTTAAAAAGGGTCCTTTTCTGAGCGTTTGAAGATTTTATTTTTAGTCGCATGTCATATCCAGAAATACTTTTGTTTTATTTTAGAGTTAAAAAAATATATATTTGTTACTTTTTAGTGCACTTTAATTTGAATTCAGTCTTTCTTTTTTAGAAATTATTTTTTATATATTTATTTTTTACTGTTTGGTTTTATTTAAAATGGGTCATTTTCTGAGCGTCTGAAGATTTTAGTTTTAGTCATATATTCTATCCAGAAATACTTTTCTCATTCTAGAGGAGCAAAAAATGTTACTGTTTAGCGCACTTTAATTTAAGTTAAATGTTTTTTTTTTAAATAATTATTTGTTATATATTTATTTTCGACTTTTTGGTTTTATTTGAAATGGGTCATTTTCTGAGCGTCTGGAGATTTTATTATTAGTCATATGTCATATTCAGAAATACTTTTCTTATTCTAGAGGAGAAAAAATATGTATTTGTTAGTTTTTAGTGCACTTTAAATTAAATTATATCTTTCTATAAAATAAATTATTTTTTATATATTAATTTTTTACTTTTTGGTTTTATTTGAAATGGGTCATTTTTTGAGCGACTAAAGATTTTATTTTTAGTCATAAGTCATATTCGGAGATACTTTTCTTATTATAGAGGAGTAAAATATATATTTGTTTGTTTTTAGTGCACTTTAAATTAAATTAAATCTTTCTATAAAATAAAATATTTTTTATATATTTATTTTTTATTTTTTGGTTTTATTGAAAATGGGCCATTTTCTGAGCGCCTGAAGATTTTATTTTTAGTCATATGTCATATCCAGAAATACTGTTTTATTCTAGAGAATAAAAAAAAAATATTTGTTACTTTGTAGTGCATTTTAAATTTAAATTAAATCTTTCTTTTTAAAAATTATTTTTTATATATTTATTTTTTACTTTTTGGTTTTATTTAAAATGGGTCATTTTCTGAGCGTATGAAGAGTGGCTGAGAGGTTCTGCTCTCGAAGCTGGTAGACGGGAGGTGCTGGATTCGAACCCAATCGCGCCCGTCGGCTTAATCGTTCGGGGTTTACGTGGTTTTCTTCGAACCGTGGATTTCCATGCTTTAATACGGATTAGGTTCCCTTAGAAAGACCTCCACGGAAGGCACTCCCCCTAGGGCCCATATCCCTCGTGTAGATAATTGGCCGTCAACAATCAACCAAACCCAACCCTGAGCGTGTGAAGATTTTATTTTTAGTCACATGTCATATCTAGAAATACTTTTTTTATTCTAGAGGAGAAATATATATATTTGTTATTTTTTAGTGCACTTTAATTTAAATTCAATCTTTCTTTTTTAGAAATTATTTTTTATATATTTATTTTTTACCGTTTGGTTTTATTTAAATTGGGTCATTTTCTGAGCGTCTGAAAATTTTATTTTTAGTCATATCTTGTATCCAGAAATACTTTTCTCATTCTAGAGGAGAAAAAAAATGTTACTTTTTAGTGCACTTTAATTTAAATTAAATGTTTTTTTTTTTTTAAGAATTATTTTTTATATATTTATTTTTTACTTTTTAGTTTTGTTTGAAATGGGTCATTTTCTGAGCGTCTGAAGACTTTAATTTTTAGTCATATGTCATATCCAGAAATACTTTTCTTATTCGTAGAGGAGAAAAAAGGTAATTTGTTACTTTTTAGTGCACTTTAAATTAAATTATATCTTTCTTTTTTTAAATTATTTTTTATATATTTAGTTTTTACTTTTTGATTTTATTTAATGAGTCACGATGGTTCGTTTGTCCCTAGCCTAAATAATATATGTCCTTGTACGTAGAAAATAAATTTTTTAAAATGACATAGATGACAGTACATGCCAAATCATCATTAGCTTTTTATTAATTAGGTAGTTTGAGAAAAATAAAGCCTGTTTGGTTTTTAGATATAACTTTTTTTTCTGGTGTGCTATTGAATTTTTTACACTTTATCAGTTCCATTTGGTTGTTGTATTTATGTCGGCCAATTATCAACACGAGGGATATAGGCCCTAAGGGGGGGAGTGCCCTTCGTGGGGGTCTTTCTAAGGGAACCCAACCCGTATTAACGCTTGGAGAACCAAGGTTCGAAGAAAACCACGAAAACTCCGAACGATTAGGCCGACGGGCGCGATTGGGATCGAGCCCAGCACCTCCCGTCTACCAGCTTCGAGAGCAGAACCTCTCGGCCACTGGTGGTGCCCAGTTCCATTTGGATTTTAGTAAAGTTCTCAGTGCCTTATAATTAAGGTACACTCTTAAAAATTTGCAGCATTCTGGCAGGTCATTTGACCGTTTTTTCCGAAAAACGGTTACACAACCGTAATTTTAACACTATTCTGACCATATTATTGGCCATTTTATGGTCAGAATATAATTAAATTATGGTTATGAAACCGTTTTTTCAAAAAACGGTCGAATGACCTGCCGGAATGCTGCAAAATTTTTAACAGTGAAGGAAAAGCTAATTTAAATTACAATACAGAATTTCGACAGTTTTAACAGTTTTAACAATTGACAGTTTTATTTTCATTAAATGCACCATTTTAGCAAACTGAAAACCTAAGTAATTAAAAATTTAATTTTTGTCTCTTCCGTGGACATGGGCTATCCATTTTGACCGATATTGTCTAATTTATCGGTCATTTACCAAACGTTGTGTGCTATACAAGGACGTCACAAATACAAAGAAAAACTGAAAAGTAATGAAATCTTGATGCGCATTGTTTTTCGAAAAAAAAAATGAATTATCTAAATTCAAATTTAAAAACAATTTATTTCAGCCAACTTTGCTTTTTCTGTGTGAATGGCCCTTAAAAGTTTAATTACACACAATTCGAAAATAGTATGTCAAACGTGGTAAATGAGGTGCGTCCGTACTATATCTAGTTTTATAAATAGTCAGATCTTGGTGCAATGGCTGTTGCACTCTTATGCAAAAATGCATGACTATACAAAATTTATTACGATTCTATATGTTAAATCCAGTGATTCGGAAATAATAGGACTCCATCTTAAATAGGACGTCATCATCATCACAACCTAGAATCATTGCCTATCGTGGTATATCATTGAATTAATTACGTATGACAGGATTTAATAGAATGTAGAAAACTCTTAATAATATCTTTTTAAGGTTTGATTCGATTTTCGTAAGGTTTTAAATGACTCGACAAAATTTTGTAACCATTCTATAAATTAAATTTCAAACCATTCGGTTGGGTAGTTTTTGCGCTGTTATATACGAACAGACGGACAGATAAACAGACGGTAGGTTGGTTGGTTGGTTGATTTTTTGACGGCCGATTATCTACACGAGGGATATAGGCCCGGGGGGAGTGCCCTTTCTAAGGGAACCTAATCCGTATTTACACATGGAAAATCCACGGCTCGAAGAAAACCACGAAAACTCCGAACGATTAGGCCGACGGGCGCGATTGGGATCGAACCCAGGATAAACAGACGGACCAGACAAAGGCTATGGGTGCTGCTTATTTATATAATTATGAACGCTCCTAAAAATAAATATATACCAACTACTCTTAACAGTTTAATTATAAGAAAAAAATATTTATGTACCAACTGCGCCCATTATAATTATTCAATTAAGTCTTCATTTAAATTTTTGAAATGTAAATGTCCCTCCCCATTATGGCATTGCCAAAATTTTTAAAAATCAAAAATTTATGAAAAATAAAATAGAAAATTTGATCACTAATATAAGTTTATTAAGTTTAAATGAAAAAGTCCAAGCAATTTTTAAGATTTTTTACGTGCTTTTATAAAATAGATTTTTTTCCTTACTGTTTTATATTTTTTCGTGATAATGGCCCAAATGGATCTTTACCTCTTTTTGGGTGGAGGCACGCAAAAGTGAGCGATGTATTTGAATGAGCGATGTAATGACGTGCGATATTACAGGAAATGGAGCTTACGGTATTTATACCGGCTGATATTGTAATGATAATTATCTCTTAACCCTTAGCATGATTTTTTTTTTTTTTTTTTTTTTTTTTTTGCTCTGAAAAAATTATATTTGAGCCTATTTTTGTTAATTATGCACTAGAAAAATAGTGAAAAATTTACTTATGTTTCTGGTAAGTTACGTAACAAAAATGGCTGAAAAAATGATCATTTTAAATTATACTTTAAAGTATTTGCACTGCACAATAACAACTATTCAACGATGTAATATATTTTACAATGCTTTTAACAGTTTGCAGACTTAATAATGACTACCTTATAAAGATAGAGGAAAACCGCCAGTCGAGCCCATTGCAAGCTGTATCAACAAAAGAGATGTTATAACCTCCCCGTGATGAAAAATATGAACAAAAACAGACGTCACAGCCTTAAATGCATGTTATGACACGTAAGTGAGACATAAGACATAGTTCAGCATAAGACCAATTGAAAGCGTCACATGTAAAAAAAAAAGAAAAAAAATCATGTAACTTTTGAGTTACACTATGCATTTAAAAGTTAAGGCTGCTAATCACTTAGCTTCCGAAATCCCCTCGGTAATATAAAGTCTATGAGCGTTTGATGCATTTTTATATTCAAAATATCTCCTCAGGGAATTAATATTTTTAACTTCTTCTATAAGAAGAGAACACTGAAAAAAGAAGTTAGAAATATTAATTTCCCGAGAAGATATTTTCAATATAAAAATGCACCAAACGCCTATAGACTTAACATTACTGTGGAAAATGAGGAAGCTGAGTGACTAGCAGCCTTAAACCGATGACGATAGAAGCTAACTTGCACTTATAAACAAGTCCTTCCGACTCAGTCGAAAGAGTAGATTGATTTCTTTTTTTTTTCTTTCAAGGTGCATACATCAGATTTAATAAAAATTTCAAAAAATTAGTCTCACTTCTACTAAGTTCACTATATTGGAGAGAATGGCAATTTGATGGGAAATTCTAAATCAACCTTACCAAATGTCATTGAATAATATGAAGCAATTATATCAAAAATGTTAAAAATTTGTTGAAATCATTGTTTACTAATCGTTTGTAGGCTGTAATATTACACCAACCATTTAAAAAATGCCCTTGAAAACTTTTGTATATCCCTGTAAACGAACTGTAACAGCTAAATATTTGTTTAACGAACTCATCGGATATGCTTGCCAGATTAAAACATGACCCCAGTTAGGTTCGAATTTGTTCAGTATTTCGGACGTTATCGTGATGAAAAGACTTGCATCATATATAGATATATATATATAGAGAGAGAGACGAAATCATTGCAATATGTATATTTCTAAAGAAATTAACCGAAAAGTATAGAAATCAAATATCATTTTTAGATGTGAAATTTATTGTACAAGAGGCTGTATACATATTAAAATACGAAATTTAATTGTTATATAATCATTTCATATAGGTTAATTTAAAAAAAGAAAGAAAAACGCACTGTTCCTTTTTTGTGCTCAAAAGCTCTGAAATTCCTCACAATTCAAAGTATCATAACACGGCAAGTTTTAGTCGTAAAATAAAAGATTTTTTTTTATAATTCTTCTAAGATGCTGAACAACAGTTTTCTAAAAATAATTTATAGGGAAAAAGTGCCTCATAAAAAATATTTTTCGTATTTTAATATGCATACAAACGCTAGTACAAATGTATCTAAAAGCTATATTTAAGAATTTTTTTTATTTTTAGGAATTGTAAAGTTTGTTTCTATCCTCAGTGATTCAAGAGATAATCGTCATTACAGTCTATTTTCAATCACCTGAGCATATATTGCTATGTAATAAGTGTGTAAGTCTATATTGTAATGTAATAAGTATGTAAGTGTATATTACAATGCAATAAGTGTGTAAGTGGATATCAATGCAATAAGTGTACAAATGTATATTGCAATGCAATAAGTGTGTAAGTGTATATTGCAGTGTAATAAGTGTGTAAGTATATACTGCAATGTTATAAGTGTATAATTGTATATTGCAATGCAATTACTAGAAAATTGTAATATAATAGCTATAACTGTATCATTGCAATGCATTAGTAATGTATTAGTAATGCATAGGTATTGCTATAATGCTTCTTGGATTTAAAAAAACGTAATAAAATAAGAAGAGTTTTAAAATATTTTAAGACTACATACAAAAAAAATCATATCATTATAAGTTACTATTAAAGTAAACGCAGTATTAATACTATATTATTACCGAAAAAATGAAGTTTAAAAAAAATCCTAATCAGAATATGGAGAACCGATTTAATACTCATTTACCAAAATAGAAACATTTCGATAAAATACATCATCGAAGATTTGCGTGTTTTACTCCGTTATTTATATTTATCCTTTAGTTGACGTCCATAATCTCCATAGCGTATCAGAAGGACATGAACTCAAATATGTATAATATTCTTTCTTTTTCCACGCAATGGCAATAAAAAAAAATCTGGTTGATAAACAGTTGCAAAATTTTAAACAAATGCGATTACTATACGATGGTTCATTGAATACGAAATTTACAAGTGTACTATTCAAGCCAAATGATGTTTAGTTTTCCTAGATTTGCTATAAGATGGTGGATTTTAAAATGTAAGGATTTTAATTAATATTTTATCGTTTACAGATGAATTTTCTAAAACGATACATGAAATAACTGTGGTTGAAATCCTTTCGTCTTTAGAAAATACACACGTCTTTATTTGACAGTCATATCCCTATAAAATAAATAAATACCAAAGAAAAGTATTCGTAAAGCCTTGTGTTCTATTACAGCTTCATTCGATTCAAACATAAATTTTATTTATAAAGAAAAAAAAGAGAGAAAGAGAGATTTTTCCGAAGAGAAAAGAATGAGTCTTGCATTAGAGTCTTTCTAACATTGGGTATTTGAACTAGAGTCCTTCACGGGTCGGGTTATACCCAACCTGAACCCGAAAGAATTACAATCAACCCGAACTGAACCCGACCCGCAACGAAAAAAATTAACCAAGTTCGGTATCCGACCCAAACCGAACCGCGAGTCGGGTCATGTTCGGGTAAAATCGGATTACCTGTCCCGATGCAAGACGTGAATCTGATAAGTTGCAATATCAATTTAGGTGTATTGTAATTACGCTCTCGCGCACGAATTAATTTTTAAAAATCAGTCTTTTAACTGGCATAATTGAAGGGATATTCTAGCTTATGTAGGGAAGAAAAAATTCAGTATGGGAAACCTTGATATTTAATAGGTGCCAGTCGAAATAAAATATATTCTAAAACCGATTTTAAAAGGCGGATCTTTAATAGGGATGCACCGAGTATCGATTTTGGTTGAATACCCCAATATTTCGGAGTTAAAAGATATTAAAAAGTTAAATTTGAAAACAATTTTACTTTATCTTTAACGCACACACACATACACACACAAAATTCCATTTTGATGAACAAAATTTTTCACAAGTAAACTTTATACTAAAGAATAAATAAAATGCCTTTTCTGAGCTATCATTTAAGAAGAGATTAGTCTTAAAACTTTTTTAATTAATAAAATATTTTTTAAATGACTTCTGTGAATTAAAATAAATGATTAAAATTCCTTGTAATAAAAAAAAATATATTTTTCAATGAAAGAGAAATTTTATTTTTGTTTAAACCAGTTATAATTTTTATGAACCATTTTCTCCTCCCGTTTTTGTCTAAGCTGATCACGACTGACTTGAAGGGATTAAAAGTTTTAGAGTCATTGTCGCGAAGGGACTAAAAAAACAAAATAAATAATAATAAAATAAATAATAATTAATACAATCTACTAAAATGATGGCAACTCCAATAACAAAACTTCCCGGCTGCTGTTAATTTAGCAAGGAATTTTTTCAATACACCACCAAACAGTTTCTGGGCTGAGTGAATTATTTTCAGAAGCTTGTGGGAAATATACGGGATGTTTCTAAAATCCCGGAACAAACTTTCAGGGGTGAGAATACGGTTAAACAAAAGCTTTTTGAACAGTAAAGCAGCACCCATTCACAGAGCAGTGCACATATTCAACAAAAAATACAGGATGTCACACTACAAATTGAATCCGAATTTTTATTCACAATTCTAATAGTAGTAATGAACACACTTTAGCAAGATTTTTATCACATTAACTTTGCTTTTTATCCTCTGTGTTTTGCGTTTTTAAGCTCAAATAAATTTTAGTATACTGTGCCGTGTATATAAATTCTATATATTATAGTATACATAGAGTGCACAAAAGAGTTTATAAGCATTATCGTCTATGGGTGCGAATTACTTAAAGTATGTTTTGAATTGTGTTTTTCATTTTTCAACTAAACTATATTTTCGTGTACTAAGGGATGTTTGTGGAATATAAATAAATTCCCATACAGGGTTGCACAAAAAGAAATTCAGTGCATTGCCGTCCATGGATGGCAATTTATAGAAGTGACTTTTAAGTTGGGTTACGCGTTTTCTAACTGCATTAATTTTTACTAATAGCAGCATTTTTAAAGCATACTGTGTGGTTTGTATAAAAGTCTATATATGATATACAGAGTTGTACAAATAAATTTGATTACCTTATCGCCTATGGGTGGTAATTTCTGAAATAGATTTTTCAAATATGTTATACGTTTTCTTCTTTTACCGTATTAAATGATGAAGTCTCGTTAAAATATTCGGAGACTGTTGGAAAATGTTTCATAATTCCTGCGGGACTCATTACATTTCTTCCTTTTGTTTACCTGAATAGAATAATAATTATTTTAATTATTAAAATTATGTTAATATTTTCAGACTAAATAATTTTAAAAATATATAATATATCATGAGAAAGTATAATTTATTGATAACAATATATAATCTCACCAGATAAAACTATTACAATTAAAAGAAACGTTTCGAAATTTAAAGCTTTCCACCGGAATTCAAAAGCTCCTTAGAAGTTATTTTAAACTGTATTTCTTTTTCTCGATGCATTGCATTTTTCAATGCATAAAAGATTTCACCTGGTTTTTAATATTATTATTATTATTACTACTACTATTATTACTATTGTTATTATTGTTGTTGTTGTTATCATTATTGTTATTATTATCGTCCTTTTTCTTTTTATAATAATTATTATTACTATTCTTGTTGTTATCATTATTATTATCGTTCTTCTTCTTCTTATTATTGTCATTGCTGTTGTTGTTGTTACCATTATTGTTGTTATTACTATCGTTCTTCTTCTTTTTATAATAATAATAATAATTATTGTTGTTGTTATCATTATTATTATCGTTTTTCTTCTTTTTATAATAATAATTATTACTACATATATAATTTATAATATTTATTATAAAATTTTTATAATAATAATTATTATTATTATTGTTGTTGGTATCAATATTACTATCGTTTTTCTTATTTTTATAATAATAATTATAATAATTATTATTATTGTTATCATTATTGTTATCATTCTTTTTATTATTGTTGTTGTTGTTATCATTATTATTGTTCTTCTTATTTTTATAATAATAATTATTGTTTTTATAATTATTATTATCGTTTTACTTCTTTTTATTATAATAATAATAAAAATTATTATTATTATTATTATTGTTGCTGCTATCATTATCGTTTTTCTTCTTTTTTATAATAATAATAATAATAAGTATTATTATTATTGTTGTTGTTATTATTATTATTATTATCATTTTTCTTCTTTTTATAATAATAATAATAATTATTATTATTATTGTTGTTGTTATCTTTATTATTATCGTTTTTCTTTTTTATAATAATAATAATTATTATATATATAATTTATAATATATATTATTGTAATATTTTTATAATAATAATAATAATAATTATTATTATTATTATTATTATTGTTGTTATCATTATTGTTATCGTTCTTCTTCTTTTTATAATAATAATTATTATTATTGTTGTTGGTGTCATTATTATTATCGTTTTTCTTTTTTTATAATAATAATTATTATTATTGTTATCATTATTGTTATCGTTCTTTTTATTATTGTTGTTGTTGTTGTTGTTATTATTATCGTTCTTCTTATTTTTATAATAATAATTATTATTATTGTTTTTGTTGTTATCATTATTGTTATCATTATTATTATCGTTCTTCTTCTTTTATTATTATTACTATTATTATTGCTAGGGGATCCAACACGGGCTCCCCGATTTACAGAACGAATACTACCCATACAGAATCTTTTTTTTCTTATTGAAAATTCTAATAGATTTTTTATATTTAACATACTTTGTCAGCTTGTCCACTAACAACGCACCAAAAGATATTTTTATATGAAAAATGTCAATTACGTATTCAAATAACTTTTTGAAAAATATTAAAAGCTATACTTTTGTATAGATGCAAGCCAGTGGTTAAGGAGAGGCTGCCAATCATCGGTTCGAAAAATAGGTCAACTTCGGGATTTTACTTCTTTTTTTATATAAAAAAAATAAACTAACACAAAATTTAAATTCATCTTCTTAATATTCGTAATTTTACTTAAATATTTTTTATTATACAATAATTATTAAAATTGATGGATATATTGTCAATTGCGTATGGTATGCTGTGCACGAATCATTCTGCGCCCAGTATAGTGCGCATAACTTGTCAAAGTCATCTGAAACAAATGATATCAACTATTTAAGGCTGTTCTCAACTCCAAAGGGCCTACTTTCTAAGACCATTTTTAAATTCATTTTTGTTCGGAAACGCGTGAAATTGGCAGATGCTGTTATTCAGAAACTATGTAATCAAAAGACGTTTTCCGTTTTTTGACATACGTAAAATATCTTTCAGCAAATGCTGTTAAAGTCGGTGTTTTGTACCGAATTTCTGCACGCGATACCGTGAAACAGGAGAAAAACCAGAATCGCTTACAACCCTATAAGTAATTTATTTATCAAAAAAGGGAAAACTCATTTCGATTCCAAATCGCTCAAATGGTCAGGCCTCCCAATTTTATGCCTTTATGTTTAAAAATGAGTCAGAAAATGTGTCAAAAGGTTTTGTTTTCATGAGCAGGGGATTTGAGAACCGCCTTAAGGACATATGTTGAATTTAAGGGAGCATGAATCCATTTTTAGTGAAGTTGAACGAAATTTTTGTAAAACGGTAGTAGTTTGAAAAATAAAAATGCAATTATTTCGCTCCTTATTTCTCTATCTTCTTTGCCCCTCCCCCCCTCCTCTTTTTTCAGAACCTGAAATGTTTGTGGCCCCACAAAATAAATAATCTTTAGTTAATTATTTATTAATCTATCGTTTTCCAGGCCCATGATAATAACTTTAAATATACCTAAAATTAGTGATGAATGATTTTATATTTTATATGTTAATTTTTTTTTTTTCTTTACGTAGGAAGAAACAAAGAACTTGAAAAGAAATCGGGAAACGCGAAACGAACTTCAGAAATATTTTATTTCTTCATAAAAGCATTTAATAATGTATAAAAATGATATTATAAAATACTCAAATAATAATAAAAAAAATTCAAAGGCTATCGAGACCTCTTAAACATAAAGCATGAAAAAATTCCTTTAGAACTATTAATTTGTGGATTTTTGTATTCAATAGTAGTTATGCAGTACTATATATTTATTTAGGACATGTCAGAAACTTATAAAATGAGTACCATAAATTATGACTATATGAAATTCCATCTAATGCAATTTTTTTTTTTACTTTGTCCAATGTGTTCTTATTGTATTGAAAATTAGAATATGGCTAGTTTATAATTTGATTTATATCAATTTGTTATTCAGATTTTCTAAATTTCTTGTATTTAAAAGTTTTGCAATTCTCTTAATTTTAAACGAAAAGAGAAAAAAAGATTTCTGAAAGAAAAATAAGTTTTTTTCTTTTAATCAGACCTAATTTTCTATCATATTATAACTTATACAGGGTGATTAAAAAAACGGTTACAAAATGACATTGCGAATCAGTCATACAGCAAGTATAAGAAATCACATAGGAACATAGGGTTGCAAACCACTTATTGAGTCGCAAGTACATGGTGTTTCATCCTAACTGAACCCTGGTTGACAGTAATAATTTCGAGAAAAATAAAAACATTGTAATGAAAATGCCACGATGTGGACCTTGTTTTGTGTGAAGCGTGATCGCATGATGAAAGGATCTGGAAAAACACGTTGCTCAAGCAATCGACGATACCATATGGACTGATAATCCCAGTCCAAAATGCGCAGTGTCAAGTGCATTACTGCTGTCGCGTATAATGCAAACGTCTACCAGTTTTGTTTGGTGTTAACATTTATAACAAAGGTAAGAATGCCTGTTAAATGCTTTATTATAATATAGAGTAGAACCTCTTTTATCCGAAACTCTTTTAACCGAAATTCAATTTTAAAGCTTACTTTCTCTCTCTCTCTTTTTTTTTTTCCCCATCACATTCCTTGTGTGAAAAACTCATTTTTAAAGCTATTTTTTTACTATCACATTGATCAAAGCGAAGAAGAGGACAAAGATGGAGCCGAAGAAAACAAACAAATTAGCAATTCTGGAGCTTTTGAATGTCTCATATGGTTTTGGCATGGCTGGAGCAACAGAAAGTCTGTGATACTGGTGAACTAATAGTATTCAAAAAACTTCGTGATAGAGCTTCAAAGCAAAGGCAATTCAAACTGCGACGAACAAACTTTTTTTTCAAACCCTTGTGAAATACTATGTAAAAGGTACTTAAGTTCAAAATTAAAATTCAGGCAATTTATTCTTGTTTCTTTTTTGCTATTGCTTTATTTTTATTAAGCACTTGTTACCATAATAAGAAATATCGGATATATTTGTCTTTAATCTTAAAATTAAAGCATTCTCGATTATCCGAAAATTTCGATTTTCCGAAAGGTGGTCGGTCCCAATTACTTCGGATAACCGAGGTTTTACTGTACTTCAGTTTTCTGAAAGTTATTACCGTCAACCCGGGTTCAGTTAGGATGAAACACCTGTATTTGTGACTCCATAAGTCGTTTGCGACCCTCATGTTCCTATGTGATTTTTCATTCTTGTTGTGTGCCTGATTTGCCATGCCATTTTATAATGGCTTTTTTGTACAGAATTTATATACACGACATAATATACTAAACGCCCCACATTTTGGACTGCGATTATCAATCCATACGGTATCATCGATTGCTTGAGCAACATGTTTTTACAGATCTTTTCGTGATGTTATCACAATCCACACAAAACAAGGTCCTTATCGTTGCATTTTCATTACAATGCTTTTATTTTTCTCGAAATTATGACCGTCAACCCGGGTTCAGTTAGAATGAAACACCCTGTATCTGTGAATAAGTGATTTGCGACTCCATGTTCCTATGTGATTTTTCATCCTTGTTGTATGCCTGATTTGCCATGTCATTCTGTAAACTTTTTTTTTTTTTAATCACCCTGTATAGTACACTGTTAAAAAGAAAAATGTTTCTTATTCTACGAAAATACAATATAACCAAGAACGAAAATACACAATAACCTCTTCCGAGTTACTCATGCTTCTGAAAAGCGTTCTTTATCTTTGGAAACTTCGGAAACCAATATATTTTCGAGATTTAAAGAATCATTTATAAAAACAAAGTTTTTTTCTTTGCAATTGATTTTCGGAAACATTTCTGAGTAGATTTTATTCTGTGGCAGTTCTCAACTGAACATTTTTATGTTCAATAAGCATGTTTTACAGACGTGATAAATTGTTACAATCGATGCTAAAATTAATATTTTTTATTTATTTATTTTACTCTCGCATGTATAAATTTAATTACCCAGCTGAAAATGGATAGCATACGAAAAATCGATATTCCGGTTTGAGAAAACTGATGAATCTAATATATAAAAATGAAAATTTGTCTGTCTGTAATGCTATACAAATCCACAGTTTGGAAGCCAGAATTGTGAAATGTTACGTACATGTGTATTAAAACATGGCCGAGGCAACTAAAGCAATCCGGAATCGAAATAACTTATAGTTAATTTTAATTAATAAAAAACCACCAATTTAACAGTAATTTCCTATCAAATTGAAACATTTTTTCGTTATAGCTGTTGCCAACAATTAAAAACCCACAGTAAAATTCTTACCACAACAATTACTTTTCTATTGCAAGATTTCCACGTGAAAAAATGAAAAAAATGGTTTGACGAATTTATAAAAAGGATTATTACATCATAACTTTTCTACCGCAAGATTTCCTCGTGAAAAGTTATAATAAAATAAATAGTTTGACGCATTAAAAACAAAAGTGAATGTTACGTGATAATTTTTCTGTTTTATGATTTCCATGTGAAAAATTATAATTATTTAACTAATTGGACGAATTAAAAAATGGACTATTACGTTATATTGGAAATATAAAGGACGTGATGGATATATAACGTCATCTAAGTGTGAAAAAATGTATTGAAGCATGATAAAAACTCGATTATGGAAATATTGGCGTATTTTAACATTATTGCTCCAATGATGAATGGAAATAAGTTCATTTATAGCTGTACTATTTTGCGTCTGTTATATAAATTTATAAACTTTTATATTGGATTTTTATTTGATTCATGTGTACAACACTTCGACTGTTTTTTTTTTTAATGTTGTATCTTAAATTTTGAAATTGGTTTTCCAAAACAAACATTCTTAAAATTCCGAGCAACGCCGGGCTACTTTAGCTAGTAAACTATAAAAACTACTCTGAAATATTTCCAAAAATCAATGACAGCAATAGAAACGTTGTTTTTATAAATGCTTCTTTAAATCTCGAAAATAGATTGGTTTCTGAGGTTTCTAAAGAGAAAATACGTTTTTCAGAATACAGGCATCCCCCGACTTAGTAGTACGCGACTTACGCAAATTCGGAGTTACGTAATAAACCTGGAAAATTACATTTATGAACACGCTAACTTGTTTGATACGCATTTGCATACTTTTGATAATTATTTTATAAATAAAATATGCAGGTAAAAACCACAGCCATAATATAGTTTTATATATTAGAGAGCGTTATATTTTTATTGCGATATGCAAGTAAATCCTTAACAAATCAAACCCTCAGCCTACAATATCGAGAGTGGTAGAAGTTATTAGAGAACAGCATTTCTCTTCGCAACCATTCACCTCAAGCGCTAACTCTCCCACTACAGAACTAAATTAACTGTTATAACTGTCAATTCCTTTTTGATTTTGCGTACTATAAGTAGTTTTGTCATAAAAACTTAATCTTTATTGTTAGTTATTCATAATAGTCATCTAATTTTTAATAAATATTATGTTTATCAAGGATTTTTTTATTCTATGAGCGCTATTTGTCTTGCCATCAGAAATTCAGGGAAAAGAGGGTACTTTATTCCTCTATAATTATTTCTTATTTTTATAGTTGTTTGATATAGATTCAAAATTGTTATAAATCAGTTCATAAAGGCTAAATTTATAAATACCGTATTCCACAACATAGTTTTTATTTAAAAAATGTTTTTTCAGTTTGTTTTATATTTTTTCATACTTTTATAGTTTATATCCGAGTAATTACTGCTGCATGATGTTTTATTTAAAAAATAATACTGTATAAATTATATGCATATATAAACTTTTTGCACAATTAAACCATTTAAACACATGAATATATTTCAGTTTCTTACGAAATTTTACATATTCAACTTAAGTAAAATTTAGGTTACGTAAAAGTTTACGGAACGCATTAGTTACGTAAGTCGGGGGATGCCTGTAGTGGGTAATTCGTAAGAGATTATTGTATATTTTTGTTCGTGGTTATATTATATTTTCTTTGATTTGTCTTTCCTTTACAGTGTATGTGTGAATGAGTGTAAATTAATAAATATATAGAAAATTTGTATGCCCTTTTTTACGCTTTTCTTTCTTATTTTTGGTGTAATGCGTAAATTGATTAGAATCAAAGTTGAGAAATCGCTCCCTTAAAAGTAGATCAAGTTCAATCATTTAATGTATCTCGCTAAAACTAGGTTTATGACCAAACGTCGACATTCCATATAGGAACGGTGGAAAACTATTAACGGGAATTCCCATCACTTTGTTATTGTCTATTTTTAACTTAATAATTATTATTTCGAAACTGTCCGTAGAGAAAGAATGAACAACTTAGCAAGTGTCCTATTGGCCGAGATCTTTGACGTCAGCGGCCGAAGGAAGAAGTTTTCTCTTTCCTATCGTCTGCCGCTCAGAAAGATGAATGTTTGTTGTGGAAGAACTTGCTAAGAGAATGTGTCTGTGATTTTTGATAAAATGTTTCTGTGGATATTATTCACAAGTTTATTTGCTACGGGTGAGTAAAAATATTTAATTTAGTTAATATTTTATTAATAATTGAAGAAAATATGTATACTGTTACAGAAATTTAAAAATAAATAAATAATAAAAATAGAATATATAAAATAAATTTGTAAAAACTTTTTTTTCAGAAAAAAACAAACAAACAGAATATAAACTGCATAAATTAAAATAAAACTATAAACAAATTAGTAATTTATTTATTTGCAATTAGTTGTTATTAAAAAAATAATACAACCTATGTATAATGTAATTACAAATAAAATAAAATAGTAGATGAAAAATAACTATTTAAAATAATATTTCAAAAGATTTAAATTAGACTATTCTTTTTTCATTTTCGTGATTTACAAATAAATAAATCAAAAAATTACGAAGCATCCGTAGACCTTAAGTAATTTATGTCGTAATTTGTTATTACATCATCTTACATTTTTTAACTGTCATTATTCAAAATATATGAAAGACAAAAGACCATTTTAAAACTATGAAATTACGGAATTGTAATTCTGATGTAGTCAAATAGCAAATGGATTAAATTTTTTATTTTATTTGTTTAAGAAACTGAAATTTTTATTGTAATCATTAGTTCTAGTGAAGATATAATTGAAGATTAAATATTAATATAGTTTGTACGATATTGAATAATTCGTTTTCTTTCCGATGAATGTCATTATAAAAAGTAAATTTTCGCATTTTTAAAAATAAGTAAAGATGATGATAAGTACTTATACATAAAAGTATAATGCTTATCTTTAAATCGGCTCCCCGAAAATAAATTAATAAATAAAAATACATAAAGTTTAAATTCGCTTTTCCAAGTTTTCGTATTATTAATTATAAATGCTTACGTCGAATTTTATTTTTTAAATCTATAGAATATTGTTAAATCCCAATCGAAATTTACATTTAAAACTTTTTTAATGACTGTTGAATAAAAATATTATAAAAAAAATTAAATTAAATTACATAAAATTTCGTTCCCTTTTCTTTCTTTATTTCACCCCCCCCCCCCCCCCAAAAAAAAAAAAAACTACGCATAAGAAAATGTATACGAAATTCTCTTGCATAACTTGTTGGGAGAAATGATCAATTTATCCAAATGTTTATATAATTAGTTTATAAATCCTGTGCTATTTTACTGTCGTTTTCCTGTTATAAATGGTAGCTTCTTGTGTTTTGAACTAGGGAAATAATAACATGCAGAAACTAGGAATTCTGCTTTTTCAGAATTTAGTGTTGCTCCCGATGAAAAAAAAATATGTATAAATATAGATAGTACAAAACATATTTCAGTTTTAAGGCTTAAAATGCACTCTTTTCTTTTATATAAAATGACGCCATTTGCATCCACTGAAGAATTCCACATTTGCCATCCAGTCGTAAAAATTATCTATAGAAAAGTATGCATAGGACGTCACTATCGCGTAATAATTCACAAACCCAGCAAAAAGCGATGTCGTCTTTCAAGAAACTCGACAAGAAAATCGGCTATCTAATGATTCATATGCCTTCATTTGTTTTTAACATTAATATGGATACCTAAAATTAAATATAATTTATAATAGTTCCATGTTTTATCAGAAATCGTTAATTTATATTTTTTCAAAATTGTATTTTAAATACAAATTTTTTTTGTTGTTATGAGAAAACAACAACAAAAAGATATCGTAATTTATTATTTTCCAACTATTTTCCCTTTACTTTCTACAGAAATGGAATACTTCAATTGCCGCCATTACATAAATGGCATTAAAAACTACAAAATAATAAATATCTCAAAATAAATTAAGAATCAGTTTTCAAACAAATTGCAGTTAAAAGTACTTTTTAGTTCCTTATACGAAGGTGTAAAAATAGAAAATGTGCGATGCTTAAAAGTTAAAAAACTGCAGTAGAGATTATCAGTATTTAACCGTAGAATGATACATCTGCTTCGTTTTACGGCTCGCTTATGTAACACAACGTTATTTTTTAGGGACGAAACTTTAATTGTTGTCCGAAAGAAATAGCATTTTGGGGGCTAATTAAAAAAAAAAATTAATATTTTTTCATAAGTATCTTTAAAGCGTAACATATGCAGCATATCGTAATACGCACATGTTTTAAATTTCACACCAATCTGGTATTTTTATTCTGCATCAAGTGTCAAATGATACTTAATATAATTATTAATGACATTTAAAAATTTTCCACAATTTTTGCTTGTACTTTATTTTGATTCTGGTGATGAAAAAAACAAAAAAAATTAAAATGGACTGTTGTGAGAAACTCCGAAACCACATGCGAGGACTGATTTGCATGTGGTTTACAACATGAAAATTTGATAGTATGGATATAAAGAGTATTGACTCTGATAAAACTGAAAAAAAAAAATCCCCCAACACCCATTTTTTTCTTCCAGAAATTAAAGCAGGTGTAGTTTAAAACGAATTAATTCTTCATTTAAGTGTTGTTGAATCGTAATTTTAAAAAGTTAACAATTTCTTTTAACTTTGTTACTTATTAGTTAAAATAAAATTTGTTAGAATTTGAATTGAATACATAGAATGGTTTTTTCAACAGTTTGAAAAAAATTAAATTAAAAAATTAACATAAAATTTTGTCTGGATTGAACGATTGTTTAAAAAGAAACCTATAACTTGCGTTGCGTATTAATATTATTAGACTAATAATAATAATATAATAATAATGATAATTTAAATCATTTTGCATTGCTGACTTATAAATGTACTAAACACATCGTTGATAGAGTAATGCTAAAGCTGAAATCGTAAAACAGCTTAATAATTGACAATATACAGATCTTTCAGATACATGAAAAAATAATAGAATAAAAATTAACAAAGAACAAGAAGCAAGATGAATCGGGCATAGCCATTTTGTATCAATTATATAATATTTTTATGTATTATTTAAAGGGACAATACACCTTTAATGCGACAAAAATTCTAATTTTTATTTCTTTTTTATTAAATGGAAGCTATTTTAATTCTGTACATTTTGATACCAAATTTATCCTTCAGCGATGCTATGTTTCAAAATTATCATATTATTCATTATATCATATTATTATCAAATCATCAATTTAAAAATTCGATTTGTTTTTCTGTTAATTAAATTGAAGCTATTTTACTTCTGAACATTTTGACACTAAATTTATCTTTCAACGATGTTGTGTTTCAAAATTTAAATGTTTTATCATACAAAGAATTAACCTATTTCTATATTCCTTTAATTAAAAAATTTGATTTAAAAAAAAATAAATTAAAACTATTTTGCTTCTGAACATTTTGAGACCAAATTTATCTTTCAGAGATGTTGTGTTTCAAAATTATCATACAAAGAATGAACATATCTTTATACGTCTTCTTTTAATTCAAAAATTCGAATCTGTTTCTTTTTTCTTTTAATTAAATGGAAGCTATTTCAGTTCTGAACATTTTGCGACCAAATTTATCTTTCAGTGATGTGTTTCAAAATTACCATACAGAGATTAAACATATTTTGATATGTCATCCTTTAATTCGAAAATTCGAATTTGTTTCTCTTTTGTTATTAAATGAAAGTTATTTTAGTTCTGAAGAATTTGATACCAAATTTATCCTACAGCGATGTAGAGTTTCAAAATTATCATAGTCATATGATAGATACAAAATTATCATGAACATTTTTCTATATGTTTCGCTTTAATTTGAAAATTAAAATTTTTATTTATTATTTTTTTAATAATTAATTGAAAGCTATTTCAATTCGGAACATTTTCATGTCAAATTTATCTTTCAGCAATCTTGTATTTCAAAATTATCATACAAAGAAGTGTTTTCTTTTAATAAAAAAAAAAAAAAAATGAAACTGTTTTGTCTTGGAATATTAATTTCGAAATTGATTGTAAGGATTTATTTATAACCATTTTGAATGAAATGCTTTGAAATGTTTTTTAAAATCATAATTATTACAATTACTTATACACTGGATTAAGGTTTCTCAGGATTCTTAAAGATACAAAATTTTCGAAATTTTAATTTTTTTAGACGTTAAACTCCCATTTTTTCTGAACATTTTGAACAAATTGTTTTCTTAAAATTCCCATTAGAAAAGAAGTTATAACTTTTAGAAATATATCCGCTCAATAGCTGAAGCGGCGTTTCCGAAACTTTACGTTTTTACGTACTTACGTAAACTTTATGTACAGTCGTGGAAAAAAAAAAGTAAACACCCCCTACTAACTCCTCAACAAATTATCGAAGAAGAAAGTTACCGGTACCGAACGATTGAAAATAAAGTCTACTTTTAAATGGTGTATATAAATTTTGCTTAGGGGGCCATCTACATATTAAAACAAACCATAAATACATTTTTTTCAATAGCAAAACCCAATTCTGACAGCATAAATGACCTCTACACCTTTCAATTAGCCTGAAAACCAATTTTTATGCAATTCGTACCACAAGTTTCCGAGAAATTAATTATTATAAAACGTGCGTATTTTAAGGGCTGTATCCAAATTGAAGTTCCGTAGTCGATTGTTAACCTAGAGAGCCTCCTTCTTGATCAAGGCACCTTAAGCAGTCAATGAAACCTGTTAGACAACGGGACAGCAGAAGAAATTTCAAAATATCTACTCACTTCTATCATAGACGGCCCCTTAAACCATCATTTTGCCGTTTTTTAAGCATAATTTGAAAACTATTTGGAAGAAAAATGTGAAATTTCGGATTTTCATAAAGCAGGACTTAATAAATCTAAATCCATCAAAAAAATTGTAGGTTGCAATTCATAATTTTTTCGAATATTAATTTCATAATTCATAATTCATATCATAAAATTATAAAAATTGCAAATTCAGCGTATTTATGTTTGGGCACATTACTATTATTGTTACACAAAAAATTAGCACATTAGGAGCATAATTTCAGGAGATATAAATAAATATATGAAATTGTAATTTAACATTAGAAGCACTCAATTTTGAATGTTTATAATTCAAAAACTTATCATTCAAATGACTTGAAATTTGATGTCTGGGCGTAGCTTGAACCGAAGATTTGAAATATCTCGTTAAAATTGGGTATTGCCATTGAAAAAAATGAGGTTTGGGTTCGTTTTAATATGTAGATGGCCCCCTAAGCAAATTTTATATATATCATTTAAAAGTAGACTTTATTTCCAATCATTCGGTACCAGTAACTTCCGTCTACGATAATTTGTCGAAGAGTTAGTAGGGGGTGTTTACTTTTTTTTTCCACGACTGTACGTTACGAAACGTACGAAACGAACGTTAATTTTTCTCCAAATGACGTTTTTGGGCATAACGCACTGGATATCTCAAAAATGTATGAATATTTTTTCATGAAATTTTCAAAACATATGTTTCATGTTAGTCTGTATAAACTGAACATAAAATTTCCTTTTTATTCTTCAAAAAAATATTTTTTTAGGTGATTATAGGGTTGAATTTTTCAAAATTTTGTATTAGCTAAATACAACTTTGTATCAAAAATATAAAAATGCTTTAAATACAAATTTATTTAGGTTCAAGGTAATTATTAGAATCTGAAGTATAAGAAGGCACTAAAATTTTCATTCTTAGTTTCAATATTTATTTTGTAATCCTGCGTGTAAGCTGTTATACCGATTTTCTGCTCGTCAAATGTCCGACAGTTTGGAGTCCCCTATAAATGCTATCCCCATCTTGCAAATTTTTAAATACATGAAAGGAAAGAACATACTTATACATTTAATCCCAATTTTTGAAATCACATGTATTTTAAGATATTAAATGTTGAAAATGGTCTTTTTTTTTTTTTTGCATTTTTTCCAATTTTAAGAGTTTTGAGACCCCTTAACATGTGAATTGAAATTTAAATGTTTTGGCCCGTTAAATGTATATGTCATTTATAATTTAACGAAAGAAAAAGTTTCTAGAAATAGTGGAGTGGATAGGTATTCAATAATCATTGATAAAAGGTAAACTCATTAGGAAGAAAGTGTCACATTTAATAAAACACGTGCTTAGAAAAGTATTACGCCGAAAATGCATTGGACATGCTATTCAAATATCAAAGAATACCCGGATTTTATTCAGTTTTTGAATCTGAAACTTGTGTAAACATCAACTTTTTTATTTAATGGTATTGTGGATGTTTTTCAAAGACTTTTTATTGCAAATTTGAGTTATACTGTGCTAATTTCACTTTTGATAGTCAAAACCTATGGCATAAATTGAAGACTTATCAATAAATTACGAAAGAACGAAACAAAACGAAAAAATAAAATAGTCCTAGCAAAAAGAGAAAATAAACTAGTCTAATCTTCAAAAAATATACTTATATACGTAAAGAACTAGAAAGCCTGCTAGCTTCTGATGTTTTAAGAACATTAGACTTTAGATTCAAAACATTTATTTTCAACAGACATGTTATGCTAGTAAAGACATTTTGTTCTTCTAATTCATGAACATTTTGATACTGAATTTACACACATTCAATGAATACAATAAACTAAAATATATCAAAATATCAATTTTTTAAATTAAAATTACAGCTATGAGTGTTTTATGTGTGTATCAGACATTAAAATGTAATAAATGGAGTAACCTAAAAGTTATTAAATTTTTCTTGTCGTCACAACGATACGTATTTAAAAGATGCATGATACCATTTTAGATAAAAACTTCGCGCCTGTTAATGATAAAGCTGGGGAATTAATAATATTATTATTTTAAAACTGATAATACAATAAAATAAAGTAAAATGTTTTGTTTCGTTTTATAGCTTTATATATCAGGACGTGGGTTTCAAAACTCGCCTTATCCAAAATTTTAAAAAATCGAGTTTTCTCTATCACTCTGCTCTATTGATGAATCTGCATAGAAAAAACACTATAATCTGAAAAAGAAAAACTAGTTTTATCGTTTATTTCTGGCATTGGTTTACAATGAAAACCAATGGACGCAGTCAGAGGTTTCCGCAATTTCCTAAAATTTGACTTTATGGATATAAGGCGAGTTTTGAAACTCACATCCTCCTATTTATGTCAATAAAGGACATGAATTGATAAGGCTTTAAAAGTTATCCCTGCAACATTCTTGAAATTTTCAAAGTATATGATAGAATAATTATTAACTAACAATAGCCAGATAGAATTTTTTAAATGCAAAGTATTAAATATATAACTAAAAAACTAAATCTATGGCTTTACTATCCATAAAGGCCTACAGTGTCTAACTCTGTTTACTTGACCCTGGGCCCCGAGGTGCTATACAGCATGCGGCCCAGCCAGGTGGTCAACCCAACGCGAGACCCTCGGTGTTCCCAAGCAAGTTTGGCTCTCATTTTATCGATCCCGAAGGTATGAATGAACCTTGCCTAGCCGGGAACAGAACTCACGGCCTGTAGCGTGGCAGACAGGCGTGCTGACCACTACGCTACTGGGTTTGTTAAATATATAATATGTATTAAAAATAATTTAATATGAATTGATACTGCAGCAAAATAATCTAAATCGAAAAAAGTAAAAAAGTGATTTTTTTTCATAGCCTCAATAAAATATATGTATTTATTCTTCTAAGAAATCCTTAATTCCTTTGATAAATATAGATGTTATAAAGTTATACATAAATTTTTGTAGCTGTCAGATGAGCGGTTTAGGAGAAAAGGTACATTTAGTTAACATGTAAAACAACTCAATAGGCCCTTAAGACGTATCATTGGTTAATGGAGATAATTTAGTTTTTCACATCATTTCGTATTAGTAATTAACGTTAAAGAGATCGATTAAAGCGTACTAGACATTAAATAATGCGGACATGTTTTTTATAAATTGATCAAACAGAAATGCTTAAAAGAAACTTTAATGTAACTTTGGCTATCGAGATATCAAGATATTGAGAGTGACAATAATGAAGAGAAAGATAAACTTTCTAAAAAAAATAATATTGTTAAATTAACGGAAAAATGTTGTCAGTTTTGGCGCCAGTGAAAAACAGTTTAATTTGCAGAAAATATCTGTAATATGTTCATTAAAACAGATTTTTTCTGTAAAAATTACAAAATCCATATTTTATACTGTTTTAAAGAAAAAAACAGTTTTTTTCTGTAAAAAATATGATTTTGTAATTTTAACAGAAAACAACTGTTTTAATGAACATATTATCGATATTTTCTGCAAATTATACGGTTTTCCATTGGTGCCAATTTCAGATTATTAAATTAACCCTTTATGTACTGAATTGTGAATTCGTGAAAATTTTATCTTCTAAAGCATTTTTCGTGAATTTTTGAAACTACATTAGGAAATTTACATAATCATTTAATAAATTCAAGAAGCATTTTAGAAGGATTGAAGGATTTAGAAGGATTCATTAAATTTTTAATTTATAGGGATTTTGTGCACTATTTGTAACCCCTCTCAAATCTTTTCTTTTAAATATTTTTCTTAGTATTTTGTAGAATTAGAAAATGTACAAATATAATGTTCTTACAATAGAAACATAGAAATATTTCCGAATTGAAAAATCTCCCCCCCCCCCCCCCCCAACGCCAAGAAAGCTGAAAAGATTCAAAGGCAAAAGAAATAATCCTTTTAAAAATATTTTTGTTTTGTGTAACCAATAATGCTTTTGGAGCAAGATAAAGTAATGCATCTACAACTTATTCCAAACTGTATTACAACTAATCGATGTATTAAATGAATTTTATAACAAGTTATTACTTATAAGTACCGCCAGTAGATAAAGGGTTAAAGACGTGTAAAACTGTTTATATATATATATATAAAAAAAAAAAAAAAAAAAAAATCGAAAATTATATATCTAGACTTCATTATTCAAATTGCGCCCACATGAATGAATGTATCACTCTTGAATATACTAAAATTTAGGCCAAAAATAGCAATCGATTAAAATATATTTATTTTTGGTTTATTTTTTTCCTTTCTAAATACCCTCGAATTCTTCTCTTTATGTGCCATTTTATTTAACGGTACATGACAATCAAATTACGGACTTTTCAACTGCTACAAAAGTTTAAGTGGACAAGAAAAAAAAAAAAACCAAACAAAGTCAAAAATAGTTTGATGATTAGGATATTCTAATTGTTTCCCCTTAGTGGACAAAAGGAGTAATTTTAGTCGACATGTGATTGTGTAGGAAATAAGGATTTAGCTGTCGGTACTGTCTGTCACGCTTCGTAAAGTTGCATTTCCTCCTATGACGTCTTCAATGGTCATTCAAATCATCAAAATGTGTTACAATAAAAAAAAAAACATTATTTTATATTTAATGGGCTATTATATTTAGATGTATTATTATCTATTCAATCAGTAAAGCTATTTATGTGTTATACTTTCTTTTCGCGTCAACCATTATCCGTAAGTATATACCATAGAATATAACAGACAATATATATTGAAACATAGGTATTTTGGAATTTGAGCGGTTCTTCAACCTCCAGTTTCTTAAATAATTAAAAAAAGAAACTCTTTGAAAGTTCAGAACAGTATAAAAAGTACGACAACCGTTTCAAAAGTAGCAGAGTCTCAATGTTCAGGCGAGAAAAATATCCTATCTACTTTCTGTCTGTGTGTTTCTCCCCAATCACGGGTAATCCAATTATATAATACAGGTAAAATAGGGCTTTACAACGACACCTGTTAGACATTCACCAAAATTTAGGAAGACTTCGTTTTGACTCTAGAGATGAAGATTCGATGAGACCCACCCCCTTCCCTCCCCCAAAATAATAGTAACCCTAATCTCGGCATATGGGTTTCCGTTCCCTATTTGAATTACGTAACACCTGAACATAACTTGAGGGCGCGTCACGGGTCTTGCTGACCTTGGTGTTCATGAGCAATTAATTGCGGTTCGAATCATTATTTAAAAAATGAATAAGTCTTGTTATGTGAGTGTATAACGTGTAAAATAAATGTAATAAAGTTGAGCTCTTCCATAAAGTGTAATTTTCGACTTTTTATACGTAAAATCTACTTGTACTCTGTAACAAGGGATGGTACCGACTTGAGAATGGTGTCATTCGATTCAGCATTAAAAAATAGTAGAGATGCACCGAATGGTGATTTTGGCCGAATACCGAATATTCGGCCTATACGCGAATCGAATACCGAATATTCGGCTAGCCGACTAGTAACTATTAGGCCGAATACCGAATATTCGGCCAGCCGAATAGTAACTATTTGGCCGAATACCAAATATTCGGCTTGTCAAATATTTTTATATTTCAAAGTTTAAATGCATTACAGTGTTAAATTTTAAAACAATTTTACATAATATTTAAAACAGAAACTTTCATTTTGATAAACAAGAGCTTTTTTCAAGTAAACTTTATGCTGAAAAAAATCTGCTTTGAGTTATTTAAGAAGGGGATAGTTATAAACTTTTTTAATTAATAAAATTTTAAATTTCGTGGTTTCTTCTGTGAAATAAAAACAAATGAATAAAATTTTCTTAAATAAAAAACAAACATTTTAAAATCAAAGAGAAATTAAGAAAAACTTGAAAGAAAAATTGTACAGGATCATATATTATTTGTTTGTCAGGAAGAGACTAAAGTAAAAGTAAATAAATAATACAATCTATTCAAATTTTATATGGCGGCAACGATTAAGCAAGGAAGTTTTTAAATGCATCCTAGATCGGTGTCTGGAGTGGGCGATCATTTTCAGAGATTGTAAACGTTGCTCTTAGCAAGAAACAGATTATTTACTGGACAATGTTTAGGGATTTATACATAAATAATGCCTATGAAAATCCTCGTGATTGGTTAATTTTCTTAAATAATACTTAACAAACAGCAAATGAATAATGTAAAAACATTCTATTTTATTTAAATATGATTCTATTCCTAATTATTCTTAATATCTTTATAAGTTGACTTTTAAACGTAGAAGTTGTATACGGTTTTTAAAAATATGTTTTAAAAGATTTTTTAAGTATTCGGTTTGGCCGAATATTTCGATATTCGGCAAAACAGAATATTCGTCATACCGAACAGTTTGATATTAGGCCAAGCTGAATATTCGGTGACATGTCCAAATAGGCTGAATACCGAATAGATACCAAATATTCGGTGCATCCCTAAAAAATACATAAAACAATATTAGCCGACCTAGTTAAAACAAAGTTAAATTATTCCCCCTCCCCCTCACCTTAAACATGCTAAAACAACTTATTTTTGGGGGAAAAGCTTATAGGATTTCTAGTGCCGAAACGAACTTCTTTCCAAATTTTCATGAATGCCCAACAGAAGTCGCGTATTTCTCAATTTTTAGTATATTTCATCTGTACTAGTAGATAATTATGAACTTTTAGATACTTTTTTGACGCAGGTAGAAAATACAGGCTAGTTTTGATTTTACAGAAACATCTCTCTATTCTAAAAAAAAGTAACTACCGCTGTCACCGCCGCCGCCGGTTTTGAATTTTTTGTGACTGGAGGTCTTTCTTCGTTAATATTAAGAAAAATAATGCATACAAAAATATGAAAATCGGTGGTTTTATACAGAAATGTTTGATAAACACGCTGAAGCAGACAGTTTTCAAATCGAAGAATTATTTTAAGAGATATTTAATGCTAAAGTTGGACAAAATCGTTCCACTAAAAAAGTTTTATAGCAGCAAAAACTATACATGGCAGTGTAATCATTTTTAGATCATTTTATGCGTTAGAATTTGCCGGAGTGCAGATTGCATTAATTTTTTTATTTTGACTCATTTTTTGAGGTTTTATTTCTATTTTAAATTCAAATTTTTAGCATTTCTAGAGATATTTTTTACAGATTTTAGAAAGTGATATTAATTTAAACTGTTGCCAACTGTATAAACAGCGGAAGCAATACTGTTTGCTTCAAAAAATAAAAAATATTTATACGTGTAAATAAATTAAAAAATTATTTACACGTGACTATTATAAACAGAAAAAAAAAACATTTGGAATTAGAATTAAATAATTATGTACAAAAAGCAGGAACTTATTAAAAATTAAGTCATAAAAACTATAATTACACGTGAATTTTAAGAGAGAAAGGAATTTGTAAAATAATAAATTTATTAACATGCGTTAGAAGTCTTAAATAGGAGAAATTACGTCATATTTACGTCACATTACAGTTATTACATAACATGAACACAAAATAGTATTGCAAAACGGTTTAAATTTAAAAAATGCACTAGACATTTATTTGATATTTTGAGAGGATACTTTTCAACTGTTTTTGCTAGGAAAGCGCAAATAATATTTCATTTCTAACAAAAGTATTTAACAGAGAAAGAATAGCTTGGTAAAAATTACGTCAGATTAAAAACGATTAATTTAAAATGTCTCATTTAAAAAAAAAACTTTCTTTTCGCTTTGTTAAAAAATACCAGGATACAAAGACTCTGTTTACTTAATTCCCTTTATATTAGCTAATTTTGAAATGTTGTTACACGTGTCTACGTCATCAAGTTATTTTTATTTCGACGTTTTATTTGTATTTTTATTAAGGTTGTACTAATTTATTTGTTCTTTCGTTATTTAAAATAAAAATTATGTCAATTTGTATAATTTGGCGAGTGGTTTGGCGATTTATATAATTTGGCGAAATTGGTCGACGGGATAATCAAGAAGTAACGCAGCGGATTTTGCGTTAAAATTCCCCAATCAAAGAGAAATGAATAGAAATCCGTTTATAGGGAGATCGCCACTGTTTTTTTAAATTATAATTCAATCTTTCGAAATCTTTTTAAAGCCGATCAAATTAGCGTGCATTTAGAGTCTGCGGTGTCTGGACGGGGGTTGGCGAGCGTAGCTCGTAGGGGGCCGAGCCCCCTAGTATAATAAAAAAAAAGAATCGATGCTAATTAATTTGAACACATAATCGTTTGATTAAAAAAAAATGGTCATTATTCCCTTCTCGTTGCCATACCTTAAAAAGAAACTGAATCTGAATAAAAATAATTTGATAGCCATTCATTAATTTAGAACAAAGGGAATATTTTAGTCAACATGTCATTATGTAGGAAATGAGGATTTTGCTGTCAGCACTGTCACCACGTCTGTTACGCTTTCGTTTGCCACGAATGGTCAGTCAAAGCGTGTTACAATGAAAAAAAGAAAAGACCAATTATTGGACATTTCACTTGGTTATAAAGTATTTATGTATTATACTAAACATATTGATGTACTTAAACCTGTTAACCATTTATGCATAAGCGCCCCGAAATTGGATTGTTTTGAGTTTTAGTGAACAAATTAAAATTTTCTTAGATTGATTTCTTTGCCCCTTTTTAACACTTTCCTAGTTGAAAAATGCTTATGAATTCGGTTTGTCTGGCAGTCTGTCTGCACTCTAACCCGCGTAATTATACTCGGATTGCCACGTAATTGACATATGTTGTTGAGGTTTATTATGACATATCCGGTGTTGAAAATGGAGTCTGTAGTTCTTTTACAGGGACACTCGAAAGAATTCCATTACATTATGGAATTATGGCCAATGGGAAAAAATTGTTTGCGGCGTATTTTAATGATATTATACTATTTCAAACGTACTGAAATTGATATAGATCACCGAGATGCACTATAACATGCTTTATGTAGAATAAGCTGCTCATAGCATTTATGTCCATTTACAGAGACACACAAAAGAATTTGGTTACAGTACTGTCTTGTTGGAAATGCGTTTGCAATTATGGTGTGCGTTTTTAAATTTAACTAATTAACATATTACTCGATGTGTATAAATTCTATAGATCACATACAGGGCTGCACAAAAGAATTCGAGTGCATTTCCGGATTAAGGGAAATTATTGAGGGAAATTGCTGAAGGGGAAATTTTCAACCTGTGTTATGTGTTTCCTAACTTTTCCTGACGTAACTAATTTTTAGCTTACTATGCAGTATACATACAAACCTATATAGAATATATATAGGACGGCACTAAAGAATTCGGATAATTTTCTGCCTGTAGATGCCAATTTCTGAAATTGAGTTTTAAAATGCGTTATCTGTTTCCCAAATTGTTTACTTAGAAATCATCTTTCACCTTAAATGGTGGAGTTTTGTTACGATATTCTGGATGTGTCGGAAAGTGTTTCATAATCTATGCTTGACACATATTTTTATTTCTTGTTTAAGATTATTTTATACAATTTATAATCATAACATTTAGAAAAGTATAGTGTAATGAGTTATATAGATACTAGTTATAATTAAACAAAGTACTGAGATGGGGAAAAAATCAGGCACAAATCTGTCAAGCTCTTTATGTGTTATGAACATGACAGACACCTTTACTTTGTACCAACCCTTATCGATATGCATTTTCCACGAAATTTAACAGATAGTAATACCCGTATATTCAGACAGCTATTTAGATTTTTTTTTCTTGCGGATTTTCAAACTTTGTGTTTCTTTAAAAAAATCAAAAATACCTTGAAATTTCACAACAATGTAGAAAGTACGATGATAATTTCGGAAATATTTATTTCAGCACCCTTATTCAGACAGAGAAAAATGTGTTTGGTACATGGTACAAGCAAGAATATTAAGGGATTTTAACCTTTAACTGATGTCACAGAAATTGTCACATAACTAGTGTGAAGCGGTTTGTGAGACCGCTCCATCGAAAGATGAATAAAAGCCGCGATTAACTCATATGATGTTGTTTTTGTACTAAACTTTTTGTACAGGAGTGTTATAATTAAAATTCACCTATTCAAAAGTCACTGGTGTTGGTACTAAAGTTCCAAACGAAACAAAATTTCAGTAGTGTTGGTAGATAAACTGAAATTTGGAAGTTAAACTATTAAAATTGAAAAAAGCACCGGTCTGTGAGACCGGTAACATCAGTTAAAGGTTAATCATGTCTGATAATATAAATGTGAAAGTTTGTGTTAGTGTTTGTTCACAAATCATGCTTTAACCCTTGACTGCTGTTAGCGGTCTCACAGATCTCTGCCTTCCTCAATTTTCACCAGTTTAACTTGTAATTTTCAATTTAACTACAAATACTAATGAATTTTTTTTTTTTTTAGAGCTCTAGTACTACTCTAGCTGGAGTATTCTGAATAAGTGAATTATAATTATAATAGTCATTTAGATAAATTTTAGCACAGAAATAACATCGTAAGAGTTAATCGAGGTTCAGTTTCTGATCGTATATCGATTTCATTCAAAATTCGATAAAGCGGTCTCACAGTAACTGTGCGATAATTTTTAACAGCAGTTAAGGGTTAATGTAGTTATAAATGGCAGATAAATTTCTGGTCCAGAGGAAAAACGTGAGATATAATGTTTAAAAAAAATTCGATACATAATTATTTGAATATATAATTCCGTGATATTGATTATATAAGAAGCATTTTTCTTTTATCGGTACCATAGCTTAAAAAAATACTGAGACTTAATAAAGAACTTTTGACAGCTATACAGGGTGTCCCTAAACTCATGGTACATACGCTAGGGGTGATAGAACACATCAAGACGAGTAATAGTAAATGGGAAACCAAGGGTCCCAAACGTATTCCGAAGGAGATAGGCGCCTTTAAAGTTTAGGGTCCAAAATTTCAAATGATTATAAAAAAAAAGGGAAAAATTGGTCGATTCGTTTGCGGTTTTCGCTAAAACTATTCTTTATGTCAGTATTTTATTGAAAATAAATTTTAAAGATACACTTCAAAAAATGCCGATAGAGGGCGCTTTAGACTTTGGAATAACGAACAACTATTTTTTACCGTTATTTTTTGTATCTTATTACATGCTTTCAAAAGTTTAGACTTAAATTTTGAGCTCAAAATCTGAATCGTTGGGAGTGGTTAAGTAGCGCAAACTGAATTGTGTCCATGTGTTGAAATTTGAACCCCCCTCCTGAACACAGCTCAGTATACGCTACTTAACCACTCCCAATGATACAGATTTTGAGCTCAAAATTTAAGTTTAAGTCTAAACTTTTGAAAGCATGTAATGAGATACAAAAAATAAGGGTAAAAAATAGTTGTTCGTTACTCCAAAGTCTAAAGCGCCCTCTATCGGTATTTTTAAAACTTTATCTTTAAAATTTATTTTCAAGACAATACTGATATAAAGAACAGTTTTAGTGAAAACCGCAAACGAATCGACCAATTTTTCCGTTTTTTATAATCATTTAAAATTTTGGACCCTAAACTTTAAAGGCGCCTATCTCCTTCTGAATACGTTTGGGAACCTTGGTTTCCTATTTACTATTACTCGTCTTGATGTGTTCTATCACTCCCTAGCGTATGTACCATGAGTTTAGGGACACCCTGTATATTATTTTTGAGTCTGTATACGACATGCTTTAAATCCAGTACTTCGTTAGTCTTGTATCCATAATAAATGTCAGAACATCCAAAAATAACGCTCATTCTGATTTCATAAAATTTGATTTTAAACACGCCACAGGTAAAATACATTCGCTAAAAGAGCACCCATAATTATTTAAGCTTAGTGAAAGGAAACTCAAGATTTAATTATTTTGTAGTTGCTACTAAACACAGAATGTTTACAGTGCATATTTATGCTTTATATGTTCATGTTTTTTTGTGTAAACTGAATGCGATAAAAGATTACAATTTGATCACAGGCAAAATCTCTCAAAATTTCTATTATTTTTACGTAAGCATTGTAAAATAGTGCAGTTTTCTTTTAAAATGACATAACATTAGCATACTGAGATTAAGGCCCCTATATTACATAATAAAATGCAATACATTGCACCTACATTTATTTATGCATTATTTCGATAATGAATATTTTTAAAATAAACACACAATCTTGCTTAATGGTACACAAAACATGAACCTTAATAAGCTAAAAGTTAACTTCTACGTTTCGAGCTGTTTCTACAGCCGTCTTCAGGAAAATATGATGGTAAAAAGGTTCAAAGTTCACAGACGAAAGCTTCCTGTGCAAGAGATAATTAGTCGAAACTTGACCAATGATTTGAATACAAAAATGTAGTGTTGCCATTTAGTGAAAATAAATAATTATTAATGAATTGAGATCAAATTAATCAAAAAGGTCGATTTAAGAAGCCACGAGTGCCGCCATCTACACATGAGGGACAAAAACCACGTTCAACTGAGTTTTCATTCAAGTTTTGGCAACATAATACAAGTTTAAGCTGAAATATTGTAATTAGATGTTGAATTATGACTTTATGATATTATGCCAGATTTTTGGGATATTATAGAATAAATTATCATTACAAGGTTTATCTTCACGTGCAATGATTTCAACTGATTCTCTAATTTTACTTTCAAAGGGGTTATTGCACGGAACTATAATTTTTGCTTCAGCAAAGTTAATATAGCAGACTTCATTAGCGAAGTAGAACCTAGAAAGAGCTGTACTCTGTTTACGATGTTTACTATTTCTGCGATGCTCCATAATCCTTACTGATAACTTACGTTTTGTCATGCCGATGTAGACTTTTTCAACATTATTAGATAAAGTGGTAGGGATTTCATATATATCAGATTTTTGATTCCTGATTACAGATTCCTGAAGACGGCTGTAGAAACAGTTGAAGCGTAGAAGTTAACTTTAACCCTTAAATGCCGGGTGTTGCTTTTCGGCAACATACCCAATTTAGGCTCTAAAATACTATTAGAATAATATTTAAGCTATAATACCTTTTGTTGCCAATAAAATGCATTCTGAAAATATTATTAAATCGATTTTCAATATCTAGATGGCAACATTTGTACTGTTTAAGAATAAAGATAGATTTATTTTTTCAATTGTTGCTACTTGTTCTTTTTGTTTTGTTTGGAAGCTTGCGAAATACCCTATTTTGTTCTGCAGTGAGCAAGTAAACTTTGTTTCTTATTATAGTTCCTAAACTTCTTGTGTGTTTAATATTACAGAATTTTATCAAGGAAAATTATTTTTTCCAATTAAAGACCAGTATTGCCGATTAGTAGCAAACTGTTTTTCAGCCGTAAACCATATTTAAAACAAAATATGATTTTTAAAATATTTTCCCATGATTTATTTCAAAAATGAAAGCCCAAAAACATTATTACAATGATTTTTGAAAAATCAGGCATTTAAGGATTAAGCTTATTAAAGTTCGTGTTTTGTGTACCATTAAGCAAGATAATGTCTTTATTTATTATATTTTATGTTGCAATTGTCCAGTATGTGTTATTGAACCCCCCCCCCCCCCCCCTTTTTTTTTTTTTTGCATTTTTAAAAATTTTTCTTACAGTGTCTAAAATAAAAATTAAACTTGTGTCTTTACGATCCATGAAGGATCTGGGCCCACAGTGCCCAACCCTGTTTACATAACGCAAGGCCCTGAGGTGTATTACATCGTATGTCACTGTTAGGTGGTCAGACTAACGGGGGACTCTCAGTTTAGTTCCCAAGCGTCTTGGTGTTCATTTTATCGACCCCGAAGGGATGAAAGATTGAGTGAGCCATACCTGCCGGGAGTCGAACTCGAGACCTGCAGCGCAGCAGACAGGCGTGCTGACCACTACACTACTAGGCTTCATAGTGTCTAGAATATCCACCCAAAATCAATTTTGGTTCCACCCAATGTTTACGTGATAACCAGATTAAGGTGCCACGGTTGACAAAAACTTTAAATGCGTTTTTCTTGAAACAAGTATTTTCTAAGTTATCGTGTTTAAACCGTTCAAGCTATCAACTTTTTTTTAAAATTCAAAAACCTGGACATTTTTAGGTGGAAGGAAAAGAATGAAAACATTTGCAGTTTTGAATAATTTCGATTTTTGAAACAGTTCCAAAAAAGAAAAAAATAGTGCCAAAATTTGATGTCAAACTGCAAACAGACGCCATTTTGAGAAATTTTGATTTATCTTACCAATTTTAGATTTGGCCTTCCACTACAATTTATTTTACGAAATCCATCCGTTTTTTTTTTCTTTATGATGATTATTAATTCTAGAATACTAGACATAGTTAGTATAGCGTTAACGTTAAAATACCATAGTCGTAATAATTACGAGCGTCTAGTATTTTAGGGTTAAGAACTCAATCACCTACACTGATTTACTATGCTCGTCGTGAACTTTCGAGAAATTTAGATTGATTAAGATATCAATATTTTTTTAATGAAAATATTTACAAACTTAGATGAAAGTATAATAAATTCAATTTAAAAAGTTTTATTTCTTGTGCATCATTAAAATAAATAAATAAATAAATCGGAAAATGCTCTAAAAACTAAGCCATCGCTGGAGAACCTGCCCTTAACAGAAAATCATTATTTATTGTAAATCATTTGCAGTAAAATGTTTCAATTTTAAGGGAGAAGGGGGGTGGGGCGGGTTATCCGGTAAAACATGACGTCATGTTCACTGAGCAAAAATTTACTCCATAGGTCTCATTCAAATACTTTTTATAGACACATTTAACCATTGGAAGCGCTTTATATATAGTAGTTTTGTTAACAGGTAATAGTTTTTGCCCAAAAATCTGTTTCGTTACTAAACGTGCAAAGATTTCCGCATTATTTTAGAACTTTTCGACGAGAAAACTACATTGTAAAATATATATATAAAGAAATACGCTTTATAATTTACTAAAATATAATATAACCACGAAAGAAAGGAAAATAATAATAAAACTACCTATGAGTTACCCGCGATCATAAAAAACATTCCTTTATCCTTAGAAACTACAGAAACAAATAGATTTTCCCGGGTTAAAGAAACGTTTTTAAAAACAAAGTTTCTTTTGCTGCAGGTAACTTTCGGAAACGCTTCAGAGTAACTTTTACACTGTATTAATCTAGTTTTCTCAACCCGTAATATCGGTTTTTCGGATGCTATTAATTCTTAAGTAAACATTGTCAGCTGCGTAACTGAATTTATACATACAAAAGTAACAAAATTATTTATAATGCTGTTAATTTAGCATGTTTGTCCTTTAAACATCTTTGTGTAGCATGAATTTAAGAATTGATAGCATTCGAAAAACCTGTATTCAGGGTTGAGAAAATTGACTCTCGGAAATGTAAGTTAAATAACACTTTTCGAAGTGCTATTTTCAAGAGGAAAAATAATCTGTGTGAAAGAGAAAAAAAAAAAAAAACCTTTTGAGAAATTAAGAAAATCGCGTATTGAATTTATAATCCTATAGCACAGATCACAAGCATAACACTATATAAAATCAAAATACACTATGCATATCATGCAATGTAAAATCAAAAATCCCTGCCGGCCCGGCCTACAGGCGGAGGTAGATTTCGAAGTTAAGTATACTAATTTCACAAACAAAAACCAAATCATGATTAGAGATAAACCCACTTTAACAATTTTATCTGGCCGCTTTTGACGAGTTTTTATTTCATTTTTATATAATAGCTGGTTTTATAAGAATCATGTTAGGGCAGTATTCAAAAAAATACTTTTCCATGCTCAACAACTCGAAATTTTCTGGCATAACTCCAGATTCATTTTTAATAGGAAAAATATGAAACTTGTTGGCGTGATTTTTGAAGAGATTTTTAAGCGACCTGTGTTTTTAATTTTCGTTCTATTAATTAAAACTTGATATATAAACAATTATTTTCTCAGTAAGACAATATTTTTCGTTTCTAACACAATCGCTTCGGGAAATTCCGTTCAAAATGCCCACTTTAATATCATTTTTTGAAATATATTCTGCCTCTGTCAAAAAATCGATCATTACGGTACATTATCTAGTTTCTGAATAAGCGAATCTACCAATTGGATGCGTTTGAGAGCAAAAATGAATTTAACAATGAGTCAGAAAATAAGCAGTTTGGATTTGAATACTCCCTTAATACGATGATTTTTCCAACACAATCCGTTTCGGGAAATTCGGTTCAAAAGGCCCACTTTGACAGCATGTTTTAAAATATATTCTGCCTCTATCAAAAAATTGACCATTACGGTACATTATATAGTTTCTGAGTAAGAAAAGTTATCAATTGGAAGCCTTTGACAGCAAAAATGAATTGTAAAATGAGTCAGAAAATAAGCAGTTTGGATTTGAATACACCCTTACTAAGATGATTTTTTTCTTCAACCGCTATGTATTTTTAATTTGTTTTTGCTGTAAGAATTGGTCCTATCCAAAACTTGTCTATATAGATGCTGTAGACAATATTAAGAAGATATATGATAAATTCATGGAAATTTTATATCTTTTGAATTGAGGGAGTTATGGATTTTTTTCTTCTTCAAATGCCCTTTTTGTTTTCGTTTTTAATTTTTTTTTGCGGTACGAATTGGTCCTATCAAAACCTTGTGAATATAAAAGTTGTAGATAATGTTAAGGAGATTCATGATAAAATTAATTAGATTTGATATCTTGAGAATTGACGAAGTTATGATTTTTTTTCTCCCAAAAACCCCATTTTTTGCACCCCTTGAGCCCATTTTTAACTTTATCAAAAATCTGTGATACATAATTTTTTGGCCCTATTTTTAGAAGTAATAAAAACTTTAAACTGATTTGATGTGTACAAAAATTAAGAAGTTATGGGGAGTTTTCGGTTTTCACAAAACCCCTCTCTATTTCCATCCCCTTGGTCCGATTTTGCCCATTAACGAGCTTGACCGAGATTTTATGCCCCTTGATTTTATGTATCAGTTTGGAAGAGATTGGTGTAGAATTGTGGAAGTTATCGTGTCCAGAAGAAAGTGATATATATACATAGATAGATAGATAGATAGATAAAGTTTTTTACTGAGGGTGGTTTTGGGCTCTAGGGGTCATGATCGGTGTAGATCTGCAAAAATTTTTCAGAAATTCCAACATAGGAACGACGCCAATAGGTAGTATTTCATACGAAATCTACCTAAAAACGGTAGCATAACTTTTCTAAAAATAACGTGTGTTAGCATCATAATGATGTATATTTTAGTTCCTATCAATCGCTTAACTGGGGGGAAAAAATTGTGTTCCTGTGTTATATGAATTTTTTGAAAATCTTCTATTCATTTATTTTGGTTTTTAAAATTTTAGTATATTTATTCATTTTTATTATGAAAGGATAATTATTTGTGAGTTAGTAGTATAAAAAAAGTGTTCGTAAGAAAAAAAAAAAATTAAAACTTATAGGAAAACTGTTTTCGAAGCATAAAAAGAAGTTTCTGCATTGTTAAAAAAGACAAATGTTTCTTAATCTACGAGAATAATAATATAACTACAAATGAAAATTTACAATAACCTCTAGCGAGTTACCGCGATTCCGAAAAGCGTTATTTATCTTTAGAAACCTCGGATATTTAAAGAAGTATTTACAAAATCAAAGGTTCTTTTGCTGCCACTGATTTTCAGAACGTTTCCGAGTAGTTGTTATAATGTATTAATCCGTTTTCCCAAACCAGGATATCGACTTTAAGGACGCTATCCATTCTCAACGGAACATTTTCACCTGCGTAATTGAATTTATAAATGCAAGAATAAAAAAGTATTATTATTTTTAATGTTTGTGTTAATGCTGTTAATTTTGCATTTTCTCTGTAAAACATGTTTGTTGAATATGAAAAGTTTCACGTGAGAATAGATTTATTCGAACACCCTATATTCTGGATGGAGAAAACTGATTAATAAACGATAAAAACTACTCAGAAACATTTCCGAAAATCAGTGGCAGAAAAAGAAACTTTTTTTAAAATATATAAATGCTTATTTAAATCTCGAAAATAATGGTTTCTGGTGTTTTTAAAACAAAGAATACTTTTCAGAATCGTTAATCACTCGGAAGAGGTTACTGTATATTTTCGTCCATCCGTATATTACCGTCCGTATATTTCCATCCTCATTTAACATTTTGAACTGCGTAATTGAACTATGCATACAAGAATAACAAAATAATATTAATTTTAATGTTAATGTTAATAGTGTTTGGTTACCATATTTGTCTGTAGAACACGTTTGCTGAACATTTTCATGTTCAGCAAATTCTGTTGTGAGATGTTAATTTAATACTCATTGAACTCTATCAGAAGAACATTAAATAATACTATAAGATTAAGAAAACCTGAGAAGTTTTTTCCCCTTAAGATGAAAAGATAGATGAATGATACAACTATAGAAAAATGGGTATCTTCTAATATCTAGACAGTAAATAAATACTGCTATGGAAATAATTTTCGCTAAGTCTGTAAACCGAATAAATACAACTATTGAAAAATGTGCATCTTCCTTTATTTCTTCGACCTATATTATAAAAAAGCCTAAAACATGGTTCAACCTTTTACCATTAATTCGATTTAGGAAAAACTTGAATCATGGTTCAATCTTTCACCATAAATTCGGTTTAGCAAAAACCTGAATCATGGTTCAATCTTTCACCATAAATTCGATTTAGAAAAAAAAAACCTGAATTACGGTTCAACCTTTCACCATAAAACCTGTTTAGCAAAAACCTGAATCATGGTTCAATCGCTTACCATAAATTCGATTTAGAAACAAAACCTGAATTACGGTTCAACCTTTCACCCTAAAACCGGTTTAGCAAAAACCTGAATCATGATTCAATCTTTCACCATAAATTCGATTTAGAAACAAAACCTGAATTACGGTTCAACCTTTCACCATAAAATTGGTTTAGCAAAAACCTGAATCATGGTTCAACCTTTCCCCATAACATTGGTTCAACCTTTCACCATAACATCGGTCTAGAAAAAAAAACCAAATTCATGGTTCAACATTTCACTAATGTAATGGTATTTGTGAAAGCACCACAAAACTGGCGAAACTTAGCACCTATATCTTGGATGCAGCTAAATTTCAGCTAGATTTCACCAATTTCTTGGTGAAACATCGAACTTTATTTTTAACAGAGTACAGAATTGGTATACGCGGAATTCATAAACTGTAATTGTACAATACCACCATAAAATAATTAAAAAAAAATTCATTATTATCAATTTTAAGGATTCTGTAACATAAACTTAACGCGTGAAATCTTTTATGTATATTACTTAAGGTTAAATATTATAATGTTAAATAGCAATTGGAAGGGGATGGGGGAGAGATTGATCAGATCACTCACAAAAGTACAAAAAAATATATATACATAATTTATGTTTGTTTACATACATATTAAAGACTCCGTTTGGAATCTGACCAGAGGTTATAGCTTTTGATAACTATTACTTTTTTAATATGACTGTCCGTTCAATAAATTTCATTTCTAAAAAGAAACATAAGTGATTTGTAGAAAATAGAATACATAAATATAGAGTTCTACCTGAATTCTGAAGAATGACATGAACAAAGTAGCAGGCTTGTCTTTTCCTGAAATACAGCAAAATTAATCCTGTAAAACTAATAAGATTGTTGGTCGGTTGATCTCAAATTTCCATCGCTGATGTGAAACCTATGGGCACGTGATGCATTCGTATTTTTAAAATCTCCTCAGGAAACTAATATTTTTTACTTCTTTTTTTCCGGGTACTATTCTTAAAGGATCTATCTTTCTCTCTTTCTTCTATTTTCCCCTTTCTTTTCTTTTTCATTTTTGTTTAGTTGTTGTCAAAATATTTCTGAAATATATACTTAATTTATAATTTTATGAGTTAAAATCTCAGCTAAATTGAGTAAGACTTTAACACTTCAAATAAATTTAAGCGTATATTAAAAAAATATATTTTGACAACTAAAAAGAAAAGAGACTCCTTTAAGAAGATTTCACAGAAAAAAACAAGTAAAAATGTTAGTTAGGGGTCATCCATATATGATGTCACACTTTTTTTCAATATTTTTGACCCCCCCCCCCTTTGTCACAAAGTGTCGCACTTCACCATACCTCCCCCCCCCCCTTCTTGTCACATGTCACGCTATATTACATAAACATATACTTGCAATTCAAAATCAAAGTACTAAGTTATAGATTATATTTCAAATTTTATTTTGAAACTTTTAACTATGTATTTTAACGACATTTGTGAACATAATAATACAAATAATTCGTGTAATTATTTTGTAGGAAATAAGATTAAGATTTACAACAAAAAACATAATTAATATACAATAGTAATAAAATATTAATATGAAAGAACAATTAAAAAAAGTAGTATTTTGGAATTTGAAATGGGATTTAATATATTTGGCTTTAAATGTTATCTTTACTGTATGAACACGAAATACTTTAATTTCAATATAACTTTAAAATTTAATCTGCTGATTTTTAATGCTTTTATTTTAATCAAAATGTGTGATGTCACACTTCTTCTTACCCCCTCCCACCCCCTTGTCACAAACTGTCACAATTTCATGAACCCCCCTCCCCCCTCCAAGCGTGACATCATTTGTGGATGGCCACTTACCTGAGGAATTATTTTAAAAATACGAGTGTTTACAGCTTTGAATAACCATTACTTTATTAATAAGGATGTCCATTTTAGGTAGATTTCGTATGAAATACTACCTATTGGGATCGTTCCTATGTTGGAATTTCTGAAAAATTTTTGCAGATCTACACCGATCATGACCCATAGAACCCAAAACCACCCTCAGTAAAAAACTTTATCTATCTATCTATCTATCTATCTATGTGTCTATCTATCTATCTATATATATCACTTTCTTCTGGACACGATAACTTTCGTAATTCTGCACCAATATCTTCCAAACTGATACATAAAATCAATGGCCATCAAATCTCGGTCAAGTTCGTTAATGGGCAAAATCGGACCAAGGGGATGGAAATAGGGAGGGGTTTTGTGAAAACAGAAAACCCCACATAACTTCTTAATTTTAGTACATATCAAATCAGTTTAAAGTTTTTATTACTTCTAAAAATAGGGTCAAAAATTTATGTATCACAGATTTTTGATAAAGTTAAAAATGGGCTCAAGGGGCGCAAAAAATAGGGTTTTTGGGAGAAAAAAAATCATAGCTTCGTCAATTCTCAAGATATCAAATCCAATTAATTTTATTATAAATCTCCTTAACATTATCTACAACTTTTATATTCACAAGTTTTTGATAGAACCAATTCGTACCGCAAAAAAAAAAAAATAAAAACGAAAACAAAAAGTAGGTTTGAAGAAGAAAAAAATCCCTAACTCCGTCAATTCAAAAGATATAAAATTCCCATGAATTTATCATATATCTTCTTAATTTTGTCTACAACATCTATATAGACAAGTTTTGGATAGGACCAATTCTTACAGCAAAACAAATTAAAAATACATAGCGGTTGACGAAAAAAAATCATCTTAGTAAGGGTGTATTCAAATCCAAACTGCTTATTTTCTGACTCATTTTACAATTCATTTTTGCTCTCAAAGGCTTCCAATTGGGGCTTACTCAGAAACTATATAAACTACCGTAATGGTCGATTGTTTGATAGAGGCAGAATATATTTTTTTTAAATGCTGTTAAAAAGGGCACTTTAAACCGAATCTAGTATCTACAATCACAATAGTGGATTGTGTTGGAAAAATCATTGTCACTCAAATCCAAACTGCTTATTTTCCGACTCATTTTTAAATTCATTTTTGCTTTCAAACGCATTTAATTGGTAGATTCGCTTATTCAGAAACTATATAATGTACTGTAATGATCGATTTTTGGATAGAGGCAGAATATATTTCAAAAAATGATGTCAAAGTGGGCATTTTGAACGGAATTTCCCGAAGCGATTGTGTTAGAAACGAAAAATATTGTTCTTCTGAGAAAATAATTGTTTATATATCAAGTTTTAATTAATTGAACAAAAAATAAAAACACAGGTCGCTTATAAATCTCTTCAAAAATCACGTCAGCAAGTTTCATATTTTTTTAATATTAAAAATGATCTGTAATTATGCCAGAAAATGTCGAGTTGTTGAGCATGGAAAATTATTTTTTTGAATACCGCCCTAACATGATTCTTATAAAACCAGCTATTATATAAAAATGAAATAAAAACTCGTCAAAAGCGGCCAGATAAAATTGTTAAAGTGGCTTTATCTCTAATCCTGATTTAGTTTTTGTTTGTGAAATTAGTATATTTGACTTCGAAATCTACCTCTGCCTGTAGGCCGGGCCGGCAGGGATTTTTTTTTTTAGTTCTAAAAAGAAACATAAGTGTTTTGTAGAAAACAAAGTACTAAACATAAATTTTTATCTGCAGAATTACATAAGGACAGAGTAGCCGGCTGGTCTTTTCTTGAAATACAGCAAAATTTATCCTGTAAAACTAGTTGGTCGGTTAGATCTCAAATTTCAAGCCATTATATTAACCCTTCACTGTACGAATTTTTCTATCTTTATGAAAAAAATTATTTGACATCTATCTATATATCGGCCTGATAATGGGAAAAATAGTAAAAAAATATAAATTTTAAATTTTCGGCTATAATTTGATATTTTATGGTGTGTGTCATACATACAAAATTACGGTTTTAAAATATTATATTGCAATATTTTGCATATAAATGGGCTTAAATTGATCAATTTTATCTGTCTAACACTCTGCATCCTCTTTTACATTAATATTTTTAAATATTCAGTAAAAATAATGAAAGCAAATTTTACTGTTAATAACTTGATCGAACGTTCTTTTGTTTCCAAGCGGGCAAATTCTAATTTGTTGTCTAGTGTACACATTTAACATGGATAAAATAAGTATTGTTCCATACTTTGGATTGTTCCTGATCAGGGACAGCGATCATGCCCGCTAAATTCATGGCACATAATTAATAACGTAATGTTTTTAGGTATGTGCCAGATATGGCAGGCGGTGCACTGAAGGGTTAAACTTACGGCGTGTGATGCGTTTGTATTTTTAAGATATCTCCTTAGGAAACTAATATTTTTAACTTCTTTTTCTGTGTACTTTTCTTATACTTTTCCTGTGTACTCTCTCTCTTTATTTTGTGTGTGTGTCAAAATATGTCTAAATTATATACTTAATTTATAATTTTATGTGTTAAAATCTCAGCGGAACTGGGTAAGGTCTTAAATATTAACACTAACTAGCTTAACACTTCAAATAAATTTGTAGGGATTGACCGAAGCAGCAATTTTGCCGAATACCGAATACCGAAGCTTCGGTCAAAGTGTACATCGAATATTCGGTATTCGGCAACCGAATACTTAAAATTTTTTTTAATATACATTTTTTCATATATTAGCTTTTTTAATAAACTTTAATTAAAATTAAATTCTTAGTAATTTAATTCAGTTACATTTTTATTCTTAAATCTAATTACACCAAAAAAATTTAATGACCACTTTCCACTCACAAATTCATTAACTCATCACTTATTTTTTATTATTTTATCACTAGTCAATATCCAAAATAACCTATGAAAGTATTAAATTATACAGGCTGTTATTAAGGGTAAGGATTGTTAGAAAAACTAAAATTCATTCAAATAAAAAGAAACAATGTTGTCATTAAGCTGATTTACTGATTGTCTAATTATAAACGTATTGAATAGGAATGTCCCCAAATACAAAAGGTATATCAGTTTATACATTTAACTATTTTCTGTCAAATTATTGATACACATTTATATTTTGATTAATAGCTTACTATTGTGGTGATGAAGGTAACAAATTTGAGCAATTTTAATGGTTATAAAAGCTATAGGATAGGCATAGGGGTATACTTATTTGATGCATTTTCTTTAATATACACCTTAGATATACAAAGATGAAATCTGACGTACTTATTTGAGGTGTACGTTAAAGAAAATACAGATTAAATAAATTTAAATTAAGAAAACTAAAGCAGAAATAATTAAAATTAAATTATAAGAGAAAGATGCCCACCTTCCTCACTTTTTTTTTTCTCATCGTAGATAGTTGTTTTGATTTCACCCCTATGTAAGCTATTTTAGGAAAGAAAAAGTTTTTTTTTTATATTAAAAATGTCCTTTGACTTGTTTTTTGTAGTACAACTGAACTCTAAACTCATGCACATAATATTGAAACTCATCGTTCAGCCTATTCTACTTCTAACTAAAAGAGAATTCATCTACTTCTAAGAAAATACTTACCCGCAATTATTCGGCCGAATACTTAGAAGTATTCGGCCGAAGCCGAATATTCGGTTTACATGCCGAATCACCGAATACCGAATCGACTATTCGGTATTCGGTCAATCCCTAGTTTTAAGGATATATTTAAGATAGTTTGGCAACTAAAAAAAAAAAAAGGAGACATCCTTCAAGAAAAGTACACGGAAAAACAGAAGTAAAAAATGCAAATTTCTTGTGTAATTATTTAAAAAAATATATATACGAATGTTTACAGTTTTGAATAACTATATTGCTTTATTAATAGGAATATCAGTTTTTTAAATTTTAGTTCTAAAAATAAACATAAGTGTTTTGTAGAAAAGAAAATACTAAATATAAAGTTCTATCTGAAGAATTATTTAAAAACAAAGTAGCAGACTGGTCCTTTCCTGAAATACAGCAAAATTCACTCCGTAAAATAATAAGGTTGTTAGTCGGTAGGATCTCAGATTTCCATCCCTAATGTTAAACCTATGGGCGTTCGTATTTTTAAGATATCTCCTTAGTAAACAAATATTTTAAACTTCTCTTTTCTGTGTACTGTTCTTAAAGAATCTCTCTCTTTTTTTTTTTTTTTTTTTTTTTTTTTGTGTGTGTGTGTGTGTGTCAAATATTTCTAAAAGATATACTTAACCCTTAAATGCCCGATTTTTGAAAAAATCACTGTAATAATGTTTTTCGGCTTTCATTTTTTAAATAAATCATGGGAAAAATACTTAAAAAAATCATATTTTGTTTTAAGTATGTTTTACGGCTAAAAAACAGTTTGTTACTAATCGGCAATATTGGTCTTTAACTGAAAAAGTAATTTTCCTTGATAAAATTCTCTAATATTAAACACACAAGAATTTTAGGAACTATAATAAGAAATTAATTTTACTTGCTTACTGCAGAACAAAATAGGGTATTTCGCAAGCTTCCAAACAAACCAAAAAGAACAAGTAGCAACAATTGAAAAAATAAATTTATCTTTATTCTTAAACAGCACAAGTGTTGCCATCTACATGTTGAAAATCGATTTAATAATATTTTCAGAATGTATTTTATTGGCAACATTAGGCATTATAGCTTCAATATTATTCTAATAGTATTTTAGAGCCAAAATTAGGTATGTTGCCGAAAAGCAATACCGGCATTTAAGGGTTAATTTATAATTTTATGTATTAAAACATCATCGAAATTGAGTAAAATTTAAACACTTCAAATAAATCTAAGCATATATTTTAAACAATATTTTGACAACTAAAAAAAAAAAAAAAAAAAAAAAAAACATTGAAGAAGAGTACACAGGAAAAAGAAGCAAAAAATGTAAATTTCCTGAAGAGTTATTTTTAAAATACGAATGTTTACAGCTTTGAATAGCTATTACTTTAGATTAATTTTTAACGCAATTATTCAATTAGTAAATAAATTATAATAGTTGTGAATTTCCAAGTGGTAGAAAAATTAAAAAGCAGAAAAACCAACGTTTAAAAATGCACAAAAAATACATGAAAAGCAGCAAACAGCTGTTACGAATGAACTAGCGAGATTCTTCTTCAGTGCAAGATAGGGAAAAAGGAACAGCGTGCTAGAAAAAGCAAGGCTGTGGGAAGCTTAACAACTGTTTCCTGCTTTTCATGTATTTTTTTGTGCATTTTTAACCGTTGGTTTTTCTGCTTTTTAATATTGTTGCACAAAGGCTTTATTTGCTATTTTTATGTATTTGGTAGAAAAATGTCCGGGCTAGGATTCGAACCAGGGATCTCTTGGCTGAAGCCGCCAATGCTCCCCAACTGAGCTGAATAATTGCATTAAAAATTAATCTAATGCAATTATGTATTTAGCGTTTACTGGAGTTCCATAATCTGTGATTTATTCTGTTGAGCTGATTCAGATATCAGACCAGATGCTATGATCAATAAGGTTAAATGGGTAAATTAGGTCCCCCAGATTCTTCCGGGATGGCTCAGTTGGCAGAGCATTCGCGGCTTCAGCCAAGAGATCCCTGCTTCGAATCCTAGGCACGGACATTTTCATCCACTTGGAAATTTACAGCTCTTAACTATTAGGTAGCTTTCTTTACAAAAAAGCTACCTATTGCAGCCGTTCGGAGGAAAGCGATTTCAAAAAATTTTGGTATATTTTCATCGATCATGACCCCCAGACCCCGAAACCACCCTCCGTTCAAAATTGATATATATATATATATATATATATATATATATCTGACCTATGTCACACTGTAACTCCCGTAATTATGAACCGATTTCGATGTAATTCGGTGTGTACATAGTACATACCAATGTCTCGACCGAGTTCGTTGGCCAGCTTCATCCGCCGTTGTTTTGTTTCAAAATGGCGGCCATTTAAAATTTTAAAAAAAATTTAAAACTTGAAATGTGGTACCAAAAAATTAAAAATGGAAAAATGTTTTTTTCTTATGTATTTGACCTTTATACAAAGATTCCGGAGCAGTTTTTGTTTCGTCTATATCTTAAAAAATGGCTGAGTTATAGCATTTTGAATTTCTAGCGTGGCTGACATTTTGAAACGTCCTGAAATTTGTCACGCGATAAAAGGCGTATTTATGAACCGATTTGGATGTAATTCGGTGTGTACATAGTACATACCAATCTCTCGACCGAGTTCGTTGGCCAGCTTCATCCGCCATTTTGTTTCAAAATGGCGGCCATTTAAAATTTTTTTAAAAACTTAAAATTTGAAATGTGGTACCAAAAAATTGAAAATTGAAAATATTTTTTTCTTATGTATTTGACCTTTATACAAAGATCCCGGAGCAGTTTTTGTTTCGTCTATATCTTAAAAAATGGCTGAGTTATAGCATTTTGAATTTCTAGCGTGGCTCACATTTTGAAACGTCCTGAAATTTGTCACGCGATAAAAGGCGTATTTATGAACCGATTTGGATGTAATTCGGTGTATGCATAGTACATACCAATCTCTCGACCGAGTTCGTTGGCCAGCTTCATCCGCCATTTTGTTTCAAAATGGCGGCCATTTAAATTTTTTTTAAAAATTTAAAATTTGAAATGTGGTACCAAAAAATTGAAAATGGAAAAATATTTTTTTCTTATGTATTTGACCTTTATGCAAAGATTTCAGAGCAGTTTTTGTTTCGTCTATATCTTAAAAAATGGCTGAGTTATAGCATTTTGAATTTCTAGTGTGGCTGACATTTTGAAACGTCCTGAATTTTGTCACGCGATAAAAGGCGTATTTATGAACCGATTTGGATGTAACTTCGTTTATACATAGTACATAACAATGTCTCGACCGGGTTCGTTGGCCAGCTTCATCCGCCATCTTGTTTAAAAATGGCGGCCATTTAAATTTTTAAGAAAAATTTTAATTTGAAATGTGGTACCAAAAATTGAAAATTGAAAAAATATTTTCTTCTTATGTGTTTGACCTTGATAAAAAGATTCGGGAGCAGTTTTTGTTTCGTCTATATCTTAAGAAATGGCTGAGTTATAGCATTTTGAATTTCTAGCGTGGCTGACATTTTGAAACGTCCTGATTTTTCTCACGTAATAACAGGCGTATTTATGAACCGACTTTGATGTACCTTGGTGTGTACATAGTACATACAAATATCTCGACCGAGTTCGTTGGCCCGCTTCATCCGCCATCTTGTTTCAAAATGGCGGCCATTTAAAAAAATTAAAAAATAAAAAAATTTAAACGAGATACCAAAAAATTGGAAAATGAAAAAGATTTTTTGTATGTGTTTGACCTTAATACAAAGATTCCGGAACAGTTTTTCTTTCGTCTATATCTAAAAAAAAATGGCTGAGTAATAGCATTTTGAATTTCTCTTGTGGCTGACATTTTAAAACGACCTGATTTTTGTCACGCGATAACAGGCGTATTTATGAGCCTATTTGGATGTAACTTGGTCTGTACATAGTACATACCAATGTCTCGACCGAGTTCGTTGGCCAGCTTCATTCGCCATCTTGTTTCAAAAGGGTTGCCATTTAAAAAAAATTAAATTTAAAATTCAAAATGAGGTATTAAAAAATTGGAAAATGAAAAAGATTTTTTTTATGTGTTTGGCCTTGATACAAAGATTCCGGAGCAGTTTTTGTTTCTGAAAATTTGTTCTTTTGTTGATATCTTAAAAAATGGTTGATTTATAGCAGTTTGAATTTCTAGCATGGCTAACATTTTGAAACGATCTTGTATTTGTCACGCGATAACACACGTATTCGCCTTCGATGTAAGAAGGCCTGTGGATAGTATACATCAACACCTCGACCAAGTTCGTTGGCCAGATTCATCAGCCATCTTGTTTAAAAATGGCGGCCATTAAATTAAAATATATATATATATTTAAAGTGAGGTGCAAAAAAATTAGAAATTGAAAAAGGTTTCTTTCTTAAGTATTTGATCTTGATATAAGGATTCAGGAGCATTTTTTGTTTGTCTTTACCTTAAAAAATGGCTCAGATATAGCAGTTTCCATTTCTATTGTGGGTGACATTTTGAAAAATCTGATTTTTTTTGCATGCGACAGCACTCCTATATATTAATCGATTCCGATGTGAGTGAGCATGTGCACAGCAATTACTAAGAACTCGACCAAGTTCACTGCTTAGCCTCATCCACCATGTTGTCTTAAAATGACAGGCACTTTAAGAAATTGCCGAATTTGGCAGCCAAATATAAGTTACTTTAAAGAAAAGCAGCTTGGATAAAGCTGACTAATTTCGCGAAATTCTCATTCATTATATTGATAAAAATTAGTATTGAATCTCCTATATTCGGTTTCCACTAAATTGAGCTTCGTGTGTTTGCATGATATAAGTTGGCTTTTTTTAAATAAGGATTATGAAAGCTACCTCTTCCTCCCGGCACTGGCCGGAAGGACTTTTACATTAGAGCCCCGATTTTCCGAATTAATATGGAACAAGCTCCTCCCAGATAAGCAAAAAATTCGGATAAACCGGTTTTACATAAATCGTGACTTCTCAAGGAGGTGAAACATATATTTACACTACAATTTATTAATTTTATGTTACTACTCATAGGACTTTAACCCTTTATCTACTGATGGTACTTATAAGTACCACTAAAATAACTTGTTATAAAATTAATTTAATATTTCGATTAGTAGTAATACAGTTTAGAATGAGTTATAGATGCATTACTTTATCTTGTTCCAAAAGCATTATGGGTTGCATAAAACAAAAATATTTTTAAAAGGATGAATTCTTTTGCCTTTGCATCTCTTCAGCTTTCTTAGCGTTGTGGGGGAGTTTTCAATTCGGAAATATTTCTATATTTCTATTGTAAGAACATTATATTTGTACATTTCCTAATTCTACAAAATACTAAGAAAAATATTTAAAATAAAAGATTTGAGTAGGGTTATAAATAGTGCTCAAAATCCCTATAAATTCAAATTTAATGAATCCTTCTAAAATCCTTCTAAAATTTATTAAATGATTATGTAAATCTTCTAATGTAGTAAGTACAGAACTTGTGTGGAAATATAAATTATTTAAAAACAACGTTTAAACACACAATAAAATAAGTTGATTTAATCAGACGTATACGTTTCGTGAGTACTAGGACTCACATCCTCAGAGTAAAAAACTTTTAAAAAAAACTTAAAAAAAAAAAACTTAAAAAAAAAACAATATCCCCCCAACTACATGCACGGTGAAAACCCAAATGTCAAAACAAAATACCAAAAAGAATTTTGGTGTTTTGTTTTGACATTTGGGTTTTCACCGTGCATGTAGTTGGGGATATTGTTTTTTTTTTTTTAAGTTTTTTACACTGAGGATGTGAGTCCTAGTACTCACGAAACGTATACGTCTGATCAAATCAACTTATTTTATTGTGTGTTTAAACGTTGTTTTTAAATAATTTAATTCTTCTAATGTAGTTTGAAAAATTCACGAAAAAGGCTTTAGAAGATAAAATTTTCACGAATGCATAATTTAGTACATAAAGGATTAATGTTCCGTTGCCTTTATAAAAATGGGGAATGAAATTGTTCATTTGAAGATGTCGTTGATAGTTTTTTGTTTGCTGGATGATGACGTTTCTTCGTTGTAATATTACGGCATTGCATAGGTGCCAACTTGTACGTTTTTTTCTTACCACGAAAATTTAATACTAAATTTTACCTAACTCAATCGCCGAAATCTAACAATTTTTTCAATGATTAAATAAATCAAAAATTTCTATTAAATTTCAGTGACAACAAAAAAATTACGTAAAGTTGGCAGCTGTGCCACTGTATTAGTGTCATCAGAATTGAAGGCGTAGCCTCTTCTGTCTGCTAAATGTATTCAATAGTTCTTTTTTTTTCAATCGAATTTAAACTTTTCGAATGCGTCATTTTTTTCATCATTAAGGGGACCGGGTAAGCTCTATCTCGGCCATGTTAAAATACCCCAACTTTATGTACCTTTTTCTCAGAAATGGTGAAATATAGAGGTCTAGATTTTTTAGAGTAGTTTGAATAGTATGCTGTACGTATTTTAACAGACCATTTTATTTCTAAGTGAAACTGAAAATTAATTATTAATTATTTATTGAAAGACATTTTTAAATTAGCATTTTTGGTAAGATTTTACTGCCTAAAATAAATAATTCTCAACAAATCATTAAATCCCTGTGTTAAAGTATGCACTATAACATAATATAAATATTTAGAAAAATCTGAGTTCTTAAGTTTAATAGATATGGAAAAAAAAGGAGCACAAATCTGAAAAATCGAAATTTTGAGAAAAAGTCAATTAAAGCTGTGAAGCAGTGTTGCCAGTGGACTGCTTTTTTAAATTCTGATTTTTTGCTTGGCACCACTTTTTTTGAAATAGTAAAATTCGCCTTATTTAATAACATATTAATTAAGGCGAAAACAATAGGAATTTTTCCACTTCAGAAAAGTGGTGCCAATCAAGAAATCTGAATTTAAAAAAAGTAGCCCGCTGCTGTGAAGTGCTCTTAGAAAGAATGAAAAAATCCAACACTTTTATATATGTATATAAGCGTGTGTAATGCATCGTTGAAAAGATAAAAGTTTAAACTATTTAATGATATAAAAAAGTAAAAATCAAATCGATTTTTTGGTTGAATTTCGCTTACCCTGTCCCTTTAAGAAACACTAATCGTCAATGAAGTGTTAGATGGAGAATAGTAAAAAAAAAAAAAAAAAAAAATTAGAACTCTGATTTTCTAGTCAGAAAGGCAAAGAAATGGCCATATTTTTTTTCGAGTAACTCGGTTAGCGTGGAAACTCCGTTAAGCGGGACTCGGATAACCGGGACTCTACTGTACTTTATTAATAAGAACATCCGTTTTTTTATTTTTTATTTCTAAAAATAAACGTAAGTATTTTGTGGAAAAGAAGATACTAAATATAGAGTTCTATCAGAAGAATTACATAAGAACAAAGCAACAGACTGGTCTTTTCCTGAAATACAGCAAAATTCAACCCGTAAAACTAATAAGCGATTAACCTTGAGTCAAATTCATTGAAGCGGCAAAGTGAACTGTAAAGGTTAAGCTAGATATGCTACAATAACTTCCTCCTCCTCTTCTCTATCTGTAACTACTGGTGGTGGTAACAAATAGAGATGAAAAGAGTCAAAGACATTTGATGGCAGATTCTTCAGTGATACAATTTTATTCTGTCAAAAAGCACTTTATTCGCGTGCAATTGTTAAGTGAGGGAAGTAAAATGGGTGAATGCTTTTATTTCTTTTGATCCTTTTGATGTAACACGATGCTTTTGACTTCGGTAGATATACCCGGAGGAAAAATTAACTTCTGGAGAAGGACTATACTAGAAAACAAGAAAGAAAAATTATGCGTCAAGTATAGTTATAATAATGTTGCAATCGCATAGGTTCAAATTTATTAATGCATTGGGCGGCCCAACCTTTTTTATATCTCCCCCCCCCCCCCCTCCTCTCGGTACGATCAATTAGTATTAGGGAATTATTGAGGATTAGCTTCAGCAGACAATACAAATTTTATTTAATATTTTATTTATTTATAATTTGAAAAAACGGAAAAAGTGCGGTTACAGAAAAACTCTTGTAATCCCTGCATTTTAAGAAGTCAATCCAGCCTCGTGACCAGGGCTGCGGAGTCGGAGTCGGAGTCCGGCCCATTTTTGAGCGAAAGAGTCGGAGTCGGATCTGTTAAAATTCTTGGAGTCGGAGTCGTCCATTTTACAAGCAGGGCTGCGTTGTCGGAGTCGGAGTCAGGCCCATTATTGAGCGAAAGAGTCGGAGTCGGATCTGTTAAAATTCCTGGAGTCGGAGTCGTCCATTTTACAAGCAGGGCTGCGTTGTCGGAGTCGGAGTCAGGCCCATTTTTGAGCTAAAGAGTCGGAGTCGGATCTGTTAAAATTCCCGGAGTCAGAGTCGGAGTCATCCATTTTTCCCCCTCCGACTCCGCAGCCCTGCTCATGATCAGAGTATTTGCTCTTTTTCACTACGAAAAATTCTAGAATTAAAAGTCGTAAATTTTAAATTAAGTTGTCTGAATGATGCAGCTATTTAAATATGAAACTGGAATAAGTTTACATCCTAGGGGAAAAAATAATAATAATGCACCTCTGCTAAATGATGTCATACTATGCAATTTGCTTAGTGTCAAATATTACCTTCACTGAATGCTTTCTTTTCTCTCTCTCTCTCTCTCTTTCCTTTTTTTTTTTTTTTTTTTTTTTTTTTTGTTCAATTTTAAGGAGTAATTTGTGATCAGAAAACCCTATCAAAATTATGACGTAATAGAAATATTTGAAATTCTAATCCAAATCGACCCTTCCAAAAAATCATGAGCAGCAATATATAAAAGAAAAATTCTCAAATGACTTAGACCTTTTTTTCAGTTTTACTTTGAATTATGTATACAGGGTGTTTCAAAATTCGACCGATAAATTCAGAGGGGTAATAATGGGCATTAAGAGGATGAAAAATTACAATAAAACATGGAGTCTCAAGACACGTATTTAATCAAAAATATAGAGTGTTTCATCCTAACTCTTTTTGGGTCGACGGTGATAACTTTCAGAAAACTGAAGTATATTATAATAAAATATTTAACAGACATTCTCACCTTTGTTGCAAATAGGATAACACCCAACAAAAGTAGTAGAAGTTTGCATTATACGCGCCAGCAGTATGGACTGGATGCCCCATATTTTGGACTGTGATTGTCATTTAATACGGTATCATCGATTGCTTGAAGCAACATGTTTTTCCAGAACTTTTCGGGATGTTATCACATTTCATACAAAACAAGGTACATATCGTTTCATTTTCATTGCAACGTTTCTGTTTTTCTATAAATTATTGCCGTCAATTCGAGTTCAGAAAGGATGAAACGCCCTGTATTTGTGAGTAAATAAATGGTTTGCGACCCCATGTTCTACGGTATTTTTCATCCGCTTGATACCTACTATGAATTTGTCGGTATAATTTTGAAACACTTCGTATATATACTATTTATAACAACGAGAAGGAAGGGATTTAAATATCCTTATCCAGAAAATGATTTTTTTGTTAAAAAAATTTGGTTTTAAATACATTAATTAGCAAAAAATTTGGACAATCTTTCTAAGGTTTGATCATGTTAAAAATAAGTTGGCAATGTCCACTCAGACTTGTCGCTAATGTGGTCATTTTTAGTCACGACTGGCTCATTAAGTCGAGAAAAACAGTTAAAGTAAGTTGACTGCAAAGGATGACAAATAATGAAACCGGAACGGAAACTCTGATTAACACTCATTAAGTTAAAACTAGGATTTAAACCGTGGTTGCTGGAAACGGATTATTAAGTAATAAAATTTTAAGTTATGGACACATTATTTTTATCTTTTAAGGAAGTAACACTAATTAAGAAGTTTCAGGACTTTTAAAACTTCAAAATTTACGAAATTCTATTTTTTTAAATGTTAAAACTCCTATCTTTTCTGAACATTATGATATAATTGTTTCCTTGAAATTCCCATTAGGACGGAAGTTATGGCTTTTAGAATTATACTCGCTCAATAGCTGAAGCGACGTTTCCGAAAATTTGAAGATATTTTTTCTCCAAATGACATTTTTGGGTATAACGCGCACGATATCTCAAAAGCTTCTGAATATTTTTTAGCGAAATTTTCAAAACATATATTTCATGTTAGTCTGTATAAACTGAACGTAAAATTGCATTTTTATAGTTAAAAAAAAAGAATATTTTTTAGGAGATTATATTGTTGAAATTTTCAGAAGTTTGCATTAGCTAAATACAACTTTGCATTCAAAATATAAAATTGAGTCAAATACAAATTTATATTTAGGTTCAGGGTAATTATTGTAATCTTCAGTATAAGTAAACAGCAAAATTTCCATTGTAGTTCCAAAACTTATTTTGTAACCCTGCGCGTAAGCTGTTGTACCAATTTTTTGCTCCTCAAACGTAAGGCAGTTTGGAGCCTTCTATAAATGCTAATTCTTGATGTTGCAATTTTTAAAATACATGAAATGAAAGAACATACTTATATCTTTCTTCCTAATAAAAATTGTGTTTTGAAATAGTATACATTTTAAGATATTAAATGTTAAAAATTGTCTTTTTTTTTTTCATTTTTCTCATTTTAAGAGTCCTGAGACACCTTAAATAAGTAAATCTGCAAATCTTATGAAGACGTTTTATTAAAGTTATGTTTCATGCATGAACTCAAACTAAAATTATCATATTGGGTAATAAGCACCAGTCGTTGACCACTTAAATTATAGTAATTGACATTAATATCCGAAAAAAGGATAAACAAGTCGGAAATTGTACATCAAACGTGGCAAATAATGTGCATTCGTACTGTAACCAGTTTTATTGCCGAAACTTCAGTGAAGGCTTACTGTGGAGACACGAAAAGTTTTGATTTCCGTTTATCTGTCTGTCTGTCTGTCTGTTCCGCGATAACTGCCGCAAAAAGCACCCGATCAGCTTGAAATTAATTGGGCATATTCGTGAGATACCCGGACGTAGCTGTATAGTTTTTGGTTAAATTTAATTCATTCATTCGGAAAATATGGAAGATTTTATTTTTCTTTATAATGCTTTTCTACGGCAAGTCAGACGATTTTCAAATTTCGATTTGTTGAAAGAAAATGGCACGTTTGATTAATGGATTTAAATGTCAAATTATGGATACTAAAATTCCAAATAAAAGTTTTAAATTATTCCTATTATATTGAAGTTTTATCAATATATCTATCAGATTTTTTTATTTACGTGTATAATGTTTTGAGGACATTTATACATGTATTCCAATAATATAAAGAATTTTTAAATTAATTTTCTTGTTTTACATGATACATATTTCTTTTTTTTTTCCTTTTCTTCGTTGCCTAGCGACTGTTATTCGTAGCCTATCATTGCGTCAAATATGAATGAAGTTAGTAAATTACGTTAATTTTGTTGCAGGTACTATTAAAAGGCTATCACAAAAAATATTTTATCGCGCCAAATCGATGCAATTTATGCAATTAACAGTGGGCACGATAATGAATTATTTTCCAGTAGATTTATAGATCTCTAGATATGCATATTTTGGGGGGCTTTTAATATGTTATTGCTATCGCATGGATTAGGATGTTTAAACTAATGTTTAACCATGCTATAAGTGAAAAAAAAGTACAGTTAAAGGCATGTAAATCCTTTTTAACACTTTCCAACATGGATGAAAAGTATTTATGACTTCAGTTTTTCTATCTGTCGCTTTCCGTGTTTCTCTACGTGCTCTAACTCGCGTAAATATAGTCGGGATTACATGTAATTGATATACGTTATTGAGGTTTGCCAAAGTATGTTTGGTATTAAAAATGAAGAGTGTAGCATTCATAGCTTAATTACAGGGGCACTCAAAACTATTCCGTTACATTATAGTCTTTGGGGAAAATCGTCTGCGGTGTATTTTAATAATGTTACACAATTTTAAACGTAATGAAATTTATATACTTTATTAAGGTGCACTAGAACCTGGTTACTATAAAATATGTTATGTGTAGCACTTACAGCATGCGTACAGGGAACTCAAAAGTATTCATAATATTACAATCTTTGAAGAAAATCCTTTTGTGGCGTTTTTTAATGATGTTACTCTGTTACAAAATAATAAAATTGATATGTATTTTTGAAACATTTTTGTAGTATATGGGGTGCAAAGCATATGTTTTTTTTTTCAGGGTCACACAAAAGTGGTCGATTAAAATGTGGTCTACAGGGGAAAAAAACACTTCACAGCTTATTTTAACACATTAGCGACGGGAAACGAGAATTCTCGTTTTTATTCAGAATACATCATTGGCTAAGGGAGTGACTTCTACCTTACAGAAAAGACATTTATATTGTGTTGTCCACATTTTTTATAGATTGTAAGACATTATATATTACATCCGTACATTGAAAGATATTTACTGCTGCATAAACATGAAAAACATATCTCAGAAACCAATTTCCGAGACACTTTCAGAAGAGGGAGGAGCTTCTACTGTTTTTAAACCCAGATTTAATTAAATTACCTGTCGTCAGTGTGTTAATTGTGTTGCACTAATTCAAACATTATGAAATTAAATTACATTACTGTGGTTGACTACAAGAAGCTTGAATATGATTTGTATCGTATTTATCGTTCATTTATAGGGTCACATAAAAAATTTCGGATGCAGTTCTGGTCTATTAGGGATGATTGCTGAAGAGCATTTTCGATTATGGTGTGCGTTTTAACGTTAAGTAAATTTGTGCTTAATAAGTAGTGCTTAAATATTGTATAGACCATGTACAGGGATACAGAAATGAATTCGTAAGTATAAATGAAAATGAGCGCGAATTGCTTCAGTGTTTTTTTTTTTTTTTTGAGTTATGTATTTCCCAGCCCAATTACATTTAGTATACTAACAAATGTTTGCAGAATTTAAATAGAACCATATACAGGACTCCGCAGAAACTGGATATATGCTGCACACTATGCATACTAATCCCCGGAAATGTGATATGAGCAGTTTTAAGAGGGTTTTTTGTCCGCAATTAAATTTAAATGTTATAGACGACGCGTAAAAATCTTCACGTAATATACAGGGCTGTAGACAAGAATTCATGTACGTTTCCGTCTATTGGTAGAATTTACTAAAGGACATTAACACAATTAATTGATAATTACAAATGTAAATTAAATTACACTACGAAGGGGTCCAGGGGGGCTCTGCCCCCCTGAAGAAATCTACTTTATTATCTAAAAATTACCAGAATAAGTAGTTCATGAGATTTTCAGAATACCATTACATAACAAGGGGTTTAATTTAACGCTTCTAATGTCAGAAACCTTCGAAATATTTTTTCGTTTTATAAATATTTATGTAATTTCAAAACTTTAAATTTCGTTTTTTGTAGAAAGATTAATATTACTCAAAGGGTGCTAAACACAATGAATTGTAGAGCTGACGTTGAGGCTCCTGATCTGCAGATTTACTAGTAAATAGTTGCCGAAACGTCAGTGAAGTCTTACTGTGGAGACACGAAAAGTTTTGGTGTCTGTTAGTCTGTCTGTCTGTTCCGCGATAACTGCTGCAAAAAGCATCCGATCGGCTTGAAATTCACTGGGCATGTTGATGAGGTACCCGGAATTAGCTGTATAGTTTTTGGTTAAATTTGGTTCATTCGTTCGGGAAATATGGAACATTTTATTTTGCTCTATAATGCTTTTCAATGGCAAGTCAGACGATTTTCAGATTTTCATTTGTTGAAAGAAATGGCTCATATGAAATGTGGATTTAAATGGTAAATTTTTGATGCTGAAATTTTTAAATAACATTATTAAATTATTCCAATAAATTATGTCAATATATTTGCGAGATTTTTTTAATTAGGTTTATAATATTGGGGAGAATTTTATGTATGTTTTGCAGTAATATAAAGGATTTTGTTTTATCAATTTGACATAATGCATATTTCATTTTTTTCCCTTTTCTTTCTCTGTTGCCTAGCAACATATTTGGTCCTAATAATATTAGTATAATTGCGTGTATAATGCTTGAGTAAAGCCAACGTCAAAACAGATGAATTAATAAATTTGTATCTTTGCATATAGAAGGATTTTAGCCCAGAAATAAAAATAGGCAATATTTCTTTTATTTTATTTATTTTATTGAAATATTTTGCTTAAAAATACAAAAGTTCATTATTTTCATAGAGAATAACGTAACATTTTCCCATAACATTTACCAATATTTCTTTAATTGTTGCCAAGAAAATCAAAACCCGGAATAATATTTTCTTTTAAACAATTTTCAATTGAAATGTTTTGTCGTGAAACAGGCAAATGAAAAATAAAATTAAGAATAGAAAAATTAATATGGCGGCATATTGGAAATAAAAAGAAAACTCTCCAGTATTTCTTAATATAACACGATGAAATGTTTTGAGTAAGTACGCATAGCAGGTGGACGTCATTTATCGAAAACAAAGATGCTGGAATAAAAAGATCTTGGGTAAAATAAAATTAACTATTATTCACGGAGGAAAGAGATAGATGGAGATGCAGTATGCTGTAAAAACAGTTTGCAATACGATGTGCTTTATCGCTCAGATTTAAATGCCCTCATTCGGCCCAAACAAAACAAGCACGTGGAACAGGGGCCAAATTCTTTGAATATTTTATTTAAAATTTAAATTTTATTAATTTAAAAAAAAATCTTATGCTTATCCTTATAAATCACAGCGTAAAAAAAATCTAAGATATACTATAACCATCCGCACAATCAATAAAAAATTACGAATGTAAATTTAAATAGACTACGGGGAGTTCAGGGGGGCAGAGCCCCCTGAAGAAATGCAATTTTTGATTTAAAAAGTTACCGGAATAAGTAGCTCATCAGAATTTCAGAACATCAATGTACAACCACTTGTTTAACACTTTTAATTTCTGAAACTTTACGAAGTATCTTGTATGCTCATAAATATTTATGTAATTTGAAAACTTTAAAAAGCGATTTGTAGGAAGTTGAATATTATGCAATGAGTGTTAAAAAAAATGACTTGCAAAGATGACGTTGAGGCTCCTGATCTGCAGATTTACTAGTTAAATCTTGGTGCAACAGCTGTTCCACTCTCACGCAAAAATGAATGAATACAAAATTTATTACAATTCTATATATTAAATTCAGTAATGCAGAAATAATAGAATTAATGACACATGATAGGATTTAATGGAAGGAAGGAAACTTTTATTAATATCTTTTTAAGTTTTGATTTGATTTTAATAAAATTTGAAGTGACTCGACAAATTTCTGAAACGATTATAAATATTAAATTTCAAACCATTCGGTTGGGTAGTTTTTGTGCTGTTATATGCAGACAGACGGATGGAGCAAACGATGAGTATAGGCTCTACGTATTTAAACAATTATGAACGCACTTAAAAAAGGCTGATTACTAATGAAAAAATACCCACAATTCTTTGCTGTTGGCTAAAGATTGGTAAAAGGATTAGGAAATTATATTTCATTTGGAAGTAAGAAACTAGTTGGATGTGCCAATCCCAAAACTTTCTTCTATCTTATACATCTTAATATTTCAAAAACTAGTTACACATGTTAATACTTCAATATTATTAGTTCAATACTGTACCAACTTTGATTTTCATCTAAAATTCCTGCTTCAGTCAATTAAATGAACTAAAAACGAGTTAATCTATATCATGATATTTCTTCAAATTAATAGTTTTTCCTTATTCTGTTGTTATCAGATGTTTGCCAATAGCCGGTTTAGCAGGAAGCGAGTTCCCGCGTTTGCACGAGCCGCCGATGGACAACAGAACTACGAAAAATCAAGAAAAGTATACAAAAATCGCTATCACAGAGCCCCTTTACCGCGCGATATTTCCAAATTCGAGGAGGACCTGTTGGCCAAAGCCAAAAATATGCACAAAAAATTTGGTTCATTTGTATGCATAATTTTATACACTTTTCGACTTACAATAAAGAAAATGTCACAAATATCTCTATTACAGTGCCCCTTTCGGCAGATTTTTTTCAAATTCAGGGAGGACTTGTTTGCCATAGCCAGCAACGTACACAAAAAATTTGGTTCAATTCTATGAATAAATTTATACAATTTTCGAGGTACAATAATGAAAATGGCGCAGAGATCCAATTATAGCGCCAACTTCTGGCGGTATTTTTTCAAGTTCAGGAAAGACTTGCTTGCCATAGCCAGAAACATACAAAAAAAATTGGTTCAATTCTATGCATAACTTCATATACTTTTCGATGGTAGAATAATGAAAATGGTACAGACATCGCAATTATAGCACCCCCTTTCGGAGGAATTTTTCCAAATTCAGGGAGGACCTTCGTGCCATGACCAAAAACAAACACAAAAAATTTGGCTCAATTCTATGCATAACTTCATACACTTTTCGATGGTACAATATTCAAAATGGCACAAAAATCGCTATTACAGCGCCCTTTACCGGTGAATTTTTCCAAATTAAGGAAGGACCTGCTTGCCATAGCCAAGAACTTAAAATAAAAATTTGGTTCAATTCTATGCATAACTTCATACACTTTCGGATGGTACAATATTAAAAATCGTACAAAAATCGCTATTACAGCGCCCCCAACCGGCGAATTTTTTTCCAATTTCAGGGAGAATCTGCTTGCTATAGCCAAAAACTTAAAATAAAAATTTGGTTCAATTCTATGCATAAATGCATACACTTTTGGATGATACAATATTCAAAATCGCACACAAATTGCTGTTACAGCGCCCCCTACCGGCGAATTTTTTCCAATTTCAGGGAAGATCTGCTTGCCATAGCCAAAAACTTAAAATAAAAATTTGGTTCAATTCTATGCATAAATTAATACACTTTTGAATGATACAATATTCAAAATCGCACAAAACTCGCTGTTACAGCGCCCCCTACCGGCGAATTTTTTTCGAATTCAGAGAGGACTTACTTGTCATATCCAAAAACTTAAAATAAAAATTTGGTTCAATTCTATGCATAACTTCATACACTTTTAGATGGTACAATATTCAAAATCGCACAAAAATGGCTGTTACAGCGCCCCCTACCGGCGAATTATTTCCAAATTCAGAGAGGACTTACTTGCCATATCCAAAAACTTAAAATAAAAATTTGGTTCAATTCTATGCTTAACTTCATACACTTTTCGATGGTACAATATTCAAAATGGCACAAAAATCGCTATTACAGCGCCCTTTACCGGTGAATTTTTCCAAATTAAGGAAGGACCTGCTTGCCATAGCCAAGAACTTAAAATAAAAATTTGGTTCAATTCTATGCATAACTTCATACACTTTCGGATGGTACAATATTAAAAATCGTACAAAAATCGCTATTACAGCGCCCCCAACCGGCGAATTTTTTTCCAATTTCAGGGAGAATCTGCTTGCTATAGCCAAAAACTTAAAATAAAAATTTGGTTCAATTCTATGCATAAATGCATACACTTTTGGATGATACAATATTCAAAATCGCACACAAATTGCTGTTACAGCGCCCCCTACCGGCGAATTTTTTCCAATTTCAGGGAAGATCTGCTTGCCATAGCCAAAAACTTAAAATAAAAATTTGGTTCAATTCTATGCATAAATTAATACACTTTTGAATGATACAATATTCAAAATCGCACAAAACTCGCTGTTACAGCGCCCCCTACCGGCGAATTTTTTTCGAATTCAGAGAGGACTTACTTGTCATATCCAAAAACTTAAAACAAAAATTTGGTTCAATTCTATGCATAACTTCATACACTTTTAGATGGTACAATATTCAAAATCGCACAAAAATGGCTGTTACAGCGCCCCCTACCGGCGAATTATTTCCAAATTCAGAGAGGACTTACTTGCCATATCCAAAAACTTAAAATAAAAATTTGGTTCAATTCTATGCTTAACTTCATACACTTTTGGATGGTACAATATTTAAAATCGCACAAAAATCGATATTACAGCGCCCCCTACCGGCGAATTTTTTCCAAATTCAGGGAGGACCTGCTTGCCATAGCCAAAAACTTAAAATAGAAATTTGGTTCAATTCTATGAATAACTTCATACACTTTTTGATGGTACAATGGCGACAGACGGACAGACGGATAGACAGACATTTTCTATAAACATGTTTTTTGGGATCTCTGACCCCTAAAACGTGTAAATCCGTCAAAAACCGGAAGTCGAAAAAAATTTCGATTACAATACTTTCTCCTATTGAAGATAGAAGAAAGTAATAATATATACACAGGAAAAAAAAAAAAAAAAAACAGATTTTTTTTTAATTTTGGGAAATATAGCCACGAACGAAAATATACAATAAAAAAAAAGCAATTTATCAAATTGCAACGACCATTTGGAAAATGATTTTTTCGAAGACTAAAATTTAAGTCATAAAAAATCGGACGGAGTTGATCATACATTACGTACGCCATGAATTAAACATTAATAGTGTATTACACGTAAAAATTCCAAGCGCCAAAAATCGCCTGCGACTCGTACGTATTATCCGCCTGAAACTTATGTATTATCCAAGCATTTCATTGGCTGTTCGGGAAAAGGCTTTTCCATCGTCAGATTTCCAAGACATCTGACGACCCATTTTAAATGAAATTTCATTCTTAAACTTCTAAACATCCCACAATATTACTTTTTACACCGTCGTATGGAGAAAAAAATGTACTTTTAAATGCAATTTGTTTGAAAGCTGTATCTCAATTTGTTTCTGAGTTATTTATTTTTTTTTTTTGTAGTTTTTATTACTTTTTTTCATAGTGGCAACACTCTGCTGTCCATCTCTGTTGAAAGTAAAGGGAAATACAGATTACTGTATAGACCAATCATAAAACGAATAAAATGCGGATTAAACCAATAAAAACCTTCAGATATGCTTTGATTTCCCATCCTGACGAGAACAATAACCATTTTTCCAAATGGTTAATAACATTTTTCGAGAGACTAACAATTACGAAAAGCATTCTTTATCTTAAAAAACACCAGAAACCAATATTATTTTTGAGATTTAAAGACGCATTTATAAAAATTAAGTTTCTTTGACTGCCACCTATTTTCGGAAACGTTTTCGAGTGGTTTTTATTGCGTATTAATCCGTTTTCTCCGTCCGGAATATAGAGTTTTCGGGTAATATCTATTCTCAAGTAAAAATTGTCATATTCAATAAATATATTTTAAAGACAAAAATGAAAAATTAACAGCATTAACAAACATCAAAATTAAAATTAATAACATTATTAATACTTTCCAACAAAGTTGAAAACTGCTTATGAATTCGGTTTGTCTGGCCGTCTGTCTGTCCACGCTATAACTTACATCAATATACACGGATTCCCACGCAATTGATATACAGCAGGAGCGTCGATTATCGGAACTCAAATTAACCGAACTTCCAATCATCCGAACAGCCTATTTCACTCAAAAAACATTTTTTAACCGAACTTTCATTTATTCGAACAGCCTATTTCTCTCACATTTTTTTTTAATGATGATGAAATTGTGGATGAGGTTTAAGATGAAAAAGAAATTGAAAAAATGAAAACGAATGCTCTGAAAATGACCCAGGTCCATCCCATAACGAAGCCTTCGAATGTTTGAAAACAACTATGAAATGGCTCGAACGGCAGAAGAACACTGGTCCTATTCAACTAACGTATTTAACCCTAGATCTACCGGGAATTTTATTCAAGTTTTAATAAAACGTTCTACACCAGAATTTTTATTTAAAACTATTTAACTTATTTATTTACCTTATTTTTGTCTGGTTTATATACTTAGTTTATTTTAAAGAAATTTCTGGTTTGAATGAATATTTTGTATGTACCTGTCGGGTCCAATGGACCCGTCTGGTAGACGGAGGGTTAAAAAGAATTCGAGATAGGGCAGCATTGGAAAGAACATCTTCTTTGAAGCAAACAACAATCGAAAGCTTTTGTGCTTAAATTCTAATCCTGGAGTTCAGAAAATGATAAAAAAAGAAAAAGAAAATCTTAAATGATAAAAAAGAAAACAAACAACAACAAAAATAAAACAATTTTTAAACACGCTAGCACTAACTGGTGCTGCGAGTCCTAATAAAGTGTGACGGTTTTAGTATAGTCAGGAACATCCCTTAAACTGTCTGTCCATTTATCCGAACTAGGGTCTGTCCAGACTTGTTCGGATAATACGTGCTCTACTGTATGTTAATGATGTTTACCATGGCATGTGCGATATTTAATATGATGTGTGTAGCATTAATAGTTCCTTTACAGGAGCACTCAAAAGAATTTCGTTGCATTAGAGTCAATGGGGAAAAATCGTTTGCAGCTCATTTTAATGACATTACGCTATTTCAAATGCATTGAAATCGATATAAATAATTGAATTTCACTACAAGAGGATTTCTATTAGAATAGGCAATCCATGCACAGAAAAAACTGTTATGTTGAAACAACTAAATTTTTGGTTAATATAGCCCCAACCAAATATTTTGGTTAAAATGACAAAATTTTGGTTGTACTAACCAAATAATTTGTTGAAATAATTTATTGAATTAACAAAATCATTTGGTTAATCTAGCCAAAATTTGATCATTCCAACCAAATTATTTGGTTGGAGCTATATTAACCAAAATTTAGCTGTTTCAACAAAAAGTTTTTTCCGTGTGGCATTTGTCGTTCATTTACGGGGATAAAACAAAAGAAATCGGTTACAGTACTGTCTTTGAGCAATAATTGTTGGAAGTGCGTTTTCAATTCCAGTACGCTCTTTTAAATTTAACTAATCTTCTGCGTGTTACTCGTTGTGTATAAATTCTATACGTCATATACAGGGTTGCACAAAAGTATTCACGTGAAATTCTTCTTATTAGCGGAAATGGCTGAAGGGAAATTTTCAACTGAAGTATGTATTTTCTAACTGAAATCAATTTTTGCATGCATGGAGTTAACATATACAAATCTATATCATATACAGGGCTACTCAAAGAATTCGGATAATTTTTTTATTGGAGATAGGAATTTCTAAAATTGTGTTTTCAAATGTGTCACGCTTTTCCAAATGGTTGAATTAGGCATCGTATTTGAACTTATTAAATGGTAAAGTTTTAAATCCGGGAATCAACGGACCATCGGAATAGCGTATCGAATTTGTATTTTTATAATATCGAATATACGCATTCCACGTTATTTACCACGGAATAACGGACTTATCTGGGAATCAATAGATATTTTTACGCAACGAGAATATTTGCAATGATTCAGCGTCTCTTGAATTACCAAAAATTTGGAAAGAGATACTATGCTGTTTTAATAACAATGGTAAAAATTAATCCACGCTCACAAATATCCAATATCATTTTATTTTATGTTTGCACGGATTTTCATTGTGGGTGAAGTCTTGTGACATTATTTACCAAGTTATCGTTTTTAAAATTTGTTTGCAAAAATATTTCTATCATGAATTATTTTGAAAATATTACCGATTGTGCGATGAAACGAGCTTTAATCTAAATAAAGGTATTATATCATTTTTATATCATTTTTTAGCTTTGTTACATTATTCCGAATGTGATGGAAAGTGTTTCATAATTTATGTTTGAAGCATGATTTTTTTTTGCTTTATTCTTGCATTTATAAATTTAATTACGCAGCGGAAAATGTTTAGATGAGAATTGATAGCATCCTAAAAACCGGTATTCTAGCTTATAGCCCAGTGGTTAGAGAGTTGAATTCGGAAATAATTAGGGGAAAGCTGGAAATTATTTTAACCCCTTCAGTTTAGGTCTAGAATGAATGTGCTACGTTTCCCCCCTCGTACACTGCAAATAGAGGCGTCTTAAATTTAGACACATATGTGACTGAAAAAGAATTTTAGACACTTAAGTGTCTTAATCTGAAAATTAAGACATTATAGATGTCTTAATTTAAGATACATAAGTGTCTTAGTATGATCATGGTGTAAATGAACTGAGAATAGTGTCTAAAATATCCGCAAACGTCTTATTTTAAGACACTTCGTTGCTTCAAACGTGTCTTAATTTAAGACGTTTTGATTCTTCCGACGCAATAACCACCAGGGGGCACTGGGGCACTGCCAGTCGCGCATGCGTTTTAGATGTCTTCGTTCAAAGTTGGTATACGTTGTAATTCAAACGAAGTTTGTTTTTATGTACGCGTGTATTTTAATTCGTTTTTCGCGGAATGTGAAGTTCTGTGATTTAAATTCGTATTCACTTGGATTATTTATTTTTTGAATACATGCATCTGACGTGTGTGCTTGACATCAAATGTCTCTTAGAAGCTGTCGTCCATATAAGGGCGGGATAGACACAGAACAGAAGTAGACGACGCTTGAAGATTACACCCGGAAATTCTACAAAGCGTGTGCAATGGACTTAGTGTTAATTCGTATTAATTTATATCAATAATATTGTGTTATTCATCTTCGTCCTGTCGAAGCTAGCAAAAAAAAAAAAAGAAACTTTTGTCTGGCGGGTCCTATTTTGAGGATGAAACATTTCATTCTTTAAATATCGCTAGTTGGATATACTATGAAATATCGTACTAAAATGATGCAAGCCCTTCTCCTTCACTGGGGTAGTTTTTGAAATTTCAAATCGAGGAATTTTTCTGACCTCTTGCAACATCGATTGAAGTAAGTGTCATAATTTCTTTATAGTACTGAAATTAGTGTCTTTTATGATTTTATTTATAGTATAAACAAAATCTTGCATGAAATTCAATTAGTTTTGAATCTGTTTGCGAAAAAACCCATTAATTCTAGAAGTATATATTTTTAAACTTATGACGTTGTCTTTTATTACAAATTATATATTCTGAATTTTCATGTTTTTTTCCCAAATTTAAAGTAATAATATTACTAAAAGAGAGACATTTTAAGTTGAATATTCATTCTCTTGCTTTCAATCGCAGTTTCGTTTCAATGGTTAATTCTTATCTCACGTAACGACCACAATGAAAGAAAAAAAAAAAAGCTTTGGGAAGATCTTTCTTCCTAACGTAAAACCGCAGATTAAAAAATAAGATAAATAAAGTACCTGAAAACGTATGACGTTGTCATGATTCATCTATTATGTGCTCCTTAATTTTAAAACTGCCAGTAAAAATATACATATGTATTTGATTTGAAATCAAGTATAATATTGATTTTTTGATTATTTTTAGTAGAAAAGTAATTTGAAATTTATAATGGGAAAAAGTAAAAAGCTATAACTAGATTTTGTACTTAATATTGTGATTTTTGTAACTGTATTTATATACACTTATACGAAAATTACAAGAATGACAATTAGATGTTAAGATATATATTTAAGACAAATGAAGCTTGGAAACTAAGTTATTTTTTCTTCTTGCTATTAATGTAGGATATTTATTTATTTATTTTTATTGATAGTTGAATAGCTTTTGTGATTACCCTGTGATCTACATAAAAACTTACTGAAGTGTCATGTGGCAATATATTTTTTTTTAATTTAATTTTTAAATGATAAGAATTTAAAATTTTTTTCGGGAAGGGAGGTGGGGGGAGGGGGATTTTGTATTCAATTTTCGCAAAGCTGATATCATAAATCCTTTTCGATATTGCACTGATTATAATGAAAGTTTTGAACTTTTAGAGTAGGGCAAGATTAAAAACACAAAATATATTTAACAAAATACCGAAGTAATTTTTTTCTTAATGTTATTAAAGTGGAATATTTATTTTTTAATTTTTTTACTCATAGTTAAATAGCTGTTGTGATTATCATCTGATAGATATGTAAAATTGCCTATGTGTCAATATATATTTTTTTTTTTAATCTAATTTTTAAATTATATGAATTTTCCTTTTTTGGGGAGATGGGGGGATTTTATTTGCAATTTTCGTACATCTGACATTTTAAATCTCTTTTGACATTCAACCGAGTATAATAAATATTTTAAACTTTTAGAATAGGACAAGATTATAAAAAATATATATATTTATCCATGTATCTTAAAAGCCCTTAATAGCGGAAACTTCGGGATCGCGGAATTTGTCTGATGATCGGAGATGTCTGCTTTTGTGAGGTAAAAATATACAAATATGTATGCGTGTGCTTTGCGGATTAAAAAAGTATTCGCTAAATAGAGGTGTCCGCTATTCGTGAATGTCCATTAACCTCCACAATGGATACTCCCGAGTACCGGACATCTCTATTTAGATAACCATAGTGTAGGGTTGCATTTTTTTGCAAAAGAACTTCTTGATTAAAGCATGGGTATTAAAGCAGTGTCCCGTCCCCCTACGATTTAAGTGCCACCAAATTTAATGTGCAATATTTGTAAAGCTTATATTTTAAATCCGTTTCGAAATTGTACTGAATATAATCGATGTTTTGAACTTTTAAAGTAAAATAAGATTTAAAAAAAATCATATTCAAAATCATATTTATCATCAAAACAAATATTTAGATAAATATTTTTTGCTTTAATCTTGTTCTATTCCTGAAGTTCAAAATATTGATTATAATCAGTAAAATGTCGTAAAAGATTTAAATAAACAGCTTAACGAAAATTGCATACCAAAATTAGGAGCACCAAAAAAAATCAGGCTGCGGGGGGGGGGGGGGGGGGGCGTGTGGAGGGGGCAAGACCCCAGCCGGTTCAACGTGGTCAAACATGGCTACGTATGATGCTTACAAAAAAAATGGATGCTATTAAGACGCTTGAAGTGTCTGAAATTCAGACGCAAAAGGTGTCTGAAAAAATTCAGACATTTTAAAATGTCTGAAAATTGAACACTCCGTTTCAGACACTTAAGTGTTTGATTTTCAGACATTTTAATTTACAGTGTACTAGGTGAGCGTTAGGAACTATACATTGATTTATAGTCAAAAAACACGTTTTTTTTTTTTTTAAATACCATAACACTATCTTGAAATCACTAACTTTTTTCAAAAACATTGTCAATACAAATGTTGTAGAGCTCAAACTTCTGAATAAAATGAGTACCTACACTTGGTACTTTTGTTAAATATTAAGGTCACCATTCTACTTTAATGTTTTAGCCCCGTGGTCAGAGGGGTGAACTCAGAATTAATTAGGGGAAAACTGGAAATCGTTTTAATCCCTTCAGATTAGGTCTAAAATGAATATTCTATGTTTTCCCAAGTGAGCGTTAGGAAATAATTTACATTCAAAAAACATGTTTTTCCTTAATATTTTTAACAATATCTCAAAATAGTTAATTCTATCAAAAACATTATTAATGCAAATGTTGTAGAGCCTAAAAGTCTGAATAAAATGAGCACCCACATTAATTTTCTTGTTCAAAATTAAGGTCGCAATTTGAGATATTGTTAAAAATATTAAAGAAAAACGTATTTTTCGAATGTAAATGTGTACATATTTCCTAACGCTCACTTAGTACGAAGGGGAAAACGTAGAATATTCATTTTTAAACATAATCTGAAGAGATTAAAACGATTTCCAGTTTTCCCCTAATTAATTCTGAGTTCAACCCTCTGACCGCGGGGCTAAAACTTTAAAGTAGAATTGTGACCTTAATATTAAAAAAAAGTATTAAGTGTAGGTACTCATTTTATTCAGAAGTTTGAACTCTACAACATTTGTATTGACAATGTTTTTGAAACAGTTAGTGATTTCGAGATAGTGTTATGGTATTTTTTTTAAAAAAAGTGTTTTTTGACTATAAATGAATGTATAATTCCCAACGCTCACCTAGTACGAGGGGGAAAACGTAGCATATTCATTCTAGACATAAACTGAAGGGGTTAAAACAATTTCCAGCTTTCCTCTAATTATTTCCGAATTGGGCCTTTTTTTGCTCCCCTACCTGGCTATTAAGAAAACTGATTAATACAGCATAAAAACTGCTCGGAAACACTTTCGAAAATCAGCAGCAGCAAAAGCAACTTTTCTACATAAATGATTCTTTAAATCTCGAAAATATATTGGATTCTTTGGTTTTTATAGACAAAGAACGCTTTTCGGAATCGTGGGTAAATTTGGAAGAGGTTATTGTATTTTCTCGTTCGTGGTTACATTATATTTTCATGGATTAAGAAGCATCTGTGTTTTTATGACAAATGTCTCTGTAAGAAACATTTGTCTAGTAATCACTAAAAGGTAATAGTGTTCACTAAGATCAAAACCGAAAATTAAGAATTGTACATTTTTATTTTTAAATTTCTTTCCTAATTAATTTCTTTCTATTTCTAGTTGCAATAGTTTTTTGAATGATTATTTTTCCAGTCATAAAAATTCAAGAGACAGTTATAGAAGCAACATTCCATACAATACATAAAACTTTTGGAAATAACTTTTATAATTATTCCCCTTCTTTTTTTGTCTCTTTTCATTTTATTATTAAAGAAAAATCTTTTATTTCTTATGTTACTCTTGCGTTTTTTCTTTTCTTTTTTAATTTACTTCGTTATTTTATTTATTTATTCATTTATTTATTATTATTTTTTTTTTATTTTCTTTACTCTTTTCTTTTCTGCTGATTTTTTCTATCATTTTAGGAACACTTTTCTCTTTCGCATGTGCTCCCTTGGTGTTTATCTTTCAGTTATCGCCACCTGTCGCAATGTTTGTAAGCTCTCCTCTCTACCTTTACTGTTCATTTGTGACCTTGTCCCCTTGCGGATACGTGTTTACTTTGGCTGATGACCGGCTGTTAAAATTTCCATCCCGAAACGCGTTTGGTGTGTTCTTTTGTTTTATAGTGATTCATACAAAATTTCATTATTTAATTACTCGATTCTTACCAAAGATCATACAGGGTGTCTACTCTCAACGGTGTCCAATGGCTAATTCCTAACCCGTTAGTCATAGACATATAGTTCCAATTGCAAAAATGTTTTAAATTAGGTAAAGAAATATTTTTAAAGCGATTTGGGTCAATAAAAACATTTCTTAAAAAAATACGAAATTTTAATTTTTATACAGTCCCCTGGTCCTATAAGCTATATTTAGTAAAGTTTTCCTGTTACACTCACAAGTAAGACAAAAAAAAAAAAAAAAAGTCCCGTTATTCTACAATTAAAATTGACCGAGTTATACCTGTTTAAAGTTGAAGCATATATTTTGCTGCAAATTAGGGGTCATTCACAAGTTTAGTAGAAATATGATTTCGTCAAATATTTAAAAAAAATGGTTGAGAGTAAAATTAACATTGCAATATAAATTTGAAATATTCAATCATTCTGACATATTAATGCAAAATTTACATTTTGTAATAAACATATAAGAAGAAAAACCCCACAATTTTTGTTAAATAAAAATGATGAAAATTAACGACCTCAATTCTTTACAAAATGATATATATTTTAAAATGTTATTAGATTACACTAGCCTGCAAAAGTTGGGTTATTTCATGTTTTTTAGCTTTTGATAATTGATTCTTATGTATTCTGTACCGCTGAATCCGAAATTGACCTTCATTTTTTACCATCACATAAAGATTTTTTGCAAATCATAAATTTGAAAGTTAAAGAAGGAAAAATAGTGAAAATTGAATACTATAAAATAGATGTGATTGTTGTGTTTTTAAATTTTGATAATTGATTTTATGTATTTTTTACCGCTGAATCCGAAAATGACCTTCATTTTTAACCATCAAGTCGGGACTTTTTACAAATTGTAAATTTCAAAATTAAAACGTTCAAAGTTAAATTGAACCTCCTCCCCCACCTCATTGGACCCCTCAGCTGTTTAGCTGTAAAAATCCTAGTATAAGCCAAAAAAATTAATAAATTATTAAATTAAATTAAATTAAATTAAATTAAATTTAATTAAAATAAGTTAAATTAAAAAAGTTTTACTTCTGTTTTATAGTGTCAGATTTTCGCTATATTTTAACTTTGACATTTACGATTTGCAAAAACTTCTAACGTGATGGTTCAGAATGAAGGACATTTTCAGATTCAGTGCTAAAAAGTCCATAAAAATCAAATATCAAAAGTAAAAAAAAAGAAAAAAGAAAAAACAGCCATCTCCTCTATTTTATAGTATGCGATTTTTGTTATTTTTTAACTTTGACAATTTATGATTTGCGAAAAATCCTGACTTGATGGTTAAAAATCAAAGTAATTTTCGGATTCAGTGATAAAAAATACATAACAGTTAAAAAAAACCCAACCATCGCAGTCTTGTGTTATCTAATCTAAAACTTTTTATTAAACTTCTTGGCGGTAATCTATCCGAATTCTTTTGTGTTATCCTGTAAAATAAGTTTAAATGGTAACCACCGAAAATCATAATATTAGATTGTCATCGGATTTACGTCAGTATGCAAAATTTAATCTCGATCGGATATTTGAAAGTGAATTAAATTTCGAATACAAATTTTGAACCGGAAAAACATACATACGATCGTTGAAGTTAAATAAAAATTTATAAAAATAACATGATTTTTGTTAAAAGAAATCATGAAAAGAAACAGCCTCAAATCCTTATAAAGCAAAACATATGTTAAAATACTACAATTATTTAACCAATCTGAAACTTAATAAAAATTAACTCAATCACAATACTAGTACGATTTTTTTCAAATCGTAGATACACATGAAATAAGATCTTCGAATACTTTAAGCACTTCGTATATGACCCCTCAAAGCATGGTCGAACTCATTTGTGTTCAGATGGAGAAAAGTGGTATAAGTCATGCATTTTTAAAGTTTCATAACTCGGTCAATTTCAGTGTTATATGAACGAGACTTTTTTGTCTTACTTGTCAGTGTAATGGGAAACTTTTACTAAATAAAAGTTATAGGACCGATGGACCGTATAAAATTTTAAATTTCGTAATTTTTTGAGAAATGTTTTTATTGACCCAAATCGCTTTTAAAATATTTCTTTACTTCATTTAAAACATTTTTGAAATTGGAACAACGTGTCTATGACTAATGGTTTAGGAATTAGCCATTGGACACCGTTGAGATTGGACACCCTGTATAGTCAAAAACTTATAGTTCAATATAGCTACCTGGTTCAAAACATGACGATTTATAATAAATACAAAATATTAGTATCAAAATCTAGAAATCCAAGGGGATTAAATCCGAGGATCGCGGTACGGGGCCGATTGGAACGTGTTCGCGACTCCATGCGGCGCCGATGGGAAGCATGCAGCAAAGCTAATGAAGCATATTTTGAGCACTTGTTATGAGTTGTAACATTTTTCATTTGTATTTTGTACTTCGATTAAGTTTTTGTAAAATAAAGGTCTTTTTGCACCGTTTGTCATCTTTTCTTTGCGTCACTGTCACGATGCAATTGCACCGCCGCAATCGCATTTCCGACCCCCGGATTCCAATGTAATTCTTCCTCCTCGTGACCTGATACGACCACACGTGCCGTTTGGACATGACTTTTTGAACCACCCTGTATAATTTTCAGTAATACAGTAATTATTCTTTTTTTTCTGCTTTTAAATTGAAAAAAAAAAACCCACAATAATAAAACCCAGTTTCCTAAGAATATATTTTTAGTTACCAAAAATAAAATAAAATAATAATAATAAAAAATAAATAAATAAATAAATAAATAAATAAAAATAATAATAATAATAAATCTCTCCTGAGACATCACGTTTAAAGATAAATTAATACAAAACAGAAGTACGGAAAAAAAAGTAGAACAACAAGTTTTGCACATAATTTTATACTACATATAATATGTTTAAAACAAAATGCAAATCTAATCCAGTGAAAATAAATGCTTCAGGTGTCATATGTCCTGAATTCTTAAATTTGAATTTTTAATTTGTTCATCTGATTGTAAAATTTATTTATCTTCGCAGAATTTTTTACTTCAAACACCGAAATACTTATTCCCTTTTTACATCCGGCTGTAAATTATTTTTTAAGCTTTATTTTATTTTTCGTAAAAAGAATTGGGCTATCATGACAGCAATGCTCCAAATATAATATGGCGTGAATTGTAAAGTTGGTGTTTTAAACTATTATTTTGAATTGGTTTGGTAATTCTTGTTTTTCTTTTATCAAACTATTAATTCAAATACGTTGAAATACTCATGTCCAACCGCATCCGGTTGAATTTGGGTTTCAAATTGGATCTTTGAAAGTTTTTTTTTTTTTTTTTTTTTTTTTTTTTCCAGTTAAAAAAAAAAAAAAAAGAAAAAAAGAGTTGGATAAAAATGAAAGAGTATTTAAAAAATATATATATTGCACTCTTTGATTTTTATTTATACTTTCTACTTTTTTCAGTGTTTAAAATATTTTGTCGTTGCAGTTTCACAGCTACTTAGCCTATTTAGCGAGCGTGGTTTGAGCGCATAAAAACCCTATTGTTTTACTAACAAGTAAACGGTGTTAACCATAAAGTTTGTTTGGCGATTAAATCTCCTGCGGCCGGCCTTAAAAATGCCTTAAAATTAATTTATTAATTTATAATTAAGTTCTGAAAATATTAAAATGTCGTTTTGCCTTCGGAAAGACACCTTTTTACATAATTTTTATAATTCTAGTCTATCGGTTCTGGAAATTACAAAATGCCATCTCTATATTCGTATACCAAGTCAAGCGTAAAAAAGGGCTATAAAAACCAGATCAACGCAGAAACAAGCAGCTTTATTTTTCCGTTTTATAATGATTTCCATGAATTTTGCAACCAGTGCGTCCCAGCCTAGGTCAGCAAAGTTCTTTTTATGATTTTGACCTCTATAATGTAATATGATGATTTATTTGGTTTGATATATTAGCCACTATATGCTATTTCTTTCGGAAAACAATTAAAGTGTCGTTACTAAAAAATAACGTTATACCTAACCATAAGCCACCCGTAAAACGAAGCAGGTGTATTATTTGTACAGTTAAATACAGTAAAACCTCGATTGTCTGAAGTAATTGGTACCGACCACCTTTCGAAAAATCGAAATTTTCGGATAAAAGAGAAATATATGCGCTAATTCTTATTATGGTAATAAGTGCTTAATAAAAATAAAGCAATAGCAAAATAGAAACAGGAATAAATTACCAGAGCTAATTTTGAAATTAAGTACCTTTTACATATTTCACAAGGGTTTGAAACAATGTTTTGTTTGTCGCAGTTTCGATTGCCTTTGCTTTGAAGCTCTATCACGAAGTTTTTAAATAGTATTAGATCGCTAATATCACAGTCTTTCTGCTGCTCCTGCCAAGCCAAACCTTTTGCAAAACATTCAAAAGCTTCAAAATCGCTAATTTGTTCGTTTTTTTTTGTTGTTCGTTCCACCCCGGAGCTTACGGGAGCTCAAGTTAAATTCAAAGGAATTCTAAGAAAGGGGGATCGAAAATATTTATATGTACTCGTGGCACGGATAGGACCGCTTGCACACGAGGAATATGATAGTTTAAAAAAAAAAGGCTTTCAAAATGGATTTTGCCCGCAAGGAATGTCATAGTAAAAAAAAAAAGCTTTCAAAATGGATTTTGGTTAACCGAGAGTTTCGGATAAAAGAGGTTGTACTGTACTGACAATCTACTGCATTTTTTAAAACTTTTAAACATTGCACATTTTCGATTTTTACACCGTCGTATAGGCAGGCCCTGATTATCGCACAGGAACCCGGGGCCCGCGCAAAGGCACGAATTTTCTGAGGGACACAAAAATTTTCACAATTTCATCTAAATTTCCATAAAAAAAAAAACTCATAATTGTGAAAAATGTGATATTTGAGATACTAATACGATGAAATGACAAAAATATATCTCAATATATGGTTAAAAGCACATTTCTATAAATAATAGAAAAAATATTTTATTTTTATTTCTGGAATAGTTTTCAATTTTCCGGAAAACTTAATTTTTTGAGTTGACACTTTTCGAATAATTGTGTAATGTGTAAAAAACCCCGCTAATATCAGTAAATCAACCAATCTAAATGGACACGAAAATTTGAAAGTGCTCCTGGCACAGAAACTTGCCAGTCGGGCGCCTGCGTATTGGCAAAAAAAAGTACTTTTAAATGCAATTTGTTTGAAAACTGCATCTCAATTTATTTTTGAGATATCATTTTTATTAAAGGTAGCTTTCGTATGAAATACTACCTATTACATTCTCCTCTATGTTGGAATTTCTGAAAAAATTTTGCAGATCTACACCGATCATGACCCCTAGAACCCAAAACCACCCTTAGTAAAAAACTTTATATGTATATCCCCCTGAGACCCAAGCAAAATATAATGCCTATATTTTTTTTAATATGAGTTTTTTTCAACAATAGGCATAAAAAATGATGTTTTTAAATAAATAAATAAATTTCGATTTTTTAATTTTGTTTTACAGCACATCCATCTAAATGGATGTTCAGGCCATAACTCGCTTTAAAATAATTAAAAAAAATTCTAAAAGTATGGGAAAGAATAGAATTTATTATAAAGAACATAAAGCAAGTATTAACATCTGCTATTAAAATTGCAAAAAAAAAAAAAAAAAAAAAAAAAAAAGTTTAAACAAATTAAAATAACACAAAAACGAAACTTACCAGCAGAACGTAGAATTCCAACTTGACTCATTTATTACGTCATTTTGTAAACAAAGTAGTTGCCGTTGCCAAAATCTAAAAGCTGAATGTGGATTTTTGATTCATACATTACCATGCCAAACTGGTTTTAGATTGCTACAATGAAATTTAACGCGATAGAAGGAGAAAGCAAAACATCCATTTAAATGGATGCCAGGTCTCAGGAGGATATATATATATATCTATATATCTACATATATATATCAGTTTCTTCTGGACACGATAACTTCCACAATTCTGCACAAATCTCTTCCAAATTGATACATAAAATCAAGGGGCATAAAATCTCGGTCAAGTTCGTTAATGGGTAAGGGGGTGGAAATAGGGAGGGATTTTGTGAAAACCGAAAAAACCCCATAACTTCTTAATTTTTGTACATATCAAACCAGTTAAAAGTTTTTATTACTTCTAAAAATAGGGCCAAAAATGTATGTATCATAGATTTTTGGTAAAATTAAAAATGGGCTAAAAGGGCGCAAAAAATAGGGTTTTTGGGAGAAAAAAAATTCATAACTTTGTCAATTCTCAAGATATCAAATCCAATTAATTTTATTATAAATCTCCTTAATATTATCTAAAACTTTTATATTCACAAGTTTTTGATAGGACCAAAAAGAAAAAAAAATAATAAAAAAAATAAAATAAAAAATAAATAAATAAATAAAACGAAAAAAAAGGGGGGGGGGGGTGGTTGAAGAAGAAAAAAATCCATAACTCCGTCAATTCACAAGATATAAAATCCCCATGAATTTTTCATATATCTTCTTAATATTGTCTACAACATTTACAGCAAAAACAAATTAAAAATACATAGTGGTTGAAGAAAATGATCATCTTATAAAGGGCGTATTCAAATCCAAACTGCTTATTTTCTTACTCATTTTTAAATTCATTTTTGCCCTCAAACGCATCCAATTGGTAGATTCTCTTATTCAGAAACTATAGAATGTACCGTAATGATCGATTTTTTTATAGAGGCAGAATATATTTAAAAAAAATTATGTCAAAGTGGGCATTTTGAACAGAATTTCCCGAAGCGATTGTGTTAGAAACGAAAAATATTGTCCTACTGAGAAAATAATTGTTTATAAAACAAGTTTTAATTAATTGAACGAAAAATAAAAACACAGGTCGCTTATGAATCTCATCAAAAATCATGTCAGCAAGTTTCATATTTTTTCTATTAAAAATGAATCTGAAAATGTGCCAGAAAATTTCGAGTTGTTAAACATGGAAAAGTTTTTTTTTTTTTTTTGAATACCGCCTTAACATGATTCTGATAATATCAGCTATTATATAAAAATGAAATAAAAACTCGTCAAAAGCGGACAGATAAAATTGTTAAAGTGGGTTTATCTCTAATCATGATTTAGTTTTTGTTGGTGAAATTAGTATACTTAACTTCGAAATCTACCTCCGCCTGTAGGCCGGGCCGGCAGGGATTTTTTTGTAGTTGCTAATGCCATTTCTGTAATAGTGGCAACTGAAGTACTCCATTTCTGTAGAAAGTAAAGAGAAAATGGAAAATAGTAGACTACTATATCTTTTTGTTGCCATTTTCTCATAACAACTGAAAAAAAAATGTAATTAAAATATGGGCTATGCCAAGAGCTATAAAAATGTATTTTAAAGAATATTTGTGTGACATTTTTTTCTCCGCTATTTACTTAATTCCTATCAAAAAGCTGAAAGAATGTAATTTTATTAAGCCGTGTGTAATAACATTTTCCGAATTTCGAAGAATGAATGATTTCTAATAAAACATGGAATTATTATAAAGTATATTTAATTTTCAGTATCCATATCAATGTTACAAACAAATGAAGGCATGGGAAACATTAGATACCAGATTTTTTTTTTCAAATTTCTTAAATAACGACATCGCTTTTTGCTGGGTTTGTGTATTATTCCGTGATAGTAACGTCCTATGCATACTTTTCTATAGATGTTGTTTAAGACTGGATCGTAAATGTGGAATTCTTCAGCGGATGCAAATGAAGCCATTTTATATAAAATAAAAGCTTCTTAAAACTGAAATATGTTTTGTACTATCTACCAATCTATCTATCTATATATATATATTTTTTTTTTTCTTTTCTTTTCATCGGGTGCGACACTAATGTCCGAAAAAGAAAAAATCCTGTTTTCTAGTTTAAGATAATTTTCTTTATACAGATTAAGTAATAGAATAGATTTTAAAATTGTTAAATCCAAACAAAACATGTTTACTCTAACTAAGCTAAAAGAACGCGATTCCGTTCAGTATCGCGAAGCAATTCCTTATTTTCTAGCCAACCCCAGTCGTAATTGTTTCGCGATCCCTTATTTTCCATGCATTTTCAATTTTTAGAAACCACTTGGTAAAAACGCGCTCCTCCCCAGCTCCGGACAATTTTATTTCCTTATCTCCAAACACATCATTAGATCTTTCAGAGTTTCATAATTATAAGAATTATTAAATATAAAATCATTAAAATAAAAAGAAAAGCGCCCAGTTAAACTGATGGCATTGAGCTTACAGGCTATCCCCACTAATTGTATATTTCACTCTTTTCTCAAAGAATAATGCCCCATCCAAAAATAAATTAAGGTGAGGGATTAGCATCCCCCCCCCTCTGTTTCACATCTTTATACTTAAACAATGAGCCTCCAAATCTCATTAGGAAAGCGCCTTATCAGAATAAATCGGTATACCAAATTGAGGCAAATCGGATATAAAAAACCATTTATCTAAATTAGGGGGGGGGGAGGTATTAGATCCCCGTTCCTCCCTTTATACTTAACCAATGAACCTCCAAATCTAATCAGGAAAACGCCTTCTCAGAATGAAAACCTAGAAAAGAATTTGAAGCAAATCGGATATTTCTTTCAAGAGTTATTGCGTCGACCACAGAAAAAAAACAAAAACAAAAACACATAAGTCTATCGAAATGCAGAAAATTCTTCCCTTTAACCGGCCATTCTATCTAAATTCTCTACTTTCATGGTTTTCGCCATGTACAATTCCCGCTAAGAAAAGTCAGAAAGCTTTGACCAATGAGACGGTAACCACGCAGATTTTCATTGGTTCATTTTCAAATCGTTTGGCTCAGTTTCAAATCGTTACTTATATATATATATACATATAACCATTAATTAAACATTACCGGCCATCATCAAAAACCGTAATATTGTGAATGAATTGACAATAAAAATGGATGCCACAAACCTATAATATAGAACTGTCTGTATAAAATAAAGTGCCTTATACTTAATTACAAGAATTAATATGGAAGAAAAAAAGAAGAATATGGATTCCGAAAAAATTGAAAAACTTATATATTGAATTATGTTTTCAAGAGTACAGAATTCAATGATATAAGCAAATCGGTTGTTTTCTGTGAGAAAAAAAGCTAAAACCTGAAAAAAAAATTCCTCCTGTACCCAAACAACCAATATATAACCAAAAGAATAGTTTCAAGATGAAAACAGAACATTATCAAATGGCATGAAATGGAAAAAACACTACAAAACCCATTAAATATTTAATTTATAGCAATAGAAATCTTACACAACATACCGAATAAATTCACAGTTGATTTTCAAAATATCTTCCCGCATATGGAATCCAAAAGCATGATAAGATTAAGGTGAATAAAACAGTTAAGTTAACACAGAAATTAAAACCTATGGATTCAGTTAATTGATTTTGAAATACCGTGATAAATTCAATTAATATAATATAATATAAATAGAAAATAATTACAATATTTAAAATACCTAAAAACAATTTTAAATTGTTTAATATCAATTTTACAATATTGCCAATATTCAGCGTTCAATACCACCTGGTGTAAAAATTAAACTTATCTATATTATAAAGGACAAACATATCTGTGCGTAACACATACGTCATTTTGCGAATGGCAACACTTTGAAATTTGAAATAAAATTTTGGTTTTGCAATTTTCTATACTGCAAATTTTTAAACTTCTAAACATCGCACATTTTAAATTTTTACACCGTTGTATGAGTGAAAAAAATGCTCTTTCAAATGCAATTTGTTTGAAAGCTGTATCTCAATTTATTTTTGAGATATTAATTTTTTTGTAGTTTTTAATACCATTTTTCTAATCGTGGCAACAAAAGTACCTCATTTCTAGTGAAAGTAAGCGGAAAATAGTCGGAAATAGGAGATGCTGTATCTTTTTGTTGCCGTTTTCTCATAAAACCTGAAAAAAAAAGTTGAAATTAAAATACGGGTTATGTCAAGAATATTGTCTGTTATTCCGTGATAATGACGTCATAGGCATACTTTTCTGTAGACGAAGTTTAAGACTAGATTACTTTAGCTGATGCAAATAACGTCATTTTATAAAAAAGCGTGTAATTTAATTCTTAAACCTGAATTATGTTTTGTAAAAGTGCGTCATTTTCACAGCCCAGCTGCTTTGAAATTCTACACAGGTGAAAATGCTTCAATTTTGAAAATAATGTAATCGAAATCACACACTGATAAAACGCAATGTTTTACAAAAATTTAGAGTGTCTTTATAAAAGAGAGGTGACATGCAAATAATAGCGATTTATAATTATATTACAGAAATTGATGATTCTCGCCTGGATGGATTTGCTTCGCCGAGTTAGACAAGCAAAAATATAATTCGAGGTTTAAAATAATATCATGATGTTCCTGACGTTTTTGTCCAAAATTCTCTCGAACAATAAAATTTAATGCTATTCTTTAGGACATTCTACTATAATTTTAACAAAATAACATAATTTGCTTAATTTAATTTTTCATAATTTTATATAATATATATATTTAAAACACAAGTGTGTTTCTTAGTCATCTGCCCTGATCTTTCTGCTGAACCAATTTTATTAATATATATTTTTTTTAACTGAAAGCTGTTCATTTGTAGATGTGATCGCACTATCTGTGTTTTTTTTTTAAATATCCCCAATTTTATATTTTAACTTTAAAAGCATTTTATGAAATTTCTTCAAAATGGTGAAAATTAGATAGCTTTCATTATTGCAGACAAGAGAGAAATAATGAGGTATTTTTACTTTTATTCATGCCATTTTCTGATAAAAATTCAAAATTGTTGTATAGGGTTTAGGGGCGCAAAATCCTATTAGGAGCATAATATTATATTAAGGGCATAATAACGAAAAGTGACTTACTGCTTTTGAAAACACGCATTTTTCCTAATAAATTATCTATATTTTTTTCCTTCTGCATGTGTACTGATATTAAGTTTCAGGCACTAGGCGAAATGCTTATTTACATGAAAATGAAGTCATATTTAAAAGAAAACGATCATTTTCTTAGATAAAAATAAACATTTTAACAAAAATGCGTCTAAAAAACATAAAATACGGAAATTTTTACTCTCCGGAATTGAGATTAGAATCTTAAGTAAAGAGTGCGTCTGTTCACATAAAAGATATTGCTGACAATCGTGACTTCAAGTTTTGAGTTAAAATGATTTTAAAATGATCAAACAAAATACAATTTTTTTAAAAATGGTGAATATGGATATGAGAAGTGCGTTTGCAAATTTTGAGAAGGTGAAAATTGTTGTTTTTCATTCCGTAATACCAAGCATAAGAGCCTCAATTGATAACCACATCCTAATAACTGATCTTTATTATAGTTTACAGATTATGTATCTATATTATAAAGAACAAACGTATCTGTGCGTAACGCTGACGTTATTTTGTGAATGGCAACACTTCACGATCTAATTTCGGTTTTGAAATTTTCGCTACTGCAATTTTTTAATCTTCTGACCATCGTACATTTCAATTTTCGTTGCATATGGAACAAATTTACTTTGAAATGCAATTTGTTTAAAAACCGTATCTTAATTGGCTGATGTATTATGTTTTCTAAAATAATTTTTAAGCATTTTTTTTTTTTTTTTTTAAGTTTATCTTATCACGTGCCGGTTTCAATACATAATAATAATAAACATTTTGCACATAAAGCAACGAATATTGTTCAGCATTTGCTTCTGACTATTTTTACATAACGAAATCAATACTTCCTTTAAAAACAAATAAAAGAATAATATTAAAAAAAAACACCAATCTAACATATTTGTGAAAGACAAATTAACGAAATTAATACTTCTTTTATAAACAAACATATTTGTAATCGTAAAATTTAAATTTTTAGATCACCAAATAGGATTTTTTTATAAATGGAATTAGTTTGCAAAGTTCATCTCAGTTTACTGATTGTCTTTGGTTTTAAAAACAATTTTAAAGCATGAAATATATTTTAATTTATCTATAGCACGCGGAGCTCGATTACGAAAGATTAATCCGTTTGCCCTTAAAACAAAATGAAGAGTTCATCATTTTCTGACGGCTAATATCCATTAAAAAAAACTTCCCTATGAATAAATAAATAAAATAATGTAAATAAAACACAAATTTAACGTACATGTAAGCTCTGAAATTATCAGAATATAAAAGGATGCCGTAAGTAGCAAAATCTTGGTCTCTTAGCATGCAGCTAATAAGAAAATATCGCTTTTGATAAATTTCAGAAATTTGTTTGATTGTATAAATCGTATTTTTCATATAAAAAATGCTTTTTTAATGTAAGTGGGCAGTCTAAAAATTTATTGCATATAAAAAATTATTAGTTTTCAATTAAAGAAAAAATGTTTTCACCTATATTCTGTAACCCGGGAAGCCCGGGTGCGATCCCCTAGTTACTTTAATAGAAGCTTTAAATATATATATATGTATATATATATATATATACAGAGAGAGAGAGAGATAGAGAGAGAGAGAGAATGATTTAAATGTACTTATAGAAGGATTTAAGGGAGGCATAGAAGGATTTAAAAGACTTTATTTCCAATCGTTTGGTACCAGTAATTTTCTTCTACAATAATTTGTTGCAAAGTTAGTGTGGTTACCGTGGCTAAGTGGTCAAGGCATCGCACCGCTAATCGCTTGCGAGTGTAGAAAGGAGCGGGTTCGAATCCCGCTGGTTCCGTTGCACACTCTTTGTGGAACTCCCGGCTGTGTTGTAAATTTCTTTGCGTGTGCTATCTCGTCCCTGTATGTAATGTATTGACGATGACTTACAAGTGGGCACTTGACGCCAAGCGCACAGGTCAGATGTATGTTAATAAAACGTCAAATGTGCAGTGTTAGTAGGGGGTGCTTACTTTTTTTCCACGACTATACATTTGATTCGGTTCTACAATAATTCTTTTAAACGAATTATGTTTGAGAACCGATATATTGCTGTATTTAAAATATTTTAATGAACAAGATATGACAATCGGATGAATCACAAAATTATTATTCGAAAAAAAAAAAAAAAAAAAACTATATTCTCCTTGCGAACTTTTAAGCTTCAAATTAGAATAGCGACTTTTTTAAAAAAACTGAAGAAGTCAGTGGAGGAGCAGAAAAAGAAGAGAAGATGAAGAGAAGCAGGAAATGTCAGGTGTAATTAAAACAATCTTATTCATTTTCAAGGTTACATACAGCTGTGTTTCAGATAAAATCTGTTCCGATATGTATGAGCTATAGTTCTATTTGTTTTGAAACAGTTCATTAAGTCTGAGAATATAATTTTAAATATTTTTACACCTGACTTGATTTTTATACCGTAACTTTGATGCTGGTTTTCTGTATTTACTTTCAGTATCGATTTACCTTCGACAGTATTTACTTAGCTCGTTTTTGAGAGAAATATCTTAATTTTTGAGAAAAAGTATTATGATTTTGCTTGGTTTGTTCTTTTTTTTTTAAATTCATTTTTTGATACAACCTACTGTTTGTGACATAATTTTAACGTGTTAAAAAATGTCGGTTGATTCAAGATGGGAGGTGAAAATAATGGCACCGGTAGTTGGATATGCCAATCCCAAAACTTTCTTCTATCTCACACATCTTCATATTTCAAACAGTAGTTGCACATTCGATCATGACATTTATTAAAATCAACAGTTTTCCGTTATTCTGCTGCACATTAGCTGTTTCTGAATGGTCAGCTTGGCAGGATGCGAAGTTCCCATCGCTGAACGAGGCACCGATGTACAATAGAACTAAGAAAAATTGACAAAATTATACAGAAATACCTGTTTTAGTGCCCCCCTTCCGGCGGAATTTTTCCAAATTCAAAGTGGACTTGCTTGACATAGCCAAAAACATACACAAAAAAATTGTTTCAGTTCTATGCATAACTTCATACACTTTTTGATAATACAATAACGAAAATGATAAAAAAAACCGCTATTACAGCGACCCCTTCCCATGGAATTTTTCCAAATTTAGGGAGGACCTGCTAGCCATAGCCAAAAACATACAGAAAAAATTTGGTTCAATTCTATGCATAACTTCATACACGTTTCGATGGTACAATGGCAACACACGGATAGACACACGGGGAGACATTTTATATAAATATGTTTTTTGGGGCTATATGACTCCTAAAACGTGTAAATCCGTCGACAACCGGAAATTGAAAAAAATTTTCGCTTACAATACTTTCTTCTATTAAAGATAGAAGAAAGTAAAAATAGAACACGGGAAAATAGAAACGGGAAAAATGACATTGAGATTTTCGAAGCGGCACATTATTCACAATATTAAGATTTTTTTGTGGAATACATTGATTTTTCTTTGAACATTCCTCAGAGAGTCCTAATACTTAGGTTGCAATAATAATACTTGTTGTGTAAACAAAATATCTGAAGTTTTTTCATTATCTGGCATTAAAGGTCAAAATTAGGACTAGCCACCGGCCACAGGGTCAGTAAATGAAAAAAAGTGGCTAGTGAAAAATTGTCTATCAGCGGCCACCTTCCGGCCACTTTTTTTTACAAGGAGATAAAATTTTCTTGCATCTGAAAATTTTACTGTTTAGCATTTTGAAATAAAAAAAGTGGCCGCTAGTTTAAAGAAAGTGGCCACTTAAAAAATTAGTACTACCGGCTAGTGGCCGCTAATGAAATTTCCCAATTTTGACCTATATCTGGCGTTTTCAGAGTAAGGAAGTGGGGGGGGCGGGGGGGCGAGAAAAGGTAAATCTGTGACAGAAAATATATGAGATGAGTTTTTCAGATTTTATCTATCAACACTCAATGTTGGCATTACACTCAGGAAATTTAAATAAAATGTTTTATTTCTTCAAGTATCACAAAAGAAAATTAACTAACTAGATTTGTATAATTTAATTTATATCAAATTTGCAGGATATCATAAGAAGATTATATAAGAAAATCACTTATAATAATCAAATTAAGCTAAGATGTGCTAAAAGTACATTTAACTTTTTAGCGGTCGGTGTCCACAAAAGGACACCTAACTTTAAGCGTACTCGCACCTAGAATATTTAATTAAAATTTTCCCTTTATAAAGTACGGGAAAATAAGCAGGTTTTTATTTTCTTATAAATTCGTTTGTAAATTCTGGTGTCAGTTCACCATTTCATTATTTTAGAAACAGAATTAAAACGCGCCGGAAAGGGTTAAAAGGCATAACCTTTATTCTTATCTACATGTTTCATCGCTCAAACGGCGACTTTATCAACACCTGTATTGATACAAATATTTCCTCAAAATCTTATAAAATGCAACTGGTAAATAAAAAATCTCAAGATCACATGTACAGTAGAACCTCGATTATCCAAAGTAATTGGGACCGACCCTCTTTCGAAAAATCAAAATTTTCGGATAATCGAAAATGCTTTAATTTTAAGATTAAGGAGAAATATATGCAATATTTCTTATTATGATAAGAAGTGCTTACTAAAAATAAAGCAATAGCAAAATAGAAACCAGAATAAACTACCTGAATTTTAATTTTGAAATTAAGTACCTTTTACGTATATCACAAGGGTTGGAAAAAATGTTTTGTTTGTCGCAGTTTCGATTACCTTTGCTTTGAAGTTCTATCAGGGAGCTTTTTTAATATTATTAGTTCTCCAGTATCACAGTCTTTCTGCTGCTCCAGCCATTCTAAACCTTTTGCAAAACATACAAAAGCTTCAGAATTGCTAATTTTCTTCGTTCTACTCCGTAGCTTACGGGAGCTCAAGTTAAATTCAAAGAAACTCTAAGAAAGGGGATCGAAAATATTTATATGTATTCGTAGTTCGGAAAGGGCCCTTATACACAAGGAATAGGATAGTTAAAAGGAAAAAAAAGCTTTCAAAATGGGTTTTGCACATGAGGAATGTGATAGTAAAAAAGCTGTAAAAATAGATTTCGGTTAAAATAGTTTCGGATAAAAGAGGTTGTACTGTATAACGAAATCAAGTGCTCTAAAACAAATGGACATCTGTGAACGTGATTTATTGTATGCTATTTTTTCTCATTTTGAAAAACATCTCTTTCCATATTCTAGGCTGCTCCATGTAGATGGAATCATTGAATAGTCTCGCATTGTGTGTTTATAGATCCAATAGAATAGATATAGCCCCTGGTTGATCTGTATGCCCATGAGCAGTTAACCAACGAAATAAATAAAATATATGATATCGCAAGAAATAATGGATATATAATAATGAGAATAGATACGAATAGATAAATAACGAGCATGAAGAATAAGAAGAAAAGAAACTTCAATTTGTAAAATTCCAAGTTACATATTTTACAATATTTTCCTGGTTTCTTCGAAAGATAGACATAAATTTGATAATTTCAATATTTTTTTTTACTGCAAAACTTTCCATAAAATTAAAAAAACCCTTCCGGCTTGGCCTACAGGCACAGGTAGATTTCGAAGCTAGTTACTAATTTCACCAACAAAAACTAAAAATTAAAAACAAAAACTAAATATAACCCTATATACAGCATCTCTGAGGGTTGTGAAAAATTTTCATCACTCCGAGGATACTATTTTTTATAGACAGCAGGGATTTTTAACAGAGATGTGATTTTTTTCTTCTACCCCCCCCCCCCCCCCCCCACACACACACTTTTTCTTTTTTTGCTGTAAGAGTTGATTTTATCAAAAATGTGTCACTGTAAACAGTTGTAGATAATATTAAGAAAATTCATAATAAATTTAAATGGATTTGATATCTTGTGAATTGACGAGATTGTAAATTTTTTTCTTCTTCACCCCCCCCTCCCTTTTTTATTGCTTTTAATATTATTTATTTTTGTTTTATTTTATTTTATTTTATTTCTTTTTTTTTTTTTTTTTGCTATAACAGTTGGTGCTATCAAAAACTTGTCAATATAAAAATTGTAGGTAATATTAAGAAAATTTATAATAAAATTAAGTGGATTTGATATATTGTGAAATGACGAAGTTATGAATGGGTTTTTTTTTCAACCCCCCCTCCCCCCCTTTTTTTGTTGGTTTTATTTTTTTTCTGCAAGAGTTGATCCTATCAAAAACTTGTCACTATAAAAGTTGTAGATAATATTAAGAATATATATGATAAATTTAAATGGATTTGATATCTTGTAAATTGACGAGCTTATGAATTTTTTTTTTTTTTGTTCAACACCCTCCCCCTTTTTTTCTTGTTTTTTATTTTTTTATTTTTATTTTTTTTTGCCTATAAGAGTTGGTGCTATCAAAAACTTGTCAATATAAAAGTTGCAGATAATATTAAGAAGATTTATAATAAATTTAAGTGGATTTGATATCTTGCGAGTTGACGAAGTTATGAATTTTCTTCTTCTCAAAGCCCTATTTTTTGTGCCCCTTGAGGCTATTTTTAATGATATCAAAAATCTGTCATACACAAATTTTTGGCACTTTTCCTAGAAGCAATAATAGCTTTAAACTGATTCGATATATATCATAATTAATTGTTCTGCAAAAACCGGAGAAATATGTCTGAATTCAACACTAATTTTAAGATACGCAATTCCGGGCCGCTCAACGCCGAGTGAGTCAGTTAATAAATAAACGAAGTAAAAATAAAAAGAAGTTTATTTTGACTGGAAAATCAGAAGGAATAATGCATTTTTTGCCCTTTATGATATTGACTATTTATTTGTAGCTACTGTCCGATGTTTTAACCCTGCACACGTTCTTTCTACAAACTTCTTTAACATACGGTAAAAAAGTTTACAAGTAAGCACTTAATGTGCGATATTCAAACGCATCTTTCCTTGGCAAACATGATTATCAGCGCATGACGTTCCGATATGACTTCATTCACGAACTTTTTAAAAGTTTTTCAAATTAACAGCCAAATGCATCTTGAGCTCTTTATAACATGTGAGTTTCGCAGGTCAAGATAGAAAATAAATTTTGGCTTGTGTTTAGTTGTCTGGAATCAAAACAACGCAAATTTCAGTTTTTCTTTTACTTCTTCGAGATTTCAAGTAAAAGGGGCTGTTTTAAGGCATAATAAGACATTATGATAAGGTAAAAGGTGATATTTTAAGGCCTTATTGTTGAAGAGCTTACGCTTTGATGGGGGAAAACAATGAAAAAAAATCGGTTGCTTGCATATTTTTACTTTTCGGTGCGTTCGTAATTATATAAATGCGTAGCACCTATAGGCGTCGTTCTGTCCGTCCGTCCTCATATAACAGAGTTGAAACTACCCAACCGAATGGTTTGAAATTTAACATATAGAATCGTTGCAGAATTTTGTCAAGTCCTTTCAAATTTTATGAAAATCAAAACTTAAAAAATACTAATAAAAGTTTCTTCATTCTATTAAATCCTATCATACATCATTAATTTAGTGGGGTCCATGTGATAATTTATCGTGTGATATCCCTTTCCGTACTCGGAAAACAAATAAAGGTACAAAGAAAGTAATTAACAATGCTAAGTTACTTTGCTCTTAGGATAGTACTAGCTAGAATAATAATTATTTAATTTTTTTTCGCAATTAAATAAATAATCAAACCTTTTATCTTAGTAACACTGGGTATGTGACATGACACGGAGGTGAAATCTCACATACTGTGAACTGGGATATAAAAAAGAATATAAAGTAATTATAAAAAATGTATGCACACAGCACATTTAGTCGTCCTTCACTTTCAGTAGAAAACATAAACTAATTCAAAAATATTCATGTCAAATACTGAAAAAGGCTTTATGATTCGAATTGTACACTTTTGGGAGAATGACCCACGTGCACAAAATTAGTAAAGGAAGTGAGAATATTAAATAGTCCTTATTTTCATTGTCGGGCTCGAAGTAAGAATAGTTTCAATTTAGCTTCTATATAATACTTATTTTACGCTTTAACTTCCGTCAAATGAATGTTTTTCACGAGATGGTTTACTTTCGGCCTGACCTTGCCTTATGATTATCTTCTGTTATCTTTCTTCCTATTTAAACTATATTTTTTAGGGAGTATTTTTTGAGTATAAATTCATTAACTCGTGTCCTTTACATTTTTGTTGAATATTATTTTTGCAGACAACAGGAGGGAACACAGATGATTACAGAATTTGGTTAAACTTCATTTCAAATTTAGATTCTAAATTAACTTGCTTTCGCATTTTCCGATCTTTTATTTTAAGAAAAAAGTAATAATGTAGTGTAAAAATAAAGGCACGATTTTAAAATTAAAAAAAAAAACAAAATAAAAATAAATAAAAAATAAAAAATAAAATAAAATAATTAAATTTTGGAAAATGTTTCTATTAACACTTTGAGGTCTAAGCCCGAGTGTCACTCGGGTTGCCATTTTTGGTAAAGCAAACTAAGCCCGTGAGTCTCTCGGAGTCAACTTTTAACTCTCTGAACTATAAAAATATATCTACTACATACGTTCGCTGTCATTTCATATATTATTTACGAACCTTATATTTTGAAAAAAAAAAAAAAAAAAAAAAAAAATACGTGACGACACTAAACAGACGTTTATATGCGAAAATATTTAGAATCAGAGCTTATTGTGAACCTTGTGATGTTTCTATTTGTGATTTGAAATGTACCACACAAGAGAAAATTTTACTAAATAATGTTTATATACAAATAAAAACCTATTTTCAGATATTTGTACAACATTTGGGTAAGTTTTTATTCAAGTCTATGTAAAATTTTATGTTAAAAAATTATGTTTTCTTATGCGGAACTTTTTAAAAATATATAAAACATGCTTTTTTCAATAATTTCTCATTAGATATTAATTTTTGGTACATTTAAAAACACCCATGTCCAAAAATTAAGGATAAGTGACCGGACGTTTTAGATTTTACATGTTTTGTCGAATACATACAGAAATTCTAGTCGAATTATTCTTGAGCTTCTAGAATGTAAAGAACATGCTTGACTTCATATTTCTTAGTGAAGACTTAGTCGGGAGTACAGTTAGGGTTTAATAATAAATTTAATAATAAAATAATATTTGCGATCACCTATGTAACAGAAAAGGCTGGAAATGGTTTGTCACCGTGTTAAATGACTATTTGGTCCTGTTCAACGTTTGTGTGCATTTCTATGCTTACACAAATGCACACAAACAGCACTCATATTCGTGAAGATGTTAACGTGTCTGTAAAATATTCAAAAGTTTTATGCTTATAACATACAGAATTTTCAACCAAATTTAACACCACTTTCTGAAAATCTGGCAAGGAACAGTAGAAACACTATACTGCAATTAAAACATGAGTATATTGAATATTTGATGAAATGGGCATTTGTATGAAATAATTTGTAACTGCGCATGCGTGGAAGGTTCCAAAATTTTTATTTCATAATTTGATAGTCAGCTATTTAGGGCAACTTATATAATAAAAAGTCCAGCCAAATATCGCGAAAATTCAGAAAGATAGGGGCGATATAGTGAGTTGCTTTCTCAGATAGCTTTATTATAGGGGATTTTCCACAATTTTTCAATCAACTCCCTATATCTTTCTGAGATTTCATAATACTGGACTCGACTTTTTATAGATGTTGCCTTAAATATCTGGCTACCAAACTGTGAAACAGTTTATTTTAAATATTCTACGCATGCGCAGTAAAAAGTATTTATACAAATGTCCATATATCATCAACCATTCAATATATGCATGTTTTAATTGCAGTATACTGTTTCTACCGTTCGTTGTCAAGTTTTTGGAAAGTTGTGTTAAATTTAGTTGAAAACTCTGTATGCTATAAACAAAACACTTTTGAAATTTTCACAGAAACGTTAACATCTTCCCAAATATAAGTGCAATGCTGCTTACACAAATGCACACAAACGTTGAACAGGACCCAAATAGTAATTTAACAGAGTGACAAACCATTTTCAGCATTTTCTGTTACATAACTGACCACAAATATTATTTTATTATTAAATTTATTGTTAGTAATAGTAACTAATAGTCCTCTCGTCTAAATTTTCACCGAGAAATATGAAGTCAAGCATGTTCTTTACATTCTAGAAGTTCAAGAACAATTCGACAAGAATTTCAGGATGTATTCGACCGAACGTGCAAAACCGAAAGCGCCCGGTCACTTATCCTTAATTTTTGGACATGAATGTAGCTCCTTAATTATGAATCAGAACAGTTTGAAGCTTATAATACAAAAAATTATTAAAATACAAATCTTCCAAGTATTTTTTTTAAATGATGAAAAGTACCAAGCATCCAGGAGGAGATATGCGGTTGAAACAGCTCAGACTTCAAAGTGATGAAAAGTTTAAAATACGACAACAGCCAGAAAAGTGTAGCAATTATGTATAAAATAATTTGTATATAATTTTAAAATTAAAAAAAATTATTACAGATTTTTTTAAAACTTTTTTTCGCAATTTTCATACTTAAGAATTTTTATATAATTTTTCAGGATCTTTAATAAATGAACGTTGTATTTCTTCCAATTTCTAATAGCCCAGGTGGAATAGTTATACATATGAAACTGCTTATATCTGAAATTGCTTTTCTTGAATACAGTAAAGCGCCGATTATCCGAATAAGTCGGCACCGACCCTAGTTCGGATAAATGGGCAGACAATTTAAGGGATGTTTCTGACTATACTAAAACCTTCACACGTTTTCTAAGCTTAGGACTGGCAGCACCAATTAGTGCTGGCATGTTTAAAAATTGTTTTTTATTTCTTTTTTAATTTTTTTTTTTTGTTTACATTTTTATCATTAATTTTATTTTCACTTTTGATCATTTTCTGAACTACAGAGATTATAATTTAAAGAAAAAGCTTTAGATTGTTGCTTGGTTCAACGAAGACATTCTTTTCAATGTTGCCATATCTCTAATTCTTCGTAAATACCGTTAGTTGAATAGGATCAGCGTTCTTCTGCCGTTCGAGCTATTTTATAGCTGTTTCCAAACATTCAAAGGCTTCGTTATGGGATGGATCTGGGTTATTTTCAAAACATTCGTTTTCATTTTCTTCAATTTCTTTTTCATCATGAATCTCATCCACAATCTCATCGTCATTTAAAATCTGGTATCCAGGGTTATGTATACTTCACTATTTAACCACTCGTTAATTTCATTTTGTTCATCGGTTAGGATTCTTTCCATCTTCTTTATTGTTTTTAACATTCCTCAATTCCTGATCCTTTATCAGTTTTTTTTTTATTTAAAATTTTATTCCAAGCCAATGGATAGTTGGGAGTTAGGTTAAAAAAACTTTTGGTAGAAATAGGCTGTTCGGATAACTGGAAGTTTGGTTGAAAAAAAATTTTTGAGAGAAATATGCTGTTCGGATAATTGGAAGTTTGGTTAATTGGAGTTCGGATAATCGGCGCTGTACTGTATATTTTATTTAAACTCATATTATTTAAAAAATAATATGAAAGACTAGCGCGCAGAACAAAATCTATGGAGAGGCAACAATTTCGAACAGATGTAGCTGTAGTCCTCTGTAAAGGCTGCATTTTTTTTCTTTTAATGAAGACTATAAACATGAAATAAGGTAAACAATTTTTAAACATATCAATATCTAAGAATTAAAAAAAAAATGTAACAAATAAGACATTAAAAATCCAAACATAACCTCAGCTGATTTTTCTTTTACAAAATGAAGAATTGAAACAGCTTATTATTTTTTCATAGGGGGCTGTGACCCCCCTCCGACGAAAACTCTCATTTAAGATAGTTTTAAAACACGTGAATGCAAAAGAAAAATATAACTAAACATTCTATCTCACGGGGGGTGCGAGAAAAATTCTTAGTTGCACTTAAACTAGTACTTAAAAGATACTACTCCTTAAATACTATTAAATACTAGTTCTTAGTTAAGTACTAAACTTGGTATTTTCTAAATCATTTGAGAAGACTAAATTTTATTGTTTTTTCAAAATCATGAGAGGAAAGGAAATTTAGTTAATTTAATGAAAATTCAAGGTGGGGCAATTTCTCACCATACCTCCTCCCCCCCTTCCAACTTCCGGGGAATTTTTTTCAAATGAAAAATGCTTTGAATTATTTTTGAGAAATCGGGTCAGACTTAATACGACCCGAAAGAGTCAAAACCTAATCCGAAAGCAATCCAAACTCGACATGAACCGATCTCGATCGGCAACGAAAAAATTAGAGTAAATCCGACCTTACCCGAGCCGCGGGTCGCTCCACCCGATGCAGTATTCTCATTCGGATTTATGTATTCCGTGTTGCACTTTTATGTTGCTAGGATGAACCATTAAAAAAAGAAAAATAACAATAATTTGTTTTGTAAGGTCTGGTATTCTTTTTCAGAAACGCTCATAGTTGGAATTGCTGCTGATTGGATAATAGAGTTTGAGCAATTAAAATTGTCCTTTTCAGTAGCTGAAGAAGGACACTTCGTTACACCACTTTATTTAATGTTTACAGTGGCAATGCGAATGGAATTGCGATATTTAAACTGTTAGAAGAGTCCGTTTTGAGTTCATTTATAGTAAAATACAGTAGTTCGTTAAATTAATATTTTTGCTTAAAATAGAAGAGTGCGTTTTGAGTTCATTTATAGTAAAATACAGTAGTTCGTTAAATGAATATTTTTGCTTAAAATAGAAGAGTGCGTTTTGAGTTCATTTATAGTAAAATACAGTAGTTCGTTAAATGAATATTTTTGCTTAAAATAGAAGAGTGCGTTTTGAGTTCATTTATAGTAAAATACAGTAGTTCGTTATATGAATATTTTTGCTTAAAATAGAAGAGTGCGTTTTGAGTTCATTTATAGTAAAATACAGTAGTTCGTTAAATGAATATTTTTGCTTAAAATAGAAGAGTGCGTTTTGAGTTCATTTATAGTAAAATACAGTAGTTCGTTAAATGAATATTTTTGCTTAAAATAGAAGAGTGCGTTTTGAGTTCATTTATAGTAAAATACAGTAGTTCGTTATATGAATATTTTTGCTTAAAATAGAAGAGTGCGTTTTGAGTTCATTTATAGTAAAATACAGTAGTTCGTTAAATGAATATTTTTGCTTAAAATAGAAGAGTGCGTTTTGAGTTCATTTATAGTAAAATACAGTAGTTCGTTAAATGAATATTTTTGCTTAAAATAGAAGAGTGCGTTTTGAGTTCATTTATAGTAAAATACAGTAGTTCGTTAAATGAATATGTTTGCTTAAAATAGAAGAGTGCGTTTTGAGCTCATTTATAGTAAAATACAGTAGTTCGTTAAATGAATATTTTTGCTTAAAATAGAAGAGTGCGTTTTGAGTTCATTTATAGTAAAATACAGTAGTTCGTTATATGAATATTTTTGCTTAAAATAGAAGGGTGCGTTTTGAGTTCATTTATAGTAAAATACAGTAGTTCGTTAAATGAATATTTTTGCTTAAAATAGAAGAGTGCGTTTTGAGTTCATTTATAGTAAAATACAGTAGTTCGTTATATGAATATTTTTGCTTAAAATAGAAGAGTGCGTTTTGAGTTCATTTATAGTAAAATACAGTAGTTCGTTAAATGAATATTTTTGCTTAAAATAGAAGAGTGCGTTTTGAGTTCATTTATAGTAAAATACAGTAGTTCGTTAAATGAATATTTTTGCTTAAAATAGAAGAGTGCGTTTTGAGTTCATTTATAGTAAAATACAGTAGTTCGTTAAATGAATATTTTTGCTTAAAATAGAAGAGTGCGTTTTGAGTTCATTTATAGTAAAATACAGTAGTTCGTTAAATGAATATTTTTGCTTAAAATAGAAGAGTGCGTTTTGAGTTCATTTATAGTAAAATACAGTAGTTCGTTAAATGAATATTTTTGCTTAAAATAGAAGAGTGCGTTTTGAGTTCATTTATAGTAAAATACAGTAGTTCGTTATATGAATATTTTTGCTTAAAATAGAAGGGTGCGTTTTGAGTTCATTTATAGTAAAATACAGTAGTTCGTTAAATGAATATTTTTGCTTAAAATAGAAGAGTGCGTTTTGAGTTCATTTATAGTAAAATACAGTAGTTCGTTAAATGAATATTTTTGCTTAAAATAGAAGAGTGCGTTTTGAGTTCATTTATAGTAAAATACAGTAGTTCTTTAAATGAATATTTTTGCTTAAAATAGAAGAGTGCGTTTTGAGTTCATTTATAGTAAAATACAGTAGTTCGTTAATGAATATTTTTGCTTAAAATAGAAGGGTGCGTTTTGAGTTCATTTATAGTAAAATACAGTAGTTCATTATATGAATATTTTTGCTTAAAATAGAAGAGTTCGTTTTGAGTTCATTTATAGTAAAATACAGTAGTTTGTTATATGAATATTTTTGCTTAAAATAGAAGAGTGCGTTTTGAGTTCATTTATAGTAAAATACAGCAGTTCGTTATATGAATATTTTTGCATAAAATAGAAGAGTGCGTTTTGAGTTCATTTATAGTAAAATACAGTAGTTCGTTATATAAATATTTTTACTTAAAATTTTTAATACAGCCGTTTCAAAATCCCCTAAAAGCCTTTTTACTCCAGAAAAAAAAAAAAAAAAAAGAAAGAAAAGAAAGAGAGGGATATACAGTTACACTTAATAAATTTGCTTATTTAAATCCTATACTATCGGACTAAAGTCCAGCCAGAACCCGATATATACAAACCCGAACCCCAAGTGAAAGAAAATTAATCCATATTTGAATACAATTGTTGTAAAGTAGTCTACAATAATATCTTTAATATCAAATGCAAAATCGGATCAACGCAAACCCGAGCCGGGAAAATGTATAAACCCAACCCGAACTAACTGCCCAGTACCCGAAATAGTTAAAGTCAACCTGACCCGAAACCGACCCACAATGAAAAGAATATCGTCATCTTAACTTGACCTGAACTACGGGTCGTGTCAGTTTCGCGTAAAATTGGGATACCCGACCCGATGCATGACTTTTTGCAGACTAAATAAAAGTAAGAGTCGCCCGCGAAAATTCATTTTCTGTATTTCAAGTATTACTCAATGGTAGTTGGAACACAGTAGTTGTTTACGAGGCTAACGAAAAAGACAGGCCGCCGCACTGCGTTACACGTTCTTACTGAGTTACACGTTCTTCACTTTTCGGACCGCTTGAATCTCGTGATGCTCTTTTCGTGACGTAGGTGCAGGAGAAGCACACACTGTTAAAAATTTGCAGCTTTAGCTGCATAGTCACTCCACTGCTTTTATAGGAAAAAGTTACTTTACTATATTATGGAGTATTCTCATTGGCCAAAATAGAGATATTCTATAAAAGCGGTGGAGTGACTATGCAGCTAAAGCTGCAGATTTTTAACAGTAGGAAAATATAATATACCCACAAATGAAGATATGCAATAAACTCTTCCGAGTTACCTACAATTTCGAATAGCGTTCTTTATCTTTAGAAACCTCAGAAAACAACATGTTTTCGAAATTTAAAGAAACGTTTATAAAAAAGAAAAGTTGCTTCGGCTGCCACTAATTTTCGAAAACTTTTCCGAGTGGTTTTTAGAGTGTATTCATCAGTTTTCTCAAAGCGGAACATAGGTTTTTAGGGAACTATTAATTTTCAAGCAAACGTTTTCATGTTTAACACACCTGTTTTACAGGCAAACATGATGAATTAACATTAGCATTAAACTTACTATGATTTATTTTACTCTCGAATGCATAAATTTAATTACGCATCTCAAAGTGTTTTATTGAGAATTGCTACTAAAAACCGATATTCAGGTTTGAGAAAACAGATTAATGCACTCTAAAAAGTACTCGGATACGATTCCGAAAATCAGTGGCAGCAAAAAAAAAATCTTTGTTTTTATAAATCCTCCTGTAAATCTCAAAACTAGGTTGGTTTCTGAGGTTTCTAAAGATAAGAAACGCTTTTCGGAATCGGTAGAAACTCGAAAAAGGTTACAGTATATTTTATTATATATACTGTATACCTTGGACACCGTTCATGCCGCTATGGATAAGCTGTCATTTTTGTTTTTGATCTATGGACTTTTCATAATGCTCAGACCCTGATTACTGAATATGCATAAGAAGCACGTGCTTCCATTAGAAAATTTTGAAGGTGCCCGAAATTGAGAAAAGGGGGCCCCCAAATTTTTCATTAAAATAATTCCATTCCAAAATTCTATCTAATTTCTTTTCAAATTATTAATTCATTTACATATATATAAATACATCTATATTAAAAAGTGTTTTATAAAAATATATTTCATAATACATTAATTTTTCATGTAATAGACCAGTTTCAAACATAAGATAACAATTCTTCAGTTCGTCTAACCAACGAAAGTTGCCAATTTACAGGTAGTATTATCGGTATTATCGTCCAACCAATCAAAATTGAGAAAATCCAATAAGCAAGCAAAATGACCATTAGGTTGTTAAGTTGATTGCTAGGGTGTGACGTCCGCTGAAACTGATCTATTTGCTTCCCCTTTGATCTATTTGCATACATGCATACATGTTGAATTCAACCTTTTTATCCAACTTACATTTTTATGCTAATACTATGTAAAATTATTTTTGCATATTTTTCTTTATTGTACCCATTTTTTTTTCATACATATAGGGGAACATAAAGAGAGAAGTTGTTTAATGAAATATATATCTTACGCAACTGAGACACTCTCTGGAATAATATTTGTAGCATTGCTGAGTTTCTGGGTATGTCAAATTTAGAAAACTCTTCTCGAATGAAGGGGGGGGCTCCGAGATGACATTGTGCCTCCTGTAGCTTCACACTTTAATCAGGCCCTGAAATGCTTTGAGCAGGAAACACGGGGAACATGAATCACACATTCTAAGATATTCTCCTTGTAAGCAGCGAAAAGACGTTATTACAAGGTTTTCTGCATTACGTTGTTTCTGATATTTTATAAAAAAAATTTTAAATGCAGCTTTATGTTTTTACATGATTTTTTAAATAATAGCTCTATATTTTTTAACTAGACCAGGTAAATAATTTCCTTTTCTAGCGCATGAACATGTTAAATTAATCTGTAACGTCACTTGAAGCACTGCCTCAAAGCAGCCCTGTTTGTTGGCCCATCGTTGGCAATATAATGGAAATGGTGAGATCGGGAATGATAGGGTTAGCAAATGGTTAGGAAACGGCAGATGCAGAGATCCATTTAATTTCGAGTGCATTTGAACAGCATTCTGAGTAGCGAACGGTTAGACAACTGTTGGTCCTCTGGGGGCAAATGGTTCTTCGGCTAATGGGCAATACAGCAATAGGCATTTCTTACTACGGGCCAACATGGAACGACAATTAGCGAACGTTGGTTCAACCATTTTATGCTACTTGGTTGGCGTAGCTACATTCATCAAGGTCCGTGGCACACCATGTTGCACTAAATGGATGGTGCAACAATGGCTAACTGTTGGCTAATTGTCGCTCCGTCTTATCCCAAATTAAGCAATATTCGTCTTACAGCACCATTAGCCAATAAACCTTTTACCAACAGAGACCCATCAGTGGTCCAACCGTTCGCTGCTCAGATAAAGTCCAAAATAGAGGGGTATCTGCATCATTTCCCAATCATTTGCCAAACCTACCATTCCCAATACTACTATTTTCCAACAGTATTCCCACAAAGTACATGAGCTACTTTGGAAAGCTGCATTGTGAAGTGCGTATTCTAAAGAGCCGAGAGTGAAATGCCCTAACAATGCAACTGAAATACAAAATGAACATGGTATTATATATAAAGGGACACTTTATGCATTTCAGAATTTATTAAAATCTTAAACGTTTTATATTGGAATGATCCTGAGGCTTGGGACCTTTTAATCCTCGGGGCCCATGACATCTGTACGCCAGAAACCCAGTAATTACGCCACTGCGTAATAGCCACTCCGAGACTAGAGTCACGATATGTGACGTTCTTTCCCTTTTGTTATTTTTGAATATCAGTATTTCCGAATAATAAACTTTACCTCACGTAATAGAAGAATTTCTCTGATTAAATAATACGAAGATTACTATTTAGAAAAAGACAAAAAAGATTTTAAAAAATTGTATGCAGGATCCTCGTCAAGAAGAGATTAATTAACCTCTTTGAGATTTTAAAGAGGTCAGGTGGTTTGCGAATAGTCTTCTAAGGATAGATGATCTTTGCATTAAGCAAATGTATTAGCTATTACTATTTCTCATTCTCTCTCTTTTTTTCTTTTTAGCATTTTCCAATATAATTGAAGGGTGTTTATGAACTCAGTTTGTCTTTTTATCTGTCTGTTTCTCTATGCTCTAAATCGCGTAAATATGCTCGGAATAACATGTAATGAATGAGCGTTCACTATATAATGCTCGCTATTGAAATGAAGTGTGTAGCGTTTATAATTCGTTTACAGGAACACACAAAAGAATTCTGTTACATTATGGTCTATGGAGAAAAATCGTTTGCGGTGTATATTATTTAAATTGCTTATTTAGTTTAGATATCTCATTTCATTCTATGAAAAGGGGAATTTAAAAATATTACGCTGTTAGTGTTGGACAGTGTTTCATAAATCATACCTTAGGCATGATTTTTAGGTGCATTCGTAATTATATAAATACGTAGCTCCTATAGTCGTCATCTAGTCCGTCCATCTGTCTGTCCGTCTGTTTGCACAAAATAATAAAATCAAATGGTTTGAAATTTAATATATAGAACCGTTTCAGAATTTTGTCGAGCCATTTCAAATTTTATGAAAATCGAATCAAAACTTAACAAGATTTTGATAAAAGTTTTCTTCATTCTATTAAATCCTATCATGCGTAATTAATTCTATGATAGGTAATGGTTCTAGGTTGCCATGGTGATTACCTTTTATTTAAGACAGAGTTATATTATTTTCGTTTTACTGTGTTTAATATATACAATCGTAATAAATTTTGTAATGCATTTTTGCATAAGAGTACAACAGCTATTGCACTAAGATCTGAAAATTTATAAAACTAGCTATAGTACGAAGCGCCTCATTTGCCACGTTTGACGTACATTTTCCGACTTGTTCTTTTTTGTTTCAAATTGCATAAAAAAAGAATTCTTCTATAAAAAAAAAAACTAAAAATAAAACCTCATGTCAATTGCTTTGCTTATCTTTTAAACAATTCCTTCACGCCATGAGTAAACTGTCGTAGCCGAATATAGGCTTATAAATGTCTGTAAAATGTTTTTATTTTTTATTATTATTATTATTTTTTTTTACCTACAAGCGTCACAATTTCTTAATAGGTGTTTTAGTTTAGGCTAAATGTTCTGATTTTTCAAAGAACTCTAATGTAGCAACCAAAAATGTGATCACTCTCAAAAGAGTAAAACAAAAGATAAAAGGTAATTCCTGTTTAGACATTTAGACAATTTTATTTCCATTAAGAAAACAAAACCTTTGCCTTGATCTATTTGAGCTTAACAAAAGCTATAAACGGAATATAAAGGCTTTATATACTTAAAATCTACTATCTCTTTCTTAAATACACCGTGAAAAATCGCTTTCCATTCATAAAATTATTCTATTTTCCGTTACAAAATTACCAGGAACAAATGCTTTACCCGACCTTGGCATGTTTTTCCTACGCGCTTCGATATCATACGCCAAATTAATTAGTTTTACAACCTTTAAAAGTCACAAAACAGATGTTATCGAAAGCTTTTGACGGGGAGGTGGGATAAAAATCTTCTATCTTTTAAAGAAAGAAGAATCAGATTATCATCGCCTTTTAAAACGATTTTCTATTACCCACATGCTGTTTGAATGATTGACTTGAAATATTTCTAGGTTGTTAGGTAACATGATGATAATTTACCCGAGGATGATTTGTCAAAAATGTAGAAAAAAAAATTGTCTTTGTAATATTACCAAAATGTTTTTATATACTTGAAAAATAGTCACAATTTTTTACACGTTCGATATTGTACATTCCCTGTAATTCTTTTCGTAGAAATTAATTTACAGGGCGATAAAAAGAATGGAAAGACTTTAACTCTTAAATGCGTGATTTTTTTTATTTAGTTTCGAAAAAATTATATATGATTCTCTGAAAGGTTTATTACACAGGAAAAATAATGAAAAAAATCAGAGATACATTTTTCACATAATACGCCAGTCTTTTCTTCTGTTGCACATCTGCAATACAAGTTAAAACTACTGTCGTGTGGCTGTCTTACGCTAAAATATTGCAAATTAGTAAATATCTTAATAAGTATGTCTCCAAATATCTTATATTATATCATTTCTTATTTTATAAAACTTAACCTTTAACCCTTTAATCCCCATGAATAATTCCATACGTTCTAGAAATTACGTAGTTCAGAGAATCTGAAAGATCACTAGAAAGTTTCAATGGTTAATTCCGCTTTATTTAAATACGGAATGTCTGTTATTAATTAAAGCAAATATTGCTATTTTAATTTTCTGATGTGAATTAGGTATAAAGAAATAAAAAAAAATCTATTAAATTCAAAACACTGTTGTTTGCATATATGCAAAGCTACGCACTAAAGGGTTAAGGGGTGTTAGTGTACCCGGAAAAAAAAAAAATATATATATAGGGTCGTAATCGTAATTCATTAGCACACTCTTTTATTTAACTCGTACATGTAAAGATGGAATTTTGTAAAATATTTTTCACTCACTTCCTAATATGCTATTCCTATTATAAAATATATGTAAACATGCGTGTTTAAGAGACAATACAACAGTTTAATATTTTTAGAACTTGCATTCATTCATTAATATCCAAGTATGCAGTTTTTATCAGGAAAAATATTCTATATTTAAAAAAAAGAAATTCGTAAGCCCGAACACAACCGGCAAGATTAAAATATTAACCCGAACCCGAACAATTAAAACAAACCTGACTCGACTCCAAACCCGCAAAAAAACCCTGACCCAAACCGCGGGTCGGGTTGGATTTAGGTAAAATTCGTTTAACCGACCCGATGCAAGACTCTAGTGTGTAATACGATCTCTTAAGATTTGTCCGATCTTCTTGGAATCACCCTGTAAATGTCTTGGACAAATAAACCCAATTTTCAGAATTTCAGGAATTTTAAATAATTGAAAAGAAATCTTCTTCTCTTTTTTTTTTTGTGGAAAATTTTAAGTTGTTGGATTTTTTTTTTCTTTTACAGCTTTTTGAATTACTGGTAACATGTGAAATTTTAGAGACCACTAAATAATTTTAAAATTTAATCGAATGTTACTCGGCTGCAAATTAATTTAAAGTGAATCGATATAGTTTTTCAAAGTAAAGTTTAATCCAAATATTTATTTCTTAGGATAATTGTTTCTTTTTGTAAAATTGGTAAATTTTGCTCATTTTCAAATTCCACAATCTTCATGCCCCCTTCGATCGGAATTAAATTATGAAGACTTTAACAGTAAGAATATTAAACAAAGAATATATTCCCAGGCGGCTAACCCATTATAGATTATAGGTGGTACATAAGTCCCTGTAAAGTATTAAGCAGAATCAGAATCAAGCCGAGTAGAGTTGTCGGATTATTAAGTTTATAGCTTCTGTATTCCACCAGTATTTATTAAAAGGAGAAAAAAAAAGAGATTTCAGCATATACGGTAATTTCCGGCGTATAATCCGCGGATCAAGTAATTATGTTTGGACGTAGAAATTTTATTTAGTAAAATGTAGCTTATTAGATCGCGGAAAATATTTAACTTCAATTATTAAATAAAATTTCTGGGTCCATATATGATTCTTTGATCCGTTGATTATACGCTGGAAATTACGGTACATATAATTTTTACTTTCTTATATCTTTACAACTTACAAGAATGTATTGGATTCGTGAAAATTTTCGACTTCCTGTTTTTGAAAGGATTTACACGCTTTAGGGGTCAGAGATTCCGAAAAACATGTTTTTACAAAATATCTGTCTTTGAGTCTCTGACGCTGTCTGTCTGTCTGTATATGATACAAATTTTGTGGGCGCTCTATCTCAAGAAATAGTGCACGAAATTTGATACAATGAATTTCATAAAAAAATATATTCAGTAACTTCAGATTCAGTTAAACGTTGACACAAGTTGTTGCTGATTAGGTTTTGGTGTTAATCGCTCAGTACGTGGCGCTTTTATGCTGCATTTTGCATTTTGCATTATTTACACAATTTTAGCGATAGTCATATATCAAGAATTAACGCACGGAATTTCATATTTTTAAAATCCTCATGATGGGCACATATTGTCATTTAATTTTGGTACTGTGGTAGCGAATTTTGAAGTATTAACATGTATGAGATAGAAGAAAATTTTGGAATTGGCACATCCCACTAGTTTAAAATTGACATATAGACATATAAGCCAGGCCCTTATTATTGCATGGGCAAATCGGGACTTTGCCCAAGGGGCCCGTATCTCAAAGAGCCCTCGAATCCATACATTAATTTATAAAATATTTACTTTTTTCACTTCCAACTCTGAAAATTTTCAAGCACAAAATACAAATTTCACCTTTAAAAGATTCTACTAAACATTCTGAAAAAGAAATTTCATTTTAAACTCTCAGACCTCAAAGCTTTCGCAAAGCTAACCTCAACCGCAATTAAATAAGAAATAATATTTTGATTTTAATAGATTGTATTACCAATGAACTTAAATCATATCTAAACTTTAGTGGTTGAAAATAATCCCTTCTATTTATCATGAGTTAAATTTTCTTCCGTATTCAAAGTAATTTCTTTTAACTTTGAGTGAAATATGAAAAACAAAACCAAAATTGCCATCCTTTTAGATTTATTGAAAAAAACACTTTCTACTTGTAAAGTAGAATGTATTTGATTTGATATTATGTTGTGCGTAGCACAACTTAAAAAGATGTAAAAGAAAATAACTTGATTAACTCATATTTACATATTAGAATATTTGACACTCTTCCATAAGTTGAAGTTGTTAAATTCATCTTAGAGTAATATAACAAGTTGCTAAAGTTATATAATAGTGTTTTGTTCTGTACTAAAAAAAAAAGAGTATTTTTATTAATTAAGATACTACTTAATTTAGAATTGGCGGAGCTAAGAATTTTCTTCTACTTAAAATCCAAAGTGTGAAAATGTTGTTTAATCATTACACATGACTGACCATCAGTTCTATTTGTAAAATATTGCAACGATTCAAATTGGGTCCTCTAATTTATCTTTACCCAGGGCCCCAATTAGTCATGATCGGGGTCTGATATAAGTCAACAAAATTTCTGTAATGAACAAGCAGACATTCAAGTGATGAAAAGGTTAGAGAATGTACTAGTAGATGTAGTATTGGTCAAGTAAGATTAAGTTCTGAAAGTATCGAACTGTTTATTGGAAATAAGGACACATTGTGAAAAATATTATGACTTTTTTCCATTATTTTGATGCAGGTAATAATTTCATCTATCAGATAATTTCTGTTTAATATATAGGGAAGCTAATGTGATAATCTGATGGCTTCTTTATATAAAATGTAGAGTTTAGAGGGCAATTTAATAAATAATGCAGAGAAAAAAATATTAAACATATATATTAAACTTAATGAAAAGATAATTGCACTTATCTTTCATCCTTTCTTTCTTCTGGAAAACTTCGAGAGCTTTCCTGTGAAAGGCGATGATTCATTTTTGGACCCCTTAATTTTAATCCCTAAATGCAACATTTTCGCCCAAATTTTTGAATGAAAATTTTCTCTTTATCAAATACGTGAAGAAACCTTTACTCATTTTCAAATAAATTTGTTTGTAAAAGATAAAAATATATTAAACATATAATATGTTAAACTTAATGAAAAGATAATTGCACTTATCATTCATCCTTTCTTTCTTCGAAAAAAATTCAAGAGCTTCAACTCTAGTGGTTCATTTTTGGACCACTGAATTTTAATCCCTAAATGCAACATTGGCATCAAAATTTTAGAATGAAAATTTTCCTTTTAATAAATACGCGAAGGAAATCTTTTACTCATTTTCAAATAAATTCGTTTGTAAAAAAATAAAAATATATTAAACCTATAAAATATTAAACTTAATGAAAAGATAATTGCACTTATCTTTCATCCTTTCTTTATTCTGGAAAACTTCAAAAGCGCTTTATCCCCCTGGAGGGCGGTGGTTAATTTTTGGAGCACTTAATATTAATCCTAAATCCAACGTCGACACCAGAATTTTAGAATGAAAATTTTTCTTTTATTAATTACGTGAAGAAAATTTTTTACTCATTTTAAAATAAATTTGTTTGTAAATTCTGGTGTCATTTAATCATTTCAGCATTTTGCGAACTTGGACCCTGAAAGGGTTTAATAGCACGTATGCCATCGTACAGTTGGAAACTTTTTCTTTGGTTCGACAAACTGATAGTGTGACAGCAACCTTATTTTAAGTGAAATTCTTTTTTAAACTTCCCATTTTAAAAAACGACTTTAATTTTAGCTGATTCTCGATTCTTTCAAATTATCACTTACTTAGGACCTTAATTTTGTAATAAAATGTCAAACAGATTGTCTTCTTCTTAAAAAAGATAATTTTGAAAAATTACTTTAGTTATTTCATAGTTATGAGCATTTTGTACAAATTTGCCCGGTATTTATATGTAAAATTATGGTCTAGTAATTAAGTTTCTCGAATTTTCGTTAATTGGATATAGAGATTAGCACGAGCCAAAATTTTCAGTTTCGGGCTCGACCTGCTGATAATTTTTCAGTTCATAACAAGACTTTGCCCGTTCAAAAATCAGTGAAATCAGGCCCGGCTCGGCCCGTGCAAAAATCAGTGAAATCAGGTCCACCCCCGCACCAACTTAATTTCTAGAAAAAATTCCAACTTTTCTTAAAGTACAATTAAAATTCTTTTAATGAATTCCTACATATACAAATTTATGTGAAAAATGTTTTTTAGTATATTTTAGATTACTATATGTTCGCAAGCCATAAAATGCAGAATAACAACATTAATTATGACTTAAATTGTTAGACATTAAAAAAATACATAAAAAAAATTAATGTAGTTTAGAATAAAAGAAACAAGATGTTTAAAAATATCATAACTTTTGAAGCTGTATAATAAAAAAAAGTAGATATTGGAAAATATTTCTCTATAATTTATTAAAGCAAGTTGCCAAAGAGATTCTACTAGAAGAGAGTTATAGTTTATCATCGCCAATACTATTTTTACAAAACAAATTGCTTGCCCGTCATGTCTTGTGAACAATTAAGCCCAGCTACGGCCCGTCCCGCGCATGCAGAAAACAAATGTAAGCCTGGTTCTTGCCTGGCCCGAGTCTGCTGAAAAAACTAAGCCTTTTGGCTCAGACACGAAGTAACTGTCCGATGCCGATCTCTATGCTGGACATGTTATATTTCTGTAGTGATGTTGTCAATCTACTATCGGCTCCTATAGCGAATTTATACTTATTCTCGTTCCAGTCACGTCCATTGAAAATTGTTCATATTTTATCAGCTTAGTTTGATCACTTTAAATTTGTTATCTCAGGCCGGTCGGCCCGCTTAATTTTTGTATCGGTTCGGCAGGCCCGTTTAATTTATTTTAGCAGCCCGCTCCGTTAAGAAAATTGTCTTTATTCTGCCGGGTCGAGTATGGGTCTCTCTGCTGCCACGTGTCCCGCGTACATCGGGTCGAGTATGGGTCTCGGTTAGTGCTGCCACGTGTCCCGCGTACATCGGGTCGAGTATGGGTCTCGTTTAGTGCTGCCACGTGTCCCGCGTACATCGGGTCGAGTATGGGTCTCGGTTAGTGCTGCCACGTGTCCCGCGTACATCGGGTCGAGTATGGGTCTCGGTTAGTGCTGCCACGTGTCCCGCGTACATCGGGTCGAGTATGGGTCTCGGTTAGTGCTGCCACGTGTCCCGCGTACATCGGATCGAGTACGGTTCTCGGGTAGTGTTGTCAGGAGTCTCGCGTAAATCGGGGCTCCAAATGCTCTTGACACCAGTAATTCAAAGTAATTTTCTTCGTCTTATCAAATGGCACAATTATCTGCAGTTAAAGATGGCGAAATAAACTGTAAGAAATTAGTGGTGTCCAGAGTATTTTGAGCCTCGATTTACGCCGGACACTTGGCAAGTCTCGGGCCAGACCCGCACTCTTCCAGACCTCTAATTGGATATCTGTGTTCTTAAGCAGCTCATCTCTCTTTTTTTTTCTTGTTTTATGCTGTAACTGACAAATGTTTACTCTTTAGTTGTTTTGCCATGATTTGCCATTTCGCAAAGCTGGACACGCTTCATTCTGGTTAGAGAAATTAAAAAAAGCCGGTTAAGTCTCTTTACAATGTTCGATTCGGATTTGGTTCTAAATAGAAATAAGTTGTAGTGAGTCTGCCATTCGTGTTGAAATTTTTATTAGCTTAACAGCAGATTGTATTTCAAGTGAATGAAAATGCGGATTAGAAGTTAAAATTCAGGATGAGGGCGCTGCTTATTAGCGTTCAAAATCATTTTCATTATTTTACCAGGGGCAGGGATGTTCAAAGGCTTCCCTTAAAATTTTATGTTCGAGATTTTGCTATGCGTCAGAAGCAGCTGCAAACTATCAAAAAGGAAAAATGAGTTTTCTACATTCGATTAAATTCTATTTTGTGTGATTTTAGTTTCGGTATTATATGAAATTAATTTTGATGTTTCGGTTCTGTGGATCTCATCGATGATACTGGGACGATCTGTTCCGACTTAGGTACGATTTTTACCTAGAAAATTATCCCAGACATCTTACCACTTAATTACCCTTGGTGGTAAAGTTAGGTAGCTAGTCAAATAAGTAAATTAAAAACGTGACCGCAAAGGTTTTCGTCAGTATTTAAAGAGAACATTAATAATAATTGACAACTGTCTAATTCTATCTACTAAAGGCCGATAGATCGTCAATTGCAAATTGCTAACCTAAAATTAGCATCAATAATAATAATGCTAATAATAATAGTAAATAGGGGGATTAAAGTTTATGCAATCATTTTCTCAAATGATAGATTCAAGTTCTCCTAGATGAATTTAAATGAAATTTCTCATATTTGAAGACACTGTGTGTGACTTCCTATTACAATATTTTTACTATTATTTTAAAATTGTGAAGAAATCCGATTATGCATATTACCCGAATCATCTCATCGATACATATAATCCACCCTGCCGTGCAATTGTTACATTCTGGGACATGAAAACGAGCTCAAATCATGGGAAACCTACTAAACTAATGGGAAAGAGAAAAGTGAAACGACACTCGGTCGCATGTCGCAGGTCTATCATCCGGAAATGAGACACACCATCCGAATCCGCGACTGCTTTTGTCTCCGGGTCTCGTTAGCGCTTTTACTCTGGGATATCCCTGCTATTTACTTTTTTGCAATCTGTGAAGGCAGTCATTCATTGTTAAACGGAAATAATTTGTAAACAAGTCCTAGCATATACATGCTAGTTGAATTACACAAGTATGATGCAGAAGTCATTATATCCAATGTATGCAAACATAGTGATAAACTATATAACAAACCCGAGCACACAGAGGTAATACACTTCATTAATTGCTGAAAGGTGTTAAATAAAACAGTATAAAAAAGTTTGATATAAGAACTGTCAACATGCTTCGGCTTAACCGGAGCTATTTTCAAGACAAATGAGAATATTCTACAAAATGGTACAGCGTAAGTATAAAAAGTAAGCATAAAAAAAAAAAATAACGTGAGTAATCTGGAGGATAATGTGAAAAATGTGAATGATGGAATCATTCATTCACTGCATTATAGATCGTGCATTTGTAAAATATTCTCATTTGTCTTGAAAAGGCCTTCGGTGAAGATGAAACATGTAGATACTTTGTATATAGCACATTTTTACTGTTTTATTTAAAGCCTTTTAGTAATTAATATAGTATATAGCTGTTAACGTTTACCAATGTTTTCAAAGATGAGAACGGCGAACACCTTGAACTAATCTGTTGTACATGAATTGCTCTACGTTCACCTGTAATTATGCACTTTCATTCATTAGAAAGTTATTAGTAAAATCATGAGTTTGTTGACTTTTCGACCTTGCTGTACATTGGATTAAAATGACTGACTATTTCATGTATTTACACATAATAAATATGAAGAAAAAATTTTTACATACTGTTGTAATTTTTGTAAAAACCCATAAAATAAACGAAGATTCTCGATACATTTACACTAGTCCTTCGTTAAAAGCATTCGACCAAGATTTTATATTATATGTTCAAACTTTCTTTATAGAACGGTGGAAGAAATGAGAGTTTTCATCGAAAATGTTACATAGTAAAAAAAGACAAGAGGTTTAATCCAATTCATTAGTTTATAGATATTAGATGAGCAATTCTCGATATGTTACGAGATTTTAAAAGAATAAATTTCAAGCACATTTTTCTAATTTTTTTACTTTCTTCTATCTTTACAAGAAGAAAGTATTGGATTAATGAAAATTTTCGAATTCCGCTTTTCGACGGATTTACGCGTTTTAGGGGTCAGAGAACCCAAAAAACATGTTTTTACAAAATGTCTGTCTGTGAGTCTGTAAGTCTGTGAGTGAGTCTGTCTGTGTGTGACACAAATTTTGCGGGCGCTCTATCTCAAGAGCTAATGAACGGAATTTAATAAAAATTAATATTCAGTTAGTCCCTGATATAAATTGGTGGTGATTAGTTTTGGGTGTAAATCGCTCAACAGGTAGCGCTGCTATGCAGTATTTTTCACGATTTCCGTAAAAGCTCAATCTCCAGAACTAATGCACGGATTTTCATCAAACTTCTGATTCAGTTAGTCCTTGACATGAATTGACGTTTTATACATTTTGGTGTTAATCGCTTAACAGGTGGCGCTGCTATGCTGCATTTTTTGCGATTTCCGCAATAGCTTTATCTCAAGAACTAATGCTTGGATTTTCAACAAACTTCAGATTCATGTATACCTTGATATGAATTACTGCTGTTTGTGTTTTGGTGCAAATCGCTCAACAGATGGCGCTGCTATGCTGCATTTTTAAGAATTTCCACTATAGCTCTATCTCAATAAATAATGCACTATTTTTCATCAAACTTCAGATTGAGGTATACTTTGATATCAATTAGTGATGTTTATGTTTTGGCGCAAATCACTCAATAGGTGGCGCTGCTATGCTACATTTTTCACAATTTCCGCTATAGCTCTATCTCAAGAACTGATGCACGAATCTTCATCAAACTTCAAATTCAGACATAATTTGATATGAATTGGTGCTAAATTGACGTAATTTCTTATATTATTTAAATGATTTAAATGACGTGATTTATATAGAAGAAAGTTTTGTGATGGCCACAACATACTAGTTTTCTTTTGATACAATGCGCCGGTACGAAACATCCACATATATAGTGTGTTACTATTTTCTCACAGTATGAACAACAAATCATAATCATCCTTTGTTTTTATGCATTTAAATTTTCAGGCTTTTCATAATTGTTATATATATTATTTTACAATCTTGCGGTATATTTACAGAAATTAGTTTTATTGTTTTATTTTATTAGAATCTCGGTGTTTAACTCCCTTTAAATTTACATAAAACTTCAGATAAATGATTATTAGTAGATTCTATGCCATTTCAAAGAAAAGTTTTTAACAGTGCTAGAACTTGAGGAAGTTTGAAAACTTCTTCACGCTTCTTAATAATATATCAAAGTTTAAATTTTGCACATAGTGTAGTGTTTGCTGGTGTCTAGAAGTATGATTTAACGATAACAGTTCTTCTACGAAGATATCTTTAATTTGTAGACTGAACACAAAACGGGTATTACATTTCAACCTGTGTTGTGTCCTATTGCGGCTGTTTGGTAAATTGGTTCAAACAGCCGCAAAAATTTTAAAAATATTGATTTAAAAATATCTTTGATTTTTTTCAATATGTTTCCTTATGCACCATTCCTTTCATAAGCAGAAAATTGTTTTTTTTTTTTTTTTCCAATATGTTTCCTAATGCACCATTCCTTTCATAAACCGAAAATTGTTTTTTTTTTCAATATGTTTCCTTATGCACCATTCCTTTCATAAACCGAAAATTGTTTTTTTTTTCAATATGTTTCCTTATGCACCATTCCTTTCATAAACCGAAAATTGTTTTTTTTTTCAATATCTTTCCTTATGCACCATTCTTTTCATAAACCAAAAAGTGTTTTCTTTTTTTCAATATGTTTCCTTATGCACCATTCCTTTCATAAACCGAAAAGTGTTTTTTTTTTCAATATGTTTCCTTATGCACCATTCCTTTCATAAACCGAAAATTGTTTTTTTTTTCAATATGTTTCCTTATGCACCATTCCTTTCATAAACCGAAAATTGTTTTTTTTTTCAATATCTTTCCTTATGCACCATTCTTTTCATAAACCGAAAAGTGTTTTCTTTTTTTCAATATGTTTCCTTATGCACCATTCCTTTCATAAACCGAAAAGTGTATATTTTTTTTTTTTATTAATATGTTTCCTTATGCACCATTCCTTTCATAAACCGAAAATTGTTTTTCACCAATATGAAATTTGTTGCTGTTGAAACCTTTCCAATTTTTTTTCTATGTACAGAATTTCTCTAAATTTAGTTTAATAGAGCACAAAGTAGAATAGCGCAATTATTACTCGTGCCATATTATCAAAATAGACAATGTAAGTATCTGCGCATAAGACCCACTGGCCCGAATAAAATAAAATTATTTTAACTACCAATATTATACTTTTTGATGATATGGGACATTCTCACAATCTTTTGACTTTCGGGAATAAAAATCTGGTGAAATTAAACTTGCTAAAATAACATTTTAATCTGATAGACGAATGCCTTAATGATTCAAAATTCAGCAGCGAAATTTTTTTTATTTAACTGAGATTTATGTTAAACTTGTGAGTTTAATTTTCTTTACCATTTTACCACTAAAACTTTTTATTTTCTTCTAAATTTTTACTTATAATGAAATTGCATAGTACCCACAAGACATTCAAATAAGAAATAATAACAATGTAGTATTTTTAGTACAAAATTTTGGTATAACATTGTCTTAAAGGGGTGTTAAAGAAGGGACGGTAAGGTAAAAAAAGGGGACGGTATAGGAAAAAAGGGAAGAAATGGGGAAAAAAAGGGGCGGTAAGGATGGAATGGTAAGGAAAATTACCACCTATTTTAGGCAAATCATGTTAAGACTAAGTGGTAGCCACAATATTCATTGATTTTTAGGGTTTCGTTCATCTCACGAAACCCTATTCGTCTCGCTCCTCTGTCTGTCTGTCTGTCCGTCACAGAGCCCGTTCTCAGAAACTATACATGTTGGAGACATGAAATTTTGGGTACTTATAGCTGAACACCTCGCATCATACGACAAATCATAAAATTTTGAAAAAGTCGTACATTTAACCCTTTGAGCTCCCGCATGTGTATTTTAAATAATTCTTTCTAAGTGAGCTCCTAATTATGTTGGAGACATGAAATTTTGGGTACTTATAGCTGAACACCTCACATTATACGACAAATGATAAAATTTTGAAAAAGTCGTATATTTAACCCTTTGAGCTCCCGCATGTGTATTTTAAACAATTTTTTTTAAGTGAGCTCCTAATTAATTTGGAGGCGTGAAATTTTGCATACTTATAGCTGAAAACCTCACATCAAATGAAAAATCTTAAAATTTTGAAAATGTCGAACGTTTAACCCTTTGGGGTCCCACATGTGTATTTTAAGCAATTCTTTCTAAGTGAGCCCCTAATTATGTTGGAGACATGAAATTTTGGGTACTTATAGCTGAACACTTCACATAATACGACAAATGATAAAATTTTGGAAAAGTCGTACATTTAACCATTTGGGGTCCCGCATGTGTATTTCAAACAATTCTTTCTAAGTGAGCTCCTAATTAGTTTGGAGACGTGAAATTTTGCATACTTATAGCTGAACACCTCACATCAAACGACAAATCATAAAATTTTGAAAATATCGTACGTTTAACTCTTTGGGGCCCCACATGTGTATTTTAAACAATTCTTTCTAAGTGAGCCCCTAATTAGGTCATGGGCGTGAAATTTTGCATACTTATAGCTGAACACCTCGCATCAAACAACAAATCATAAAATTTTGAAAAAGTCGTACCCTTTGTGCTCCCGCATGTGCATTTTAAACAATTCTTTCTAAGTGAGCCCCTTTTTAGGTTGGAGGCGTGAAATTTTGCATACTTATAGCTCAACATCTCAGATCTCACGTCAAATAATAAATTTTGAAAAAGTTTTATGTTTAACCCTTTCAACTCCAGCTTGTGTATTTTAAACCATTCTTTCTAACTGAGCCCCTAATTAAATTGGAGATTTGAAATTTTGCATACTTATTGCAGAACACCTGAGGCCAGGCGACAAATCATAAAATCTTGAAAAAGCCTTACGTTTAACCCTTTGAGCTACCACATATGTATTTGAAGCAATTCTTTCTAAAAGAGTCCCTAATTAAGTTGGTGAAATGAAATTTTGCATACGTATAGCTGAATGCCTCAGACCACACGACAAATCATAAAATTTTCAAAAAGTCTTTTATTATTTACCCCTCTGGGCTCTAACTTGTGTATTTTAAGCAATTTTTTTAACCTCCGCCGTTTTAACCCGGGGAGAAATTTTCCAACTTTTGCCGACACCCCTTTGACCATTCTTTCATATTATGCACCATAGCCTTACATATTTTTCGGATGCAGGTTTGTTCAGAATCAAGTGCGCCCCCTGGTTGTGAAATGTGGAACTAACAGATTTTTCAAAAGGATAAAGTGTTTTGAAAGGAATATTAAACGAAACCCTCTGTGCGATCTGTGATCACACTTACCCACTTGTTAGAAACAGTTATTTACATTGGATTAAATAAAAAAAAAATAATTTACCTCGAAAAGCGCAAGAATAAACCTTGGGGACGGTAAGACTACCAATAAAGACACGATGCTTGAAATTGATATTTAAATGCTGATTTAAATTCTGCAGTAAATTTCCTGTCAAAGAATTTTAGAGATTCTTTCTCTAGCATACTTCTGCATGAGAAAAAAAACTTGAAAAAATTTCTGTAGCTGCATCTGAAGTGATTTTCTGTATAATTTTAGGAGAGGGACGGTAAGGAATCTAAAATCCAGGGACAGGGTTTAAAAAATAATAACAACCGTAAAAATGTGTGCAGGTTCATTTTTTGCTTCATATTTATATAAAACAATATTTCCAGTTTCGAAAAAAAATTACATCGAATTATTTTTATTGAAACAATTTTATCCAGACAGCTCCAAACTTAAAAATCAGCATCAGGAACACGGGACGGTATAGGAGTTTTCCTGGTATTTGGACCCCAACATCGTCCAAAACTTATTCATCTCGTTAATATTGTTATGCAATCATGCAATGGGATGTTCCGCAGTATATGAAAAAAAAAAAAAAAAAAAAAAACACAAGAACATGTACTAAAATAAAAATTATTATTCAGAGACATAAAAGTCAAAAGATCGTGAGAATGCCCCATATTATTATGTTTTTAGAATAATTACATTTTGTTACGGAAACATACCGTAACATTGATGTGAGCCAGACAGGTGAACTAAAGTCATAAGCACTTTTCATCTACGTCGGAAAATGTTACAAATATAGAATGCCAGTTGGGACTAGTGTTGCCAGATGTCCCGAGTAAATCGGGGCTTCGAATGCTCTGGGCACCACTAATTTCTTACTGTTTATTTCGCTATCTTTAATCGCAGATAATTCTGCCATTAGATAAGACGAAGAAAATTACTTTAAAATACTGGTGTCCAGAGAATTTGGAGCTACGATATACGCGAGACACCTGGTAACACTAGTTGGGACCTACTACGGAAGCGACATGCGATTTTCATGTCTGGATGTCTGTCTCGCGATTATCGTTGCAGAAAGTGTATCGTTACTTTTATTTTGGTGGAAGGCACGGAATTAGCTGGGTTGTTCTCTACAATACTTGCAAATTTGGCCAAACAGTCTGACTTGAATGATACATATGTAAATCTTCATAAAAATTAGATAAATGGTAAGAAATCAGTCAATTATTGAAGATTTTAATAGCAGCAGAAATCGTTTTAAAAATTTGACTTAACAATAAAAATAAAATAAAAATTTGTGGAAAAAATAAAATAAAAAATGTGAGGGAATGATGAAATAAGACATTTTTACTAAGTTGTAGGGAAAAATGCAAAATTATGAAGAAATCCAAACTGTTTCCTTTAAGAGCAACACTTCATATATAATGTATGATAAAATTAAAATTTTTGATATTTGTAAAAAAAATTACTATTCTGTGTGAGGGAATGACTGCTAATAAAAACGCTTCCAGATATATTGACTGATTTTTTTTTTTTTTTTGAAAAATTAACAAAATCTTACACCACCAATTTATGTTGCTGGACTGACAAGTGCTCAAAATGGCTTCTTGTCTGTGAAGGATGCTAGACTGCTACTGCTCTTTAGTGGTAGACATTTGAGGTAATAGCAATGTGTGAGGGAATGATGGTCTAACATGGAGAAACATATAATTGATTGAGTAGACTATATAATAATAGTAAAAAATAATATTTTTATTATTTTTTGTAATGTACCAAATAAGAACTTTATTTTGCTTAGGGTATTTTTAATTATTTTTATTTCTGGATGGAAAGAAATAGGCAATAAAATAGGGTAGTACAGGTGGGGAAAGGTGAGGGAATGATGTTTGCATGATATATGTTACATTTTTAAGTACTAAATTTATTTATTTTTAAATTTTACTTTCTGCCCCTAATAAACTATGTTTAGATCTTCTAATAAAAATAAAAATAAATAAAAATGTAATGAAATTAATAGCATTTTTATGACTGGGAAACACTTTTTGCACTATTGTAGAGAATAACCCAGCTTCATAATTTATGGTTTAATAAATCTGATTTCTACGAAAAACATGTTTGCTTTTCATATCATAACGTATTTTTTTATGGTTTCGAATGAGCTTTTCGGGAACTCAGGCAATATTAAAATTTTATCATTCATTAAAAAAAAATTATAGTAATAATTTAATTTTTAAAAAACGTTTTTACTTGCTCAACAGCGTGAAACTTTCTGACACATTTTTATGATACTTGAAAAGGTATGATTATTGAAGTGATTTGTAATCAAACAGTTTTTTATTTAATATTTAATACTTGATTTATCACACTGCTAACTAAGCGTAGAACCAACAGAGTGAAAAATGTCCAAGACGGGAATCAAACCCGGAACCCTTGGAATAGCGCTCCAAGTGCTCTACCATTAAGCTACGAGGACGATACCCAGCTTAACATCTCTTATTCATTAAAATTATATAATTTTATCATTTAGTATAAATAATTAAATTTATATAGTTTATTATTATTTTTTTTTTATATAAATGAATTGCATCTCGGGTTTGTTGTTGTCTCAGGAAGGCAGTTTTTTACCCTTTCCCGCACTATCGCGTAAGTAAATTTGATTTAAAACGCATTTTCTGAAAAATCTTCTGCCTTTACCGGAAAACGGAAAAGCAGTTCTATTATATAGTTTCTTAATAAAAGCATATGCGAATTTGATACGTTTGCTATCAAAACTTAACTAAAAAATGTATCAGAAAATAGCCAGTTTGGATTTGGGCATTAAATGTTAAATTATATATTTCTCAGTAAAGGTTTCAAAAATAATTCTTTGTTTTGAAATCTAGTGAACTATTTTATCAGATATTTGAAATTAGCTGTACAGGTTTTGCTGAAACTTACTATCTTCCTTCGAAAAAAAAAAAAAAAAAAAAAAAAAAAAAATATATATATATATATATATATATATATATATAGCATTTTTACATTATTCGGATTTTGCATCATGTTTTCTTTCTTTCTTTTTTTTTCATTCAGAAATTTAAGCCTAATTATATAGCTCAGCTTGTAAAAAATATAAATAATTTAAAATCCCCAATGTTGAAACACAGAAACAGATTTAGCTCTATTTCGCAATTTTAACCGTTATCAGTCACTTCCCACGTGACATCGGGACCAGCATCTCTTACACGAATTTTATTCGGCTGGCAACACTCTTTTTTAAGAAATACTTTTAGTTGTATTTTGGCAACATTGTGCAAGAGAAATGTACTACAAAATTTATTTTTAAAATATAGTGGTGCGAATAGAATTTAAAAATAGAATTATGTATTAAAAAAAATAGCGTCCGATAAGGCATAATTTTTTTTTTTTTTAATAAACACAAATTAATTTTTTATTTTTCAAGTTTTAGCGACAATATTGTACATTTTCTTATGCTTGAATACATCTATTTTCAAAACTTTTACACGTTTTCGATAATTGTATAAGCTCTTAATATTATGCTGCAACGTGTGCATAATTATTGTCACATTTAGCTACACGAAATGTATTATATGTGATGGCAACATTTTTAATCTTTTGTTTTTCATTTGAATTAGATGGTATCTGTAACTTGCTCTGGTGAAAGTCCAGTTGATTGAATTGTTGAGATAAGAGTTAAAAGTTTTCTAACTTGTTGCAGCTAATAAAAAGCTTTGTACATTAAACTATACAGGTATACGTTCTTTAAATTTGTAGAACGGTCCTTTAAAAGCTCGACCGAAACGGTGTGATTGAACACCTGAAACTTCTAAAAAATCACTTTAAACATTAGAGAAAAAAAAAAAAAATTACATAATGATAGTCGAAAATGCTCTAAATACTCATGCCTTAAGGCGGTCTCAAATTCCTTGCTGAAAGACGCGAAACTTTCTGACACATTTTCTTATTCATTTTTAAAAATATAGGTACAAAATTGGCAGGCCTGACTATTGAAGTGACTTGGAATCGAACGAAGTTTTCCTTTTTTTTTTTTTTTTTTTTTTTTTTTTCCCGTAAATAAATTGCCTTTTGAGTTATAAGTGATATTAGTCACGTGAGGACAGGTTTTTCTCCGTCCTTTCGCTGTTGCGTCTGGAAATTTGGTAACGCGCAGTTTGGCAGTATTTTTTAAAAGTTCTTTTGTGTTTACCACAAAATGGAAAACGTCTTTCGATTGCATAGTTTCTGAACAATAATATCTGCCCATTTCATGCATTTCCGAACAAAAATGACTTAAAAATGCGTCAGAAAGTAGCCCTTTTGGATTTGAGAACAGCCACAATGTCTATATAGCTTTAGTCGCTTAGTTTACTTATTTAAAAATATTTCCATTTACATAATGAATATAAAGAAAGCGTAGAAAAATAGCTTCGACACTTAGAAAAATTCTTAAAACTATTTCCAGACATTAAGATTATATCTGTATTATTATAACGTTTTGTGACCATTTTCCAGCCTTTACCTCCAAGTGATTTATGAAGGTAAATAACCCTGACTTTTCCAATCCAGATCTCTATTCAACTTTTTGATGTTCAGCTGTGCGTAACATTCTGTCTGTCACACGCTGACAGAACCATCTAGTGTATGAAGTTGAAAATATGTCATCACCTAAGGATATTCCAATTCATCATTTTATAAAAAGATGAAATATGGTAACGGGCACTAGTGCGTGAACATCCCATGTCGTAACGCAGAATATTACATTTAGATTGTAGATCTTTTTTACTAAATAAAAATTCATTTAATCTTTTTTTGTTAAGCTCACATATTATAATTAAGGTTGTTCTCAAATCCAAATTGCCTACTTTCTGACACATTTTAAAATTAATTTTTGTTCTCAAATGCATGGAATTGGCAGGTTCTGTTGTTCAGAAAACCTGTAATCAAACAGTTTTTTCCGTTTTTTTTTTTTTTTTGTAAGGGCAAAAGATATTTTAGAAAATACTGACAAAGTTGGCATTTTGAACCGAACTGTTGGATGCGACAGTGCGGGAAGATAACAAAAATCAACCGTCGCACGATAACAATTGCTTAAAACCAGGGCTCCACAAAATTGAAAGAAACCTGGATGCCAGCAAAAAGTTTTAATTCCAGTAAAATATATTCACCACTCCTCCTGTCCCATATTTAAATTCAGGCCTAGGAGCGTTAAACAACTCCTGAAAAAGCGAAAAAAGAGAATAAAACGTTTTAAAAAGGCAATTTTTTTTCTAATACATGAATGGTTTAGTAAAGTATATTGATACTATTGATTCCATATAAATTCTGCATCAAGTAAACTCGATTTTATACAACCTGACGCCGGTTTGCTTCAGGTTAGAGTACTGTATCGGGTTGAGTAAACCAATTTTACCCGCACCAGACACAGGATTGACGGAATTTTTTTGTTGTCGATTTTTGAGGTTCGGGTTCGAGATAATCAGATTCTTTAAAACAAAATTCAAAATACTGTTTAATATTAGAAATCACATGTTTGAATATGAATGATTCTTTCTGTGTTCATTTTTAGAGTTTTTCGGGTTCAATATTTTGCCTTCGGGTTCAGGTGGGATCGGTGAAAATTATTTTGTTGGTAATATTAAAGTACAAGCTAGAGATCTGTAAAAGATTTAACCCATAAGTTTAAAATTTAGCGTTCGAACATTTTTACCTGACAAGTAAAAAAAAAATCAAGATCAAGATGAAAATCAAAAGAGTAAAACTGTTAGAGATTGACCTCAGCTATGCTATGCAGGAAAAAAATCATTTTAAGATATTCAAAAACAAATGCAAAATTTTAAAAGAACGCTTTTATTGGTTTAACATTTGCTTGCGAGCGCTTATGATCACGTGGATTCGAATCTATTGAATTTTCTGACGTACTGGATAGTCATTCATTTTTAAAAGGAAATGAAAATACACCTAGAAATTTAATATATAAAAATGAAAAATTGTGTGTCTGTAATTCTATACAAATCCACAGTTTGAAAGCCAGAATTGTGAAATGTTACATACATGTGTATTAAAACACGACCGAGGTAACTAAAGTAATCAGGGATCAAAATAATTTATAGTTAAATTTTTAATTAATAAAATATCATCAACTTAACAGCAATTTCCAATCAAATTTAAACATTTTTCGTTATAGCAGTTACCAACAATTAAAAATCCACAATAAAATTCTTACCACAACAATTACTTTTCTATTACGAGATTTCCACGTGAAAAATGAAAATGAAATAAATAGTTTGGCGAATTTTTAAAAAAAGTGGATATACGTGATAACTTTTCTATTGCAAGATTTCCACGTGAAAAATTAAAATAAAATAAATAGATGATTTTTTTTAAAGTGAATATAGTCCTATAGGACGTAATATTATGTTTCCAGTATATTGGAAATATAATGGATGCCAGCAAGCGCATGTATAATGTCATATGCGTTTGAAAAACGTATTGAAACATGATAAAAATCCGATTATGTAAATGCTGGCATATTTTAACATTTTGAGTGTCTCTGAATTTATTTTCGCCATTTTTAAATCTATTCCATATATATATCGGTTATGTGTACTCGTGTATATTATAATTTCCACAAAGGTTTAGGTCCCTAGAGCACATTTTTATTGAAGAACTGAAAGAAAGATGGCTTTACTGCTTTTTTTATTATTTGTTTTATATTGTATGTTTAATTTTGAAATTGGTCTTTCAAATCAAACATTCTTAAAATTCCGGGCAACGCCAGGTACTTTAGCTAGAATAAAACACAAATAAGTACAGTGAAACCTCCACGTGCGACCATCTCCCTGAACGACCATTTTTTCATGGAACGAAATTGATTCCCATAGGCTCAATACTAATTTTACCTCCATTCAGAGACCATCCCATTTGAACTCCCTCCATGAGCGACCCATTTCTTTGAAGCAAATGAAACAAATTCCGTTTTTTCCTGTTTTTTCCGCTTGAAGAATATTTTATTAGAAAAATAATTTCCGAGAGCGCATTATTCATCAAACTTCTAAACTAAGTTTAGAATTTTTTTTAATTCCGGTAACTTTTAAGTGTTTGAACTCCTTTGTGCGCCTTTTTAGGCAATGAATTTAACTCTGATGACAAAGTAAGGATGACGGTCAAGAAATTCCCCCACCCCATTCTGTCAGGAAATTCTCAAAGAAATAGACAAATTAATGAAATCGTCATAATTTGCTCCCGTCCAAAAAAATTGCATTTATTTACTGAACTTCAAAAGGACTTGGAAATAAAAGTTATAAAAGATAAAATCGTAAAATCAAAGCAAACGTCAATTCATCAACGGGTATTCATTTTTAAAACTCTGCAGTAATTAGCTTTTGTTTTGATACTTAAATTTTTATATTTTTTTCCTAATGTGAAAAATAAATTTTAGTAACATTAATTGTTACCTTTTTTGAATAATTAAAATCTAGATTTAAACATGACCTCCATTAGGAGACCACCTCTCGAAGCGACCAATATTTATTGGAACGGAACGTGGTCGCTTTAGGGAGGTTTTACTGTTGTTTCGAAACAATAGTTGAACACTAAGGGGAGAACAGAAAAAATATCACCCTGCTTTAAAAAAGATCTTTCTTTCGTTTCATAACGCTAAATTTGCTTTGTTCATTCAAAAAAAAAAAAAAAAAAAAAAAAAGGAAATATAAACATTTAAAATTTAGACCTTCTAATGTTAAATTACATTTTAATATTTTTATTAATATCTCCTGAAATTATAATACTAATGTGATATATTTTTTGGTTGGTTATAATACTAAAATACCCAATAATAAATACATTGAATTTGTAATTAAAAAAAATATATAATATGAATTATGGAATTAATGTTCGAAAAAATATGAATTGCAAACTGCATTTTTTTTTTTTTTAACGATTTATATTTATTATGTTCTACTTTATGCGAATTTTCAATTTAAAATTTTTCTTCCAAGTAGTTTTCGAATTATAAGTAAAAAACATCAGAATGATGTTTAAAGGGACCGTTTATGATGTACAGAAAAGCATAATATGAATAAGAATTATTTTACTCATTTTATTGAAACATCTGGGCTGGCAATAGTCGAAATATATTAAGCGAGTAGAATGTTCATATTGGCAAGAAATAATGCATTAATAAAAGTGACATAGTCGTTCTGTAGCATTTCAACCATCGAGTACCGAAATCCAATTTGGATACAGCCCCTAAAATTGATGATTTCAAAATTTTTATTTCATAATTTGGTAGTAAGCTATTTAGGTCAACTTATATAAAAAAGTCCAGTCAAATATCGCGAAAATTCACAAAGATAGGGTCGATATAGTGAGTTGCTTCCTAAAAATAGCTTTATTATAAGGGATTTTCCACAACTTTTCAATCAGCTCGCTATATCTTTCTAAGTTTTCACAATATTTGATTGAACTTTTTTTTTAAGTTGCCCCAAAATACTGACTACCAAATTATGAAATAAAAATTTTGTGCTCTTCCGCGCATACGCAGTTAAAAATTATCTCATAAAAATGCCCATATATAATCAAATATTCAATATATTCATGTTTTAATTGCAGTATAATGTTTCTACTACTCTTTGTCAGGTTTTTGGAAAGTTGTGTTAAATTTGGTTGAAAACTCCGTATGCTATAAACAAAAACCTTTTGAATTTTTCACAAAAACGTTAACATCTTCATGAATATGAGTGCTATGCTTACACAAATGCATACAAACGTTGAACAGGACCCAAATAGTCATTTACACAGTGACAAACCATTTCGAACCTTTCCTGTTACAAAGGGGATCGCAAATATTATTTTATTATTAAATTTATTATTAGCCCCCTAATTGCACCCCCGACTAAATCTTCACCGGGAAATATAAAATCAAACATGTTCTTTTCATCCCAGAAGTTCAAGGACAATTCGCCAATAATTTTTGTAAATATTCGACAAAACGTGTGCAACCGAAAGCATCCAGTCCCTGTACCTTAACTTTTGGAGGCCAGTGTAATTTCTCGGAAACTAAACATACAAATTTCATGAAAATTTGTATTTAGGCTTATTTGAATGGTGTAGAATTTATTTATGGTGTCAAACTTGGGTATTACCATTGAAAAAAAAATGTTTGAGTTCGTTTTGATATGCACAAGCCCCTCTAAGCAAATTCTCTAAGCATCATTTAAAAGTAGACTTTATTTCCAATCCTTTGTTACCAGTAACTTTCTTCTACAATAATTTGTTGCAGAGTTAGTAGGGTGTGCTTACTTTTTTTTCCACGACTGTACCATAGATGATACACACTTCATTGTCGATACCGAATATTTTTTAATAAACTTCAATAACATAAATATTTTATGTCAGCATAGTATATTTTCGAGGTAAGATTACGGACAGACACACCGATTCAAATATATTTAAAATTCTTTGATTAATCTAAAATATTTAATGATTCGTAATTATTGTTATTTTTCAACTCTATTGGAAAGTGTTTATGAATTCGGCTTGTCTCCCGTAAGTCTGTCCGCGCTCAGAGTCGGATTACCATGCAATTGATATATGTTATTGAGGTTTACTATGGCATGCTTGGCATTTGAAATGAAGTATATAGCATTAATAGCTCGCTTACATACAGAGACACTCAAAAGAATTCCCTTACATTACGGTATATGGGGGAAAAAACCTTTGCAGTGTATTTTAATAATGTTACTGTATTTCAAATATAGTGAAGAAAAAAAAATTATATATATTATTGAGATGCATTACAAGATGCTTACTACAGAATAAGGCAGGGTTGGCGAACCTATGGCACGCGTGCCAGAGTTGGCACGTAAGACAACTTCTCTGGCACGCTAGAAAATATATTTTTTAATCATTATACAGATAACATTATTTTTTAAAGTTTCTATTATAATCAATAAAATTTTGCTCCATACGGACAGACTACCACAAAAATGCAACTATTTTTGAATGAATTAACATATCAAACGAATTTTCTTTTCCTATGATGATATTCGGCGTTTTTAAAATGTATTTTACCTTTCTATAAGAATTTATAAAATTTCATTTTTCAGATTAATTTTGTTAGACAGTCACTGGCAATATGATGACGAATGGATCCAATTTGTATGCATATTTATAAAACTATCAAAATATGAATCAGGTATAAAGAAATCTCCATCAAACGCTCCATCGAAATGAGCAAAAAATCTCATCAATAAATTATTGACACTTTCTTTAATGCAACTTGGTAATTATAACAAGATGTTGAATTAATTATAGAGTCAAAAATTACTAAAATAAAAATTCGTATTTTTATTTCCTTGTTACAGTATGTACCACATAAATAAATCATATTTATGTCTTAAAGTCATTAATTTAATAGCTTATTCCAATATACAACGAAATCGCATTTTGATTCTTAATATTTTTTATTATTAATTATTAATGCACAAAAGAAACTCATTTTGAAACTACTGTTTTGTATAAATATTGTACGCTGCAAAATTATTTTATGTCAGTGGTAACATCGTACGCTGCAAAATTATTTTATGTCAAAATTTGGCACGTTACGTTGTTGATAAATATTGTTGTGAATGTATGGCACACACACGTAAAAAGGATCGCCGATCCTGGAATAGGGTGTGCATAGTATTTATCGTTAATTTACAGGGGCTCACAAAATAATTTGATAACAGTACTGTCTAAGAACAATAATTGCCGGAAGGGCGTTTTAAGTTTTGGTACGCGTTTTTAAATTAAGCTAATTTTTTGCCTATTATTTGGTCTATTCTACAGATGATATACAGGGCAGCACAAATGATCTCGATTATATTTCTGTTTATTTACGGAAATTGCTGAAGGGGAACTTAGAACTGTGTTATCCGTTTCCCAATTGAATTAAATTTTAGCCTACTGTGTACTATACAAATTTATAGATCATATACATGGGTGCACAAAATAGTTCGAATATTTTTCCGACTATTGATGGTTATTTCTGAAATTGGGCCTTTAAATATGTCATGTGTTTTCCAAGTTGTATACTTAGGTATCATCTTTCATCTTATTAAACTGAGAAATTTTGTTAAAAGCATTCTGTAAGTTTAAAATTTAGAACTATATTACATTAGACATACAAGTAAAAATTATATAAATGCATATACAATTGAAAATGCAAACGTTTCGGGCTAGGTTTTAGCCCCTCATCAGAGCAATAACATTCAAATGATCAGAAAACTATATATCATGTTTATTAGTGTGTTCACTCGTAAGCAAATTTCGCCGATTAATGAATCCTGTGCAGTTCCACCTGAATACACAGCATTGCTTTGATATGGTTTTTTATACTTTATTAGATTTTAACTAGTAATTATCAACTGTGCGTTAACGTTTAAACGAAACGTTTGCAATTTTAATTGTATATGTATTTATGTAATTTTTACTTGTATGTCTGATGAATTGTAGTATATTTCTAAATTTTAAATTTTGTAATATCAAACGTTAAACAATGTTTAGTTATTTTAGAATCTTGTAAGTGTTGGAAAGTGTTTCATAATCTATGCTCGACGCATCATTTTTCATTCTGGTTTAATCTGCTGTAAAATTATCTTCAGATTAATATATTTTTATTAATTTTAGCATTAAAACTATTTAATCTTTTATGTCCCAAATTATGAAATAATGAAATTTTCATGTTCTAAATTATTTTTCCTGAATTTTTGAAAATTCATTAGAAGATTTACGCAATCAATTAATAACTTTTAGAAGGATATTACCAATTGAAATTAATGAATGAAATATTTATTTATTGGGATTTTGTAGAATATTTATTACGCCATTCAATTTTTTATATAAAATACTTTTTAGAGAACTAGCCGCCATTGGCGACCAATTTGGTCTCCCATAAAATTCATGTTTGGGAAAGCATGCTAAACATTGCAACATGTTACTTTTATTCATAATTGAATTTACTTGGACTCCCTTAAATGTAATTAGTAATATAACCCATTAAGCTAATATTATTTTTTGTTGCATTAAAATATCTCAATTTGTTGATTTTCTGTAAGCAAGCTATTGATTTACAATGGAAGTCCATGGGAATTTGGTGAAATATCACAGATATCACCAAGTTGGCGTCACTTTTGGCGACTCAATTTGGTCGACAAATTTGGCGGCATTTGGCGACAGAACAGGTTTTCCCTATGGTAACACCCCTCATAGGTATGCAGATACATTAATTGCTCTTCAATAAACAATGAGATGCGTTTCCTTCAGGCATTGCCATTAAACAATTAACAAATAATCGCGATTTCTGTGGCACATACGATAGCGTAATATATATAGATTTTATAGAAATATGAAATGTACAAAGTCCTTACAATTGAAATATAGAAATATTTAAGGAGTGAAACTTTGTATCCCCCAAACTTCCGACATCAAGAAAGCTAAACAAATGCATATGAAAGATACATCATCCTTTTTAAAACTTTTTTTTGTGTGCAAAAAATTAAGCTTTTGGAACAAAATAAAGTAAAGCATCTACGACTCATTGTAAATTGTATTACTACTGCTAATCGATGTACTAAATTAATTTTATAACAAGTTTTTTATGGTACTTTAGAGTACCGCCGGAACATGAAGGGTTAAAATGTGGTTAGCTGAAAAAATACACGTTTTCATTTAGCAAATCAGTACAACTTTTTTTCTTTCAAGTGCGATTTTTTTTATTCCTGTTTGTTTGACTTTTTGACAAAAAAAAAAAAAAAAAATCATTACAACAAAAATAGCTTGCATTTTCCCATTTCAAACATGAGTAAAACTGAACATCCCTTTAATGAATGATTGATAACAGATGGCCTAAACTAAATATTTTTTTCTGAGGAAAAAATTCCTCAGAATAATTTTGAAGCCTTTGGAATAGTACGAAGTTTTGTTTAGCCAGAATGGTTTATTTTAAGATATGCCAGTTTTTCCAGCTGTTGTCGAAAAATACAATTTTTTTTCAATGAAAAGTTTAAAAGCCATTTTTTTTTCGCTAGACGTACAGTTCACCCCCCCCCCCCAAAAAAAAAAAAACTACAACAAACAGACAAGCAAACAAACAACAACAACAAGAATAACAACAATAAAACAGAGAGAACGCCCCACACATTTACCAAATTGTCACAGAAAAAACGAAAAAGGCTATTCTACTGGAAATTATCTATTCTTTTAATTTATGTTTTTAAAAAAGTTTAGGAGGTCCTATTCATGCTGAAATTCTACCAAACGACCTATTAGTGACAATGTCATGTTACAATACCAAACGGAAAGTCATTTGGTCAAGTAGTTTACGAATTATGAAGTTTTAAAGTTTAGAATTCTTACTGTTTTAATTCGTTTGCAATCCTATAAGTAGTAACTTTTCTATCTGAGCGAAAATACACTGGTGTGCAAAAATTAAGGACGAAGCAGATAAATTAACATAAAAGCCAAACAAGGCAACAGAATGGATTGTTTAGATGGTTTTGATCAGTTGTCTCATGTTTTCACATCTTGGAGATCATTTCGCTCACCCGCAAGAAAAGTGACACATCTCGCAAAAATTCATTTTGCGTTTTATTCCACTAACAGGTCTGTCATAGGTCTACCTTGCTACACAAACAGTTTCATAAGTGTAGTTATACGGAAAATCCCTTTATTAGGCTATATATCCATTTGTGACCACAGAAGAGGGGTGGATTGTGTAGGGAGGTAAAATGACCCAACCCTCCAAACCACATCGTACGTCTTCACTCTTAAGTGTTTTATGCTTTTATGCACGTTTTTATTCCTACATGCAAAGCTAAGTGCTGCAATTTCATCTTATAGTAAAATCATGCAAATTTTCTTTTGCCTCTCCTGTGAAATTTACTTTTGTCGTGATGTGTCACTTTTTTTGCGGGTGAGCAATATGGTATGATTCCGATCGATGTGAAAAACTGCTGCACGACGTTACATTCGACAAAACATCTCGTCCTTAATTTTTGTACACCAGTGTATGTCTAACTGGGACTTGAACCCAGAACCTTCGACTTCAATTGCAAATGCGCTCATTTTTCCCAGTTTTCTGGACGACATCCCATCCAAACCATTGTTTGCTCAAAACAACCATTTCGTCACGACATCTGACCTGTTATCTGAAACTACGCGACAGAATAAACCGGAGGTAAAGGAAAAGGAACTCCAATAAACTAATGGATAAGTAATTACACTTTAAGTATTTTTTACACAATCAACTGATTAGCAAATAATTCATACGAGTAGTAATTTTTCCATCTGAACGAAAATCGTAATTAAAGCCAAAGGTTCTGGGTTCGAGTCCCAGCTTTGACATATTTCTCACTCTGATGGAAAAATTACTAGTTATTTCACAGTTTACTTCCATTTTCCTAAATCATGACACCACATGCATTTTTATATATATAATAAAATAGCATAAAATGTGACAGAATTTGCATAGTTTTGTATAAGATTAATTCGAAAAATTATATGCTATTTTTTAAAATACAGTGGCGGTCAAAAGTTTCCGGCCAGTTAGTTTCTTTGATTTGTTTGACAGACCGTTTCAGCGAAGAAGAAGCAAGGTAGGTCCAAAAGTTAGGAATAAGCAAATTACCTCTGACCACGTGATCATTTTGATTGGATGCTGAAGATACTTGATGCAAAGGGGAGGAATTTGAAATTCACGTGTGCAAAAGTTTCCGACCATTCGTCATCCATTAGTTTTCGCTATCGGTAAAGTGTTTTTTTTGGCAGTGTTTTTTAATTAATCAACGTGAATAACGTATTTGAAATTCAAAAATGAAAAGTTGAACAATTTATTGTTCCTAAACGAGTGATTTGTTTGTCGCTAAAGGGACAATCCTCTCGTGATATTGCGGCAAAGTTGTCGATCGGAAAATTTGCTATGAACGATATTTAAAAATATATATAAAGATGGTCATGGCGTTCGGAACTTGCCACGGTCCCGGGGATCCTGGAAAACGACTTTTCTTTTGCACAGAATTATCAGGAGAAAAGCAGTTGATGACCTGTATAAAAATGACGTTTCAATTACCCACGATTTACAGTGTTAAAATATTGCTGAAATATGTCTGCTATCATGTCAAGACGCTTACATGACGTAGTACTTTATGGAACAGTCGGTGTTAACAAACTTTTCAGAAGTAAAACAAAATCAGAGGTCCCGACTGGCGTTTGCCAAGGAATACAAAGACTAGTAAAATGAAAACTGGAAAAAAGTACTATTTTCCGATGAATCGACGTTCACTTTTTTTGGAAGTGATAGCAGACACTACAACCGACGACCTAAAAACAAAAGATAAGATTCGAGATATGTTATTCCTACCATGAAGCATGGAGGGGGATACGGTATGCTGTGGGGAGCATTTTCTGGAAAATGTGCCTGCCCGTTATTTGAAATTCGCTGCAAGATGAATAGTGCAATGCATAAGGATATCGTGAAAGATCATTTTGTGCCTTTTGGAGGAAAAATTATGGTCGTAACTATTTGTTTCATCATGATAACGATTAAAAACATAAATACAAGCTCCTCAAGCAGTGGCTTTCACACAAACAAAATTCCGCTTTTGAAATGGACAGCCTAATCATCCGATCTGAATCCAATAGAAAATCTTTGAAACTAACTTGAAAACGAGTGTGGAATTATAAATATTCCAATTCAGCAGCATTTTTACAAAAATTGAAAGAACCGTGGAAAAAACTTAGCTTTGACGATCTACAACCGTTCATTGAATCGATGCCACCTTGCTGCGTTGCAGTACTTATTGTTAAATGGATGAATACAAAATACTAACTGTAAATCTTGTTGATCACTGTTATTTTCTATTATAACACCATTTTTTTCCAAACTTGCTAAGGTGGCCGGAAACTTTTGAGAACATGCGTTTTCTTTTGCAATTAATTTTGCCAATTAAATTTATTAATATTTATTTTTTATTCCATAAATAAGTTCTTAACTGTTGTGTCAATAAAGTGTATAAGTATCACTTTGAGTTTCCTCTTCATATGGGTAGAGGAGAAGGTCCAAATACCGGCTAGGGTCCAAATACCGGCTACCAGGTGTTCTGAGAACTGAGCGCAGCCAGCCTAGCGGTGATAGGCAGAGTTTGTAACTTTAATTGAGAGAAGAAAGTTACGAAAAGTGCGTCGCTGAAGTCTGTGTCATTTACAAATAGTAAATGCAAAAGTGTCGAATCTACGTAATCTGGTACATCAAAAGTTTTTCAGATATGTGTTTCTCATTTTTTTTAAAATATACTGATCGTATATTGGCTTGAATTGTTGATTAAGTTATTTTCTAGATATATTTAGCTCTCAATTGCCACGCGCACAGTATTGGTATTTTATTATATGAATGAGTAATACCGGTTTTAAATTAAACATAGCAGTGGTCCGAATACCGGCTACCTAGAGTGGTCTAAATACCGGCTAGCCGGTATTTGGACCTCTCTGGGTTGCTCTGCTTGAAGGGGAGGAAAATAATTTAATTTAAATAGTTCCAGAATTAAGAATTTAATGTAAATGGTTCAGAAATAGTCCCCGTCCCATTTCGCAATATGAAAAAAGCAACCATGGCCGTAATTCTTCAGGACCGACACTGGTTACCGGATCATTTTCCAAAAAAGAGCTGTTGGACACTACAAAATTGCCTGTAATAAATGTGAAGAGAAAGAAAAAAAGTAAACCAGGCGAAAGAGGTAGAAATTTGATTTTCACCCTCTCTCTGCTCAACCCGAGATTTCCTTGGGCATCGTAAAAGAAGCAAAATTTGCGCAACCCGAGATTTCCACGGGGATGCATTTTTTCCGTCTAATTAACCCTCCTTGATTATTCCCACCGGTTATTTTTTTATTGTAAATTATGCCTTATTTAATCGGAGCATTTTCCCGATTAAATTAGACAAAAACTTTTGCTTTGAAAAACCGGTGACAAAAGAATAAAAATTCTTAAAAGACGCTCGTCGCGAAGGAGTTAAATACGCGATTTTTGAAGCTATATTGATAAAACAATTACGCAGCGAGAGGGATAAAAAAGTGAAAAGGGAAAATATCCAACAGAGGAATATGATAAATTTGTGTCTTCTGCATGAGCGCTTTCTCTGTGGACAAGAATGGGGGAGGGGATTCTGGGTTGAATGTTAAGAATGCGATATGTGGGCTGATAGGGACTATACCGACTCAGAGAGTGATATTATGCTTTTGATTTTTTCAGATAACATAATTCTCACTTCAATCAGCAAGCTTTTTTTTTTAGTTTTACACGTTAAAAAACAAAATCAGAAACATAATGGGAAGAAGACTGTGAGAGATAGCCGTAAAGAATTTTAGAAATGTGACAAAAGTACTTATTTATTAAAAATTGCGTATTTTTTCTGTACATAACAAATGTTATTAATCAATACAATTTATTAAAATATTATTCTTATTGCTTAATAATTGTCATTAGCTCTATTTGTGTGATCTTTGGGGGAAAAAAACTTAGGTAGCCGGTATTTAGACCCCATTTAAAAAACTCAAAATTTGAAGACTTTGGGAATTTTGCTTCTTATAAACAGAAAACGTCTTTTAAACTGATTTTTTTTTCTCTAAACAGGTATAAGACGTGTCAAGGTACCCTGCTGTCACTTTTTATTTTATTAATTTTGAAAATTGTATGATCTAGATTGAAAACAAAAGTGGTAGCCGGTATTTGGACCTTTTCCTCTATACTTGCAAATTAACCAAAAATTTTATGCTGGCCGGAAACTTTTGACCGCCACTGTATGTTAACGATATAAATGTTTTAGTTTATTTTTGTTAACTTTCATGATATAGCTCAACTTATAAAAAATTTTTGTAACATTATTTACTTTTTCTTTCACTTACAGTTTTGTCCTGTGGCTATCCTGGTTCACCGTCCCATTCTAGTGTTACTTTGAACACAGAGACTATTCAGACTGGGACAGTAGCAACGTATCGGTGTGAGCCCGGGTTCGATCTGCTGGGTCCCATTAGGAGGCTTTGTGTAGAAAACGGGACATGGATTCCGTTAGGAGTGCCCGTATGCGGTAAGTATTTATTTGATGTAATTTTGCTCCTTCATATACAGTATTTACTCGTATGTAATGCGCACCCCCCCCCCCCCTCTCCACAATTTTAGCCCAAAAATTGGGGTGCGCAATATACACAGAACATTCCTCACAACGATATGAAATTACACTTTGTTTTTACTAAGTTGCACCCTTCAATATGTTGGCAGGGTCTGATTTCCAAGAGGGAAAACTTCTACCAGTAAAAAGGAATAGAAATTTTTGATTTATTCATGACAGAAATTCTGCATGAATAAGGCGAAAATTTCTATTTAAATTTACTGGTGGAAGTTTGCTCCGTTGTAATCAGGTTCTTTGCGTAGGTATTCGGATAAAACTAAATGTATGTAAAATAAGTGAAATTATTCCACTTCTTCGTGTATTGTAAGCAAATTTACGGTAAAGATTTCTGTGTCGATAAACGTTTTGAAAAAGCAGCCTACCAACTATCTCATTCAGCATCTCATTTTAGTAGTCTATCAACTGCTATCAACTACCGACATTCAGCAAGACATTGAGTTGTGTAGTTTTTAATTTGGATTTTAAAAAACGACAGGAATTCTGAAGTGCATCCCTTTCTTCGCAGAAAATTTAATTCATCATACCACAGTATGAGATGATAACGCAGCATAATTATACGCTGCGTTGTTATGTAGTGATTCTGCTTATCCATGCCTTCCTGATGCGGTAACAAAACAATCCTTGATTATTATTTTGTGCACCAAGAATCCAAGCAATTTCAAATTTCATAAAATCGTTGTTTCTATTGTCAAGCATGCATAAAAAATAAATAAATAAATAAACAGAAATGCCTTTTGATCTAGCAAGAAGTTGGACGGAAATGTAATATAACACATCTTCCAAGTTACCCACAATATCGAAAACTGCTCCAATATCTTCAGAAACCACTTGATTACCGAGATTTCAAGAAGAATTTCTGAAAAATAAATGCTTCTTTTGGTGGCCATAAGTTTTGGAAAAGTTTACGAGTAGTTTTTACAATGCTCGATTTTTTCAACCCCGTATCAATACTGTAAAAAAACGGACTAAAATACGGAAATTATACTGGCAATCGAGACGTCAGTACTATTTCCGTATTTTAACGGAAATTTACCTCGTAAATTCCAGAAAAGCGGAAAATTTTCTGTAATTTACGGCGAAAAATTTCCGTTAAAATACGGAAATAGTACTGGCGTCTCGATTGCCAGTACATACTGAAAAAAATGGGTACTCAAAATTGAGTAAAATGTATACTCAATTTTAAATACGTCACATACTCAAAATAGCTCCGAGCCAAATACTCAAAATTGAGAAATGCATGTACTCATTTTTGATTCCATGGTTGTGTTCAAATATGAATGGTTATGTACTGCCCCCTGAACCTGCAAATTAAAGTAAAAATGTACTGACATTTATTTCCCAGTTATTAACAAGAAAAATTTAATTGATTATTTATTAAGAAAAATAGCAAAATTATTAACAAAATATCCAAATCGAATATTTTTATAACAAGAGCATTATTTGCAAGCACTTTTAAGTTATTTTAAAATACTGTGCATAATTTAATATTTACAATAATAAACATCTTTTATGCAGCCATAAATGAAATAAACCCTTACGGTACAAAATTATCGTTTTGTTTGAGTTTGATAACATGTGATGTTTCAAAATTTAGAAAGCATATGTTCATTTTTGATCCAAACATACTCAATTCGATATGAGTTCACTGATATACTCATTTTTGAGTACTTCATTTTTTTCGGTGCAATTTCCGTATTTTAGTCCGTTTTTTTATTGCAGTGAACACGCAATTTCGGTTTTCCGCATGCTATTAATTCTCAAGTAAGCATTTTCAGCTACATAACGCACTTTTTGCTCGCAAGAGTGCAAAGTAATCTTCATTTTATTGCTTTTAATTTAGTATTCTTGTCTGTTGACGATGAAAATGTTTACTTGAGAACTGATAGTATCCGAAACACCGATATTGAGATACCAAGTTGATGCCGGGTTGTGAAAACTGATTAATACACTGTAAAATCTACTCAGAAATGTTTCCGAAAATTACGGATAACAAAAGAGAGTTTTGTTTCAGAAATGCTTGGGTTAAATCGGAAATGCTTGGTATTAATTTCTGAAGATAAAGTATTATACTGTTTGTTCCGGATCATTTGATTCATCATCACATTTTTGTGAACCTTTTTCCTAAATCAAGGTACTTTTTACGTGCGTTCGTAATTATATAAATACGTAGCACCTATAGCCGTCGTTCGGTCCGTCTGTCCGCATATAACAGTGCAAAAACTACATAACCAAATGGTCTGAAATTTTAAATATATAATTGTTGCAAAATTTTGTCGAGTCATTTCAAATTTTAGGAAAATCGGGTGTATAGTTTAATGACGAGGCAAGTCAAATTTTTCCGCTACATTACGGCCAATAGGAAAAAATTATTTCAAGTGCATTTTAATGATGTTACAGCATTTCGAACAGAATGGAATTGATATGCACTTATGAAGAGCACTAAAACATACATTCGGTACAATATGCTGTGCAAAAAATATTTATAAAACTAGTTATAGTACGAACTCATTTGCCATGTTTGAGTGCAATTTCCAGCTTGTTCAGTGTCCTGTTCGACAACATGAACAATGAGACTACGGCGCTTACTTTCTCTGCACTTCATATCATTACTCAATACAAGTAAATAAAATAACATCTCCACTGGTTGCTGTGCGCCTTCATTTTGCATCTCCTATCAGCTCTGATAATGCCATCTGATACGCATCCAGTACGACCGATGATGTTGACACTGCTTTTTTTATTCTACCCATACGAGGGTGTATCTATAAGCTTTTGCCCTCGCACATAGAAATAACTGAGTGAAATTTATGAAATTGATACATTGTATTAGTCCTTTTCTATATAGTGAACGTGCACAGTAACACGTTTCTGCAAATGGTACTTCAAAGAGAGGGGGGAGGATGTATTCCAGGAGGCGCGATAGCAGACCCAAAGGGAGCATTTTTTCATCTTTTGCCGACTCCTACATGTGACATATTGTTTGAAAGGGCTGTGACCACTTATTCATGTTATGCACTCCCCCCCCCCCCCCAATTTGCTCCCAGAGGATGTGAATGATGTCCGAAAAATTTAGAAAAGTGACCCCCGGAGGTCAAATTTGGTGGGAAGCGCTCGGGAGGTGCATGATATGAGTAAGTGGTCACAGGCCTTTCCAACAATATGTCACATGTGGGGGGCCGGTAAAAGTTAGAAAAATGCCTCTTTTTGGGCCTACTATCACGCCTCCTGGAATACGTCCTTCCCCCCTCTCTTTGAAATACCGGTTGCACAAATGTGTTACTGTGCACAATGACTATATAGAAAAGGACTCATAAAATGTAGCAATTTCATAAATTTGACTCAATTATTTCCATGTGAGGGCAAAAACTTATTGATACTCCCTCGTATATACACAAAACATTCGTGCTCTGTTATAATACAGGGTGTCCACCAACGATTGTCCCAGTTATAAATTTTGATAGTATCAATTATAAGCGTTGTAGAATGTTGATTCAAAGTTACAAATAAAGAGTCACTCAAACAGTTTTGGATAAGAGCACGCACGAATACTAGTTTGTTATTGACTCTCTTGCAGAGCCAAATATACAAAATGGCGACTCCTGAGCGTAAAGCGTCAATGATGGGTTGGAGATTTAAAAGCCATCAGAGCCATGCGATTTTTTCCTTTGGGACTTTATAAAAGATCGCGTCTACGTTCCGCCGCTACCTAATGATCTGTCAGAGTTGCGATACAGAATTGAAGAGGCTATTACTTCCACTACTCCGGACATGTTAACCGAAGTATGGGAAGAAATTGACTTTAGATTGGACGTGCGCCGTATAAATAAAAGTGCGCCTATTGAACATTTGTAAGTAAAACTGGGTTAGTTTTCCGTCAATTTGACGTAATATTTGTTGCAAATAGTCTAAATTAAACTGTTATAATATACCATTGAAACTGGAGCATTCTTTTATGGTCAACCTGTATTAAACCTTAAATGCCTGATTTTTCAAAAATCATTGTAATAATGTTTTTCGGCTTTCATTTTTTAAATAAATCATGGGAAAAATACTTTAAAAATCATATTTTGTTTTAAGTATCGTTTACGGCTAAAAAAACAGTTTGTTACTAATCGGCAATACTGGTGTTTAATTGAAAAAATAATTTGCCTTGATAAAATTCTATAATATTAAATACGGAAGAATTTTAGGAACTATATTAAGAAATAAATTTCACTTGCTCACTGCACGTCAAAACAGGGTATTTCGCAAGCTCCCAAACAAAACAAAAAGAACAAGTAGCAACAATTGAAAAAATAAATCTATCTTTATTTTTAAACAACACAAGTGTTGCCATCTACATGTTGAAAATCGATTTAATAATATTTTCAGAATGTATTTTATTGGCAACATTAGGCATTATAGCTTCAATATTATTCTAATAGTATTTTAAAGCCTAAATTGGGTATGTTGCCGAAAAGCAACACCAGGTATTTAAGGGTTAATAGTATAATAATTAGTAAATGGTATTTACTTCCTTTCAAACAATAACACAGAGTGAATCAATCTTATCGTTCTGATTACAGATTACAATAATATAGCTGGATACAATAATCGGAAGAAATATAGTCCAAACCCGCACAGTGGAGTATTTGACCCGAAATCCTGGCCAAAAATATTTTTCTATGTAAATATAGTCCGATTGCCTTGAAATTGTTAGATGTTATTGGGTATCACTATGGAATGTTTGGTATTGTAAATGAAGTCTTTAGCATTTACGATTCAGTTACAGAGACAACCAAAAGACTTCCCTTACATTATGGTCTATGGGGGAAAAATCGTTTGCTCTGTATTTTGATGATATCACATTATTTTAAACGTACTGAAATTTATATACATCACTATTGTGTACTAAGGCATTTATTATAGAATATAGAATATATCATTCATTTACAGGGACACACAAAAGAATTTGACTGAAGAATAAATTTAACTATTGAAGTCTATGACCAATAATTGCTGGAATAGCGGACAGTGTGGTATTTAGTCCCAAAACCTGGCCAAAATTATTCCTTTCCTCTAACAGCTACAGATCTGCGTTTTTATTTGAATTATGGAGTAAAAATGGTAAAACAAAGTCTTATTTATAAATCAAAACATTTATTAATCAATTTCATCACTATTGCTCTCATCAAGAATATTAACATTTGTGATATCACTTTCTGATAACAAATTTAAAACTTCAGAAGATAAGGGCTTTCTTTTCTTGTTTGTGTTGCATCTCATGCCCGTTATTAGGGGTCAGAAGTTAAAAGAAGCCTATTCAGGACATCCATATTGCAGGCTACGCGCGAAAACTTTCTTGTGTAGTTTAATCTGAACGACCTAATGTTTATTGCGAGCTTCTGCAGCCTCTTCACTTAGTTGACCTATTGGCAGAATAGCTTCTTTTATGACATCTGCTCAATGACAAAGTACCTTGTGCATTGTAGGGGACATGGGATAAAAACCATATAGCGTCACATACATTTCAGCAGTTTTTTGGCAATATTTTTCAAATTCACCTGTATTAATTTTATATCCGCAACACAATGTATCTAATATCACTTTTAGTCGATATATCAAAATCTTATCGGCTCCGGTTATTGCTGCCGATATTTCATATTCTTCAAAAAACCTTCTGCTGGTATTTCCATCGTTTGTATTCCCAAAATTTGCTTTGGGAATATCCACCAAGAGCCCGAGTTGTTGTTTGAAATTATCCTGAATTTCTCTTTTTTTATTTTCTACCGCTTGTTTCTCCGCAGAAGAAAGGCGGGCGTTCCATTTTCTTACAGGTATTCTACGTGTAATATAATCTCGAAAAATCGTATACAAGCATGTAGCAAGGAAAGCCCGGAACTTAAATTTTCTTTCTTACACTCTCTTTTCTTTGATAAGTCATTAAACTCAGATGAAGTAGCATCGCATATGTAGCACCTCATCGAAGATTTGGTGTGTGTTGCGGCATTGCATACTTTTCCATCCACCATGGGGAATAAAATTCTATGTCTTATGGACACATCGTCAATTTCTGTGCTGGTAAGTGCTGTGATTTGTGATTTGATATCTTTTATTTCTTCTTTTGTAACGTCATTTGTCTCCTTGATGAATCGAATTCTTATAGGTCGACAGTAGCGAGGTGATGATGGTGTTGGGTTTTGCCATAGAATTTTCTTTTCGAGCCCGTAAAGTAACTGAAGAGGAACCACAGAACTTTGAAAAATATTGGAGTCAGAATCGGCTTCATTTTCAAACTTCATTTTATATTGCATCTGCTGTGACCCGTCACAACCCCACTTACTTATTAAAATTAAAGAACGTTTTTCGTCATCACTCAAAGGTTCTACAACTTCTCTTAGATGTAAAATCAGTCGCGTTGCCGTATGATCCATCAACTTTTGCACTTTTACTTCGGCACACGTCTCTGTCACCCTGTGAATTTCTGGACAGCATTCTTTTTTTACCCTTTGGAGAACAGAATAGCACGGAAAAAAGCTTTTATTCGTTTCTCGTATTCTCACATATTGGGCTTTAGTAAGTCCTGCTTCTGTATACATGGACAAAGCATGTAAAGGTGATAACTGGCGAGGTTGTTCTTGTTCTTCAGTACTTTTTTTCATGGCCTTTACATATTTTTTTGCTCATCGGGGACTTTTTGTAAGATCTTTTACGATATTGGAAGCATCTACTTTGCCTTATTCCCGCAATTTCATTTCGGTAGCGTAGGTCAATACTTCCACGTCTTTTGATCGAAGGTCTTTGGTTTTGTGGCGTTTGCTTCTTTCACTTGATTCTACAAAAGATTTTTGAGGACGACCGGGATTGACTCCTGCAACAATAACAATTACTTATAAAATATATTTCTAATAATAAAAACAAGTTTCATTTCACTGCACAGAAAACGAAATGTAAGCAAAAAACGAAGCACACAATAATAATAAAGTAAAGGGTTTGCATCTGTTGTGTTTCACGTACCTACAATTGGCAGTAAGATAGCGCCGTTTAACCATTCGACATTGTTTTCTTCGAATCTTGACCTTGTTTTATGAGCAGCTAACCATTTTTGCTTGAATTGGTTTTTAATAACAGAGAGCTTTTGCCTCATCTCAGCTATCCTTGGATCACCTTCAGAATAATTTCTTAATAAATCTTCCTCCATAAATTTAAGCTTTCCATCAAACGTTGACTCATTTGAGTGTTCCATGATGGCATACAACTCATTTCGAGTCATAGACCTCAATCCAAAAGGCCCTGTTAACAAAATAAATAAAAAACTAAATAGCAGTAATTTATAACAGAAATTGTAGAACCTAACAAAAAAATTCTTAAAAAATAGGGGGGCGGTTTCGGGCGGCTGATTTTTTTATAACTATCTTGTATACTAAGTACTGCATGTTACACAATAGTTTTCATAGCTTAGATATGTTTAGAAACATAACAAAATCCTTTCTAAATATTACAGATAATTATATTTATGACACTGTTAATTACATCTAAGTTATCGACCATAACGACAAAAAACAGCTGGATATTTATTACGCAAATATAGTGTTTATAAAGTACATGCCTGGTTTAGAATAGTCCATCACAACAATAATCACTAACTTGTTAAGACGCAAAACTACAAGAGATTTCAAAACACTAAAATCTGAGCGCATCGGAAAATCACACGACCACTGTAGGCGAACGGCAACTTCCGACTGATCACGTGGCTCGCTGGGGCGCGCAAGCGCATTGAGCGTTTCGCAATCAGATGCAGAAACTATTTAACATAATGAGGAATAATAAAGCAAGGTAGGAAACCTATTTTTAAAATAATCATTTTTGGCCAGGTTTTGGGGCTAAATACCACACTGTGGCCCCGTTAACCCTTTATCTACTGGCGGTACTTATAGGTACCATTAAAATGACTTGTTATAAAATTCATTTAATACATAGATTAGGTGTAATACAGTTTAGAATGAGTTATAGTACATTACTTTATCTTGTTCCAAAAGCACTATTGGTTACACAAAACAAAAATAATTTTAAAAGGATGATTTCTTTTGCCTTTGCATTTTTTCAGCTTTCTTGAGGTTGGGGGGGGGGGGGGGGGTTCGATTCGGAAATATCTCTATATTTCCACTGTAAGAACATTATATTTGTACATTTCCTAATTCTATAAAATACTAAGAAAAATATTTAAAATAAAACATTTGAGTGGAGTTATAAATATTGCACAAAATCCCTATAAATTAAAATTTAATTAATCCTTCTAAATCCTTCAATTCTTCTAAAATTTATTAAATGTTTATCTAAATCTTCTAATAAAATTTCAAAAATTCACGAAAAAGGCTTTAGAAGATAAAATGTTCATGAATTCCTAATTCAGTACATAAAGGGTTAAACGTGATTTGTATAATGTTGTAGAAACTGAGCCTATTTACACATATAATCGTTTAAATGAACTTTAGAGCTTTCATTTATATGTTTACGGCTGAAAATTGTATCTTTTACGCATTAGATTAAAATTTAACTGCATTCAACTTTAGTTCGTTGTTTGTTTGTATGACCGACTGGAATAATTATTGAAAATAAATGTGGATTCAAGTATGGCTTTATTGTAGATTATTAAGTTAAAACAAAAATAAAACAACAATTTCCCCCCCTGCTACCCAGTTTTTTTTAAACACAAAACAAAAATAATAAATCTTTGCAGCACAATCCCGTAATTAAATTCATATCCAGTACTTGTGATAATGTGTACCATTAATTTTTCAACAGTCCTTAATTTTTAATATAATGAATAAAAACTATTCTTACTAATCTTTGCGAAAAAAAATATATTGTTAGCATAACAAAATGTAAACAAAGCATAGAAAACATAAAAGAAATATTCTCCCACAGTTGCATTTGTATAATCTTCACGAGTCTCAGTCTCTTTTTGCCAATAACATGCAATAGAAAACATAGTAGTGATTAGAGATGTAAATTTTCTGGAAAATGAAGTGGCGGTTAAAAAAACCGTTTTTCCTCCAGTTTTTTTCTTAAAAAATGGAAATAATGAAAAATTTGATTTATCATAAATGTTTCTCAAAAATAAGTAATATTTTCTAAAAAAAATTTTAAATTATAAACTTTTTTAATATTTATGCATACTAAAAAAAATATTATTTTCCCTTTACATGAATATATGATAAAAGAAGAGAGAAAAGAAAACAAGCCAGCTTTAAAAAGTTTATCCTTTTAGTCTCACTCAGTTCTGACAGTAGCTTTTCTTGCTTAATTTAACACCATTGTTTGTAATGTATTATGTGTCTGTTGAAATGATTTTTCAGTAGCATTTGTTTAATTAGCTAATTTAGAGCTAATAGTAGTGCTAATTTAAAAAATAACAACTGAAAAACCTTAAGTTTCAACCAATATCACTACAGTTTCAAAGCAATTTTAAACTGTATTTTACATCAAAACTACATAGTACTGTTTTTCAAACACATAAAGGAAACCAGTTTAAAAGAAACAAACTATAGTGTTCTGGTATTATTATAAATACTATTATCATTTTCAAACCTTTCATTTTTTAAAAATTGGTATTATTTTACAATATTATACTTTTTTCCCCTTGCAGTTATAATTTTCATTTCCTATAAATTTAGTTTTTGTACATCTTTCTTGTCTAAACCCAAACTATGTTTTAGTAAGTTTTAGACTCTTAATATTGAAAGTAGCATTTTTTTTTCTTTTTTATAATGAAATCTTTAAAACATGTGAATTTTTTCATATTTTTAAAAACTGTTTTCAACTAGACTTTTCACAGAGATTTGCTTACATTTTCTTTGCAAAGTTTGTTTGTATGGATTTATATATATTTTTAAATACATTTAGACAACTCTAAGAATCTATATTTCATGAAATGAAAAAAATATAATTTCAACTGCATTTTGCTAACAATAGTGAAAAATTACAGCTGTGCAAATAAAAATAAATGCATGTTTCAAATTTTACATTAAATTTTCCACCTTATAATTTCAATTAATTGGGATAATATTGAACTAATTTTGCACATGAATTTTCATTTTTAACAAGAGAAGTTGCATTTAATTATCTTACCAGGATTTTCTTTTCTCACGATCATGTTCTTGCGAAATTGTGAACTTTTGTAAAAACTTGTAAACTTGTAAAAAATGTGAATGAAATGTAAAAAATTGTAAATTTGTAAAAAATCTAATTGGAATTTTGTAATTAGAAATTATCATATTTAAGAAGTTCTTATTTAGACATTATTGAGATGGTCCTTTGTACATATATACAGAGAGATAATAGATTCATTAGTGATTGCTGCTATTGTACAACAGGTTTTTTTTTTTAAATTCTAAATGTCTATTTTTAAGAGAAAGAATTTTGTTAAAAGTCATATGTTTCAAAAAGAAAAAAAACTGTGAAGGATCCTTTAAGGAACTCAAGTTCTTTCTAAATAGATCCCTGCTTAGATATGATGTTACGGTTTTCACGAGGGACACTAACTATGAAAAAAAAATTATGAATAAAAGTATCAGAATGTAGCAATTATAAAATTTTGACTACATTATTTTATAAATGAAATTTCAATTTTTCCAATTTGGAAAAATTGAAAAATCGCCTTTCGGAAAAAAACTGAAAAAAAACGGGGTTTTTCCCGAAGTTTCCGTTTTTTTTTTTTTTTTTTTTTTTTTTTTTTTCGAGCATTCCCGTCTCTAGTAGTGATGTAACATTTATTTAAAAAAGAACCTCATTAACACTAAATATAATCATATCGAACTATAATAACATTTATGCCATATCTGAGCATGACGTTGAAGACATTTGCAACAGCAGATAATGTCACAATGGGCGGGGATTGAGTTCTTCGCCGTCCTTGCTCTTACCGTCTTCGTTTTCTGAATCATAAACACAAGGAAATATCTTTTTTGCGTCTTTCATAATGTCTTCTAAATTCCCGTAGCGACTTGAACTGACATCTTCGTCGATATCAATTACTCTTCGAGGAAGATCTGGTTTTTCCCACTGCACTGACTGACAGCAATTCAATATTGAGACAAGAGGTGTTCATCAAATACCTCGCGTTGAGCTTCACTTTTATTTGATGTAAAACTAGCCTCTAGGAAACTGTTTGATGCTATCCCCCTGTACTGTGAATACATTTTGAAATGACAGATGCCTGCTGTTCGTATTTATACTTTAAATTCAAATATCTACCACTCTTTCGGATTGGTAATGAATGCCTTAATTAATCTGCTTTTAAGTTAGGCTAATATTACTATTCGGAAACAATGATTTTTATCCGAATAAAAGAATCTTCTAAATTGGCAACACTGGAGAAGAGGTAAGCACCTGTGGTCTATAAATTCTCGTCTTCAGCGAGATTTTTTGTCTCAAGGGCCCGCAGTACTATCGCATATTAAGCAGGATTACGTAATAATCGTTCACGTATCAAATGCGATTTTTTTGCCTTAGTCTTATTGGCCATGCTCACGGGACCGGTAAGAACCCGCGTATTAAACAGGATCGCGCTTTAACTGGGTCCGACTGTATTTCAAACACATAACCAAAATAAATTTTGGTGTACTTTTTAGTTGTTCTATATGGCTCAGACAGACAATATCCATCCCTAGTCCATTTTACAGCTGACGCATATTCGTATAGTCACTGATGTCGTTGCATTCCCTCTGCGCACTTAAGCTGCGAACGGACCATCCTTCTAACTATTATGAGTGTCGGCGTCGTTGGTTGTGGCCACGCGGTGTCTTTGATTTTTAATTTCTTTAAAAGGAAAGGGACAGATGTCCTGCAAAAGAGGAACCTTTCCTTCAAGTAGAGTTGAGCTCCTTATCTCCTGAACCATTATTGATTCCCCTCATTCTTTTGTGAATAAACCGCAGAACCGTCCAGAATAAAAGATTTTCCACGAAAACTGGAGAAGGATGGCAAAACACGCGTCTGTATGCAGCCTTACGGTCCGCTCACTGAAGGAGGCAAATAAGGCATATAAGGAAAGGGCAGCTGGCGTTACTACGCGAAAAATTACTGTGGATCCACAGTAATTTCCTGTCTTTATTTACGACTTCTACTGTGCACAAGAATTCAAGTGATCTGATTGGTCTACGATTAACAGCTCCGTGGTACGATTGGTCAATATCGCCATGGTGATTCCTGCAATGGTCGATAAAGCAAAAATCTAATTGGTAGATTGGTTGAAGTAAATGTTTGTTTGTAAACATACCCTTTCCTTATACCCATAAAAAGCAGTCACAACCTATCATGCACAGCACAATGCATTCACAATATCTCGGTTGAAATGGACTGCCGCTTGAATGTTCTCGGTGAAACTAACACGAGTCACATATAATAGTCATGAAGAATGCAAACAAAGGTTTGAGTTTTCTACTGGTTTTACTTAAATCATTTCTTGATATCATTGTCTATACGGAAGTTATTGTCATTTTTGCAATCAAGGAAATCATTTTGACCCACCTTGTCTACGAGGCTGTATCAATAGTTTTTGCCCTCACATAGAAATAATTGAGTAAAATTTATGAAATTGCTGAATTGTATGAGTCCTTTTCTATATGGTAACCGTGCACAGTAAACATTTCTGCAAACGGTATTTCAAAAAATGGGGGAGGATATATTCCAGGAGGCGCGATAGTACACCCAAAGGGGGGCATTTTTCTAACTTTTACCGACCCCCACATGTGACATATTGTTGGAAAGGCCTGTGACCACTTATTCATGTTATGCAACCCCGAGACCCTCCCCAAAATTTGCCCCTGGGGGGCATGAATGGTGTCCGCAAAATTTAGGTAAGTGCCGCCCAGAGGGAAAATTTGGGGGGAGGGGCTCAGAATGTGCATAACATGAATAAGTGGTCACATGTGGGGGTCGGCAAAAGTTAGAAAAATGCCCCCCTTTGGGTCTACTATCGAGCCTCCTGGAATACATCGCCCCCCTTTTTGAAATACTGTTTGCAGAAATGTGTTACTGCGCACGGTGATTATATAGAAAAAGACTCATAAAATGTAGCAATTTCATAAATTTCACTCAATTATTTCTATGCGAGGGCAAAAGCTTATTGATACACCCTCGTATATAATGTATAGATAGTACTTCTTAAAAGAAATTTAAAATGATATCCATACATAGGTGCCAACCTCAAACTAATCTTCCGTAATACTTGCGTTAATTTGACCCTGGTTTAACAGGTTTCGAACAAGAAATTTTTTTTAAGAAATGAAACTAAATATGTTCACGTAGAAACCGGCTATTAAATAAATAAGCATTCATGAAATAAATTTTCTGGTTCGAAACGTGGTTAACCTTTGTCAAATTAATCCAGTCATTACGGAAGATTAGTGGAAGGTTGGCAGCTATGTATCCATATTACATTCAAGTGTCCATGTTTAAAATAACCCAAATAGCAAAAATGTACCCCAAAAATGATTTTTACTTTATTGCTGTAGTAGCATACAAATAAATAGCACAGATGATCCACTAGACTTTTTTTTTTTTCGATGTTATTTTAGTTTTTGAAGTACGATTGCTAATTTTCAACATTTACATTTAAAAGCACTATATTCGGTTCCATACGATAATGGAACTGTACCTACTTCCTTAACATTAGCTTTTTTTTTCTCAAAAGTTTCTTCTATGTTTAAAGTCTTTGCAATGTATAATTCAATAATGAAAATTTACTTTATTCAAAAATAAATAAAGGTTTAATTGAGTTGCGCATTGGAAGTTTTGATTTTTGTATGAATGAAATATAAAAAGTAGCTACATTAATACTTTTAGAACGTACAACTATACTTAATTCTCCGCATAATCTAACTTCTTCCATTTACATATTTCTTTCAAAATTTAAGAGCTTTTGTTAAAAATGTTCTTGTATCATGGCTGAATTATTTCTTTTAACCTTGCGATTTTTAGTAAAGAAGCTCCAAACAACTAATTCCATGTAAAATCAGCAGCAGTTATATTTCATATCAAAAAAGACCTTTCAAACTGGCAATTGCTAAACTGTCGTAAATTGAACCCTTTTCGGAATCTAACAGAATAAAAGAAAAGAGGACGTCTATTGTACGGAACGTCTTTGTCATTCCAATAATTTCCTTTTGACTACCTACAGAAAGACTTCCATGTAGAAACTCAAATTACTCCTTAAACATCAAAACAAATTACATCTTTGGGTATGCTACCGTCCGTATCAAACCGTGACTTCCCGAAGAACAAACTGTCTTCCGAAACCGTGTCAGTAGTAGAAGTTGTAGTACTTTTTTTTATTATTTCATGAGGTCAAAAACCCATGTTGTCAGTTCTTTAGTATAGATTCTGTCATTCGGTGAATTTTGCTTTAGAAATTTAGAGGAAATTTCCATTTTTGTTTAGACAAAAAAATAATTAATGTTTATGTTTTGTAATAAATGACGGTTAAAACTGAATTAAGGAAGTTCTAAAGACAATAAAGTATAGAAATTAGTCCTAAAGTGTAAAAAAAAAAAAAAAAAAAAAAAAAAATTGGGGTGAAAAACATAGGAAGAGGGTATTTTTTAATTTTTTATATGAATGTCGAAAACGCAGTATAGAAGCTTTTTTGTTTTCTTTGGTTTATGCAATAAAAAAAAGGAAATCATGTACTTCTTTTAGAACATCATATTTCATTCAATATTTTTTAACTTTAGATGAAAATGGAGAACGGTTAGTAAAGTGCGTCGCAGCATATTTTAAGAATTTATAATTGTTATTTCTTTCCCATTAGTTTTTCAGGTAAAATAATCTAAAGCTGTAATGAGTTTTTTGAGGATTCATATAATACATTTCTGTCTTTATTCTGCTTTCAATTTTAAACCAGCTTTTGAATTTTTATTTTAGATTTTGCATGAATAGCCATTCCTGGTGGTAACATACCATTCTACTGATGAAAATTATTATTATTATTATTATTTTTTACCTATTTTTTGTAAACTTTTAATTTTGCTCTTTCTGTAAAAATAATTGAACTAACAAGGAAGGTCTCCATACGGCATACTTAGAAAAATCTGAAAACAAAATACAGAATGTTCTTCTCAAGTGTTTATATATGTTTATTAAAAAAAAAAAAAAATTCGGCGGAACCTCATATAGAGCGTCCGTAAAAAAATAATGAAAATTTCTTTTATTTGGCGATTTATCGCCGGTTGGCGATGAAGTAAAATTTCAAAAAATTCACTTTTATGTCGAATACTCTTTAAGGAAATTCTTTTATGTTGAATTTGTTTAAATCAATTTAATTTAACTAACTTTATTTTTGTCATTTTTAGTTTATTTTAACCATAGTTTTGTTTTACATGTATGTATTTATAATGAAATTTAATTATTATATTTTACGATTTAAAACAAATTTTAAACTGATTTATTTCAAGCTCAAAAATAAGTCTGATTGAGCTTTGTCGATTTGGTTTTTTTGCTATGGATCTATTCTTCTTCTATATGGAAATGCATAATGGCAGAATTCTTCATGTGGACTTTATTTTGGAATAGGCGTTTAAATTTTAAAATCTTGGATTGGAGGATAAAGCAATGGCAAAATTTCGTTCAACTCGGTAATAAAAAATTTTAAAAAGTGAATTATTTATTACTTTATAGAACATTTTAAAATAATATTGCTGCAAATGTATTATTAATACTCATAAGTAATTATGTGCAACATGAAAAATATAAAAGAAACAAATTAAACATTTAAAAATCAAATGTCAGCTGGCTATAACTTAAAATAACTTGCAAAACATAAGAAATATTTTCCAGTTGGAAAATTAAATAATTACAGCAACAAGCAACATGTATATGCAATACAATATATATGTAATAACTCTTTCATTGATTAAGTTTAAATTCATTAAATACCGCACATCTTAAAAAACAATTAACAAGAAATTTTCAGATCCATTAAAATCATTTGCTTCTGGCGAGAAAAAATCCTGCTCGCCAAATTGCGTGTCGCTTTCGTATTTTCACGCCAAACATTCGATAGGATTTAATTTTTTGATAGACTTTCTACTGGAATTCCGCCGTTAAATTTAACTAACCCTTTATTACATACCTGAATAGTTTTACTAGACTTTTTCTCAACATATTCTGAGTATGCCCTGTATGGAGACCTTCCTTGTAAGAAAAAAACTGAAATTTAAAAAAGTTTTAAACATGGACGTCCATACTTAAACTTTTACCATATGTAAGATAGTTTAAAAAATGAATTTATGTTTGTTAGGTAGCTTAAAATGTGTTCTATACTTGGAATTTAGATAATATAAATAATCTGAATGTATATATATGTATTGCTAAAACATATTTTGTTAAAACGTTTTAAAATACTATTCGTACAATATACAGTAAACTCAGGATTATTCGAGCTCAGTTAATTCGAACTAATCATAAAGTCGCGAAAATCTCGAATTGGATCTAATGTTAATACTTGATACTTATTTCATATACTTGATACTTATTTTTTAAATATATGATACTTATTTTTATATATGTGCCCGTGGGCTCGTGGTTGATGACCACTGTTTTAGGTTATCATTTTTTATCTATGACATTGTTATTTATATATTATATATTAAAATGAGATAATATCAATAATCTGAATGTATATATATGTATTGTTAAAACATATTTTGTTAAAACGTTTTAAAATACTATTCGTACAATATACAGTAAACTCAGGATTATTCGAGCTCAGTTAATTCGAACTAATCATAAAGCCACGAAAATCTCGAATTGGATCTAATCTTAATACTTGATACTTATTTCATATACTTGATACTTATTTTTAAAATATATGATACTTATTTTTATATATGTGCCCGTGGGCTCGTGGTTGATGACCACTGTTTTAGGTTATCATTTTTTATCTATGACATTGTTATTTATATATTATATATTAAAATGAGATAATATCGATCCACGTATAAGCAGGGTTCGTTGATATATATCAGGATATATATATATATTGATATAAATCCGATATTTAATTTTAAAAAGTTTTTTGATATTTTAGATATTTTCATATACTTGATACTTATTTTTAAATTATAAAGCTTTTTGATATTTTCATATTACTTGATGCTTATTTTTTAAATATCAAGATGTTTGACATTTTGTATATTTGATATTTATTTTCAAAATATCACTGTGCTAGATAATTTTGATATTTTCAGTCAAAACAAGTGTAAACGTATTTTCAACTACTATAGATAAAGAACTTTTGTGACTCCTGCAGTGACATCTTTTAGTGAAAGAAAACAGATCTTTTCCAGCTTTATATTTAAAGCTTTTATTTTTAAATGTCGAACTAATAATTATGCGAGTCAATTAATTCAGAACAGCCATTGAAAGATAAACTGTCTAATTTAGATAATCAGTTGTATACAGCTTCATTAGAAAAGAATCTTTTCTGGTTTTTGTTTAGTTTAGTCTAAACTGTGCAACATGTTAAGGAATAAAAAATGAGACAAGCTTACTTTTATGTTAAAATCTTCAATTAAAAAAAACTAGTTTGGATTTAAAATTTTGTTTTATAAATTTCTGATTTTTTTATACTTGATACTGAATTCTAATATTATATATATATATATATATATATATAAGTACATAATACAAATCGATCTGTTTAAAATTAGTTGATCTTCAATTTTGTTCTAAGTGAAAAAAGAAAGGGTTGGGTTGATTTTTGATGGCCAATTATCTACTCGAGGGATACAGATCTAGGGGGGAGTGCCCTTCGTGGGGGTCTTTTTAAGGGAACCTAACCCGTATTTACGCATGGAAATCCATGGTTCGAAGAAAACCACGAAAACGCCGAAAGATTAGGCCGACGGGCACGATTGGGTTCGAACCCAGCACCTCCCGTCTACCAGCTTCGAGAGCAGAACCTCTCAGCCACTGGAAAAAAGAAAGGAGAAATTCATTTTTAGAATATTATGTGATTAAGTTTTCATATTAAGCGCAATATGTTTTAATTTCTTAATTATATTATGCTTCAAAATATTTATCGTCAGCAATGAGATGATTATTTTGAAAATATCGGATATACATCGAAAATATGGGATATATATCAAAATATCGCATATTTTTTATATTTTCGAAAATATCATGATATTTATGAACCCTGTGTACATGGCGTCCGCAGAATAAAATGATAGATTACATCGGCAAATATAGGACGAATGTTATTTTAAACAGAGCACGCTATCTGAAATTTAAATAAATATCAATAAACAAATAAATCGACAACAATATTCTTTATACGGCTTTTGAGTAATGTCAATCATAAAAAATATCGTTTTTTAATCCGTCATCCTACTTTCCCTCTTCTTAATAAATGCATAGTTCTTCACGGATTATCCCAATGGTTGCTGGAAATTTATTGCATTTTCCTCTATCATCTGCCAGCATTATGCAAACTTATTCCTTTGATTTAAGACACAGATCACTAACTCAGATTAGCCTATTTTGACGATTTTTCGTGCTAAAGTCTAATCCAAATAGAGCACAAAGTTTGTGGACAGATATGAAACTTAGTAGGAAAAATCTGGCAGTTATAAGCCAATAGGTATTGCGCGAGAGGGTGACAATGTCGTGAGATAATGATTCCGTTGGATTGTTTTTCAGCTTATGTAATGAGAAGAGAAGACGGAATTTCAGGGTCACTTTCACAGTCGGTAAGGTGCTGAATATGGATGGGGATGGATGAGATTAAATGAGGCATCTAGCCTTATTTTTATTTTATTTTTTGTGACTTTTTTTTTAGATATAGAGTAATTCGGTGGATTTATTTGTGGGGAATCACTTTCTAGAATGCAATACTTTTTTTATATTGTTGTTTGATTCTGCTCCATTAAAATTTATACTATTACTTTTATTTTTCATGATTTATTTATTTTTTTTATTATTTTATTTTAATTTGACGGATGGGTGTAGGAAATGACTTTGAACGGTACAACTTTTTTTTCATTATTATTCTGCTCCATTAAAATTTGTACAACTACTTTTTTTTTTTTATTATTAACCCCGGATGGGTGTGGGGAATCACTTTCTATGATGCTATGTATTTTTTATACTGTTCTTTAATTCTGCTCCGATAAAATTTGTACCATTACTTTTATTTTTAATGATTTATTTTAATTTTTGTATTGCTTTCTAATATCTTGATTTGACTGTTGGGTGCGGGGAATCACTTTCTAGAATGCATTTTTTTTTTTTTTTTTTTTTTTTTTTTTTTTTTTTTTTTTTGTTATTTAATTCTGCCCCATTAAAATTTATACCATTACATTTATTTTTCATGATTTATTTTAATTTTTCTATTTATTATCATTTTTTTTTATTTGACGGATGGATGTGGGGGAATCACATTCTAGAATGTGTAGCGATCTCATTTCACTTGAACAGTATGAAGCCAGTTTTCTAGCGTCAGTGCGAAATCAATCTCTAAATTGACTCAAGTTAGTAACTCACTTTATATAGTTTAAGAAAGATGAGATTGCTACAGATGCAATATAACCATTATATAATTACAATTCATCATCTATTTCCTTTTACTAAAATTAAATTAATAAATTTAGCTTCAATACGTTATACTGATATTATACAAAATACAAATGGAACCTATGACTTGTAACACAAAATCAAGTACGATTAATCGATTTAAAACATATGAAAAACCACCAAATATGATGCAATAACCAATTAAAGACAAAAGATACCAATAACCAGCGAAATAATCTTGAACCATTAAAAGGCGTATAATAAACAAATAAAAGATCAATTGGATGGATGTATCAGGAAGCTTATATAGCATTTCACTTCATCAGGGGTACATGAAATACTAATATAAGCAATACATAGTCGATTTTTGTACAAGAATCCAGCTGTAAGCTAAAAATTGAATTCCTTTATGTACCCGATCGACTATAATCCAAAAAGTATAAATTTACACATATATATATATAAATTTATACTTTTTGGATATTTATATATATATATATATATATATGTATTATGTATATATATATATAGAGAGAGAGAGTTACTTTATGTACCCGATCGACTATAATCCGAAAAGTATAAATTTATATATATATATTATAGTATTGTTTGATTTTGCTCCATTAAATTCCATAATAAAATTTATACTATTACTTTTATTTTTCATGATTTATTTAATTTTTTTTTTTGCACAGTATAATCTCGTTGCAAGTTACAACTGTTACTTTAACGAATTTTTCATTTTAACGAATGTTATTTGGATTGTTAGAAAAATTACTATTATCGTATTTTATTATAAAAATATTCACTTTAACGAATTTTTTCGTATAGCGAATTCAACCCGTGCATCCCAGATATTCGTTGCAACGAGATTTTACTGTATTTTATTTTAATTTAACGGATGAGTGTGGAAAATCACTTTCTAGAATACAACATATTTTTTTATATTGTTCTTTAACTCTGCTCAATTAAAATTTATACCATTACTTTTATTGTTCATGATTTATTTTAATTTTTCTGTTTCTTTTTTAATTTCTTAATTTGGCAGATGCGATTACTTTCTAGGATGCTATATATATATATTTTTATTGTTCTCCAATTCTGTTCCATTAAAATTTATACCGTTACTTTTATTTTTCATGATTTTTTATTATTATTATTTATTTACTTATTTATTTTTTTAATTTCATGGATGAGTGTGGAGCTTTCTCAAATGCAATTTTTTTTACACTGCTGTTCAATTCTGCTGCATTAAAATTTATACCATTACATTTATTTTTCATGATTTATTTTAATTTTCTTAGATTTCCCCTCTTTAAATTTGACGGATGGATGTGGGGAATCTAGAATACCATATTTTTTATACTTGTCTTTAATTCTGCTCCATTAAAATTATTATTATTATGCTCCATTAAGTTGTTATTTCATTAACTTTTATTTTTCATGATTTCTGTTAATTTGAGAGATTGTTGTGGAGAAGGGAATAACTTTCTACGATGCAATTAATTTTTTTTAATGTCGTTTAATTCTGTTCCAATAAACACTCCATTAAGTTTTATACCATTACATTTATTTTTAATGTTTTATTTTAATTTTTCTAATTTTTTTTCCATTTTAATTTTACAGATGGGTGTTGATATTCACTTTCTAGGATGCAATATATTTTTAAATTATTCTATTCTGCTCCATTTAAACGTTCCATTAAAATTTATAGTATTACATTTATTTTTCCTGATTTATTTTAGTTTAATAAATTTTTTATCTTTAATTTTGAAGGAAGGGTATTGAGAATCACTTTCTGGGATGCAATATTTTTTATATTGGTCTGTATATTCTGCTCCATTAAGTGTTCCATTAACATTTATACCATTACTTTTATTTTTTGAGATTCATTTTAATTTGACTGATGGGCGTGGGGAATCACTTTCTAGGATGCAATATTTCTTATATTGGTCTTTAATTCTACTCCATTAAAATTTATATCATTACTGTTATTTTCATGATTTAACGGATGATTGTTGGGAATAACTTTCTAGAATGCAATATATACATATTTTTTTATTGGCGTTCAATTCTGCTTCGTTAAATGCTCCATTAAAATGTATACTATTACATTTATTTTTAATGATTTATTTTAATTTTTCTATTATTTTTTTTATTATTATTATTTTAATTTTACAGATGTGTGTGGAGAATCACTTTCTAGGATGTAATATTTTTTATATTGGTGAATTCTTCATTTAAATGCTCCTTTAAAATTTATACCATTACATTTATGTTTCATGATTTATTTTATGTTTTTTTTAATTTTTTCCCCTTTAAATTTGACGGATGGGTGTGGAAAATGAGTTTCTGGGATGCAATATTTTTTATATTGGTCTTTAATTCTGCTCAATTAAAATTTATACCATTACTTTTATTTTTCATGATTTATTTTAATTTGATGGATGGGCGTGGGGAATCACTTTCTAGGGTGCAATTTCGCTGTTGTTGTTGTTGTTATATTAGTTTTTAATTCTGCTCTATTAAAATTTATACCATTAATGTTATTTTTCATGATTTATTTTAGTTTGACGTATGGTTGTGGGGAATCCCTTTCTAGGCAGCAATATATTTTTTTATTGTTGTTTAATTCTGCTCCATTAAATGCTTCATTTAAATTTATTTTTAATGATTTATTTTAATTTTTCTAAATTTTTGCATTTAATTTTTACATATGAGTATAGAGAATCACTTTTTAGAATGCAATTTTTTTTTATATTGTTGTTTAATTCAGCTCCATTTAAATGCTCCATTAAAATTTATATACCATTAATATTATTTTTCACGATTTCTGTTACTTTTTCTGGAACAATTTTCAGGTTCAGGATATTAAAACTAAACAAACAACGCATATTTGCGCGCAACTTTGGCTCATCTTTATTTTTTCTAGGCGGAATTCCCATTTACAAGCTCTGATTGTTTGTTTTTTAAATTCATTTGTTTATCGGATTACAGTTATTTTGTATCTTTTTATACATTGTTACGCTTCGTAACGTAAAGACTGCCTTAACTTTCTAACCCATTCCCCGTTACAAGTTTTGTTTTTCATTTCATGTAGTTTTAACTTTTTTTTACTCATTTGGTAAATGCAGTGAAAACTGGAGTTGAAAAACTGTGCAACAATAAAAATGAAAAGCAGGAGAGGGGGAAAAAACGAGAATAATAATTTTAAGGGACATCGGTACTCTTCAAATGGTCAAAAATGACAAAAATATCGATTTGATTTAAAATGTTTTGGTTAAAAATAAACTTTAGCACATCTAGCATATTTCAGCGAAGTTCGAAACAATCTGACGATTATAAGCAGGGCTTAATTTCTAACAAAAAAAGTACCGAGGCCCTAATATTTTGCCCTAATACTAATAACCGTAGCGTCCCTCCCCCCCTCTCCACCGTCACTCTAATCCGCATATTTATATTTCATACATTATAATGTAAATAATTATTGCAAATAGTAATTTGCAAAATTTAAAGCATTTTTTTTTCTTTAGCAAAACAAAATTTTAAAATATTTCTGCATATACTTAGCTGTCAATTATTCCACTTTTTAGTTATCACTCCTTCCGAAAAGAAATCTTTGCCTAATTCTAATGTAAATTAATCGCAGTATTCTGCGAGTAAATAAAATAGGGATTATAATTCGAAAATAGTGTTAAAACAAAAAAGGGATATTTCGCAGCTATACATTTTTATGAAAAAATGAATGAAATTTACAGAAATTAATACTGATATGCTAAAGAATAAAACAACGTTTTTCAATTTCCTATAAAAGCTGCATATCTTAAACTATAATCAATTCCTTCCGTAGAACAGTCTTTTGTGATGAGTCTCTGAAAATCAGATTAAATTAAACATTTGACACATTGATCGGGTAGAAAAAGGGGAAACGCTGCTCTATTGCTTACTATAAAAATAACAATGCATGACAATTATATCTACTTACAAATGACGACTACTTACAACTTTGTAAATCTCCAGAGCAGAGCCGCATTCATGATGAAAAATAATAGAAAAATCACTAACGTTATTTTCGTACTCGTACGCAATGGAAGACTAAAAACCTAAAAAGAAAACAATATCTCAAGCTGGCGCTCATTGACTAAAAAAAGAAAATATTCTTTTCCGGTTAAACATCTAATTTTCTAAAAAAAATGATCCAATTAAAAAATATCCTAGTGTCAGAAAAGAAAATCAAACTGAAAGCAATTCATTGTGTGCGCTCTTGAATAGCGCCAATATGCATGTCGTCGAAATCAATGTCAGACATAAATCTGCAAATATCAGTCGGATAAACAAAACACGATTTCTGTTTCTCCTTTTTTGATCAAAATAATATTAAAAAGAGGGAAGAGTTATTTTATTTTTTCTATACTTGAGTAAATGTAATTTTTAATTTACAGACAGATTGAGTTCGAGCGCTTTGGTTTTTCGGAAGCGGTATTGCACTAGGCTCCGGAGCCCTGTATTTATGGGCTCCGGTGAATTCCGACCAATATTTAAATATTTACTAAAAACAGAGAAGTGTCGGAGCCGGGATCCGGTGGGCTCCGGCGCAATTTAAGCACTGATTATAAGTGAAGTAAAAACCTTTTTATATTATTTTGCCAGTGATTTAAGTGCAGGGAAAACTGGATTTGTGAAAAGTGTGAATGATGCATTGTTTTAGAATTAATAAAAATGGGAAGTGTGAGAAGGAAAAAAAATTGAGAATAATAATCTTAAGGGGCACCGATACTCTTCAAATGGTCAAAAATGACAAAAATATCGATTTTTTTTTTAAATAAATTTTAGCACATCTAGTATATTTCAGCGAAGTTTGAAACAATCTGACGATTATAAGTGTAGTAAAAAAGGCTGTTCTCAAATCCAAAAGGGCAACTTTAAGACATAAGTTTTAATTTATTTTTGTTCGGAAATGCATGAAACTAGCAAGTGTTGTTGTTCAGGAACTATGTAATCGAGCTGTTTCTTCCATTTTATTTTATTTTATTTTATTTTATTTTTTTGCAAACGCAATAAATCTTTCAAAAAATAGTGTCAAAGTGTGTGTTTTGAACCTAATTTCCGCGCAAAAGAAGAATAAGCACTCAAGAAAGGGTGAAAAAAGTGTTTGTCACGTGACCAAAATCGTTTATAACTCAATAGGTAATTTATTTATCAAGAAATGGAAAACACAGTTCGATTCAAAATCGCTTCCATGGTCAGGCTTTCCAATTTTATATCTTTCCGTTAAAAAATGAATTTGTAAGTGTGTCAAAACGTTTTGCGCTTGTTGAGCAGAGCAGTTAAGAACAGCCTTAAGTGCAGTGAAAACTGGAGTTGGGAAAATTGTGAATGATGCAGTGTGTTATAATTAATAACGATAAAAATGGGAAGTGGAAGAGGGGAAAAAATGAAAATAATAATCTTAAGGGATACCTATACCCTTCGAATGTTCAAAAAATGATGAAAATGCAGATTATTTTTTTTTCGTTAAAAATAAACTTTGGCACTTATAGTACATTTCAGCAAAGTTTGAAACAATCTGACAATTATAAGGGTAATAAAAACTTTTTATTATTATTTTGCTAGCCCTTTCAATGTAATGAAAACTGGAGTTGCGAAAAGCATGAATGATGCATTGTTTTAAATTTAATAAGAATCAAGGTTTAATTTCTAACAAAAAAACACCGGAGCTCTAATATTCTGCAGTAATAACAACTAAGTGCATACCCCCTCCCTTCTACACGCATATTTATATTTTATACATTATTTTCAAAATTTAAATCAATTTCGTTTCAAGGAAAATAATTTTTTTTATGTATTTTGACTATATCTAATGCATTCCGTTGCAAATTAAGCGCTGATAAGAATAACAAGTAAGAAAAAAATCATGCGTCAAGCATAGATTATGAAATACTTTCCAACACATTCAGAATAATGTAACAAAACTGCGCCGTTTAAAAAATTAAAATATTACGTCTAATTGAACTACAGTAAACTCTCTGTAAGGCGGACTCTGTCTAAGACGGAAATCTGTCTAACTCGAAAAGATTTTCAAGTCCCTGCAAATCCATAGACATAGAGTAAATTTGTCTAAGGCGAAATATTGTCTACTGCGGAAAATTTTCTTGGTCCTGATCGAATCCGCCTTAGACAGAGTTTACTGTATATGGAAACGCATAATACATTTCAAAACCCAATTTCAGCTGTTTCCATCCACAATCGGAAAATTATGCGAATTTTTTCAGCAGCTCTGTATACGATATATAGATTTGAATCTATTAACTACATGCATGCCAAAATTTAGTTCACTTAAGAGATACATATACTTCAGTTGAAAATTTACCTTCAGCAATTTCCTCTAATAAGGAGAACGGTACGTGAGTACTTTTGTGCAGCTCTGTATTTGAGGTATAGAATTTATATATAATGAGTAAGATGCAAAAAAAATAATTAAATTTAAAAGCGCATACCTATTTTTAAAGCGTACACTCCAGCAATTATTACTCAAAGACAGTACTGTACTGTAACCGATTTCTTTTGTGCGTCCCTGTAAATGAATAAAAAATGCTATGAATGCCCTGTTCTAACATGATCATAGTGAAATTCAGTGATTTATATCAGTTTCAATACATTTGAAATAGCATAATGCCATTAAAATACTCTGCAAACGATTTTTCCCCATACACCATAATGTAAAGGGATACTTTTGAGTGCCCCTGTAAATGAACGATTAATCCTACATACTTCATATACAATACCATACATGCTTTGGTGACCCTAAATAACCTTTATCAATTTCATGAAAATCCGAGTATATTTACGGGAGTTAGAGCATGGACAGACGGACAGACGACCAGACAAACCGAATGCATAAACACTTTTCAACTTTATTGGAAAGTGTTAAAAATGGGAAGGCGTAAGAGTGAAAAAAGATTGAGAATAGTAATCTTGAGGGACATCGCTACCCTTAAAATGGTCGAAAATGATGAAAACATAGATTTTTGTCTAAAATTAAACTTTGGTACCTTAGTATATTTCAACGAAGTTTGAAACAATCTGACGATTATAAGTGTAGTTAAAAAATAAATAAATAAATAAATAAATAAATAAATGGGAAAAGTGTGAATGATGATTGTTTCAGAGTTAATAAGAATAAAAATGGGGAAGTGGTAAAGGAAAAAAAAATATTGAGATCAATAATTTCAAGCCACCACTACCCTTTCAATGGTCAAAAATGACGAAAATATCGATTTTTTTTTCTTTTTTGCTAAAATTAAACTTTTGTACCTACCTCTAGTATATTTCAGCGAAGTTTGAAACAATTTGACGATGTAGTAAAAACATTTTTTTTTTCTTTTGCCAGCGCTTTTAATGAAATGAAAACTGGAGTTATGAAAAGTTTGAATGATACATTGTTTTAGATTTAATAAGAATAAAAATGGGGAAGTGGAAGTGGAAGTGGAAGAGGGAAAAAAGATTGAGAATAATAACTTTAAGGGACGCCGCTCATCTTCAATTGGTCAAAATTGACAAAAATATCGATTTTCTTGTTTTTTTTTTTTTTTTTTTTTTTCGTTTTGACTAAAAGTAAACTTTGCACCTCTAGTATTCTTGAACGAATTTTGAAGCAATCTTACAATTATTAGTGTAACAGTAACATTTTTTTTATTATTTTGAAAGCCCTTTAAATGCCACGTCTATTGCAATATTTACACAATAAAAATATTCATCAGTACAACTGTCCCAGATAGCATTTTTAATTTGCGGAAAATTTGCAGCAGTCTTGCTTTGAAAACCTGCAAAGTTGCAGCAAGCTAAGCATGACAAGACTGAAAGTTCATAATAAGATAACGCAAACGCAGAAGTCACCACACTTTGAACTCGCAGCTAACTTGTCCTGCAAGTTAAATTCATGCTGTATCAAATTTATTGCAAATTCACGGCAAACAAGTAATCAAAAATACTACAAACTTACTGCAAAGTAGTAATCTTTCCATGCCCCACTATCTGTTTACAACTGTTACTCTATAAGTTTAACCCCTTCGGAGGGGTCCATAGACCTGATCAGGTCTATCGATGCGAACATAGCGTCAGAAGGTGCATGCATCGTCTTCATCACCCTAAACAAGTTAAGGTAATATTTGTACTTTTCAATACGAGTCTTTTTTAGTATTTGATAAGTATAGCGTTTAGAAAAAGCGGTGCCAGCCGAATAAAATTTGTACAATTTCTGCGTATGTGCTGATTGTGCATTCTCTCAACAAATGGATTTTTTGCTTTCGTCACTATCGTGAATTAAAGACAGTCTTGCCATCAGTTTCGCAATAAACTACTCATGCAAGGGGTATACCTTGCGGGAAATTTGCTTTCAAATTTGTCACGGCAAGATAATATCAGAAAAAATCAAACTTGCTGCTAATGTTCATACTATCTGGGGTAGCATCTGTAATTTACATCTATATCAACAGCAATGATATTCAATTATTATTACGAAAAATGGAACAGTTTTAAATATTTTTTCCTAAGCATAAAATCTTAAAATTGATTTTTCGCAGTTTGTTCTTTATTGAAAACTTGCTGTATTTAAAACTTCAACAATTATTTTTTAAGTGTTTTATTATTTTTATATATTCAGTATGATCTACTTAATAAAATTAGGTATGAATTTTGCAATACAATGAGAAGAAAATAAATAGAAATAAAAATGTAACAGAATTCGTGTTTTCTTTTCAGCATTTTTTCATAAATATATACGTTTTTTTTTTTTTTACTCAAAATTTAAATTACACTAGCCTGCAAAATGTGGGTTGTGTCAACATGTTTTAAGAGATTTGGTTGTATAAAAGGCATTTCTAAGTAATTGGGGCTATTTTCGGACCAAAACAGGCCTGACACAAAGTAGCCCCAAAATACTATAGTTTTCATGCTAGCTTCATGACAACACAAAACATTTTCTGCCAAAATAAAAAGTGAAAGGAAAAATTATAATCACATATGGGTTACAGGTTACTATAGGTAATATTTTAACACTTACTTTGTTTGTAGCTCTTATCAAGATCAATAGAAAGTTTGGAGAGTTAAAATCTACACACGAAAACAGTTGTTTAGAAATACAATCAGTGTTGCCACTAAAAAAATTAAACTACCCCCAAACTATTCAAATACCCTATAGTAGGGTATAAAATATTTTTCAAGTGCAAAAGCGCCACATTATCTTGTACTGCTTATTCAATACAAAGAATGAAATCTTTTTTTATGGGCTGGACCAAAGTAACGCAAGGACCAAAGTAGACTCGATCGACGGTATTTAAAACGTTTACCTTCTTTTGGTAAGGCTTTGACAATTTGCTTTGACAGATGTTCGCTATTTTTTTACTTTTTAACTTTGGAATTTACGATTTGTAAAAAAATCCTGACGTGATGGTTAAAAATGAAGGTCATTTTCGGATTCAGGAATAAAAGTACATATAAAATCAATTATCAAAAGTTAAAAAACACAACCATCGCAGGCTTGTGTAATTAATTCTTTGTAATAATTTCGTATATATCCATTGTATTGACTAATTATTTGTTCCTTAAAATATATTTTAGTCATAAAATAATAGTAGTTTTTAACGCTCTTGAAAGTTAATTTTATTTAACATCGGTTCATAATTAACTATTGATATTTTGAACTGTAAATATTCCCATCATACTTTCATCCCCTCTCCTTTTAAAAAAAATGTTTTATAGCGTCTCCTACTATGTTAATTGACTATTATTTATCACCGGAGAAAGATAATAAACTAAGAGTTTGGATGACATTTACCACTCCTTCAGATTAAATATGTATTCCTTCATGTTTTAACTCCAATAACACCTGTAATTAATAGAATGAATCTTCAAACATATTAAGGTCACGACCCTCCTTATTAATATTACACTGAGCGTTTATGTATTTATTTATTTCCCCTTTCACTTATTGTAAAACGTATCTCCATTATTTTAATAACTGCATTCATGTATGGAAGGTGCTGTTTTGAGTTAGAAAAATTGCTGCATACTTATGAGTATGCAGGTGAAGAATTTCTCATGGATCCTAAGTAATGGATTATCTTAAGGTTGAGGACTTGCAATTGCAGTGCTGGCTTAGAGATCCTACATAAGAGAGGGCAGAGATCGACCGAAAATTCGGTTTCGTTTTCGTTTTCAGCCCAAAATCAAAGTTCCGCTGGAAATTCGTTTTCGACGAAAATGTTGTCGAAAATTAGGCCGGACCAAAACTCGACCGAAACTATCTGTATTCTAAAAATCTCGTTCCTTCTTTCGGAAATTTACAACATTGCTCATTCATTTGAACTGTATCGGCTGAAATGAGACACTCTTTATTTATTATTATGAACTTCACTCTTTATAATTATTAGTCATGACTGACTTAAGACATGAGTGCAAATTATAAAGTAATGCCTATAGGACTAAAATTTGAAGACGCTTTTCACGTGCTCATTAAAAGCTCCAGACTTAACAGTAATAGAAAATGTTTAGTTTGAAACCTCAAAAGTGTTTAAATACTTTTTAAGAATGTCCTAGTATAACAGCTGATCGATTATAAAAATCATTATAAAAAATAAACAGAGGTATGTTATCTAAAACATTTTTTAATTAAATGAAATTCGTATAATAAGAAAATCATTCTGTGTCTTTGATGAATCAATTACATTTTAATTTGTATGAAAATAAAAAGTTTTGGTCAGAGGCACAGAGAGCCAACTTGGGGCACTAACAACTTTAAGAAAAATTTGGACATTTTCGCTTTTATTTTCGGCCGAAAATAAGAAGATTACTGAAATTCGGTTTCGGTTTTGGTCTTAAAAACCTGTTTCGATCGATCCTTAAAAGAGAGGGACTGGACATTGACGAAATGTCTGCCATTTTTGTTCAACAAGAAAGAAAAATCGTGCATCAAGTATATACTCCTTTTTCAATACATTCAGAATTCTATAAAAAAAATCCACCGTTTAATAAGATGTAAGAGGATCTCTAAGTCAAAATTTGGAAAACGCATAAATTTCAACAATTACAAATAACGAAATTTCAACAATTACCATCGGTAGCCGGAAAAATATTCGAATTCTCTTTACAACCCTGTGTAGAATCTATAGAATTAATACATACCGAGTAATAATCAAAAAAATAGTTCAATTTAAATACGCATACTACAACTGAAAACGAACTTCCAGCAATTATTGCTCATAGACAAAGTTACTGTACCAAATTCGTTTGTGCGTCCCTGTAAATGAATGATAAATGCTATACTTAATCTATAGTAAACATCTTCTTGTACTCCATGTACTTGTATGTCAATTTCAATATGTTGAATTAGTTTAAAATCATTAAAATATACTGCAAACGATTTTCCCACACAGAGTGTTGGTGTTGTTTATGACGGGGAATATAGGCCCGAAAGGGGGATGCCTCCCGTGGGAGTCTGTCTAACAGTGTTGAATTCAGGAAGTGGCCCGGGGGACATTCCCCTCCGGAGCAATGAGATATCCCCCCGGAATATTTGACATTTTGTGTTTTCAATGGTCAAAAAGTGCGATTTCTCCCCTCTCTGAGTTCTATGTCCCCCTTCCGGAGCCACAGAAATACCTCCCGAAGAAAAGTGTCTTAATTCAACATATGCTTTCTAACGGAACCTAACCCGTATTTACGCAAGAAAATCCAAGGTTCGAAAAAAACCACGGAAAACTCCGAACGATTAGGTCGACGGGCGCGATTGGGTTCGAACCCAACATCTCCCGTCTACAAGATTTGAAAGCTGGTGGGGCTTTTCCACTTAGACTACAATGTAATGAAATTCTTTTTTTTGAGCGACCTTGTAATTCGACGTATAAATGTTATACACTTCATTTTCTATACCGAACCTTTCATGGTAAACCTCAATAACACATTTCAATCCGACTATATTTACGTGAGTTAGAGCACGGACAAGTGACTAGACAAACCGAAAATTCATAAACACTTTTCAACTATGTTGGAAAGTGTTAAAAACAGAGATATCCCGGTAGAACGCAATACATTTTCGTGAGCGCTAATACTTTTTACTTTCTTCTATCCTTACAAGAAGAAAGTATTGGATTCATGAAAATTTTCAAATTCCGGTTTTCGACAGATTTACACGTTTTAGGGGTCAGAGAACCCGAAAAACATGCTTTTACAAAATGTCTGTCTGTCTGTCTGAGTGTGTGACACAAATTTTGTGGGCGCTCTATCTCAAGAACTAATGCACGGAATTTAATAAAAATTGGTATTCAGTTAGTCTCTGATACAAATTGATGCTGATTAGTTTTGGTGCAAATCGCTCAACAGGTGGCTCTGTTATGCTGCATTTTGCGCGATTCCCGCAATAGCTCTATCTCAGAAACTAATGCACGAATTTTCATCTAACTTCAGATTTAGTTAGATGTTAACACAAGTTGTTGCTTATTAGGTTTTGGTGTTAATCGTCCAATAGGTGGCGCTGCTATGCTGGAATTTTTATGATTTTCGCAATAACTCAAAAACTAATGTACGGATTTTCCCCAAACTTTCAGTTAGACTTTGACATAAGTGGTTGCTTGGTGGTTTTGGAGTTACATAGGTTTTGGTGTAAAGCACCCAATAGGTGGCGCTGCTAGGCTGAATTTTACTGGATTTATACGATTTCAGAGATAGCCATATCTTAAGAACCAATGCATGGAATTTCATATCTTTAGAATCCTCATGATGGGCATAGATTGCCGTTTAATTTTGGCAGTGTGATAGCGAATTTTCAAGTATTAACATGTATGAGATAGAAGAAAGTTTTGGGATTCGTACATCCGACTAGTTATTCTATTAAAATAGTGAAAAATTTGTTCTACATGTCTTTCCAGAGAATCATGCAGAACATAAATATAAGTGCATTTTCACTTCAGTGAATAAGAATTCTTAGAAAAGACTTTTTCTATCAATTGTTACTGTTCTTATGATTCTTATTTTATATTAATTCTCTAGTTTGGTTCATACACCGAGTATCCTAAAATGGACTGACTGATTTTAAAATTCAATAACTTGCAAGTGGTGGCAGCTATAAAAAGATTCTTGCAGACGTGTTAAGTAAGATGCCAGGAGTTTGTTTACGGCTTTAGTTCGAAGTAGCAGAAATAGATGGCGCTCTAAGCAATAAGCATTTAGAGATCCTACATTAGAGAGAGATTGGACATTGATGAAATGTCAGCCATATCCGTTACAAAGTAGATGGAACGCCATACAACGCAATGCATTTTCGTCAGCGTCTAACACTTTTTATTTTATTAAAATTATGAAAATTTCATTTTATATGCCTTCTGAGAGTCTATCAGAACATAAATATGAGCACATTTCCATTATAATGAATAAGAATTCTCAGAAAATGCATTTTTTTTCATTTTGCTGAAACGCATGTTTAGTATTTCAAGTCTGGTCGGAAAGCAGACGAAATTATTGAAAGGTGTTGCTATATTTTGGAATTTTTATTTAAAATAAACATATTTTAGTTTATGCATAACACAACAATGCTGAAAATGTAATTTTATGTAGTGTGGGTAAGGGTATTTATTTTTTACTTTCCTATGTCTAAATGTTCATTACTATAGATCAATTAGGTATATTTTTCTAAATAAATAAAATGTATTAGAGGAAAGTCTTTAAAAAATTTTAAAAGAAAGTTAAAAATATATCATTTAATAGCAATAAGAAATTAAAAAAAAAACAATTACTGAAATATTTAGAAAAGTATAGATTTTTCAAATAGATTCTGTTACATCTTCTATAATATAGTATTTGCATTAATAAATTTAGATAACTTTAAAGAAATTGATTAGTTGAATGAAATTAAGAAATTTCAATTTTCCAGCTTTAATACATTTTATAATACTAAGTGCAGCTAAATATCTGGGAAAGAAAAAAGAAAAAACATTGAGTAAAACCGAAAAAAGATTTACCCACATGCTAAATAATAAGGCTCTCCGCTTTAGAGTTTATATAGTGCGTAAATCTTTGATTTGAATGTTTATATTTAGAGTGACTGTCTGTATACTTAAAAATAAATTTTAGAAAGATATTGATTTCCGAAAAATAGTTATTAAAAATAGTTAATTGAAATGCTAAAAATAGTTATTACGTACTCAATAACTACAAAACAAACAAACAAACAAAATGTCAATAATGAAAAAGAATTAAAAAAAAATCATCAAATTTATATATTTTTGCAATTGTCAGAGTCTGCGCTATTTTTTATGCGAAGAATTGAAACTTCGAAATGCTTAAGTCTTCTGTGCCCTTAAATTCAGCAGACTTTTAAAAAAGAAAATGCTATTAAAAATGAATAGTTTAAGTATTTATAATTTATAAAAATTTCCGTATTTTAAATAGAGTTCACTATATACAATTTTTTTTATAGATTACGCTCTTCAAATGAATATTTCAAAATGTAAACAAAATTCATCGGCAACAAAGGATGTCAATTATCACCAACTATCAAACTTCGAAATTATTTGCACGTTTTTCTTTTTCTCTACGCAAAGATTTAAATAAAAACTAGTTTTTCAATGTAAAACAACAGACATAGAAATTAAAATGCTTTTTAATTTTACTCGATTCGACCGTTGTTATTATAATAAAATTGTTTAAAGTTGACAGCATACACAGCAATTGACCTCAGACAATTTAAAATGTGTAAAGTAAATAAACATTCCTAGTAAATATTAAAAAGTAACTCTAAAAACAAAAACAACTTAGGTATAATCAGTATAGCAAGTTTTGATCCAATATTTAAAACGCATCATCTTTCAAAATCCAAATTTTCTTCAGAGTATAATAACCACATATACAGAGGGTGTAACTATGGCAGATTTGTCAAGTCTGCCGGTGCCGCAATGTCCAATCTCTCTCTAATGTAGGATCTCTATAAGCGTTAATCGAGGCCCAATATTTTGACCTCGCTTTTTTCCCATAGCATTGATGTGCAGGAAGGAAGTATATGGGGCATTCTCACAATCTTTTGACTTTCATGTCCTGGAGAATAATTTTTTATTTAATACACTTTTTTGTGTTTTTTTTATTTCATATACTGGGGAACATCCCATTGCATGATTGCATAACAATAGATAAATAAGTTTTGGACTATGTTGGGGGTCCAAATACCAGGAAAACTCATCTACCGTACCTTGTCCCTGATGCTGATTTTTAAGTTTGGAGCTGTCAGTATAAAATTGTTTCAATAAAAATAACTCGATGTATTTTTTTTTCCGAAACTGGGACAATTGTTTTATATAAATATGTAGCAAAAAATTAACCTGCACACATTTTTACGGTTGATATTATTTTTTTTTTTAACTCTGTCCTTGGGTTTTTCATCCTTACCGTCCCTCTTGCTAAACCTATACAGAAAATCACTTCAGATGCAGCTACAGAAATTTTTTCAATTTTTTTCTCATGCAGAAGTATGCTAGAGAAAGAATGTCTAAAATTCTTTGACAGGAAATTTATTGCAGAATTTAAATCAGCATTTAAATATCAATTTCAAGATCGTGCCTTTATTGGTAGTTTTACAGTCTCCAAGGTTTATTCCTGCACTTTTTGAGGTAAATTAAAAAAAAAAAAAATATTTAATCCAATGTTAACAACTGTTTCTAAAAATCAATGAACATTGTAGCCATCACTTAGTCTTAACATGATTTTCCTAAAAATAGGTGGTAATTTTCCTTATCTTTCCATCCTTACCGTCCCTTTTTTTACTATTTCGTCCCTTTTTTCCTATACCATCCCCCTTTTTTACTCTACTGTCCCTTCTTTAACACCCCTTTAAGACAATGTTATACAAAAATTCTGTATTAAAAGTACTTCATTTTTATTATTTCTTATTTGAATGTCCTGCGGGTACTATGAAAATTCATTATAAGTAAAAATTTAGAAGAAAATAAACAGTTATAGAGGTAAGACGGTAAGGAAAATTAAACTCTCAAATTTAACTTAAACCTCAGTTAAATAAAAAAATTTTCGCTGCTGACCCTTTTTTCTTTATTTTGAATCATTAAGGCATTCGTCTATCAGATTAAAATGTTATATTAGAAAGTTTATTTTCGCCAGATTTTTTCCCCAAAAGTCAAAAGACTGTGAGAATGCCCCATATATGGAATGGATCTCAGTCGCCAATGCAATCTTGCTCATAAGGACCCACTCCATATATTTAACCTCCTTCCTTCGCATCAGTGCTGGGAGAAAAGCGAGGCCAAAAACTGGGCCTGGATTTAGCCCTTATTGCTATCAGCACCATCTGTTTCTGCTATTTTGAACTAAAACTGGGAATCGCTGTAAACAAACTCCTGACATTTTACATAACCCTCCTGCAAGAATGTTTTTAACAACTGTCACCATTTGCAAGTTATTGAATATTTAAAACAGTCAGCTCATTTTAGGACATCCGGTATTTAAAGATTAGATTTTGTAATAAATTGTTCCCTCACTTCTTAATGGGCTAAAATTACAAACAAAAAAAGTACACAGGTATGTTTTCGATGACTGTACAACATTTTAATATTTTTTAGACATAATTATAAATTAATCATAAGACATTTTCCGCTAGCCGAAAGCAGGTGATAAATCGCCAATTACTCTTGCAGTATGTACTTTACTATGTACGAATTACAAAAAACAGTGAAATCCATTATTCTAAAAACAATTAAATTTAAAAAATCAAAAACCAGACTGCGTAAAAAGTGAACTAATTAATTATTTCTCATCAATGTGAAACTATTTTTTTTTTTCAATTCCTACTATTAGCTCACACTCTTGTTCAAATTTTCAATCGTTAATAAAATACTTATTATTCATCCAATCAAGCTCTAATAAATTTTTTTAAACTTGTAGTGGATGACACTTGATGTTAATCCAGTTTTTTTCAAATATTAATTCATTAATTAAATTAAATTAAATAATTTTCAATAATCGAGAGAGCCCTCTTCTTGATCAAAGTATTTATAACCGAGAGAGCCCTCTTCTTGATCAAGGTATTTTAAGCGCCACTCAAGAGGAAAGAAAAATGGGAGAAAAGAAATTCTCTTATTGACCTAAGTAGGAATGACTTAATTTTTTTTTTAAATATATTACTTGTTTTATATTACTTACCTATTTTTTTTTATTTACTTGTATTGATGACTTTTAAGTTGTGTTTAATTGTTAGTTCCTTCCTATCTATAAACACTGTTTTGATGAGGTCTATAGATGTTTATGATGGTTAGAGTCTTAGAGTTGCAGTAAAGCTGGAGATCCTACCTACACAACTTCCAGGTTGTATAATATTTTAACGGAGCTTCTGACTGTAAAATAGTCAATGAAACATCGTCTTCATTTTGAAAGACCTATCCAGTGATAAGAGTCAATAGGGTGCGTAATTTTTTTTTCGTCTCTACCGCCATTTTGTATTTTACGGCCGCCATTTTGAATTTATAAAAACAAAACCTAGCCTATAACCATCGGGCTGTTAAGACGAATTGATAGAGACCTTATTCATTAGAATCCATCCAGCCGTTGGGATGTTTCGAGGGTATAAAGAAATCCACATACACACATACACATAACCCTTCTTTTCAGTCGGGTAAAAAAAAAAAAAAAAAAAAAAAAAAAAAAAAAAAAAAAAACGCTCTCTAAAATTGGCCGTTTGGCTGTGAAACTGCAACAATGAAGTATTTTAAACAGAAAAAGTAGAAAATGAAATGTAAATTACAAAAAATAAAGAGTGCAACGTATTTATTTAAAAATCATTTTTATCAATTAATAGTTTAATCTACACTATTAAAATCCGTGCGCGTATCTATGTAACCTCAAAAACTCGGAAACCACAGGGCGCAGAGCTACGAAATTTAGCACACGGATTGCTGGTAGGGCGCCCATGAACGATTGGGGCAAAAAATGCGAAAATTTCGAATAGATTTTTTTGTGCTTTTGACGAATTTTTGCCTTTTTTATGTTCAACCCGTAATTGCGCGACTTCTAGCCAGTTCTAATTGTTTACTGCGGTGTGAGATATACATATTACGTACGCCACGCTGCAATACTAAGAAGCTGTAGCGGGTATTAGGATAATTCTTTTACGTCACATGAAAATAATTAGTGCGCTTAATTATTACATTTTTTTAAGTAAAAAAAAATTATCACGAACGTTAACAAAACTTTTTATTCTATTTATTCCCTTATTCCAAAGATATCGTTTTATCGCCTGCTACCATAGCAACATGATAAATTAAATTTCATTTCATATTGGTTGAATAAATACTGAGTTTTAATAGACATAACAAATTTTTCTATTCATAAACTTTTGTTTGGTTGTACTGATTTTTATTTTTAATTTTGGTTTTAGAATTAAATTCATGAACTGCCGTGCGTAGAACGGGTTAAACAGCTAGTGTTAATTAAATTAGGATTATACGTTGGAAAAAGTTTTAGAAATCCTGAATGGATAGTTTAAATAACGTTTCGTTTCTCCTGTTTGCCCTGTTTTCTTGTTGGTACATCTTAACCCCTTAACGGTTGCATTAAATTACGGTTTAAAAATTCAAATATCTTATTAGCTCCACTTTTTTAATATTTAATCCTAAATTGCCACATTGACACCGGAGTTTTAGGATGAAAGTGTCATCTTTATTAAGTACGCGAAAATTTACTTTTACTCGTTTACAAATAAAATCTCTTGTTAATACTGGTGTCATTAAATTATTTGAACATTTTACGAATACAAGTACCTTGCCCCTGAAAGGGTTAAGGGTATATTCCAATTCCAACTGCTTATTTTCTGATTTATTTTTAAATTCATTTTTGCTCTCAAACGCATCAAACTGGCAAATTCCCTTATATAGAAGCTACGTAATGTGCCGTGCTTGTCGATTTTTTGATAAATGCAGAAAATATTTCAAAAAATGCTGTCAAAGTGGGCGTTTTGAACCGAATTTTCCGAAGCGGGAGATTTGGGAATGAAAAAAAAATGGTCATACTGAGAAAATTATTTAAAAATCAAATGCTAATTAATTGAGCGAAAAATGAAATCACATGGCCTCTTATACGTCTCTTCAGAAATCACCTCAGCAAGTTTCATGTTTTAACTTTTAACAAGTAATATAAAAATTTTCTTTTTAAAGTCAATTCCTACTTAGGTCATCAAAGAAAAATTTAATATAATCCCTTAAGCTAATATTAGTTTTTGTTGCACTAGGGGGCTCTGCCACCTACGAGCTACGCTCGTCAACCCCCCGTTCCGACACCGCAAACTCTAACAGCACGATAATTTGATTGGCTTTAAAAAGATTTCGGAAGATTGAATTATAATTTGAATCTGAGAATTATAATCTGACGTAATTTTCACCAAACTTTTCTTTTTCTTTTTAATATTCACGTAAAAATACTTTTGTTAGAAATGAAATATTATGATCATCTTAAAATATCAAATAAATGTCTCGAGCAATTTTTAATTTTAAACTGTTTCGCAAAATTATTTTTTGTTCATTTTATATAATAAGTGTAATGTGACGTAAATTCTCCTATTTAAGACTTCTAACGCATATTTATGAATTTATTATTTTACAATATTCTGTCTCTTTTAAAATTCACGTGTAATTATAATTTTTATGACGTAATTTTCCATGAGTTCCTGCTTTTTATATTTTCTATTTATAACAGTCACGTGTAAAATAAATTTTTAATTTGAAGTAAACATTATTGTTTGCGCTGTTTATACAACTGGCAACAGTTTAAATTAATAACATTTTCTAAAATTTGTAAAAAATATCTCTCGAAATGCTGAAAATTTGAATTTAAAATTGAAATAAAACCTCAAAAAATGAGTCAAATAAAAAAAATAAATACAATCTGCACACCGGGAACTTATAACGTATAAAATGATCTAAAAATGATTAAATTCTCATGTATAGTTTTTGCTCCAATAAAAGTTTTTTAATGGAACGATTTTGTCCAACTTTAGCATTAAATATCTCTTAAAATAATTCTTCGATTAGAAAACTGCCTGCATTAGCGTGTTTATCAAACATTTCTCTATAATACCATCGATTTTCATATTTTTGTATGCAACAGTTTTTTTAATATTAACGATGAAAGGCCATGCTTAAGCATTCAAATTGGATGTGGATCTACCCGGAATATCTACGCAGATTTTCATTGGTCCATTTCCAAATCAAAACTTTTTTTTATATATAGAAGGATTAAAATATCTCAATTTGTTGATTTTCTATAAGCAAGTAAGGTTTACAATGGAATTCTATCGGAATTTGGCGAAATATTAGAAATATCGCCAAGTTGGCGTCACTTTTGGCGACTTATTTTAGCCACCAAATTTGGCGATATATCGCCAAGTTGGTGACAAACTTGGCGGTATTTGGTGACAGAACAGGGTCCCCCTATGGTAACCCCTTATTGAAAATAATTTCATTGACCTTCAATAACCAATGGCCGCCATTTTGTTTCCCATGCAAAACTAAAATTAATTAATTAAAATTTAATTAATTAATTAATATTTGAAAAAACTGTATTAACATCAATTGTCATCCAGTACAAGTTCAAAAAAATTTATTTCAACTTGATAGGATGAATAATGATTATTTTATTAACGATTGAAAATTTGAACAAGATATATAAATATATAAATAAATATATAAATAAATAAATTTAGGGAGAGTGTGAACTAATAGTAGGAATTGAAAAATGAGTCTGAAAATGTCTCAGAAAATTTCGAGCTGTTTAGAGTGGAATTTTTTTTTTTTTCAAATACACCCTCAAGGGATTAAAAAGGGAAACAAGAAATATTATGCATAGTTTTAATAAATCCACAAGTTCGCATTTTCTATCAAGCGTAAATCAAAGCTGTGAAATTTCCATAATTGGGAGCCACGCCAAGTTAGCGTATTGTAACGGAAATGTTTTGGAACAACATGAATTGCAATCATGAAATTAGGCGCGTCTGATAAGATAACAATGGTCTACAAAATAAAACTTTTCTTTTCTTGCCTTTTAAATAAACTATATATTTTTATACTAATTTGGGGTCACAGAATATGAATTAATTATTAAACTTTTAATGTTAGTTCTCTGTGTAAAAATAGTATTAAAAATTATGATTTAAAGTTAAGTGTCAAAAAGCATAAATCGTTTATTTAAAAAGAAATAACTGTTCAATTGCGAGTATTTTCGCGCACAGAGGTGCAACCGTACAATAAATATAACTGGGCATTGCACTATACAAATATACCATTAAAAGCTGTTATATAGGCTTTAAAAGACGATGACGGAAAGAGTACGCCACCTGTGTCTTTATGTATGTTCAAATTGTCCATGTCTTTAAGGCCGTTCTCAAATCCAAAGGGTCAACTTTCTGACAAAAGTTTTAATTCATTTTTGTTCGGAAACGCATGAAACTAGAAGGTGTTGTTATTCAGAAACTATGTCATCGAACTGTTTTTTCCGTTTTCTTGTAAACGCAATAGATCTTTCAGAAAACACTGTAAAAGTTGACATTTTGAACTGAATTTCCGAACGAAAGAAGAAAAACCAGTCAATAAGGGCAGAAAAATGCCGTGCCACGTGATGAAAATTGCTTATAACTCAATAGGTAATTTATTGATCAAAAAATGGAAAACACAGTTCGATTCCAAATCGCTTCCCCAGTCAGGTTTTCCAATTTTATATCTTTCCGTTAAAAAATGAATTTGTAAATATGTCAAAACGTTTTGTGCTTGTTGAGCAGAGCAGTTGAGAACAGCCTTAAGGGTTAATATCTCGGCTAATACCTACATTTGTTTTCGAAACTCATTATCAGCAATCCTTTTATACTTCTGCGACGATAGGTAACTCCAGCGCTCCTCAACTCCTTTGCTGAATACCCGTAAATAGAAGTTTGTGTATAACGGAAAAATGCGATTTTCTCAAAAACTATGGGACCTAGGATAATCGCTCTAGTTTTTTCCCAAGGTTTAGATTAACTTCTGCTACCCCTAATTTTTTAATAGTTTTAGTTTCAGTAGATTCGGAAATAGAGGGGGAGGGGACATATTTTTGCATTTCATTTTCGACAATATCTCTGAAAATATAATACCTAAAATTAAAAGAAATGTATTTTTGAGTTCGGCGTTACGAAAGCTTTCACATGATATACAAAGAAAATATGTATTTTTCAAGTAACATAATTAGCCCCTCTACATTTTCCTAAATATATTTGTGAATGGTTAATAATCTATAAATATGTGGGTCAATAGCCTTTATTACTCACCCCCCCCCCCCCCCCCAACCCCAATTTGAACTTTCCACGTTCCATAGTTTACGAGTAAAATGGATGTGACAGACGGACAGACAGATACAGGAGTGATCTTATAATGGTTCCGTTTTTACTTTTTAAGTACGGAACCCTAAAAAAAAAAAAAGTCAAATTATTTAGGGGTTTGTACGTAGAACACGGAAATGTACTCGAGATCTTTGGTTCTTCTCTCTATATCATCTCTAGAATTTATACACACCAAGTAATGGGCAAAAAATTAGTTTCACTTAAAAACGTATAGCACAACTGAAAACGCATTTCAGCAATTTTGTTCTTAGACAGTACTGTAACCGAATTCTTTGGTGTGTCCCTGTAAATGAACGATTGAATGCCATGCACACCTTATTCTATAGTAAAACTCTTATAGCGCACCTCAGTGATCTATATATCAATTTTAATATGTTTGAAATTGTGTAACATCATTAAAATACACCGCAAACGATTTTTCCCTAAAGACCGTACTTTAACAGAATTCTGAGTGTCCCTGTAAACGAACTATAAATGCTACATGCTTTATTTTCAATAACGAACATACCATAGTAAACTTCATTAACGTATATCAATTGCATGGCAATGCAAGTATATTTACGCAAGTTAGAGCCAGACAGACAAACCGAACTCATAAACACATTTGAACTATGTTGGAAAGTGTTAATAACGTGACGTACGGCGCCTAGCACAGAGGTCACGCCGGATGAGTCTTGGAACCTTTAAAATTGGTACACCAGGCATTACTGCAGAGCCTGATTATCACAGGGGCACACGGGGCACGTGCCCCGAGCCCACATTTTCAGGGGGGGGGGGGGCAAAATGCATTTTATGCACAGTCTGAAAATACAAATTAATACAAATTTCCATTTGTAGTTCATAGAAAAAAATGTATTTTTCCAATTCATGTAAACTAAACTATCTGAGTATTTTCACTAATGACAATAAATTGTAATGTAAACTTCAAAATTCCGAGAGGAACGGAAATTACATCTAACATATTTCATTCAATCTTATAGGTTTAGAATTTTACTCACTATAAAGGCCATGTAGTGCAGAAAATTTTATCTTCCCTATATTTTTAAATGCATTTTTACATGTGTCTATAACATATTGCTTTTTTGTAAAGCTATGGCTTTGAATTGTTAACTGCATTTATAACTGTTTCTCAAGATGCATGAATTGTTTTGAAAAAAAAGGGGGTGCACCGACATGACCTGTGTGCCCGGGCCAATTAGGCCCTGCTTGTTATACAAAAGTGCTTAGAAACACTATTAGGTTGTTTTAACTAGAGATTGGCCAAAAATTCTGTTTCGTTTTCGGCCCAAAATCTGAGTTTCACCAAAAGTAATTTGACCGGACCGAAACTGTCTGTATTCCAAAAATCTCGTTTCTTCCTTCGGAAATTTTCAAAACTACGCATTGATTTCAGCTATATCGGCTCAAATGAGGCTATTTATTTATTGCTATGAGCTTCACTGTTTATAATGATCAGTCATGACTGTCTCAAGACGTGACAAATTATAAAGCAAGCAATGCCTATAGGACTAAACTTTGAAGGCGCTTTTCACGTACTCTTTAAAAGCTGCAGACTTAACAGTAATAGAAAATTTTTAGTTTGAAATGGCAGAAGTGTTTCGAATACTCTTTGAAAAAGTTCTGGTATAACAGATGATGAATTACAAAAATCATTATAAAAGATAAATCGAGGTATGTATACCTAAAACATTTTTTAATAAGATGAAATTCGTACAATTAGAAAATCATTCTGTGTCGTAGGTGAATTAATTACATTTTATTTTATAGGAAAATAAAAAGTTTAGGTCAAATGAACAGAGAGCCAATTTGGGCCATTTTCACGCCGCCAGTGGCGTGGCGTGAAAATTTTCGGTGGTCATCGCAATTATTTAAGTTTGTGGTGAAAAATTATTAACTCTAAAATTCAATGGTTGAATGTTCAAAAAAGAAACTTTAAATCTTACCTTCACTTATACATGAACTCCAAATGTTCTGCTAAAACTGGATCGTAGAGTTTTAAAAGCTTATTAAGAGTTTTAAAATATTGATTGGTCATCGCCGCATCCAGCGATGACCGGACGCCACGCCACTGGGCCACATGCACAGTACATCCCCGATTATCCGCGGGATTGGGTGGCAAGGGCACTGCGGATAACAAAAATCGCGGATAACCCGAAAAAGACTGAAAATAGAATGCAAACACGAAAAAAAATTCAACATAAAAACTATGTTTTAGCATACAAAAAACATAATAAAATGTTTAAAATACATATGCACAGTACGTCAGAAACCTTTGCTTTACGTCTAAATCACTAAAATAAAGAACAGTAAACAAGAAACAATGCCGTACATAGTGTACAAAAAGAGGTGAGACATCTTTTTTAAAAATTCATTCACTTGTTTTTGCTTCTTGTTTTGGAAACACCTTTTCTTCATTCTAAATTGTAAACTATTATTTTTCTTTTAGTATGGAATAATTTTTATCTCAAAAATGAAGTTATTCTTGATATACTCTCCTGGAATTTATCATAATAGTGTTATTTAATTGTGAAATATTTTAATTCCTGTGTTTACGTTTGGTTAATAAAATCAAGAAATACATCAAGACTTTATATCTGATATTTCAAACATGGCAACCGAATGTAGAAATATTCTTCTATGACTTTTGAATGCATTGATTTTTCTGTTTATATTTAATAGTAGGGCTGATTGTATTTTCCTTGCTGTTGACTTGAATTTAAAAAAAAATTCGCTTCGCGGATAATCGGGGCTTTACTGTATAATTAATTAGTAATTTTGGTTATTTATGTATGTTTTAATTAATTAAAATAATTTTGGACATTTTCGTTTTCGTTTTCCCCCGAAAATAGGAGGACTACCAAAATTTGGTTTCGTTTCAGTCTTAAAAACCTGTTTCGGTCGATCCTTAGTTTTAACCCCTCAGGGACAAGTCATTGTGTTTCTGAACTGTTAAATTCACACCAGAACTTTCGAATTACGTGGTGCAAAAAAATTTCCCACTGCCCTCCAAGGGCTTAAGATGTGATATATTTTTCTATTATTTGTTTCTTTATGTGGTTGCATTTTGAATAAATTGAGATGTAAGAAAGGAAACCATTAAGCTGTAACATTTCGAGATAAGCGGTTTAAACGCACGTATGAGAGATCGAATCGTTTGACAAGGTATGTTTTAGAGAGAAAATGCCCCTAATTGCACCCATTAAGGGAGAAAGAAAAATGCTTTTCGTGATCAAGTGAATCTTTTCAGATAAGGAAAAAAATGCAGTGGGTAACCGCATATTTTATTATTTTTAGACATTTTATCATTTGTATTACAAATGTTACGTAGGTGTTGAAACTTTAGCCAGATTTCAATTGCTCGCCTAATAAAAAAATATTCTTAATTTGATTCTTTTTAGTTTTAGGTTAGGATGCCGCAGTAGACTCATGCGCGTGTCGAGTACAAGCCGATCCGAACCAAAATTTCTGTTTAAAGTCAACTCGAATCCGTCGCACATGAACCAAAAAAGGAGACGAACCCGAAATGAAAGAAAATTAATCCGCATTTTAATCCAATTATGGAAAATTAGTCTACAAATATATAGTTGTTGTTGTTTTTTCAATTAAAAATATTCAGAACCCTAAAGAAAAAAAAAAAAAAAAAAAAAAAAAAAACAGGTCAACCCGAACCCGAGAAAAAAAAGTAGTGTTTACCCGGGCCGCGGATAAAATTGGGTTACTCGACCCAAATCAGGGCTCCCGAGTAACGCTTGTTATGTTAAGATAATTTGTATAGATGTTTGAAGGGGGAGGGAGGTGGGGGAACGGATTTTTTTAACCCTTAAATGCGTGATTTTTTATTTTGTTTCGAAAAAATTATATATGATTCGCTGAAAGGTTTATTACACAGGAAAAATAATGAAAAAAATCAGAGATACATTTTTCATAAAATACGTCAATCTTTTCTTCTGTTGCACATCTGCAAAACAAGTAAAAACTACTATCGTGTGGCTGTTTTACGCTAAAATATTGCAAGTTAGTAAATATTTTAATAAGTATGTCTCCAAATACCTTATTTTACATAATTATTTATTTTATAAAACTTAACCTTTAACCCTTTAATTCCCTTGATAGAATACGTTCTAGAAATTACGTAGTTCAGAGAATCTGACTTTACACCAGAAAGTTTCAATGGTTAATTTCGCTTTATTTAAATACGGAATGTCTGTTTTTACCCGACTGCCAAGAAAAGTTATGTGTTTCATGCGTATCTGGGTATGTGGATTTCTTTATACCCTCGAAGCATCCCAAAGGATGGATGGATTTTAATGAAGAATATCTCTACCGATTCGTCTAAACGGTCTGATAGTTATAGGCTAGGTTTTGTTTTTATAAATTCAAAATGGCTTTAGAGACGAAAAATTTTTTTTACGCACCCTATTGAGTGGCTTATCATTGGATAGGTCTTTCAGAATGAAGACGATGTTTCATTGACTATTTTACAGTCAGAAGCTCCGTTTAAATATTACACAACCTGGAAGTTGTGTAGGTAGGATCTCTAGCTTTACTGCAGCTCTAACCTTCATAGACATCTACAGGCCTCATAAAAACAGTGTTTATAGATAGGAAATAACAATTAAACACGACTTAAAAGTCATCAATGCAAGTAAATAAAAAACAATAGGTAAATAATATAAAAAATAGTTTCACATTGATGAGAAATAATTAATTAGTTCGCTTTTTGCGCAGTCGGGTTTTTTAATTTTTTTAAATTAATTAATGCAAATATTGTTATTTTATTGTTTTTGTGTGTGAGTTAGGTATATACGAATAAAATAATCTATTAATATCAAAACACTGTTGTTTGCAAATATGCAAAGCTGTGCACTAAAGGGTTAAAACAGAAATCCCATTTAGACTAGTCAAACTTTGAGCAATAAATTTTTTAAAAGTAAATGGTACTCTCACAGCCCAATGATTAGCATGCTGACGACAAAATGAGAAGGTTGAGCCGACGCTCGTGATTTGAAACTCAGAGCGGTGTGACTGTGTAAGATTTTCAGAATTTTCCTTGAATGGTAATTTAGGCTACTTTCCCTTCAAAAGTCCATTCTGAAGGCACTCCTACCATAGCAATATTTCCAAAACTGGCAGATGCTTAACTAAATCCGCATTTCTCCTATAAAAATAAAACAAATCTGATCACCAGGAAGCTGAGGAAAATATAAATAAACTGGTGGATGCTGCTGGTTGGATTGATAACAGTAGATTTCAAACAAACAAACAAGCAAGGGTTTGATTTTCTTAAAGTGAAAGTAGATATCAGGCAAATCATTCATTTTCACAAAAATAATTATTAAACTTATTTTAACCCTTAAATGCCTGATTTTTCAAAAATCATTTTAATAATGTTTTTTCGACTTTCATTTTTTAAATAAATCATGGGAAAAATACTTTAAAAAATCATATTTTGTTTTAAGTATGGTTTACAGCTAAAAAACTATTTGTTACTAATCGGCAATACTGGTCTTTAATTGAAAAAATAATTTTCCTCCATAAAATTCTATAATATTAAACACACAAGAATTTTAGGAACTATATGATAAGAAATAAATTTTACTTGCTCACTGCAGAACAAAATAGGGTATTTCGCAAGCTTCCAAACAAAACAAAAAGAACATGTAACAACAATTGAAAAAATAAATCTATCTTTATTCTTAAACAGCACAAGTGTTGTCATCTACATCTTGAAAATCGATTTAATAATATTTTTAGACTGTATTTTATTGGCAACATTAGACATTATAGTTTCAAAATTAACTAATAATTTTAGTATAATAATAGTATTTTAGAAGCCTAAATTGGGTATGTTGCCGAAAAGCAACACCCGGCACTTAAGGGTTAATTTCAATGTGAAATTTTGTGACAAACGTGTCAAACTTTTTCTTAAAGATTATTCTTGTCCAAAAAAGGGGGAAGGGGAGAGGGATTCCACTCGATTTTCTGAACACTGATAAGCGTGCCCAGAAAATAAGAAAAATAAACGGTCAAGTGCGAGTATTACTCGCGCTCAGAGGGTTCCGTACATTAAATATATAAATTATTAACTGGATTATTAAAAAAATCGTTTCTAAAAGAATAATAAGACTTTATATATATATTTAAAAATTATACAACGTAGGGTTGGGTATAGCTGTATGCTGTATATACTTGAAAAGTATGAATGGGTATACCATAAAAGTTCAAAGACATATGAAGTCTATATAATATCAAATATTGCTATTCTGTATAACTCTTTTTTTTTATCTTATCCGAATCTGTTTATGATGAACTTAATTCGGTACTGACAATAAAAGTAAATCATATTTAAACCCTTGCGCTCTAGCGCTGATAGCGGATGTATGTCACTAGTCACTAGTGTTGCCGCATCTGGAAGATTTTTTTCTTTTTTAGAAATTTTGAATTCACACCGCAAAAATTTTACTGGTATTTTTTTTTCTTTTATGGGAAATGAATAACCTTGTAAAGCAAAAATAGGAGTTAAAACTTTCTGGTCAGAAGTCGGAATGTCTAATTAAAAAATCGGCCATATACCATGACGTACGCTGCGTACGTCATTAAACGAAATGACCAAAGTAGCATGACGTATGCTACGTACGTCATAGAGCATAAGTGGTTAAACTTTATTTGGCATTTCATAAAACTAAATTCAGCGTAGTAATAATCTTTCTTTTTTACAGTGTAGCTATAATAAAACCCTTGTTCAAAGTTTAAACTTGGCATTGTGCTAAGCGCGCTTCGAAAGGAGGTCGCAAAGTTTCAACACCGCCTTGGCCGTGTATTTCCAGATAGGTTCCGGCATTACCGCGAGAGGTGCCATTCCCAAGGTCTCCCCTACATTGAATTCAGTTTTTGACAGAAACACACCAAGCAACTTTTTTTTGCAAAAGTTAAGCAACTTTTTGCAAAAAAAAAACAATTTTGTCTTTAATTTAGTAATTCCAGTAAAAAAGCAACTTAACCCCTTAAAGGGTGGTGATGTCGCTATGGGATTACCTAATTTATTCCCAAATTGCCACATTGGCACCAGAATATTTGAATGAAAATTTCACTATTGTTAAGTACGCGAAAATATCATTTTACTTGTTTACAAATAAATTTTCTTGAAAATACTGGTGTCATTGAACTATTTCAACATTTTACAAATACAAGTACCTTGCTCCTGAAATGGTTAATGACAGTTTGTTAATACAAAGAATAAACTATCCAGGACAAACAGGATATGCAAATACAAATTGCTGTACTTACGTAATTTTATTGTAATTCAAATCATGTCTCACTTTTTTTTAAATTGAGATAGCTGAACAAATGATCTTTTATCCCACCTTTTTCCAGCTTTGCGGCACACTCAAAATTTGATCTGTTAGCCCCCCCCCCCTCCTCTTTTACCAATGAAAATATGATACGATATGAATGGTGGTACAGTCGTGGAAAAAAAAAAGTAAACACCCCCTACTAACTCTTCAACAAATTATCGTAGACGGAAGTTACTTGTACCGAACGATTGGAAATAAAGTTTACTTTTAAATGATGTATATCAAATTTGTTAAGGGGGCCATATACATATTAAAACGAACCCAAACTTCATTTTTTTCAATAGCAATACCCAATTTTAACGCGATATTTCAAATCTTCGGTTCAAACTATGTCTAGACACCAAATTTCAAGTCATTTGAATGATAAGTTTTTGACTTATAAACATTCAAAATTTAGTGATTCTAATGTTAAATTACATTTTCATATTTTTATTTATATCTCCTGAAATTATGCTCCTACTGTGCTAATTTTTTGTGTAGCAATAATGCTAATGTGCCCAAACATAAATACGCTGAATTTGCAATTTTTATACTTTTATGATATGAATTATGAAATTAATATTCGAAAAAATTATGAACTGCAAACTACAATTTTTTTGATGGATTTAGATTTATTAAGTCCTGCTTTATGAAAATCCTAAATTTCACATTTTTCTTCCAAATAGTTTTCAAATTATGCTTAAAAAACGGCAAAATGATGCCCTATGATAGAAGTGAGTAGATATTTTGAAATTTCTTCTGCTGTCCTGTTATCTAACAGGCTTCGTAAGGTGCCTTGATCAAGAAGGCGGCTCTCTCGGTTAACAATCGAGTACCGAACTTCAATTTGGATACAGCCCTTAAAATACGCTCGTTTTAAAATAATTAATTTCTCGGAAACGTATGGTACGAATTGCATAAAAATTTGTTTCTACGCTAATTGAAGGGTGTAGAGTTCATTTATGCTGTCGGAATTGGGTATTGCCATTGAAAAAAATGAAGTTATGGTTTGTTTTAATATGTAGATCGCCCCCTAAGCAAATGTAATATACATAATTTAAAAGTAGACTTTATTTCCAATCGCTCGGTACCAGTAACTTTCTTCTACGATAATTTGTTGAGGAGTTAGTAGAGGGTGTTTACTTTTTTTTTTCCACGACTGTACATGGGTGAACAGCTGATAGCAATTTTTGAACCTATTACTTTTTGTTGGTGAAATGTTTTCTTTCTCGCGTTCACCGCCACTTACTATTTTTTGATCTCTCAATAATCAAAGTTACACCAAATTTTGCTTTTGAAGAAATAATGTACAAAATTAATTTCGATTCTGATAGGCAATGCCTGATTTATGGCAGGGCATTCGGGGCACGGGCCCAGAGCCCAGGGCCCCTGAAAATCAGGGCCCCCCTCCCCCAAACTGCTAAAAATTCTCCAATTATTGTCCAAAAGCGGATGTAGTTTGACGTGATGGAATGTTGCATTTCATTCTATATTCTACTGCGTTCGTATTGTATTTTTTTAATAACATCGTATATTTCGTCTGAAACATGCATTTTTATTTTTATTTTTTTTATTTTAGTTAAGTATTTTCTTTTATCTTTATCATTTTAAAATGTATTGTATTTTTAATTCTGATTTAACCTTGTTTGTGTTCTCGTCAGATTATTCGGGGGGGGGGGGGGGGGGGTTGATGAGCGTAGCTCGTAGGTGGCAGAACCCCCTAGTACAGTAGATAATCGGTTAACGAACTGTTCGGTTTACGAACAGATGGGTTAACGAGCACTTTCGCGAGAGAGATTTTTATGTTCGGTTAACGAACACCTCTCGAAACAAGGCCAAGAAGAAGCAATGCTGTGTTTAAGTTTTGCTGAGCTGTAATTAATTGAATCTATTGTCGACTTAGAGGACATTTTAACATTTGTATACGTATGACCTAATTAATTCATGGGCTACCGTGGGTTCCAGCCCTACATTTTAGAGTCCCCAAATTATAATGACGAGATTTGAAACATTAAATTTTATATTTTGAGTCCCTTTTTAAAAAAATATTTTTAATTGCAAATTAAATATTTTAACCCTTTCAGGGGCAAGTAATTGTGTTTCTATAATGTCGAATTCACACCGAAATCTTTCAAAAGTTTTATTACAAAATAATAAAAAGCAATTTTATGACTTTTTTCCATCAAAGTTAGAAAATTAAAATTTAATAAAATTTTTCTGGTACAAATCTTCATTAATCGTAGGTGGGATATAATATATCTCACCGCTCCTCAAGGGGTTAATTGAGATTTAGTTCACAAATTATTAACAGGCTCTAGGCTCAATTTGAACTTTATAGGGCCTTGCAATAAACACGAGCTTTTTTTTTTTTTTTTTTTTGGAACTAAGGAGTTTTTGAAAGGTCAAAGTGGCAAATCGATATGATTTAATGCCGTAGTAAATGAATGTAATCCTAAAAGTTTTTACAAAGGGCATGTCCTTTTTTTTTTTTTTTTTTTTTTTTTTTTTTTTTTTTTTTTTAATACGCTGCGACACGAGCAAAGCCATCAAAATACGATCTGTCCATATTAAATGAAGACGTGTATTAACACTATTATAAAGGGAAGATTTATGTTATTTTTTATGCATTATTTAGCTTTTAAGAACGAATTAACTGAATTCCCATACAAATCAATACAAAATCTATGATCGGTTAACGAACAATTCGGTTAGCGAACACTGTTTTGGAACGGATTAAGTCCGTTAACCGATCACCCACTGTATTTTAAATAATTTTGCTTGGCACAGAAAAAAATATATTATTAATTGTTGCATACTTTATCATTCCAGATATATGGAATCGCATAGAAGAAGATAATTATCACCTCACAATTTATTATAAAACATCTATTTTTTAAAATTTCATAATTATTTAAAAGTATGATTATCAAATTTAATTTTTTAATAGATATTTTAAAGTAGTTATTAAAATTAATAGTGGCTACCTTTGTAAGTACAGTTCTTATTATTTATTTATTTATATTTTTACTTAAGCCCCCAGTAAGCATCGGTGTAAAGAGGTCCCCGTAAGCATCTGTGCCCAGGGCTCCCAAATTTCAAAATCGGTCCCTGCTAACCGGGTCAAATTGGGAAAAAATTATCCCTATTATCCAATAAGGAGTACCTATTAAGGGTGTATTCGAAAAAATACTTTTCCACCCTCAACAGCTCGAAACTTTCTGAGGCATTTTCAGGCTCATTTTTAAAAGTAAAACATGAAACTTGCTGAGATGATTTTTGAAGAGATGAAGAGGCCGTGTGATTTCATTTTTCGCTCAATTAATTAGAATTTGATTTTTAAACAAATATTTTCTCAGCATGACCATTTTTTTCATTCCCAGATCTCCCGCTTCGGAAAATTAGGTTCAAAACGCCCACTTTGACAGCATTTTTTACAACATTTTCTGCACTTATCAAGAAATCGAGAAGCATGGCACATTATGCAGTTTTTAAATAAGAGAATTTCCCAGTATGATGCGTTTGAGATCAAAAATGAATTAAAAAATGAATCAGAAAATAAGCTGTTTGGATTGGAATACACCCTTAAGCGATGTCATTAACCCTCCAGCCGCGGGAAACGCTATTTTCGAGTTCCAGTGGGCTACTTTTTTAAGATTCAGATTGTTTGATTCCCACCACTTTTTAAAAAGCGTATAATTCGGCTTATTCTTGCAACATTTAATCTGTAATAAAATAAAGTGACTATTTCTACTTCAAAAAAGTGGTGGGAATCAAACAATCCTAATTTTAAAAAAGTAACTCACTGAAAAAGTTGCCCGCGGCTGGAGGGTTAACATTAATTTCAAATAGAATATAATGGGAAGGCAAAGTTGTCATTTATTATCCGGAGATGCGTTTTACACGTAGATGCATTAAACAGAGTGCACTGCATATATATTTTTTATCTTTAAGTTATCATAAACATAAAGCAATTAAAATCGGTATTACATTAAGTTTACTTTATAAAACCAACTTTTCAAGAAATCCCTGGAACATAACTATTTTTTTTTTCTTATTACTCTACTCAAAATTATGACTGATTTCAAAATTTAACTTCCTATTATCTGACACAATTGCGAAATCAGCTCTGTCCTCTGTCCTTTCATATATAAAAGTTTCAGAAATCCTTATTGAGGAATCGAACAACATTTAATATTCCCCTATAAAAAAATAGAATATGCTTTAGTAAATCTTGTTAAGTAGATTTCGGGTTTTATTTTTGTCGACACTAACCAACGTTCTCTTTAATTGCAGTCATGAATGTTGCAGCCGGCAAAGCTGCCATGCAGTCTTCCATTTCATTGAAAGGAGTTCCTCAGAAGGCAGTAGATGGCAGCACCAGCAGAAATTTCGCTGCCGATACCTGCACCCAGACCGAAGTCGAATCGACGCCCTGGTGGTACGTCAACTTGCTGGAACCCTTCTTGGTACAACTAGTGAGGGTAGATTTCGGACGACCCTGTTGTGGTAACTATTTTGTGCAAAGTTAAATTGAAAAAGTATTAACTTTTCAATTTTATTTAATTAAAATGTTTACACTTTGAGACAGTGTCCATATTAACAGGAGCATGGGCGTAATCTGGCGGGGGCAAGGGGGGCACATGCCCCCCCCCCCTAGGTTTTTAAAATCATGGGCAAAGTCGTGTTTTTGCCCCTCCAGTTTTTTTGTCTTCTTTTCTAGTAAAAACACATTTTTGTGTTTATTTTTTCTCCTTTTTTACCCCAAATAATTTACGTACTATCCTGGCTGTAAATATGAATTGGATAAATCACATTCAAAACTACCAGAATTAAAGTTTTCATGTTGACATAAGTAATTTCTGTTTTACGTCTTAAACCCTCTGCGTATTAACAGTTCAAATAAAAATATTTTCTGTCACCCTTTTTTTTCTCTTTGTATAAAGTAGAAAGACTATTTTCCCTTTTCATTCTCAGGGATGTTTGTTTAGCTTTAGATGCACGTGTGGCAAAAGATTTCATGATTACTGTGTCTTGTCTCTGAACATTGTCATTTTTTCTCATATTTATCTTCTCTCCTTGAATATGAAAAATATTACAAGCATTTCGTTTTTGATAGACATGAAAATACTTGTGTCGTATTAGTAATACAGTGGGTGGCCAAATAATTAGTTATATGCCTAAACTTTACATTGCGAAAAACCCGAAGCTTTGTTTTGTTGTTGTTTACTGGTGGATTGTTAAACTACTTTCGGTACACATAGATTGAACACTTATGGGTTTATAAATAAAAACAAACTTTCGTTCATAAAATAGAAATTTATTGTGAAAAATCTTAACACAAGCGCTCCAAGGCAAATTCCTCAATATTTCGTCGAACCTCCCTTTACGGATTGTACTCCCCTTGACCTGCTATGCATACATTTTTTTTACGCTTTCCTTTTAATAACTCATTATGGTGGCAGACCATAATCAGGGCTTTTATAAAATTTCTTTGGTTTGTCGTGTTTTCTTTTGACACATTTTGCAAAGAATAGAATTCATCATAAACAATTGAAAACATTTAAATCACCAAGTGTTTCCATAATATCATTGACGCACGTTATGCACTAAGAATACCCTACCGGTTGATAGCACCTATCAAATGTTACCTGTCAGTGTTGTCAGCACAAAACCATTAAACCAAGGTTGCCAATAAGAAACGTTGTAGTGTAACTAATAATTTGGCCACCCACTGTCGTTTATTGTACATATAAACATGTTACGTGTGTGTAGATTGTGATGGAAGATGCTATTCTGAAATAAAAGTGTACAAACATATACGTGTGTTACGAATTGAAAAAGTGTCCGCTAAATAGAGGTGTCTGTTTCGGAGATCATATTGTATATAGATTTTTTTTACCAGAAAAAATATTTTGGACATTCTTTTGAAAGAAAATGGGTCAACTGAAATCCGACCCGCAAGAGTCAAAACTGAACCCGAAACCGACTCGAATTCGAAACAATGAAAGTCAATCCGGTCCAAATCCGACTCGCAGCAAAAAAAAGGAGGCACGCAACGGAAAAATATAAGCCCAACCCGACCCTAAACGAACCGCGGGTCGGCTTGGGTATGGTTTGGCGCTATATATTTTTTTTTGTAATAAGTACCAGAAAATTGAAATTTTCTTCTTTCCCAATCTTCCTTCCAAATATTATAAATTATATAAAAATCCGCATTTAATATTTTATAAAGTAAAAACACTATGAAAAAACCCTCAGGGGAATCCACTATGAAAATGTGTAAAATTAAAAGCATTTCAATTAAAATAAACAAATTAAAATCAGTATTTGATTTAAATTTTTGTATTGATAAATTATCTGGATTCATCTTAAACCAGCATGAGTGCGATTTAAATCCAATTAAATTTTCGACTAAATACTACAATATTACATAGTTCTAACAAGGAGAGGGTACAACCCTGATAATCACAGCTTTTGATTATTTTTATATATCTTGTAGGGCAGAAGCCCCATAGTCTCAGGTTCAACGGATTTTATACAATGCTCCTTGGTTCTCGAGAAACAAGGGGGGGGGGGGGGGGCTAATATTTTATCACAATTTAATACTTACTCAGAAACAAAATTATTGCAGTGGTCATAGCACGATAGGTACGGCGTCTGTTTAATATTCGGAGTACTCACTACTCGTGCTCGATACCGGGACGGGCTGCATTTGATTTTCACATTTTTTGTTTTATAAATATACTTGTATTTATATTTTAACAATCTCATTGTCTAAAATTGTATATTTCGATTTCGCCAAAGGATCGCGTAATAAAATCGCAACTTTCGTTGAACAAGGGCAGAAATTAATCGCGAATTTCGTGAAACGATTTTGAAATATAATCGCCAATTTCGGCAAACGATCTCGCAAAAATCGCGAATCTCGGCAAACGATCTCGGAAAAAATTCGCGAAATTCGGCAAGCAATCCCGGGAAAAAATCGCAAATTTAGGCAAATGATCGCGGAAAAAATTTTCGAATATCAGAAAATGACGCGTGAAAAACGTCGGAAATTTGGGCAAACGATCGCGGAGACAAATCGTGTATTTCGGTAAGCGGAATAAAATCGCGAATTTTGTCGAACGATTGCTGTAAAATATCGCGATTTCGTCAACAGGTCGTGTACAAAAATCTCGAAATTCGTTGAAAAAGGAAATCGCGAATTTCGTGAAAAGATTGCAAAATAAAATCGCTAATTTCGGTAAACGATCTCTGATAAAATCGCGAACATCGGCAAACGATCCCCAAAAATATCGCGAATTAAGACAAATGATCGCGAAGAAAATCGAAAATTTCGGCAAGTGATAGCGGAAAAAAAATCGCGAATTTCGGAAAACAATCGTGGAAAAATAATCGCGCGAACGATTGCGAAAAAAATCGCGAGTTTTGACACACGATTGCAAAATTCACAATTTTCATAGTCGGCCGTGAAAAAAATCGTAAATTTCGGCAATCGGTAGTGGTGAAAAAATCGTCAAATAATCGCTGAATAAAATCGCGAATTTCGTCGAGTCATTGCGGAAAAATACCGTGATTTCATGAAACGGTCGCGTAAAAAAATCGAGAATTTCATGAAATGATTGTGAAATAAAATCTCAAATTTCGTCGAACACCCCAGAATAAAATTGCAAATTTCGGCAAACGATCTCGGAAAAAAATCGTAAATTTAGACACACGATAGCGAAATAAACGCGAGAATTTCGGCAAAAGATCGCGAAAGTTTTCCGTTACATTATGGTCTTCGGGGAAAAATTGTAAAATTCTATAGATCAAATAAAGCGCTACACGAAAGGAATCATTAAGGATGCCAGCTTATAGGGGTGAATTCCTATAGTGTGTTTGTCATTTTTTAGCTAAACCATACACTGTAAAAAAAATTCCGCAACGTTCCTGGGAAAAAATGGGCAGCTGAGTTGCCCATTATTTCCAAGAAACATTTCTTGAAAATGACTGGAACTTTACTGTATATGTTAAAAACTTTCTACAGAAATGCCAGTAAGTTTCCTGCGAAATACCAGGAATATTTCTGTTGACAGCAAAACATTACTGACATATTCAAGGCTGGAGTAGCACAGTTGAAGTTTATTTCAACAAAGCGAAAAATTGTCAGACCAGGGATCGAACCTGGATACTTGGCGTGCCGTGCCAATGGCGACATTTCTAATTCCACTAGACTTCTGTTCTAGCGTCCTTCAGAGCCGTTCTGATTGGCTGGCCAGCTCCAGATGAAGTGTCCATACGCCCGAGCATCGTTTGCACATATTCGGATATTTGTTTTCAGCTATTTCGTTTCTGATGCTACATACGTTTGATTTGAATAAATTATTTTTCATTTTTAAATGATGAAACTGCTATTTTCTACTTGAAAGTATTAAAAAATACCTGTATAAAACAAACCTCCGTCATTTCCATAATAAAACCATTTTTTTTCCAAACCTTTTAAGATAGAGTCATAAAGACTGTTTCATAAATTTTGAATGTTATTTATATTAAAAATTATTAAAAAAATTATAATTTATAATAAAAACGCATTTTCACTTATAAAACGTTGCAGTTGCAGGGAGAATTTGCATATCTAAATCATGAAAAAATATAAAATCAGAAACTTTTTTCTTTTTTTTTGTGGGGGGGGGGGGGGGGGAAATACCTTCTAACTGTCCCCTGAATTTGCAACTGAATCTTCCTATACCTCCATGAAACATATTTAAAAATTCCATATTCAGTGCTAAAAAAAGAATACTTTTGAGGGTTATTTTTAGTATCAGGGTTACAAAAATAAAAAAAAATAAAAAATAACCCTGGTTTTATATTTTTTTCATGGTTCAGATATGCAAATTCCCCTGCAATTGCAGTGTTTTATAAGTGACAAGCGTTTTTAATATAAATTTTATTTTATAATTTTTAATAGAAATAACATTTAAAAATTAGGAAACAGTCTTAATCTTAAAAGGTATGAAAAAAAAAAAAAAAAAAAAAAAAAAAAAAAAAAAAAAAAAAACAGTTTTAGTTTGGAAATGATGGAGGTTTGTTTTATGCAGGTATTTTTGAATACTTTCAAGTAGAAAATAGCAGTTTCATCATTTAAAAATGGAAAATAATTTATTCAAATCAAACTTATGTAGCATCAGAAACGAAATAGCTGAAAACAAACATCCGAATATATGCAAACGGTGCTCGGACGTTTAGCCACTTCATCTGAATTGGGTCAGCCAATCAGAACGGCTCTGAGGACGCTAGAACAGGTTCTGAAGAACGCTAGAACAGAAGTCTAGTGGAAATAGAAATGTCGCGTGCCAATGCCTTACCTGTTAGGCTATCCGGACCGATACCTGGCTGACATAATTCCCTCTGGATGTTCGTTCCATTCATTATGACATTACTGACATTTCACAGCATGCGGGATCCGCAGACGATTTTTACATTTCCAGTTGACAATTTTCGTTTTATTATCATTATTTGTTAGAATGAAAAAATATTTTGAAATTGACATCAAAATTATTATTTATAATTTACACGAAAAAATAAATTTTCAGTTAAAATTCAATAAAGTAAATATATATGTGATATATTGTTTCTGAACTTTGCTTAAAATATAAAAATATATAAATGTAAATAATAATTAGAAAAAAAATCTAGACATCAAATATTTTGGATTTTCGTCAGTAATTATGTTAGTTTACAAGTTAGATAAAATACATATAAATTTTCATGAAAAAAAAAAAAACCTAAACGTAATTGTATATTTTTTCCGAAAAAAAAAATTCTAATTTGCAGCAATTCAAAGTGTCAAATATATGTCAAATATAAATCAAATTGTAATAAAGTGTTAAAATATAAAATTAATTAAAAAAGAAACAAAAAGTCAAGAGGTAGCATCGAACTCGGGCCGTACGGGTAGCGTGCGAGCTTTCTGCGTCCACACCACGAAAGACACGTTGAGAGCTGCAAACTAATGGGTATTTGAAACGTATGCTAAAACTCGGCATCTAATTTCTGAAAATCTAAGGCCCATTTGAAGAAATCCTTTCACAAGAATAATTAGAGATAAGAACTCTAAAACATACTTTAAATTAATCAAAATCGGTGAGAATCATATTTGATTGTCCCCTGGTTAATGGAGATCCAAATAATAGGTGTATTTTTTTACACAGTCTGCTCGTTAAAGATTCCACAGACAAGTACGAGAGATAATCTCTTAGCGATGTCACAGAGGTATTGTATTTTCATCTGAATTGTCTTGACAATAGAGACGTAAAGGATTATGTCGTCTATTGATTTATTTGCATTCCATATTGATTTTTTTACATTCATTTAAGGAATTCGTTTTCGACACTCGCGCGCGAGCAACGGATTATAGCAAAAAAAAAAAAAAAATAATAAATGGCGGCCGTAGCGTTTTGCTGTTTCCAACTTTTGTTCAGGAACGTTTCAGATAAGAAAACCAGAATTTCACAGGAAAGAGCTAAATTATTCTGAAAACCTGATAAAAGGCGAAACGTTCCTGGATTTTACATGGAACGTTACCATTTTTTTACAGTGTATCTTATTATACAAAAAAATGCTTTTATAATATGAATAAATTCATCCGCACTAAAGAAGTCATATGTATTGCCATTGAAAATGCAAAAAAAATGCACGATCAATATTTATGCGTTTTATTCTTTTTCTGCTGAACCAAATTTTACTGGATGTACATGATGTACATGGCTGAACCAAAGTATATTTTATATCTTGTCAACTGAAAAATGATAATTACCTCGAAAAACCTTTTTAGTTGTTTCCTGCATTTTCCAGCTTTTTAAATTTTAGTTTAGCTATGTGGAATGAGTAAAGCTCTATAGATCGTATAAAGGGTTGCACAAAAGAATTCACATACATTATCTGCTATGGAAAGCGATTCTTCAAAATGGATTTTTAACTGCGTTCTGAGTTTTTTATATTTTTTATTTAGGTTCATTTCATCGTATGAAAGAAGAAAATTTCTTAATGTATAGATAATGTGGAAAAAATTTCATATTCTATAACCGATTCACAAACTTTCTTTCTTGCTTTTCTTAATTTGAAACCTGAACAGATAGTTCAAAAATTTTGATATTTAAAGATAATATCAATTTTTAAAGTCATTTCAATCAAAAAGTCATTTCAATTAAAGTCATTTCAATAAAGTCATATCAAGTCATTTCAATCAGAACGCTAGCTGCAGATTTTGTTTTTAAAAACTTTTATTATTTGCTGTCCTCTGACAGAAAGCGTTAAACATATTTATCACAATCACCTCCCACACCATCTTCATCATTTTAAAAATTCCTAAAAAGCCCAAAGCTTTGCCACATTTTTAATAAGTTTGTTTGAACTCTTTTCTAATTGAGCTTTTCATCAGGCATAAGAGATATAACTGTTGTGCAGTCAATATTTCTAATTATTTCTTTAAAAATATGAAATGCTTAGTTTGTGATTTCTCCTATTTTCTTCGTATATTACTAAGTTTAAAATTTATTTATTTAATTTAATTGTGTGTGTGTACATGGTTATAGAAGGGGCTGGGGGCACATAAATTTTTTCAAAAGCGCCTGCAGATTTTTGCCCCCCTAGTTTTAGAGCCGAAGTTACGCCTATGAACAGGAGCGCTATTTGCGGTCCACTACCCCCCTCCAAGGAGTTCGATATTTTAGAAAATGCATTGGTCATCACAGGTAATAATAATAATAATAAAAAAAAATCAGAAATTGCTCACAAACTAAAATAATTTTTCAGATTTTATTAAAATAAAAACATTCAAACTTATCAGAGTACTTCGGTTAATTTCAAAAACATATGTAAGAATAAAACTGTAACAATTGCTTCTCAGCTGTGTAGAACAAGATCAAAAGAAATCTCCCCCGCCCCTTGCAACAGACTTTAGAAATGGCGCCCCTCCTTTTAAAAGGTGATCCTAACAGGTTCAGACTCGAATTAGTAAAATGTAAATTATAAAACATTTTTGTTTTATTATTTTTTAAAGATTAGAAGGCATTCAATATGTACAGAAATAATGATGAACTTTAACAAACTAAACTCATAACTTTTTTTCTCATTCTATAAGTTCACTAATCACGAAGTAATTAGCTGCATTATATTAATTATAGTATTTTCCTTTCATATATTAAGGGGACATTGCAGCGATTATCAACGATCGAAAAATTACATGTTAACCATTTTTTTCCCTTCGAAATGAGAATCATCCGCCATTACTTCAACAGCAAACGAAAATCAATCACTTAGCATTTCTTTCTTGCTTTGTCTGTGTGTTTTCATACTGTTTTAAAATATTATTTAGCAAATTTAGTTGGATGAATGTTCCATTTCGGACTAAGCTTATATTTCCCCAAATTTCGAAAAGTTTCTGTGTTCCATGTTCCCTGCTTATGTTCCGAGATTCATCATCCTTCAAAGTTTTTTTTTCTGAGGTTCAGATTTTAATCTATGTTTTAATTTAAAGTATAATTTGACCTCCCCTAGGGTGTTCTTTCGGGGTTTTAAACAAAAATTCTTATAGTATCTTAAAATTCTTGAGATTCATGCATGCTACAGAATTTCATTTCTTTAAGAGCCCCACAGGTTCTGAGGATTGGCTTAGCCATCGAGGTGAAGGAAGGAAATTTACAAAAATTTTGAATGCATCTTGCCTATGTCTCCAAATCCATCATATTCTGAAACTTCTTCTCTTTAAGGCTGTTCTCAAATCCAAAAGAGCAACTTTATGATACAAGTTTTAATTTATTTTTGTTCGGAAATGCATGAAACTAGCAGGTGTTGTTGTTCAGAAACTGTGCAATCTGATTGTTTTTTTTTTTTTTTTTTTTTTTTTTTTTTGAAAACGCAATAGATCTTTCAGAAAATAGTGTCAAAGTGGGCGTTTTGAACCGAATATCTGCGCGAAAGAAGAATAACCACTCAAAAAAGGATGAAAAACGTGTTTGTCACGTGGCCAAATCGCTTATAACTCAATGGGTAATTTATCAAAAAACGGAAAACACAGTTCGATTCCAAATCGCTTCGATACTTAGGCCTTCCAATTTTATATCTTTCCGTTGAAAAATGAATTTGTAAATGTGTCAAAACGTTTTGCGCTTGTTAAGCAGAGCAGTTGAGAATAGCCTCAATCCTAAAAGATTGGAAGTAAATGTTCGAATTTTGACAGAGAAAATAGGATACTTTTGAGAGGCACTTGCACGTTTTCAAAAAATGCCAATAATATTATTATATCATCCGAATCCTTATACATTTTTCATTGATTACGGCTCATTTCAAACTTATCTATACAGGGTCACAGGCTTGTCCCTGAATTTACGGCCAAATTATAAGAGAAGGTGAAGAACATATAAAGAAGCAATTCTGATATAGCTGTGTGGGGTCAAAAATGAAAAGTTTTGGCGAAAAACAAGAAATGCGGAGGCAATGAAAACGAGCGTTTTATTGACATAACAATTACAGTAAGCGCTCAAACATGCCACTACCAACATCGACACATACCTCGTAGCGTCTAGCGTACCTTTCGAAGGTTCCAGATGTCTTATTTGTGAGACACCTGTTGACTCTGATGAGGACCTCATTGCAAGACTTTCAGTTGTTGCTGCAAATGTGGGTGAAACACTTGGTATCTGCGAAAAGGTGCACCAATCACATACTGAACGCTGCCAGTGGCACATTTGAGCATCTACTGTAAATGTTATGTCAATAAAACGCTCGTTTTCATTCCCTCCTTGTTTTACGCCAAAACTTTTCATTTCCAATCCCACACTGCTATACAAAAATTACTTCTTCATGTGGTCTTTACCTTTCCTTACAGTTTGAGCCATGAATTCGGAGAGACCCTGTATAAAATTTACCGCTCGGATTCTTCAATGTGCATCTGTGGTTTATTTTACACCTCGGATCACTACATTTTTAGTAACATCCAACCTTTGAAATAAAAAAACCCTCTAATTTCATTTTCCCTACGGTGCACAGTGGGACGTTTTGACGATCTCTAGGTGGACAAAATTATTTTGTTGAAGTTTAATTAATTTTTGCTGTTTTTTTTCCAATGCATCACTAATAAAATACTGAAACAGTGATAAATATTTGGTTATTTAACAACAACGTCTTAAAATAAAAATACAGTGTGCCCACTAAAGTCCGTTCCCACCCTCTTAACTGCCGAACGACTGCATCTATATTCATAAACGTAAAACGTGGTGTCTAGGTATAATAAAGAGGCTATGTGCTACTACATGAGATCGCTTACAGCGCCACCTGGTTCAAAATGGCGGCATTAGCGTTCCTATCGCGAAAACGGTTCGAAGTATGGGATAAAAGTGAATGACAAATTTGTAGAGCATCATCGACTTAGCTCGAAAGGACACCTTGAGAACATGAATGGTAAATGAATCTCGTTCTGAGCATGAATCTCGTTATCGAGATAGGAATACTAGCTCAGCTGTTTTGGACCAGGTGACACTGGAAGCGGTGTCATCTGGTAGAGCATAGCCACTATACTATACCTAGACACCACTTTTATGAGTATAGCTGCAACCGTTTGCAATTAAGAGCATTGGAAGGACTTTAGTGGGCACCCTGTAAAATGCATTACAAAAAATGCGTTAAACATGCTTATTTTACAATTATGTAAAAAACAATTTAATGCACACATGTAAGTTAACATTCATTTCTTTTTTGTATTTTTGTCTACACAGAATTTCTCCTGAAATTTGTGTAGTCATCCTGAAAAATAAAATTTTTTAAATAAACTCATATTTAAAACAAAAACTTTAATGTTTTGTGATACCCTGTAAAACATATAAATGCTACCAAAATTATTTTCGGTTGAAAAAATGCTGTTGTGGGAATAAATAACCTACATAAATTTTATTCAATTTGAAATAAAATTTCTGCATATAGACAGTAATGTATTCGAATTTTTTATGTGTCCCTGTAAAAGAAATACAACTGCTACGCACTTTGTATTCAATTTTAAAAATGCTATTGTGTATCCCAATAACCTATAGTAATTTTGTAGAAATGTAATTAAAATTTCTGCTTTTTAGCAACAATCTTTCCGCAATTTTTTTTGTCTAGCCCTGTAAAAAATGCATAATTTTGACATTCGTCAAATTATAATTTAATAGAATTGTCATCGGAAAAACACATGTAGGCAAAGTTTCAGCTCAATCAGATAATTGAAAGTGGTTTAAAATTGTCTTGCAAGATTTGAACTAATCTTTTATGTGGCCCTATAAAAAAAGCGTAAATGCTACGTTCCATAAATTATAATAATATTGCATTGTCATCAGAATTACATATCCTGAGCAAAGTTTAAGCTCAATCAGATGATTGATATTGGTTTAAAATTAACTTGAAAGTTTTAATCTAAATTTTTTGAAGCCCTGTAGACACAGTATTCTAAACAAAGTTCTACGTTCTTTAAATCATAATAATATTGTATTGTCATTCAAATTACACATGTATTAATTGTTACGGCTCAATAGAATAATTAAAAGTGAATTAAATTTGACTTGCAAGATTTGAACTAAACATACATACATGCACTGGAAGTTAATATGATACTTGTTTATTAATAAAAACTTACTGACCAGCAGCTGTCTGCAGGAATTTATTTAATTTTTCAATACTTTAGGAAGTGCACTTTGATTTAAAAAAAAGGCTTATTGCTGAATAATGCTGAATAATTTGTTAAAAGTCAAGATGAGATTTGTAAGCAACATCAAGGATCATCCAGAATTTCAGCCTTTGAAAAAAGCGGTAAAGCGGGTTTAATATCGCTTATTTTCAAACAAAAATGGGTTAAATCTGACCTTGACAAAGCTGTGACATAGATCAGCAAACTCGTGCTTTCAAATAAAACAGAATAGTCACGACGTGCTTTCAAACTTAGAGGAATCTAGTGCAACTTTTGAAACTCCCTCAAACCAGCTACGCAAATGGCTACTTTACGGTCACAATTAATCGACACCTCTGATTTTTTACGCCAAAACTAGAACCGATCTCGAAAATACAGGCATTCAGCTACCAGTACACGCGGTTTTGTCAAATTTCGAGATAATCGGAAAAATGGATTTTGTCCACCTATATCATCAAAACGTCCCACTATGCGGCGCGGCGTATATTATGTTAGACGAATTGTTAGTAAAAGGTAAAATAATTGACACTTGACTGGCCGTTCGGGTATTAATACCCATTTAGACTTCGTTCTTTTGTTAAGTACCCTTTTTTGTAATAGTAATTTTCGCCTTAATTAATACCAGATATTCAGAGATTAAATAAGATGCTTATTTGAAAATAGGAGTATTTAAAGGTAGAAGGCATGCGAGCCTGACCAGCCTGTTAAGTGTTACCAGTATATAGATCTACAAAAGGAACACAGCTGGTCTTTGCTGACACAATCCCACATGTCGGTCAATCTTAAAAATTTCGTCACTTGATTAACAGTATTATCATATTACTTTTATTTTTTTTTATTTATCTTGTTTTATTTTATTTATTTGTTTGTTATATTTTATTTCATCTTTTGAGCTAAGTCCATCATGGAATTAACAATAAATACTGTATACTAACTGCACTTTTTTTTTTTTTAGCTTTTGTATATGGCCATATATGTAAAAATAGCGCAGAGCATATGAATATTGCAATGTGTATTTTGTTTTTATGAAATTTGTTTGTTTATAAATGAAAAATACATAGTATACCAACCCATAGTTCTTAAAACTTTAAGGTATCTTCTGCTCCCCTCAGGGATTTTTGCTACAGTCATTGCTTACAGTGAATCAGAACTACTAATAACAGAATATAGCAAGTTTCTCCTTTATTTATGATTAGTTAAACTGCTCATTAAGGAAGGAGAATTGTTATTTTTTCAATATATCCATGCAAAAAAATGTTTTAAATATATTTGCATTTATAATCGATTTTTTTCTCCTCTTTTCAGCCAATAACCTGCCAGCAACCGTGATAGTTCGAGTCGGTAACAGTCGGCCGGATCTCAGTGCCAATCCCATCTGTAATCGTTTTACTGGAAAAATTGGTAAATCATTTTATAATCTATACTGATATTATAAAGAAGTAACGTTTGTTTGTAGAGGGTTAATTTCTGGAAATGCCGAACCAATTTAAAAAATAATGGTGCCCAAATGCTGATGACCATCTTTGCTCCAACCTAGGCTATATTTTATGTCGGTGCAACGACCCCAAAGGCGTGCAGGGGCAAATAACGTTCTAAAATTGCGATTTCTGTCATATTGTTCGGGCTAAAAACTGGAAATTTGGAGTGGTGGTTACTTTTAAGATGTAAATACTCATTTTAAACGGTTTCTAAACAGTTTGAAATTTAAAAGGGTGCAGTGAGAAGAAAATGTTCTATTCTACGATTAATTTAGAACTGTTAAGACTAGAAACTTGAAAATTGGCATGACTGTTACTTTTAAGACGTAAATACTCATACAACAGATTTGATTGCATTGATCTGATTTGATATGTCATAATTTTATCATTAACATTTTTGCTTATAATGCTTGTCTTTATTTTTCAAGATAGTTTCCAAATCCTCTATGAAAGCTCCTGTCCTTGTCAGGCGAAGGCAGTCGCAAGCAGCTAATGCTAAACCAATGTGGAGGTTCTTTGTCAATATCTCGTTCGCATTTCGAAATTTTAAAATATTATTTTGCGTTGCACAGCTAAGGTCGATTTCTTACAGTCGCTCTGTTTTTACGTTTTCGATTTTGGATGCAGTTTTCTTTTTTTTTATGATGACTCTTTTACTTTCAGAACTGATTCCGAAAGTAAAAGTAATTTTATGAAAAATATCTGCAACCAAAATCGAAAAAGTAAAAAAAAAGGCGACTGTCAACCTTAGCTGTCCAAAGCAAAATAATAATAATAATAATAATAATAATAATAATAATAAAATGTCGAAATGTGAACGAGATATTAGCAAAGAACCTCTCCATGAGTTTAGCATTAGCTCGCAAGTGTACGGGACTGTTCACCTGACGGGACAGGAGCCTAAGTTTGAAAAAAAAAATGAACCTATATTCAACTACATTGGAAATGATTAAGTTGCATTTCAGTTTCTTTAATTTCCAACCAATCGAATTTAGACAAACTCCGCTAGTCTAAATTCGAGCGTTTTTTGTAATTTTCATTTAGAATCTCATTCAATGCCGTTCTAAATATATTTGCTGCATGACACCTATGACAGCGTAACGTAGGTTTGCCGTCCCTGTACTAGGAGCTATTTCTTCCCAGAATTGATTCATTTATACAACTATGGGCTCCAGTTTCTGAAAACTTCATCAATCCGAATAACAATAAAGTGTCAAAACAGACGCTATAATAAACAAAGAATTATTTATATTTATATTATTTAGAAGAAAAAAAAAGCAGTCTCTTGACACTGAACTAGATTTCTGATATATCACCCGAACCCGAACATTTTATTTAACGTCAACCCGAAACTCGAAATCAAAGGAAATCGATCCTTAATTTAATACATTATGAAAAAATATTCTACAATCATATCTCTAATATCAACTTTATCTTTTACATAAAAAAATAATATGTATATGCTCAATCATATTCAAATATATGTATTTTTTCAGTGTAAAAAAATATTTTGAACTTTCTTTTAAAAAATAGGGTTAACCCGAACCCAACCCGCAAGTATCAAAACTCAACACGAACCTGACCGCAACGAAAAAAATATTAGCTACAACCCGACCCGGCTTGAACCGCCTATTGGGTCGGGCTCCAGTAAAATAGAGTTACCCAATCCGATGCAGGATTCTAGTCTGAAAATATTCAATCCTCAGTACTAACCTCGTTAATAAACAAAAGAAGTTTTCATACAATTCTGTATTTCGAATTTTTCCCATCACCGAAATTGTGTGGAATAGGCTATTTATATAGTTAGGTGTAATTACATTTATTAACTATGGAGATATTTAAGGCTCACAAACATTGTGCAAGAGCGCTGTGCCAAAACCCAGATTTTAGGTAGATTTCGTATGAAATACTACCTATTGGGATCGTTCCTATGTTGGAATTTCTGAAAAATTTTTGCATATCTACACCGATCATGACCCCTAGAACCCAAAACCACCCTCAGTAAAAAACTTTATATATCTATCTATCTATCTATACAGGGTGATTCATAAAAGATGGGCAGAACTTTAAGGGGTTATAGTACACTTAAAGACAAATAATATTAAATAGGAGACTAAGGGTCCCAGACGTATTCCCAAGGAGATAGGGGGCATTAAAGTTTAGGGTCCGAAATTTCAAATGATTATAAAACATGGAAAAATTGGTCGATTCGTTTGCGGTTTTTGCAAAAAATTTTCTTTATGCCAGTATTTTCTTGAAATAAAATTTTAAAGTTCAATTTCAAAAAATGCCGATAGGGGGCGCTTTAGACTTTGGAGTAACAAACAACTATTTTTTAACGTTATTTTTTGTATTTCTTTAAATGATTTCGAAAGCTTAGACTTAAACTTAAATTTTGATCTAAAAATCTGAGTCCTAACGAGTAGTTAAGTAGCATAAACTGAAATTTGAAATTTGAAACCCTTCTCCCCCCAGAACAAAAATCAGTTATTCCCGATCTTTGTGTCGTAGATTAGGCTCTAACTACTGCCGCGTTTTGCTAAAATTATTCTTTATGTCAGTATTTTCTTGAAAATAAATTTTAAAGAAAATTTTCAAAAAATTCCGATAGAGGGCGCTTTAGACTTTGGAGTAACGAACAACTATTTTATACCGTTATTTTTTGTGTCTCATTAAATGCTTTCTAAAGCTTAGACTTAAACTTAAATTTTCAGCTCAAAATCTGAATCGCTGAGCGTGGTTCAGTAGCGAGGGGAGGGGGTACAAATTTCAACTTCTGAACATAGTTCAGTTTGCACTACTTAACCATGCCCAACGATTCTGTGCTGTGATACGAGGCAAAAATACAACTTTCGTCAAGGACTGCATAGTCGGAATTCACTCATAAAGGCACTGGCACAGTTGGAAACGTCGCTCATGCAAACGTTAAAGCTCCATTCCTGACGCTAGTCACCGGGTGAAGAAGGAAACAGAAAGTATGCAAATGTCAAATGGGGAAGAAGAAGAACACGTATGCAAAATTTCGACACGATTCAGGCATAAAAACCACTGAACGGTGAGTCAAGTGTAAGTCGCTGTAGTAATGAATCGGAAGATGGTGCCCTTCACGAATAAGGAAAAGGCTGAGATGCATTTAATTTACGGAGCGGCAGATGGAAATGGTGCAGAGGCACAGCGAATGTACGGAGAGCGATTTCCCTACAGGCGGTTGCCTAACCGCAAAACTTTCGAGCGCTTGCACAGACAGTTGTGTGAGACGGGATCATTTCTCGCTTCCCGGTCGAATGCAGGTCGTGCAAAAAAGGACGAATCAGTAGTTGTTGCAGAAGCCATTCTGGATGTAGTAGCGGCGCAGCCAAGTACAAGTACACGAACAGTGGCTAGGCAGGTGGATACCTCACAGTCCATGACTTGGAGGGTACTGAAGGATGAACATTTGCTCCCGTTTCATGTGCAACGAGTCCAGAAACTGTCTCCAGGGGATTATCCAAATCGTATTGAATTCGCCCGCTGGTTTCTGCAGCAGAACGCGCTAAATCCACATTTTGGACGAACTGTGCTTTTCACCGATGAATGTACCTTCACACGTGAAGGTACATTTAATATACACAATGCACATGTATGGGCGGGTGTCAATCCACATGCTACGTATCCACATGCTCATCAGAGACGCTTTTCCATCAATGTTTGGGCAGGAATCCTCGGAGACCACCTAATCGGACCGTACCTTCTTCCTGAACACCTCAACGGTAAAACATACCTCACATTTCTGCAACATGTGCTGCCAGACCTGTTAAACGTTGTTCCTCCACGCATCCGGCGGGTCATGTGGTTCCAGCACGATGGAGCGCCAGCCCATTACGTACGAGACGTCCGCAACTATCTGGACATCACATTTCCGAACAGATGGATTGGTCGAGGTGGTCCTGTTGCTTGGCCTGCTCGCTCGCCAGATCTTTCACCCCTCGATTTCTTTTTTTGGGGACGATTGAAGGCTCTTATGTATGAGACACCCATTGAATCCCCCGAAGAACTGGTCGCCAGACTTTCCGCCGCTGTAGGGGAAGTGCTCGAAAAGCCTGATGTTTTCGCGAATGTTCGCCGTTCCATTCTTCGCCGTTGTTCTGCGTGCATAACCTCTGGTGGTCACAATTTTGAACATTTATTGTAATTACATGTTAATAAATATGCTTTGGTAACATAATCCTAATTTGTGTCTTTTTACCTCGTATCACAGCACACAATGTGTGGACATGGTAAACTGAACTGTGCTCAGGAGTAGAAATTTCAAACCCCTCTCCCCGGAAACTTAACCACGTCTAACGATTCAGATTTTGGGCTGAAAATTTAAGTCTAAGCTTTAGAAAGCATTTAATGAGACACAAAAAATAACGGTATAAAATAGTTGTTCGTTACTCCAAAGTCTAAAGCGCCCTCTATCGGAATTTTTTGAAAATTTTCTTTAAAATTTATTTTCAAGAAAATACTGACATAAAGAATAATTTTAGCAAAACGCGGCAGTAGTTAGAGCCTAATCTACGACACAAAGATCGGGAATAACTGATTTTTGTTCTGGGGGGAGAAGGGTTTCAAATTTCAAATTTCAGTTTACGCTACTTAACTACTCGTTAGGACTCAGATTTTTAGATCAAAATTTAAGTTTAAGTCTAAGCTTTCGAAATCATTTAAAGAAATACAAAAAATAACGTTAAAAAATAGTTGTTTGTTACTCCAAAGTCTAAAGCGCCCCCTATCGGCATTTTTTGAAATTGAACTTTAAAATTTTATTTCAAGAAAATACTGGCATAAAGAAAATTTTTTGCAAAAACCGCAAACGAATCGACCAATTTTTCCATGTTTTATAATCATTTGAAATTTCGGACCCTAAACTTTAATGCCCCCTATCTCCTTGGGAATACGTCTGGGACCCTTAGTCTCCTATTTAATATTATTTGTCTTTAAGTGTACTATAACCCCTTAAAGTTCTGCCCATCTTTTATGAATCACCCTGTATATATATATATATATATATATATCACTTTCTTCTGGACACGGTAACTTTCGTAATTCTGCACCAATCTCTTCCAAACTGATACATAAAATCAAGGGGCATAAAATCTCGGTCAAGTTCGTTAATGGGCAAAATCGGACCAAGGGGATGGAAATAGGGAGGGGTTTTGTGAAAACAGAAAACCCCCCATAACTTCTTAAATTTTGTACATATCAAATCAGCTTAAAGTTTTTATTACTTCTAAAAATAGGGCCAAAAAATGTATGTATCACAGATTTTTGATAAAGTTAAAAATGGGCTCAAGGGGCGCAAAAAATAGGGTTTTTGAGAGAAAAAAATTCATAACTTCGTCAATTCTCAAGATATCAAATCCAATTAATTTTATTATAAATCTCCTTAACATTATCTACAACTTTTATATTCACAAGTTTTTGATAGGACCAATTCGTACCGCAAAAAAAAAAAAAAAATTAAAAACGAAAACAAAAAGGGGGTTTGAAGAAGAAAAAAATCCATAACTCCGTCAATTCAAAAGATATAAAATCCCCATGAATTTATCATGTATCTTCTTAATATTGTCTACAACATCTATATAGACAAGTTTTGGATAGGACCAATTCTTACAGCAAAAACAAATTAAAAATACATGGCGGTTGAAGAAAAAAATCATCTTAGTAAGGGTGTATTCAAATCCAAACTGCTTATTTTCTGACTCATTTTACAATTCATTTTTGCTCTCAAAGGCTTCCAATTAGTACGTTTTCTTACTCAGAAACTATATAATGTACCGTAATGGTCGATTTTTTGATAGAGGCAAAATATATTTTTTAAAATGCTGTTAAAAAGGGCATTTTGAACCGAATTTACCGAAGCGGATTGTGTTGGAAAAATCATTGTATTAAGGATGCACTCAAATCCAGACTGCTTATTTTCTGACTCATTTTTAAATTCATTTTTGCTTTGAAACGCATTTAATTGGTAGATTCGCTTATTCAGAAACTATATAATATACCGTAATGATCGATTTTTTGATAGAGGCAGAATATATTTCAAAAAATGATGTCAAAGTGGACATTTTGAACGGAATTTCCCGAAGCGATTGTGTTAGAAACAAAAAATATTGTCCTTCTGAGAAAATAATTGTTTATATATCAAGTTTTAATTAATTGAACAAAAAATAAAAACACAGGTCCTTTATATATCTCTTCAAAAATCACGTCAGCAAGTTTCATAATTTTTTTTTTATTATTATTAAAAATGAATCTGGAATTATGCCAGAAAATGTCGAGTTGTTGAGCATGGAAAGTGTTTTTGTTTGAATATCGCCCTAACATGAGTCTGATAAAACCAGCTATTATATAAAAATGAAATAAAAACTCGTCAAAAGCGGCCAGATAAAATTGTTAAAGTGGATTTATCTCTAATCATGATTTAGTTTTTGTTTGTGAAATTAGTATATTTGACTTCGAAATCTACCTTTGCCTGTAGGCCGGGCCGGCAGGGATTTTTTTTTTTTTTAATGGATTATTAATTAAACTTTTCGAAATGATTTTTCTTTTTTCATACTAATAACAGAAATCATCTGGGTTGTTTTTTAATCTAATCGCCTGAATAGTATTTTGATAAACAATATCTTCGGCAAGCAAAACTAATTTACAAACGTGTCATTAAAATGTCTATTCTTTTCAGTGCGATCACTAACCATTATAATTTTCTGAGGCGATTTTAAAATGTTGAAACATACCAATTTATCAGATAACGTTTAACCTCTTCGCTCCCTGGGTACCCAAATGGGGACCCCCGCTTAGTCCCATTTTACTAATGGTACTCGGACATAATTACAATTTCAATATCAGAATGCTATGTTTCGAAGTCAAAGATTCGAACTAATGCAAATAAAATAAAAATCTTGCTCTGAAGTCAAATGGGAGAAGAAATAATTCAGTAATAATTGATAATACTGCATAAAAATAATACTCAGTAGCGAAGAGGTTAAAGTATTTTAAAAAGTAGTATATCAATCAATGGCGGCATAACATCAAATTTGATAAACATTCGAGACAAAAATAATAAAGTAAAATGCCCCAATAAGTTATTCATATTAAGAGGTCTCAGGACTCTTAAAATTAAAAGGGAAAAAAAAGGAAAAGAAATGACCATTTTAAACCTTTAATATCTTAAAAGATATATAATTCAAAAACACAATTTTTAGAGAGATGGAAAGTTAAGCTATGTTTTTTGTTCATTTCAGATATTTTAAAAATTACAAAATGTAGAATTACTATTTATAGGGGCTTCATACTGTCAGACATTTCTCGAGCAGAAAATTGGTATGTCATCCAACACGCAGGATTACAAAATAAATTTTGCATCTAGAAAAATAATTTCGATGTCTCAGATTATTATAATTACACTGAACCTCAATAAATGTATATTTAAGTCCTTTTTACACTTTTAATACAAAGTTTTATTTAGTTAATACAAAATTTTGAACAGTATAAAGATCTAAAAAACTATTTTTTTGAACAATAAAAAAAAAATTAGGTTCAGTTTATGCGAACTAACATGAAACATATCTTTTGGAAATTTCACGAAAAAATATTGAGAAGTTTTTGAGATATTCTGCCCAAAAGAGTCATTTTGAAAAAAATGACTTCAAAGTTTCGGAAACGCCAATATAGCTCAGAGTAGGTATAATTCTAAAAGCCATAACTTCTGGTCTAATGATAATTTCAAGGAAACAATTGTATGAAAATGTTCAGAAAAAAATTGAGTTTAACATATATATATATAATAAAAAAAATGAAAATTTTGAAGATTTAAGAGTCCTGAGATACCTTAAATAAAAACAAAATATGAATTTAATAATATATGCTTACATCAATTTGAATTAAGTTTTAGAAAGATTGTAATAAGTTCTTTGTTGTTACAAGGAAAGAACCTTTAACAATCCTTAAATATTTTGAAATGACGCATATCTGATGATTTATTTTGTTCGAAATGCTTTCTTAGACGCTTCTTTTTAATTGAAGTTTTTAGTTTACCAAGTAAGTAAAATGCGTGCTTTAATTTATTTAATTCTACTTATATGATACATATTAATGTTTTCTGAAAATAAAATGTATTTTTTAAAAATATAAATGTAAAATTATTTGCCGTTATTTTGCAGAGGAAGGGCGTCCTCTTTTCTTCCCTTGTACATCTACCGTTACTGGGGCTTTTGTAAGCGTGCATGTGGAAGCACCAGTACCACTTACACTCTCCATTTGCGAGGCTTTCGTTTATACAGATCAAGGTAAAGCTATTCTCATGGCCTCTCTCTACGTTTTCCTTTCAATTATATCAATGCATCCATAAAAGAATAATCGAAGAAAAAAATGGATTGTAATGTTATCGTAATTTTAATTATTTTAATTTGAAAGCAAAATTCAATCCTTTTACATTTCAGTTGTGCCTGTCGAGCAGTGTCCCCAGTTTGAGGATGTATCATCAAATATAGCAACTTACAATGGAAAATGTTATTTGTTCTACAGTGAAGAACCGCGAACTCTAGAGAGCGCCGCTAAATTCTGCAGTGCGCAGGGAGGCAGTATAATTCACGAGACTAGTCCAGCACTACAAGGATTCTTGAGCTGGGAACTGTACAAGAGACATCGGAAAAATCCTGGGTTCGACTACTGGAATGGCCTCATCAGAAGAGCGGACACCAGAGAATGGGTCTGGTTAGACGGTAAGATAATTTTCATTTGTAGATTTACTTCCTACTAGCGAAGCTTCGCTGGTCGGTTTTTCCCAAACGAACCTGGAGTTGGGTGCCCCTACTGACTTCGGCAGCACCTTACATGCTACTCCCGCTCTGGTCTCGAATCAAGCAAAACCTAAATTATTGGATTTTTTATTTCGAATAGGTTAAAATAAAATTTGAAATATCATTGGTCACGTCGCTAAAGGAACTAATTTAGCATTCTTCCAAATCAAATTTTAGGACAATTCACAGAGAGTTCTTTCCCTTTCAGAATATATAATTGCCGCCGAACGAAAAAAAAAATGGCAAAAAATTGCTGACGTAATGCTGGGCTAAAAGTTTGTAAAAAGACTGATTCCTTTTAGGGATGTTAAAATCTCGCGAAACGCGAATAAACGGTAAGAATCGCATTAAAAAATCGCTAAAAATTCAGGAATCGCTGCTCGGATTCCGAGTAAACTGAATAAAATTTACTATGTTGGGCTAAAAAATTAAAACCGGGTGGCTTTTGCTAATGTGGGAAAATCGCCGCGAAACGTAAAAATAGCATAAAAAATCTCAAAAAATTAAAAAATCGTAGGGAACAAAGTTTACTTAGTAGACTAAAATATTGTCACCTGATTTCTTTTACGAATGTTCGAAAATTACTTCGGAACACGAAAAAAACGCTAAAAATCGTATTAAAAATTTCAAAAATTCTAAAATTATGGTGGACCAGATTCATTATATTCGGATAAAAGTTTGAAACCGAATTCCTTTTAAAAATGTCCCAAAAAGCGAAAAAACTAAAAATCGCGAAAAATTCCAAATACTGCAGAAAAATGACAATGTTGCATGTGTGCATGATAAGAAGTGGTATACTGAACTTATTAATGAAGTGGGCCTTGAACATGTTGATTCCAAAGTTTATTTCTATGATCCAGCAAGGCCAAGAACTTCATTCAAGTTATCAAGAGATGACAAGACTTAAGTGCCTTCAAATAAAATATTGAGAAAGATCACCCCTATTGAATTGGCGACAGTAACTGGTCGAACTCATAACATCTCTCCTAAATTGTGTGAAGATATTTCTCAAATTTTCGTTGAAAATATATAGTTTCTTAGTAAATTAAACATTTGTTACTACACTGTTTTCAACAAACCATATTTTGTGTGTAAATATTGCAATAAAAGAGATAAATCTCATTCATCCTAAGGTACTTGCAACAGCATTTGTTGACATCTTGTCCTTGCCATATCTCAGCTTGCAGTCAAATCTCCATCTGTAAATTTTTTTGTGCATAACACTACCAAAAAATAATATCAGAAGCCATAATTTCAGATTTTTATCTGGTGCCCCACCAGAGATATCAAAGCCTTAAAAGTGCGATTTTTGAATTTTTTGAAATATTTGGGATTTTTTTTAGCGAAGAGAAAGCAAGTCCCAGATCTGCAACGTTATGTGTGAATACAAGTACTTTCTACTTATTTTTTAAAAAAATGTCATGTTGACAGTACTAATTTCTAAAAAAACTTCCTCATGTAAATTGACAGATTTTGGAGAAAAAAAAAATCTTAAACTTTATACTAAAATTTCACCTGTAAGGATTTATTTTAGGGAACCATTTTATTATCATAATTTTAGCCCATTTTATTCTGAACAAATTGCTTTAAACCCCAATTGAATTGAAAAAAAATAAAAGATGAGATATTTACAATTCCGTTAACCGTAGGATGTGAGAAAATTGCTCCACACGATAAAACAAAGATGGCCGTGCATGCAGAAACAAAAATTAATAAAAATAAAATAATAGTCATTTTGAACTTTCAACATGTTAGGGTTGATGTAAAAAAAAATTCAGATTTTTAAAAAATGGTCAAGCAACCGATAAAATGTTTTCTGGACCACTTGAAATGGATTGACCCAGCGTAGTTTTAAAATTTCTTCTTTGCGTTTTAATATTTTTAAATGATTTTTCTTTTTTTCTTGCATATGAATATGAGTTCGATGTCTATTCGGGTGCTTACGCACGTTTGAAAATTTAGTTGAAGGCTTTTTTTTTTTTTTAACCTACTCCAAAAGTGAAAATATTCTAGTAGTGTATATAAAAAATCTGCATCCAAAATCGAAGAAAGTAAAAAAGTATCCGGTTAGATATCGACCTCATATATACCAAGGGAAAAATGATTTAAAATGCAAACGAGAAATTTGAAAAAAAAAAAAAAAGCTGTCATTGGTCTAACATAAGCTTGCGAAAGCCTATACGTTACCGAGGTTAATCTGGGTTTTGTTAAATTATGTGTAACTTGAAAAGGGTTATTTTTAGGAAAACTTATTTAGTTATTTTAATCACTATGCATTAAATTAGTTAATTACTATTCCTTTTAAAATTAATAGCTTTAGTTATTTTATCGTCCCTTTAATTATTTTCTTAATGTTTACCTGTTTTCATGTTTGTAATTCCATTTCATTCCTCTAAAATTGCTTCTTATTTCTTCTTCTTATTATTATTTTTCTATTCTAGTCTTTCGCCCAGCGCGGCCGGCGTTTCCCGGAGTCTTGATAATAACTTTAAATATCGGAGAGATGGGGGATGAAAGGGACATTTTGTCTTTATAAGCTTATAAAATAATGACATTAAAAGATATCATTCTCATGTTTGCGCCTAATTCTCGTCTGAAACCTTTACTTTAATACTAGTAAAACCTCTTATCCTCAAGTACAGTAATTTAAAATCTGTACGCATTTTTATAAATTGAGAGAAATGTCCCTTTTAAACCCATTGTAGGGGTTGAAAGGAACACACATAAATAAAACAAATTTATGAACATTTGTTTCTTTTTATTTGCGATTACATTATTCTAAAATAAAAGATAATAATACGCAAATAAAAATAAATTATATTGCAACATATGATAAAACAAAAACAAGAAAAATAACTTGTTTAGGCCTACTTGACATAAAACAACTTTAAATCAAAAATTTAAAGAAAAATTAGTTCTACCTGTCTCACCACCAGTTACGTATTTAGGTAACTTCATCGCAATATCATTAATATTCACGTCATTCATATCAATATTATCAATAAATACAAAGTGGTTTTATTCTTTTTTTTCTGAAAAAATGTACTTCGAATTCATTCCGACTGCTTTTCTGGAGTTTGTGGATAAAGTGCGACAGGAATGTCACCATAATTATTTCGTTATCTTTCGCAAATTTTATTGGCTTAATATTTATATTGCTTTCACGATTATCAAATAAGAGAAGCTTAGGATCAGTTTTGAATATTAAGCTAATGCTGAACTGCTTTAAAAAAATTTCGTGGTCATCCACCAACTTTGATGAGCAAGGCCAAGCCTTAGGGATGGGGCAGCTCCGATCATGAACTTTTTGTAATTCTTCCTTGGGAAAACGAATACTGTTGAACAGAGTTACGTGATGCAGAAACAAAGATGTGACAAGTTTACCATGTTCAGTTGATGTTACGTGAGAAAATTGCTTTCACCATGTTTTGCTACTATATTAGGTGGCTTGTGCTCTATCATTAAACCTGTTTCATCACAGTTATATATTATATTCCGTGTTAGTTTATAGCGATTCATAACTGACTAAAGTTTGTTTTTTAAATATCAACATTAGCTTTGTTGAAACTTGTACTTTTTGTTAAACTAATGGCTATAGGTTTTCTCAAGAGAAATAAATGAATTTTGTTGATTAAAATCTTAGATCAAATCAATTCCAGCTTGCTTGTTACCAAGACAGGGACATATTTGGAGAATTCAAAGAAATTGAATACTCATATGTACAACTGTCACACCATAGTTCATATTAGATGCTTGCAGCAAATATGAAGCTAAGTCTTTTTCTTGAGTTTCACTAAAAACTTTTCTATTACCAATTGATGGGGCATATTGAAATTCATATGTTTGTGCATTCTTAAACTTTCTAAATAGGACTTTTCAATGCCATAGGTTTTAGCTGTTGATCTTATACACACTCCTTTTTCCTCTACTTCAAACACAGCACCCATCATTTCTTCTTCAGTAATTCGAATTTTCTCAATTTTCCTTTTATATTTTCAAAGCATATTGACTTTTTGATGATTTTTGGAAAAAGGAAAAAGTATCTAAATTGTAGGTATATGCTATTGTAATATTTGCTTATTTTTGTTCTACATAATAATGCATTCATTCTTTCTACATAAAAAAGTAAAAAGCATAACCTAAATTTTACGATACATAAATAATATTTTGTTGAAATAATTATAAACAACGAGGTTTGAAAGGGACATGTTCCCTAGCCTCAATTACTGTCCTTTTCAACCCCCTTACCCACCTAGCGAAATAAAATTGTATTCATGCATGACAGTATTTTAGCTAACAAAATATACTGGTATTCACATAAAGTACATACTTTACAGTGCTAAATAACATAAATATTATAATGCTAAACACAACATTAATTTCTTAGAGAAAAAAAAATCAAGATCAAAATTTACTTTTTTATATCAAGAACAGGTTTTGCTTTCACCACCTACAACGCAACAATTGCTGGCGTTTGTTATAAGGATTATTAAGACAGAACAAGTATCGCCATCGATTGAGCCAACTTTGAAAATTTCTACATTTTATTTTATTCCTGAAATTTTGAGTGTCCCTTTCATCCCTTGTCTCCCCTACCTAAAATCAGTGTTGAAAGATTTTATATTTTTTGACGAAAATCTTTTCAAACGAACCTAATGTTCGGGGGGGGGGGGGAGGCACTATCTCGGTAGCGTTTATCCTGGTATTTGTATGGTTTTATATTTTTAAATTAAAATCTATCTAAATGAACTTCGAGTTAAAAGTCCCACTTGCCTTTGGCGCTTACATCGGTGGTGCTACGTATATGGTCCGGTCTGTTTCTACAAAGGAACTTAGAATTTGTATGATTTTATTTTTTTAGACGAAAATCTATCTAAAGAACCCAGACTTGCAGGTTTGTTTTTAAGATGATTTTATATTTAATCCAGTTTTAACGTGAAAACGTCTTTAAAATCAATGCCGTGTGCGGGGAAGCAATCACGCCTAAATGAGCGAAAAGTTTCTGCCAAGTAATTTTAAACTTCAATAACTCGGATTATAATAAACATAGCGCCGCCATATTAGTCTCGTTTTAAAGAGGGAGGATGGAAATTTGTGTTCTTACCGCTTCAACATTCATGGCAGCCGGACATCGTGAACTACGCGCAAAGTAAACCCACGATTTTCAACTTTCCTGATTCGACACGTGTCCATAAATGGGATCCTATCTCAGAAACTAATTATCCGATCTGAGTGAGCCAAGTGCATGTGCTACAACTAATCCTTGACTTCAAGCCTATATTTCAAAAAGATACAAGCCATGTCCGATTTTCTTAAAGTATCGCGATGTATGAGGTCAAAGTACAACCAGAAATACAAAAATCGGACAAGAATGTATATAGCACAAAATTCTGAAGTGAATAACACAGAAAACACCGGCCCCGAAACTCAAACCAACCCCAATGTGCTGCGAATATAGGCAACGTAAAAGCGCTCCGACAACTCAGGTGGCATCTGACGAGGGTCAAATATGGATTTGCATTTCATTGCTGATGGAAGTCCACACAGACCCATAAGAAACACTTGGCATAGCCGAAATGGTGGCAAGTGCACAAAATTAGACTTGTACCGGGGTCGAAAACTACTTAAATATATATATATATGTAGTGTATATATATATATATATATATGTGTTACGAAACAATTTAATGAGTGTAGTTGAAATATCACATCGTGCTCGTATTACTGGAGTCATACCACATTTTAATCAGCCGTTGGTGATGTTGTAAGAAATCCTACCACTTAGCACAAGCATTGCTAGCGGAGGTATCAACTCTGAAAATATAGCAGCTGTAGAGCGATGATAATATTGGTATAGTCCAATCAAACACTTATTATTTTATTATGAAAACAAGGCAGCGTGAGTGGCAAAAAAAGGCGTATGAAGAAATATGGGGTTTTCCCAATTAAACACATGGAAACGTAGTCATAGAAGAACTGTTTATTCCATCAGAAAATACCAACACTGAACAATTCCCGCAGATGAGAAATCAGAGCATTTCACTCGAGCATAAACTAATTACTCATGCTAAATAGATGCTAATTTACGAAATGAATATTCCACATGGCTAAGGACACCGGGTAACAGGTTATGTAAACAATCACAGCACAAAAATCTCTCGTTCTGAGCTCATGCTCTCGCTATTTATGAGAATGCGCGGAGGAATTCCGATTGAAATGAAAACTTCAAGCTAAACCAACGAAAATCACGAACGAGCCTCGAAGTGAAACTGGGATCCGACACTCAGCCAATGGAGAGCGATCAAGAAACGTCACAGGAAAGAATCCCAGCGCCGCTAATGGAATGATTTCGATGTGAAAAGGTTGTCTCCCAGCTGGCGGGGAAAAGATATGAAATAGAATAAAAAAGTAAAAATGGTTTTGATAAATATTCGAAAAATAAGTAACTGCGTTCAGAACGTTACAGTTTGGTAGACGATAAAAATTAATGAAGGGATTAAAAGTTTAGATTACGTTTTGGAATAAATCTATTATTAAGATACGCGTTTTTAAAAATATAGGAATTTAGCTAGAAATAAATAATAGAGCGTATTTAAAAAAAGGGGGAAATAATGAATATGCCGGCAATTTAGAATAATTTAAATGAATAGTAAAAGGTAAAATTTTTATATAACATATATATATATATAAATATATATATATTGCTCACCCGCAAGAAAAGTGACACATCTGGCAAAAATTCATTTTGCGTTTTATTCCACTAATAGATTTGTCATAGGTGTATCTTGCTACACGAACGGTTTCACAAGGGTAGTTATACGGAAAATACCTTTATTACGCTATATGTCCATTTGTGACCGCAGAAGAGGGGTGGATTGTGTGCGGAAGTAAAATTACCCAACCCTCCAAACCACATCCTACGTCTTCACTCTTAAGGGGTTTATGCTTTTATGCACGTTTTTATTTCTGCATGCAGAGCTAAGTGCTGCAATTTCATCGTATAATAAAATTCATCAAATTTTCTTTTGCCTTTCCTGTGAAATTTACTTTTGTCGAGATGTGTCACTTTTCTTGCGGTTGGGCGATTTATAATTTCAATTTACTGCAAACGATAGATGCTTTCACGAAAATAACTGCGGCCGTGTCTGACACTGCCTATGCTCTCATTTTTTTTCCTTTAAACTATTTTGTCATATTTTTTCCGATTATTAATTATATATATTAAAATATTTTTCCTTCATTTTTAGGAAAAGATGTCACCATTTCTTTCTGGAGTGTTCCACCAACAGATAAAAACTGTTCAAGATTTGACGGGACTAACGGATGGTTATGGTCTGAAACACACTGCGCGGATGAGTTCAACTACATTTGCGAATACAGTAAGTAAATGAGAAATATTTTATTGATAGATTTTCATATTTTTGAATAAAAATTATTATAAATTTGCAAATATAACTTCGATTTTTTAAAAAAAATCATCTAGTATAAAAATAAATTCTTCACACTGGATTGTTTAAAAGAACTGATCCGATAATAGTTTAAAGAAAACCTTTGTTCGCTAAACATAGTTTGAAGATAACGTTTCGAAGCTATTCGAATTCGAACCTTTAATCAATCGAATTAGTCTCCCCAATACCTGCTATCACAGGTGTGAATAAAATATAGTAATAAATATTACTACACCAAAGAGCCAAAAAATTATGACTTTTCCCACATTTTGTGCTGAACTCGGCTGGATGACGTGGAGGGTACATGATCAGATGGGGATGGTATATTTAACTGCTGCTGGGGAGCCTGAGGTATCAGTCTTGCGCTACTTCTGCGTCCAAAAAAGCGAGATTCGTGGGTTGTCCGCAACCTGCCTTTGTTAGTACTTATGCAAAGTTGATGAATGGCGGTAAAACCAGCAGTAGATGCCATGACATTAGACATCCAAGCCTTATCAGGGAAAAAGGACATCGGAGACTTAGAGGAGGAATTGATTAGAAGCCTATGATCGGAGACCGTCCCGCTTGGTACGGGGTTGCCAGTTTGGCCTCTACGTTAATGAAGAGAACTTCGAATTCACACAAGAAATTTTTAAGGACGAATTTTTACTTTAATTTATAACGAAATGCCTGCCATTAAAGAAAGAGTAAAATATAGTAGGTAATTTCTTGTGTTAATGCGAAATTTTGGAATGAAAAAAAAAAGGCCAAACTGGCAACCCTGGCTTGGTAAAGCAAAATTGGCGCCAAACAGCGGCGCAACTGACAGCCCAAAATAATGCAAGTGCAAGTAAAATTGTTTTGCAGCACACAGTTCAACAGAGACTGTTCTATATGGGAATAATCAGCAGACGTCCCACTAATGTGCCTTTGTTGACCAAGCGTCATTACCAACTACGCCTAAACTGGGCCCAGGAACATCGTGACTGTACCATGGATCAGTGGGAGAGAGTTGCCTGAGCGGATGAATCACGATTCGTCCGTCCTCACGTCGATGGTCATCGACGTGATTCGCCGTTTTCCAGCCGAACAGTTGCTCCCCAAATTTAGAGCAGGTCGTATACAGGCCGGTGGTTGCTGTATTATGCTTTGGGGGACGTTCTCTCTGTGACCCATAGTACTAGTAGAACAGACCATGAAATTTGCGGTCTATCTGAACGTCATTGCGAACTAGATGCACCCTTAGACCAATGTCAGACGGGCGTCTTTTTTGCTGCTTTTTTGCTTAAGTATTATCCATTCACAATGCTGGGCGTCTTTTTTGCTGCTTTTTTGGTTAAGTATTATCCATTCACAATGCTGGGCGTCTTTTTTGCTGCTTTTTTGCTTAAGTATTATCCTTTCACAATGACTATAGCATTGTGAATGTGGATAATACTTAAGCAAAAAAGACGCCCTTCTGATATTGGTCTTACAGGGTGTCTGTCTTCCCAAATGGAAATGGAGTCTTCCAGCAGGACAACGCTCCTTGTCACAAGGCTCGAATTGTGCCGGGGCGGTTACAGAAACATAATGCTGGCTGCATTAAAGTTAATGTCCTGGCCGCATAACTCACCGGATCTTAATCCAATAGAGCACATTCGGGATGTCATGGAACAGCAGCTCAGAGCTCATAAACCACCATGTCAGAATGTCCCAAATTTGCGTGACCGCTGCTTGAACATCTGGTGCAATCTGTCTCCAGCCAGATACCAAGGAACTGTGACATCCATGCCAAGGCAGGTTCCAGCTGTTTTGCGGATCAAAGGTGGGCCAACGCGTTATTAGGTAGATAGTCATAATGTTTTGGCTCTTCAGTGTACATTATTAAGGTGTGTATAATTCTACCAGAATTTTTCGCCTTATTTAATTGCAGGAAAATATTCCAAATTCTGCGATTGGATGAACCGGTTAAGAATTCTGATATTTAACTAATAAATAGAAATCTCCTAATCTTAAATAGTGGCGCCAGGCTCCTTGGAAATCGCAGGAATGGTTATTCCATGTGTGAATAGATTGTTCCTCAAAATTAAATTATAATAAAAATAAGTTAAAGGTTTTATCCTCACGTTCATCACTTTACGTCATCACTACACGTCATCACTTTAACCAATTAAAAAGGAATTTTTCAGGAAACGAAAAAACATGAATTTGTTACATGGAAAAAATATACAAAACATTGCTAAGCTGGAATAACCCAACATCAAAATAAAAATTGAAAGGAGTTATATATGCAAAATAAGATGATGAAACATTTTTAGCATTAGATAATGCTTAGTAGTTTTGAAGAGAGTTCCTTTAGAACAACATATTGGAAGATATTATTGAGTTTTTTAAACACCACACATGGTTTTTTTTTTTTTTTTTTTTGTTTTTTTTTACAATGTTCCTTAGTCAATGCCGTTTTACAAACTGCCATGATGATAGTGGTATTAGAACAAAATAAAAAAATTGTTAGTGCTGCCTACTAATGGTGGTTAAGGAAACAAAAAAACTTTCTGTAACTGAAATTCCAGGGAGTGAAGGTACCTTGTATTATTCAATTTCTTGCACAACATAAAATTAAATCATTGAGCTGCAATAATGGCCTGTTTAAAGCTGCGATCACATGAACTATACTATCATGGGCAATTGCAGATGTTTCCTAATATACAAGTTTTTCAAAAGGAAAACGATCGAAAACGCACCATGTAATTGTTTACCTCTCCTAATTTCGTCAACGACGAACTTATTTCTGTTTGCACTTCTTATCATAGATAACAGCTCGAATTTCTGCAATCAGAGTACTCTAAAAATTGTTCTTTTCAGGCCTTTCACTAAATTTTAAAACAGTAGTGATTATTCATCAGATGTTCCTGGTTGCTGAATTTGCGAGTCCTGAGATTCTGACATCTTGAAAATAACCCTACTTGTAACGTGAAAAAGCAGCTCAAAGCAAGCGAATGGCACATTTCACATATTTCAGATTGTACAATACTCCACTATAAAGAAAGACAGTGACAATTATACCGGGTGTCCTAAAAAGGACTGACTGATTTTAAAATTCAATAACTTGCAAACGGTGACAGATATTTAAAATATTCTTGCAGGAGGATTATACATAAGGTCAAAAGTTTTTTTACTGTGATTTTCGATTTTAGTTCGAATTACAAAAAATAGATGGAGCTGTAAGCAATATGCGCTAATTTCAGACTCGATTTTTGGTATTTCGGGACCCACTAAATACATTTTAACTTCCTTTTTCAGCATGGAAGAAGACAAAGGCCAAAAAATCGAGCCTGTATTTAGCGCGTACTGCTTACAGCGCCATCTATTTTTTGTAATTCGAACTAAAATCGAAAATCACTGTAAAAAAACTTTTGACCTTATGCATAACCCTCCTGCAAGAATTTTTTAAATATCTGTCACCGTGTGCAAGTTATTGAATTTTAAAATCAGTCAGTCCTTTTTAGGACACCCGGTAGTTGTTTCGCAATCTAGGAAAATATAATATAACCACGAAAAAAAAATTACAATAACCTCTAACCCGAGTGACTCGCGATTTCGAAAAGCGTTCTTTATCTTTAGAAACCTCAAAAAACAATCTATTTCCGAGATTTAAAGAAGCATTTATAAAAACTAAGTTTCTTTTGCTATTGCTCCTGATTTTCGGAGACGTTTCCGAGTAGCTTTTTTAGTGTATTAATCCGTTTTTTCAACCCGGAATATCGGCTTTTTGGATACTACCCATTCTCAAGTTAAAATTTTCACGTTCAACAAACAAATTTTACAGACAAACATGATAAATTAAGATTAACATTAAAATTAATATTATTTTGTTACTCTTACATGTATAAATTCAGTTACGCAGCGGAAAATGTTTCATTGAAATTGGAAGACATCTTAAGCACCGATATTCCGGTTTAAGAAAACTGATCAATACACTCTCAAAACCACTCGGAAATATTTCCGAAAGTCATTGGCAGCAAAAGATACTTTGTTGTTTCTAAACGATTCTTTAAATCTCGAAACTATATTAGTTTCTGAGTTTTCTAATACATAACGCTTTTCGGAATCATGGGCAACTCGAAAGAGGTTATTGTACATTTTCGTTTGTGATTATACAGTCGAAGATCTTTATAACGCTTTTCTATATAATGCAATTCTCCGTATATTGCACAGCTTCTCAGATGTAAACAATGAATTTTGCAGTTAAGAAGCACCTGGATTCCCATGTTATAAACAATTGCTTACTCTCTAGACTAGAGGACTAAATTTGATAAAGTAGTTCAACATTACCTCCTTAATTCAGAGCTTTTTAATGAAATAATTATTGTTATTATAATACAAATTTTCGAAAATGAGTAATATAATAAATGATTTGGTCCAAGCATATTTGAACAATGTTTATAAAGAAAATTTAACAATCCGTCGAGTGATCTATATCATAAAAAATATAATTTGCACAACTCCTGGTAACACGGAATGAAAAATAAAGATAGTCCACTATATTTCGATACGTGTCAGACATATTTAAACATGTTTACAATGTATGTTTACAATGTATGTTTAAGGATGTGTGACGCGTGTTCTATACAACAAAAGATTCGATATAGCGCACAACCTCAGGTTTTTAGGTTTGCGTTATAAAGATCCTTGACTGTATTATAATTTCGTAGATCAAGAAAAAATTGTATTTATTTATTTATTTTTAAACAGTGCATGGGTGATTGAAACTTAACAGGAAATCGGAAATCACAAAAAACACTTTTCTTTATGGGTTTTTTAAAATTATTTTATTAAAAAAGTTTTAAAATTTTAATGAATGTTCATTACTACCTGTAAATTGGTTTATGCAAAAATCTTCAAACTATAGGGAACAAAATTATATGAGCATATAATGCATATCAAGATTTTCTTCATGCACGATTTCTTTTTTTCAGGACCAATAGCATGCGGCAAACCTGAGAGACCCGTGAATTCAAGCATAATCTCGAATTCCAACGCTGTCGGCTCCACGATAGAATATCAGTGTGAACCAGGACACCTCCTCCTAGGGCCCTCCTCCAGAACCTGCCTAGCATCAGGATTCTTCAGTGAATTTGCTCCCAAATGTTCATGTAATATATTGTTTTCTCTTAATTTTTCGTAATTTGTAATTATTATTATTATTTCACAGTCTAGATTTATACCGAAATTAAGAGTAAAGAAAAAAAAAATCGAAACAGCTCAAGGAAACTTTGGTTGTCAGTTTATAATAATTCAGGACTAAAAATGGAAAACGCTGAAAGTACCAAAAAATCGAAAATCTTTTTTTAACGAAAAAATATCTTAAATGCGAAGCTTATGGCTCCTGTCCCTGCAGACGAAGACATTCGCGAGCTAATGCTAATCTTATGGGGAGGTTATTTTCTAATATCTCGTTTGCATTTCGACATTTTAAAATAATATTTTCTTGCATTGTATAACAGAGGTTCGTCTCTATATCGCTCCTTTTTTACTTTTTCGGTTTTGGTTACAGATGTTTTTTAGAATGACATTTTCATTTTCGGAACAGGTTTCGAAAGTGAAAGTAACTTTATAAAAAATATCTGCAACCAAAATCGAAAAAGTAAAAAAGGAACAATGTAGAGATAGATATCAGCTATCCAATGCAAAAATAAATAAATAAATAAATAAATAAAATGTTGAAATGCAAACACGATGTTAGAAAATAACCTCTCTATAGGATTAGCATTAACTCGCGAGTGTCTTCGCCTGCAGGGACAGGAGCCTTAACAAACAGGAGACCCCTTGAAGTGCCAGTACTAGTAGAAATAGTTCAAAAAAGTGTAGAAAAATGTTGCTGGTTGAATATACCACACTAAGTGAAGTGGAGAACGCTGAATGGGCCACACAAAAGGATGTGGAGTACGCTGAAAGTGCTAGTGATAAGATGCTCGGCGACTGGTGTCCATTGCACAACTTGATCATGTTGTTATTGTTTATATTAATGGAATATTTTGAAGCAAGGTGAAAAATATTAAATAAATAAAAGAAATGTTGACAAATGATAATATTAGGTAATTTAACACTAAACGAAAGGAAGCTAGGTACCTATATTTTAAATCGTTGAACTAAGAGTCCAAAAGGAGTGAAGTGGAAAATGTCGTAAGTACCAGAAGTAGGAGTTTTTTGCTCTCTTGAAAAATTTCCTCTTTTGGACTTTCAGCGTTTCCCATTTTTAGTCCTCAATTTATAATATGAGGGGGGGGGGGATCATATTTAATTTTAGAATTTTATAAAAATTCCTTTGAATGAAAACAAAAAGAAAATATAAGGTAATTTTGTACATTCAAAATAAAAAATATGTCAGTAAGATACCAGCAATAGCTAAAATACTACTTAGGATTTTAATATATTTTTTAGAAACATCGCAGTAGAGAATTGTCGCTCGCTGAATGGCCGCTGTTAAAAAGGGGGAACCAGATGCGACTACATTAATTTAATTCCATAGAATACTGAAATATGTCAGTGGGATAAAAAGTGCGGTTATTTTATGATTTTGTACAAAAGATGTTCTTTAAATATGTTAGCACATTGTATGCGGGACACGTACTAGTACGTTTTTGTGGGTTGGGTATACAGAAATTATTACTGGTACTGGATAATTTGTACGGACGAAAAAAGAAGGTATAATCCAAGAATGCTTGCTTCTTATTGGTTGTGAGCAGGTTTTAATTTAGAGTGGCATTTGTGAACGTAAATTTAGTGCTCATTTTCGAAAAACTGCCCGCATACAATGTGTTGAAACTCATGATACTATCAGTAATACCTAACACGAATAAACGTTCCCAAATTTAATCGAAATCTGAGGGGCGGAAGTCCCGTAGTTCACGCAGTTTTTTATTTAAAAAAATATTACATTTTAAAAGACTTGGCTTCGACAAACTTGGGAGTTTTACAAACAAGATAAGTCATAGAAAGTTATAAATTTAAAAGTTTTGAAAGCTTTAAATTTGAGTCCAGTTATACAATTTGATTACCTTAAGCTTATGTTATACCGAAACAGTGAATGAAATTATTGAAAAAAGAAAAAAGTTTTAAAATCTGTTAAAGAAATACAGTGTATAAAGTGTATAAATTACACAATCACTTTTTAAGGCTGTTCTCAAATCCAAACTATGACACATTTTTAAATTCATTTTTTCTTCTCAAATTCATTAAATTTGCATATTCTCTTACTCAGAAATTATGCAATCGGACAGTTTTTCCCATTTTTTGGGTTAAGGCAAAAAATCTGTCGGAAAATGCTGTCAAAATTGGCGTTTTGAACCAAACTTCCGGACGCGACAGAAAGGGAAAAAAAAAACTGCCTCCTGAGACGACAATGGCTTAGAAAGAACTCAACTTCAAATTCATTTATCGGAAAATGAAAAAAAAATACCGATTATAGAACGTTTATTACGTTGAACATATTATTACTAAAACGATTACAAATAATTCCAATAATCATGCTTGCAAGTTTCACGCTTTTACGTTTAAAAATGAATCAATATTTCAGAAAGTTTCGCGATGTTGAAGGTGGGAGGGGGGGGGGGTATTTTTTAAGAACACCCGTAAATATCAGAGAGACAAATCAAGAATTCGATGTTCTAAGTAAAAAATAAAACTCCTGTTAGCTAATAACCAGCTTTTATTAAAAATTCCTTTCCGATATTTTCACATTCGCGTATATTCTCAAATTCAGCCCCAAATTTATCAACTTGCAACATTGCTAGTTTTTCGAAAGGTATTGCTCTATCTGCCTGTAAAACCTTCTTCTCCTTCGAAAGATTCAAGCTGCAGACAAAAAATATATTCTGATAATACAAAGCAACAGTGATTTTCAAAAGAAACGCCTGTGGGTTACTTTAAATATTGTTTGATGCTAAAATCATATTAAACAGTCGCCCATAGCACGTCACTTTCCATCTCTCTTCTTTTTCTTCTTCTTCTTCCTCTTTTTTTTTTTTTTTTTTTTTTTTTTTTGTGTGTGTGTGTGTGTGTGTGTGTGTGTGGTCATTTTATACTATATTTGTATGCATTAAATTATGTAATATACATATGTAATGTACATACTATATATATTTTTTTTTTTCTTCCATGTTAATTCTTGTAATTAGGTATAAGGTACATTATTTTATACATTACATACAGTTCTATATTGTTGGTTTGTGGCACTTTGTTGTCAATCATTCACAATATTGCGGTTTTTGATGATGGTCGGTAATGTTTAATTAATGGTTATATATATATATATATACAGGGCTTCCTATAAAGATTTAAACGCTGTTTTTTTTTTTTTTTACCTGATGAAAATAAATCGGCAATCTAAAATGCAAAAGTATTCATAATAAAATAGGAATTAATACTGGGTCGTTCGGAAAGTCGTGTCCGCTTGGGAAAATCCTTCGTACCGAAAAATTCCGCCTGATAATTATTAGACATTAGATATCGGAATCAATGTCTAATAATTAAATGATAGAATTTTCCGGTACGAATTGATTTTCCCAAACGGACATGACTTTCCGAACGACCCAATATTATGCTGATGAAATAGTCCTGCTGCTAATTTTCAAAAAAGTACACTTTTTTTTTTTTAATTCTTGTACTACTTTTGGGTTTTATAACTTATATTAAAAAAGAATTTCATGCTTTGAGAAATTCAACGATAAAAATTCGATTATCTACGTCCAAAATTTACCGAGTTATAATATTGTGAATTTTAGGAAGTTTTGGAGTTTTCTAACACTAAAAAATCGTCCGTTTTTAGTGCCGGAAAGCTCCGACTGTATAAAAAAAATGAAAAAGTGTAATTTTTAAAAATAAGTGGCTGGATTATTTCATCAACATAATCTTAATTCCTACCTTATTTTGAACACTTTTGAATTTTACATTGGTTACGCATCTTCAACAGATTAAAAATTAAAGCGCGTTTCAATCTTCTGGGGACGCTCTGTATATAATAGATTCAGAAATCGTAGGAAAACCTGTAAAGGATGGTGAAGCACGCTATACAAACATTTATTTTACATTATCCACTTATTCATTCAAAAATACAGGGAGTTACTTCAAGCCGAAACCAATTTTTTTTTCGTTCATAATTTAAATGATAATAAAGATATTGTACGATATTTTGAATAGATTTACTATGTTTTCTGTTAAATGGGATGGCATCATGCGAAGGGCTCGAAAAATTACCACATCGCATCGCGAATGGTCACTATTCGCGTCTGAGCTATACTAAGCATGCAGCACTCCGATCAAAACAATAACAAAAATGAATAACTAAATAAATAAAATAAATAAGCAGGCACTTCCTGGAGTTTTTTTTTTTTATACATATTCTGAAATCAACATCTCAAAATTAGTTTAAGGCATCCATTTACATTCTTGCAACGGGTCGTGTAACCCGATTTTATCCGGACCCGACCCGAATCGTAGGTCGAGTTGAATTAGCGCTAATACTTTTTCCAACGGGTCGCGGTGACGTTAATTGTTTCGGTTTCGGGTTGAATTTTGATACTTGCGCCGTGTTCAGGTTGACCCAATTTTTCAAAAGAAAGTCCAGAATATTTTTTTAATGAAAAATCATATATCTGAATATTAATGAGCATATATATATATATATATATAGATAGCTATTTTTTACTTCAAATGTATTATATATATATATATATATATATATAAAATAAATTTGAAATCACAAATATATGAAGAAATTGATAAAATTCTAAAGATGATTTATAAATGAACATAGGAAACCAGTATGTAAAATAAGAAACTATGAATGACTCACAGAATCTTCAGAGGAGCTTGTGAGTTCATTCATAGAAGATGCGTTATTTCATCCAATTTTGTCGGCATTAAGCCTAAAATGACAAAATTTAGCTCCTTATAACGCAAACATTATAGAAAATAGATAATAAAAAGCTAAGACATTCAAAGAAAGATACACCTCATACAGGATATTAAAAATTATTAGAGCACAATACCTGAATGACATACTAAGAGTCAAAACTACTGCATATCAGCATGGAAAACAAAGTTAAGACTATTTTAACATGTGATCTACAGTTGGGCATCTGAGTGAAACCCATTATATATATATACATGTTGCTTTTTCTAAAGATAAAATTAATACTAGAGATATAACTGTAGACTACTCCATCCTAATTGTTTTAAAATACGGATTAAATTTCTTTCATTTTGAGTTTGGGTGGGTTTTGGTTTGAAGTTTGGCTCGTTCCAGACGGGTGTCGAATTCACTTGAAGTAGAATTTTCGGGCTTGGGTACCTGCAGAGGACTCTGCATCTATTTCTGTTAACATTAAGTTAAAATTTGCCGGCTAATAATAATTATAAATGATAAGCTTAACTTAACGCAATGATGGGAATACAGACAGAAAGAGAGAGAGACTTTTCAAAATAAAAATACAATAGTTTATTATTATTTTTACTTACATATTTTTCAGACTTAGAATGTGGTTTTCCCGCCAACATTCCAAACGGAGGGTACACGTTTATCAACGGTACTCGCCATTACCAAAGTGTAGTGCAGTATTTCTGCCAGGATTCTTTCGTACTCGTTGGAAGATCGGACCTCATGTGTGATGCAGACCGTAAATGGGATGGACCTCCGCCGAGATGTGACCGTAAGTATGATGTACTGGAACCTCGTCCAGTTTTGTGTATTTTTAGTTTTCTGAATTTATCTGATTCTGCCTTCATAAAAAAATTTACTTATCTGATCAATTTCGATATATTTATTTAATTTAAATAATGGTGGATAAAATCAGTGATGAATTCATGGGGTGGTTAAGGAGAGGGAGAGGGTGGGTCCTCAAATATTTTGTGCTCATAACATTATATATTTCTGATGGACTGCATTAGTAATATATAGACCGGGAGGCAGCAACACAAACCACCACCTCATCGAGTTGGCGGCTGAAATTCCAGCATTAGCCAGAACTCGATTAGCATATTAAAATGCAACGGATCTGCCAAATCATATCTTGGTAGAAACCACCTGCAGACTCGATTTTAGTGGTGGATCGGTAGGCTTATCATTGTGTTTGCCTGCACCCAAAGGTATGAAAACATGGAGAACTGCGAGCAAGAAAACACAATGGTAAACCGACCATTCTACCAATAGAATCGGGTTTTAGGCGTTTTCCACCAAGATATGACTTGGCAGACCAGTTGCATTTTAATATGCGAATCGAGTTTTAACTAATCCTAGAATTTCAGCTGTCAACTCGATGGGGTGATGGTTTGTGCAGTCGCATCCCGGTCTAATAGTCTGTCTGAAAGAGGTAGGATTCAACAAGATCCCTAATTAATCGTATTCATTATTTTCGATACATGTTTTTTATTTACACATCATGCTCTTTTTACTTTCTGACTCATTCTTACAAAAAAAAAAAAAAAATTGCTCATAACATTTTTAAAAATCAAACAAATACAAGTAATATAAAAAAAAAAAATTAAGTCAATTCCTACTTAGGTCATCAAAGAAAAATTTAATATTACCCTTAAGTTAATATTAGTTTTTGCTGCATTAAAATATAACAATTTGTTGATTTTCTATAAACAAGTAAACCCTATTGGTTTACAATGGAAGTCTATGGGAATTTGGCGAAATGTTAGAAATATCGCCAAGATGGCGTCACTTTTGGCGACTCATTTTGGTCGCCAAATTTGGCGATAAACTTCGCGGTATTTGGCGAGAGAACAAGGTCCCCTGTATGGCAACCGCCCTTATAGATATGGATATAAATTAAATGCTTTTCAATAACCAATGGCCGCCATTTTGTCTCCTATATAAAACTAAAATTAATTAATTAAAATTTAACTAATGAATTAATATTTGGAAAAAATGTATTAACATCCACTGCAAGTTTAAAAAAATTTATTTGAACTTGATTGGATGAATAATAAGTATTTTATTAACAATTGAAAATTTGAACAAGATATATACAAGGAGAGTGTGAACTAATAGTAGGAATTGAATAAACACAAGTCCCTTTCTTTTTTCTATTGGAAATTACAGAATATGTATCACATCACACAAAGTATCCCAAACAGGACCCAAAGCTTAAAATTCAACAACTTTAATAGGTATGAAGGTGGATTAAGTGGCATATTATAAGAAAGTTTGTAAACTTTGTGTACGGTAATTTTGAAAATAGTTCAAATTATAGTCAATGGATGACGCTGTACTTCTTTTATCTTTAACATCTTCGGAGCGAGAGTCTTTTATAGAATTTTTAATCTTTTACCAACATTTTTTCAAAAGAGAAACTTTTGATTAATTTAACCGCAGAAAGGATTTGAATAAATAAGGCAAAATTTTCAATTAAAAATTACTGTTATGAGTAATCAAAGATTCTGAGCACTTTATGCGTTGCAAAGGGGGAACAATGTTCATGATAAGGAGACATTTTTCTTTCCTCTTTTTTTTTTTTGGGGGGGGGGGGGGGTGGCAACAGCTATCACCAGAGTGAAAATTGAAATACCTTTGACTTTACACTCTAGTTTTAAGCGTTTTTTTTTACATTTTTATATCTTTACAAGAAGAAAGTATTGGATTCTTGAAAATTTCCGACAGATTTGTACGTTTTAAAAGACCCTGAACACTGTTTTCAGAAAATGTCTGTCCGTGAGTCTTTGTCTGTATGTTTGTATATGACACAAATTTTGTGGGCGCTCTATCTCAAGAACTAATGCACGGAATTTCCCCAAACTTCATATTCTGTTAGACCTTGACATAAATAGATCCTTTTTAGGAGCGATCGTAAATATATAGATACGCAACACCTATAGCCGTCCTCTGGCACATCCGTCTGTCTGTCCGTCTGTAACAGCGCAAAAAACTATCCAACCGAATGGTTTGAAATTTAATATATAGAATCGTTGCAGAACTTTGTTGAGTCATTTCAAATATTATGAAAATCGGATGAAAACTTAAAAAGATATTAATAAAAGTTTTCTTCCTTCTTTTAAATCCCACCATACGTCATGAATTCAATGATATCCCATGATAGGTAATGATTCTAGGTTGCCATGGTGAATACGTCCTGTTTAAGATGGAGTCCTACTATTTCCGTATTGCTGAATTTAATGTACTATAATCGTAATAAATTTTGTATTCATGCATTTTTGCATAAGAGTGCAACAGCTATTGCACCAAGATATGAATATTTATAAAACTAGTTATAGTACGAACGCACCTCATTTGCCGTGTTTGACGTACAACTTCCGACTTGTGATATTTGGATGTAAGAAACCACCCAACAGGTGTTACAGCTATGCTGTATTTTTAACGATTTCCGCGATAGCTATATCTCAAGGACGAATAGATTCTCATTTAATTTTGGTTGCAGACGATTTAATTTATATTGAACTAGCAAACCCCGCGGCTTTGCTCGCGTAATATTTGAAATATGCCAAGTGATATTTATGTGTCTAATTTTTATTAAAAGGTACTAACTAAATTTTTATTTTATTATAAGGTAATATTTTATTTTATTAAAAGGTACTTATTACTTTCAGGAATAATTAAAAAATTACTATTTAAAACACAGTTTGATTAAACATCATTATTACACTGCATTAGGCAGAAATGAGACTTAAATTAATAAAACTAAATAAAACTAGTAAATAAATGATAATTTAGAAAATATTTTGACACTTTTATGCTCAATTAATACACTCATTTCAGTATTCATTTGAAGTTTTGACTTTTTTAGAAACCATCTTCTTACATGTTAAAATTAACTATCATGTCAAATTCAAAGTCCCACCACCTCTCTCAACATAAAGGGCTATGTTGAAATAGGAACTGTCACCATTCATTTGCCAACATTAATTTTGAAATCGGTTTGTTATTTCCTAATATTCCACAGAAACGTAATTTAGAAAGCTTTTAAAGGCCTTTTTTTGAATGTTTGATGTTCCTGTGAAACCCAGGTTGTAGAATCATCGGCATAAAATATAGCCTGTGCAGGATCAGAGACTGTTACCATTGATTCGCAACTATAACTTTTATAATCTATTTATATTCCCTGAAATTGCATAGAAATCGTAATTTAGGACTTTTTTAGAATGCTTTTCGCACCTCCCCTTCGATTCACTCCTTTTTAATTCGAATTTATTTTCGAAGTCCTTCGAGGGCATTTATATTTTATAAGTAACATGACATATTTAAAGTTTCTAGCCTTTTCAGTATCACAGAAATCGCAATTTAGAAAGTTTTTAGCTCCTGCAGCCCTCTGATGGTAGTGGCACAGACATAAAATATAGCTTATGTTTGAGCAGGTTCTATCACCAACAATTTGTCATCATCATTTTTTAATCAGTTTGGTGTTTGATAAGATTGCATAAAAATTGTAATTTATAACGCTTTTTGCTCACTTCATCTTTTTAAATTTGGAATTTTCTTTCGACAGTTCTTAGAAAGACGTTGCATCTTGTAAGTAAATACCATGCCATACTTCAAAGGGTTAGACCCCTCAGTTGTGCAAAAAACGCAAATTAGAACATGTTTTGCTTTTGCAACCCTCAGATGGTAGTGACAGCAACATAAAATATAACCTATGTTATAGCAGGGACTGTCACCATTGATTTGAAACCATTACTTTTGAAATAGCTTTGGTATTTCCTGAGATTGAGTAGAAATCGCAGTTTAGAACGTTTTTAGAACGCTTTTCGCGCATTTTCACCCCTTTTTGAATTTCCAATTTCTTCCAAACTGTTCTTAAAGATCATTTATATCTAATAAATATGTACCTTGCCTAATTTGAAGTTGTTAGCCCCTACCGATCACAAAAATCGAAATTTAGAACGCTTTTTTTGCTCCTGCAATGTCTAGGTGATAGTGATACCGACATAAAATAGCGTCTATGTTAGAGCAGAGGCTGTCAGCATCAATTTCCTATCATTACTTTTGAAATCAGTTTGATTCTTCCTGAGATATTGCTGACAAATCGGCATTTAGAACGCTTTTCGCGCATTTTGCTCCTGCATCTCCTCTGGAGTAGTGGAGACAGATATAAAATATAGCCTATCTTGGAACAAGATCTGCCACCATCATTTTTACACCATTATATTTGAAATCGGTTCAGTACTTCCTGAGATTGCATAGAAATTGCAATTTAGATCGTTTTTTACAACACTTTTTGCGCATTTTGACCCACTTTTAAATTTCAATTTTTTTAGAAAATGTCCTTAGAGATCATTGATATCTTATAACTAACTACCATTCCAAATTTCACGATTCTAGGCCCTTCCGTGACGCAAAAACCGCAATTTAGAAAGTTTTTCTCCTGCACCCCCTTTGGGGTAGTAATACCGACATAAAACATAGCCTATCTTGGAGCAAGGGTTGTCATCATAATTTTGACGCCATTATTTTTTAAATCGTTTTGGTATTTCCTGAGATTGTGTGGAAACCACCATGTAGAACGTTTTTTAGAACGCTTTTCGCGCATTTTCACCCCTTTTAAATTTCAAATTGTTTAAGAACTGTTCTTAGAAATCCTTTATGTCTAATAAGTAGCTAATATTCAAATTTCATATTTCTAGGCCCTTCAGTAACACATAAATCACATTTTTAGAACGTTTTTTGCTCCCGTACCCCCTTTGTGTTAGTGGCACCGAACATAAAATATCGCCTATCTTGGAGCAAGCGTTGTCACTTTCATTTTGACACCAATATTTTTTAAATCGGTTTGGCATTTCGTGAGATTATGTAGAAACTACCATTTAGAACGTTTTTTAGAACGCTTTTTGTGCATTTTCACCCCTTTTAAATTTCGAATTGTTTAAGAACTGTTCTTAGAAATCCTTTATATCTAATAAGTAGCTAATATTTCAAATTTCACATTTCTAGACCGTTCAGTAACACATAAATCGCATTTTTAGAACGTTTTTTGTTCTTGCACCCCGTTTGGGGTAGTGGCACCGACATAAAATATAGCCTATCTTGGAGCAAGCGTTCTCATCATCATTTTGACACCAATATTTTTTTAATCGGTTTGATATTTCCTGAGATTATGTAGAAACTACCATTTTTAGAACGTTTTTTAGAACGCGTTTTGTCCATTTTCACCCCTTTTAAATTTTGAATTGTTTAAGAACTGTTTTTAGACATCACTTATATCTTTTAAGTAACTAATATTAGAAATTTCATATTTCTAGGCTCTTCAGTAACGCAAAAATTGCGTTTTTAGAACGTTTTTTGCTCCTGCACCCCCTTTGGGGTAGTGGACCGACATAAAATATAGCCTATGTTCTAAGATGGACTAACACCATCATTTTGATACCATTATTTTTGAAATCGGTTCGGTAAGTCCATAGATTACCTCTAACAAACAAACAATTTTTACTTCTTTATAATAGATAAAGCTAGATAGTATAGATAGATAGTATAGATCAGGGACGGCGAACCTATGGCACGCGTGCCATAGGTGGCACGCGGGAGATTATTTTCGGCACGGCATAGACTCATGTTCTAAATTAAGATATTGCAGAGCTCCCGCGTAAAGCAATATAATTAACAAAATGGAACTTTTGATACAGTAAATTTTCAAATTTTGTGAAGAAGATACGCACACAACTATTATAATTGTTTCCTGCTAAATAGCTGATTTGTTAAGAATGGAACTTCTGTTAACTTATGTGCAATATTTTTCCCTGATAGACATTATTTTAGGACTTATGTGCAAATAGTTTTCATTTTGTAAATTCATATGTGAAAATTATTAAATTAATATACAGTGGCGATCAAAAGTTTCCGGCCAGTTACTTTCTTTGGTTTGTTTGACAGAACATTTCAGTGAAGAAGAAGCACAATTGCTCCAAAAGTTAGGTGTAAGCAAAGTACCTCTGACCACGTGATCATTTTGATTGGATACTGAAGATACTTGATGGAAAGGAGAGGAATTCGAAATTCGCGTATGCAAAAGTTTCCGGCCATTTGTCATCCGTTAATTTTTTTGATATCGGTAAAGTGTCTTTTTTGGCGGTGTTTGTTAATTAATCAATGTGAATAACGTATTTAAAATTCAAAAATGAAAAGTTGAACAATTTGTTGTTCCTAAACGAATGATTTGTTTGTCGCTAAAGGGACAATCCTCTCGTGAGATTGCGGCAAAATTGTCCATCGGAAAACTTGCAGTGAACGATATTTTAAAAAATATAAAGATGGTCATGTCCTTTGGAACTTGCCACGGTCCGGGGGACCCCGGAAAACGACTGTTGTTATATACAGAATTATCAGGAGAAAAGAAGTTGATGACCCGCATAAAAATACCGCTGCAATTCCCCGCGATTTCCGGTGTTAAAATATTGCTGAAATAAATCGGTCTACCGTGTCAAGACGCTTACGTGACATAGGACTTTATGGAACAGTCGGTGTTTAAAAACCTTTCATAAGTAGACAAAATCAGAGGGCCCGACTGGCATTTGCCAAGGAATACAAAAACTGGTCAACTGAAAACTGGAAAAAAGTACTTTTTTCCGATGAATCGGCGTTCAATCTTTTTGGGAGTGATAACAAACACTTCGCCGACGACCTAAAATCAAAAGATAAGATTCGAGATACGTTATTCCTACAATGAAGCATGGCGGAGGCCACGTTATGTTGTGGGGAGCATTTTCTTGGAAATGTGCCTGCCCATTATTTGAAATCCGCGGCACGATGAATAGTGCAATGCATAAGGATATCTTGCACGATCATTTGCTGTCTTATTGGAGGAAAAATTGCGGTCGCAACTATTTGTTTCATCCTGATAATGACCAAAAGCATACATGCAAGCTCGTCAAGCAGTGGCTTTTGCACAGAAAATTCCGCTTTTGAAACGGACAGCCCAATCACCCGATCTGAATCCTATAGAAAATCTTTGAAACTAACTTGAAAACGTGTGTGGAATTATAAATATTCCAATTCAGCAGCATTTTCACAAAATTTGCAAGAACCGTGGAAAAAACTTAACATTGACGATCTACAACCGTTCATTGAATCGATGCCACGTTGCTGCGCCGCAGTACTTATTGCTAAATGCATGAATACAAAATACTAATTGTTGATCACTGTTATTTTCTGTTATAACACCATTTTTTTCCAAACTTGTCTAGGTGGCCGGAAACTTTTGAGAACATGCGTTTTGTTTTGCAATTAATTTTGTCAATTAAATTTATTAATATTTATTTTTTATTCCATAAAAAAGTTCCTCTCTATTATGTCAATAAAGTATATAAGTATCACTTTGAGATTCCTCTTCATTTGGGTATACTTACAAATTAACCAAAAATTTTATGCTGACCGGAAACTTTTGACCGCCACTGTATATTGTGTAAAATTTCTGTACTTCTAGAAAGTTGTCACGATGCAGTTAAATATTTTACAAAAAAAAAAAAAAAAAAAAAAAAAAAAAAAAAAAAAATCAGAATTCTTTTTTTTTTTTAAATGTCAGTTGCTATGCTTTACAACCCAGCGTTTCATATAATGAAAATGCTCTATGAATGAGACTTGCTGAGTTTTTCTAGATTAGGTTGCTTGTCGTTGTCATACAGATTGAATAAACTGAAATGCAACTTTATAAATCCCAATCTATCTCAATATTGAGTCAAAAAATTATATTGAGAGAAATTGGAGATTATCGGGAAATAACGACCATAAGCGAAAATTCCGATGGTGAAATGAAGTTGGAATTTCGAGTTCAATTCCATAGTAAGAAGGGTTTTTTAAAAAAAACATTTTGATATTTTTTTTTCTGATAGTTATTTTTTTATTTTGTTTTATTTTATTTTATTTATTTTTTTATTTATTTATTTTTTTGGGAGGGGGGTGGGGGGGGGGATAGGCATGAAAAGTATGAAAAGCTCAAGTAGAAACCTGTTGTCATGTTTCTCCAATTTAGCTGGCATTCTCATAAGGAAAAACTGGAAAACGAAGCTGATCTGAATTATTTGGCATCTAAAACGTAACAAGAGAAGTAGGATTTTGTAAAATACTGTATGTTACAAAATGTTACTTATATATTTTAAATCCTAAAATCAGTATTTTAATTTTGCTGCTTCGATCCACTAAATTTATTGGCACGCCGTCATAATTTAAAATATTTTTGGGAAAAAATTGGCACGCGGATGCGAAAAGGTTCGCCGACCCTGGTATAGATAAAGCTTTGTGATAGCTACAACTAGTGTTGTCAGTATGTCCCGATTTTCAGGGCTTCCAAGACCCGTCCTGCGGAACCATTGCGCGGAACGCCAAAAATCCCGGTTTTTCGGAATGAAAAAATTCTTTTAAATTTCTTCTAGTAAATTTCACTATTCGTTAGTCTGCATCGAGTGGAACTTAATGCAGTAAAACTTGTGAAAATAGAACCTGCCTATAACGGTATTTTTTATGATTCCGCAGAAAGGAATACCGTACAAATGTATCGGCCAAGACGAAATAATTTTACGACCCCTAGCTATTCTGTTTTTACAGGTTTTATTGCAGTTTTTTAATAAAACATGTTGAAACGGAATCTTTTTGTGATCAAAACCTTTCTTAAACATAAATTTTCCATTGACCCTACCTTACAATTATAACTACTCAATCGGAAACTTCTCGAAAATGGAATTTTTTTTCGGTCCTTAGCGGTCCTTAGATTTAATTTTCACGGATTTTTGTGTTTATTTAGTAAAGCAAAACCCACTGAGACAAAAAGTGTAGTGACAGGAAAATCATTCCGTTTTAGACAGTTTTTCGTCTTAACAGGTATAAGTGTGTGGTATTCTTTCCATAGGGATCATGCGTTTTTTACGTTAAATAAAGGATTTCGTCAAAGACAGGTTCTATTTTCATAGAATTTACTGTATTTTATGTCCCGATTTAGAAACCGCTGTCCCGCTTTTTTTGTCTCACTGTGCCTCTTTTTCGGGTAGTGGAAATGGCAACACTAGCTACAACATACTAGTTTCACATTGAAGTAGCGCAGCGCTATCTGCAACTAAACTTTTAACTATTCTTTTTAGTAGCCTATAACAAATTTTCCAATTTTCTGATAAACATATCACTTATTCTATTTTTATGTTTATTATAGTAAATGAATTATTAAATTTTAAAGTTAGATAATTCTTTTGGCTGGTTGCGGACGCTACATTCATCTTTTGCACACGAGGGTTAAACAGACCTGGGCCTCCATTTAAAATGGAGTCTGACTAGTGTGGCCAATTTCATTTCCACAAAAATGAGAAATGAAGACAAAACTAGTTGGATGTGCCAGTCCTAAAACTCTCTTCTATCTCATACATGATAATACTTCAAAATTTGCTACTATTTGATAATACTTCACTCATCGCATTTTTCAAACAAATCATTGAATTTCGGCACCCACCCTCTTAGATGTCTGCAAACAAAAAAGCAAAAAAGCTACACCCGTTGGGTAGTATACTCCCAAGTCTAATAAGGACCTATTTATGTGAAAATCTAACAGAATATGAAGTTGGATTAAGCATTAGTTTTTGAGATAAAACTATCGAGAAAATCGCGAAAAATGCAGCATAGCAGCGCCCCTTGTTATTACACTGGTCATCAAAATCAAAAGATAATGAGAACAAATATGCTCATTAAGTTAACGTTGAAACCAATGCCCAATGCTGCAATTATTTATGTGAATTAAATACTATTGAACTCAAAATTGCACTTCCGCGCATACGTTAGCGTTGGCAATATGCAAATTAGGTGATTGACAATGTGGTGCGCAATGTACGTATGCTGGAATTATGGTTTGCAAATTGTAATGTTGTTTAAAGTGAATACGGTGTCTTAGACTGATCAGTATTCATTAGTTATAGCTCAAAGGCATAATTTAAGTCAAGGTCAAAAGTGGCGAATAATTGGTAGAATCGAGGAAGGTCAAACACAAATAGAGGTCACCCAAGATTTGAATATCCCTCAAAGTGTCATATCAAGAGGTTCGAGCCACTTTTTAAGCACTGGATCTGTTAATAGACAGCCTGATCAAAGGAGACCAAGAGCAACAACTTCATCCGAAGACCGTTTTCTGTCATTGTGGCTCGAAGAAACCGCGAAGCGCCTACAAGAGATTTGGTTTGAGACATTCAGGTTGCTACAGGAACTCGAAGCCGTTCTACTGCTTCACAAAGGCTTAACAAGGGTGGGCTGTATGCGAGAAAAGCAATTGTGTCCCATTCACTCCAGCTTCCAAAGAGGCCCGTTTAAACTGCTGCCATAGTTATGTTCAATGGAGTCAAGAACACTGGGCTCAAGTATTGTTTACTGACGACGACGTGTCCATATATAGTCTGAACACTGATTCTAGATGTGTTTTGATCTGTTCGTGAAATATAACGTTCAGGCCCAGTCTTCTTGGCTCCATTGAACATGACGGCGGCAACAATTTAAACGGGCCTTTGGAAGCTGGAGTGAGTGGGACACAAACTATTGGTTTTCTTGCATGCAGTCCACCCTCGTTAAGCCTTCGTGCAGCAGTAGAACGGCTAATTCGAGTTCCTGTGGCAACCTGAAGGTCTGAAACCAAATCTCATGCAGTCGCTTCGCGGTTTCTTCGAGCCGAAAATGACAGAAAACGGTCTTCGGATGGAGTTGTTGCACTTGGTTTCCATTGACCAGGCTGTCTATCAACGGATCCAGTGTTTAAAAAGCACCTCGAAGCTCTTGATATGACACTTTGAGAAATATTCAAATCTTGAGCAACCTCCATTTGTGTTTGACCTCTCTCGATTCTGTCAATTATTCGCCACTTTTGACCTCCACATAAATTATGTCTTTGGGACATAACAAATGAATACTGATCACTCTAAGACACCGCATTCACTTTAAACAACGCTACAGACCAGAATTCTAACATACGTCCATTGAGCACCACATTGTCAATCACCTAATTTGCATATTTCCGACGCTAACGTATGCGCGGAAGTACAATTTTGCATTCAATAGTATTTAATTTACATAAATAATTGCATCATTGGGCATTGGTTGCAACATTAACTTAGTGAGCATAATTTTTCTCATTATCCTTTAATTTTGATGACCAGTGTATATGATTTACACGAAAACCTAATCAGCACCAACTTACGTTAAGGTCTAACAGAATATGAAGCTTGATGAAATTCCCTACATTAGTTTTTGAGATAGAGCTATTGCGGAAATATATAAAAGATCTTCCAGTCGCTTAAGATTCCCTCTTAGAAGGTTTTACTGTATTAGATACACATAATAATCTTGCTCAATAAAATCTGTGAAAGAGGATTCGTTTGGATCGAAACAAAATTCGTTTTTGAAGAGGTTTCCAATCGAACGTTTATTCTTAAGTGGTATTTCCTTTTTTAGGGAGTATGAAAATTTCACATTTAAGACAGGTTTCCGTTATAAACATCTAACCGTTATCCCAGGTATTACTGAAGCCCGTACTTTAAAACATGTAAAAACAAAATCGCTAGAGACCGGGAAAAATATTTTGTTTTCAGACAGGAATTCCGTCTTAGGTAGATTTGTACGATATTCTTTCGGCAGCACCATAATTATTTTTCGTTATAGATAGGTTCTGTTTGCACAGGTTTTTGCACTATTAAATTCGACTCGACGCAGGCTAATGAACAGCATGGCACTAAAAGAAATTTAAGAAAATTTGTGTATCATGAAAAAACAGGACTTATGGCGTCGAGCGCAGTGTTTTTGCGGGGAGGGTCTTGGAAATCCTAAAATCACGACGTCCCTCGTAAATCGGGACGCCTGGTTGTTGCCAGGCGTCCGATTTACGTGGGACGTTTCGATTTTCAGGGGTTCCGAAACCCTGTCCCGCATAACAACTGCGCGGGGCGCAAAAAGTCCCAATTTTTCGGAATGCAGAAATCTCTTTTCATACTATGCTATTCGTTAGTCTGTATAGAGTGGGAGTAGATATTTTACAAATTATATCTGCCTATGTGGAAACCTGCATAAAATGAAATATTTTTGCAGCTCGAAGTGATTCTGATGCCTTAAAGGTTTTACTGTGCTTCGTTCAGTAATCCCTACAAAACTGGAACCTATTTATAACGGAATTCTGTATTAAAAGCAGAAATTCCATTGTCCCTAACGATAGGAATACTATACAGCTCATATTCAAAATATTAGAATAATTACTTTTTTTCACAAATTGAAAATATCGTTTGGTAATTTAATGTCTTTTAATTCAAATATGCAAACGATATTTTTATTAAAAACTTATTGTTGATTAAACTTATTTATTATCTTAAAATTAATATAATTTTTGACAAGATTAATTTAAAAAAAATTATTTTGAAAAGTCAAAATATTAGAATATTTATTAAAGTGGTTCAAAATATTAGAATATTTCACATTAATTTTCCTTCAATTATCACCAATTCATAAGTGGTAGCATCAGACTGGTGGCATTATTAAATTCAGACGATTTTATTTAAAACCAGTATTCCTTTTGAAGTTTGTTTGCTTTTTCGTCTTAAAATGAGTCGTGTGAGTGATATTCCTGAATTTATTAAACTTCATATGGTTGATTTGTATCGGCACGGTAAAAATCAATGTTATATAGCGAATTATTCACATTGTTTGCAATCAAGCGTTACTAAAATTCTAACACAATATTTTAAAAAAAAATGGAAAATTTCAAAATAATCGCCTAAATGGCGGCTGAAAACCAAACATCTGCTAGAGATGACAGGAAACTGAAGCGTATAGTTAAGGAAAACCGTTTTAAAAGTGTGCGATTCTTGCACCGAAAATGGAAAAAAGAAGGAGTTGAAGTTTCTACATCGACAACATTAAAACGTCTCCATAAATTTAAGTTTGAATCTCGTGTACCGAAAACAAAACCTCTCATGACTGCAAAACAAAAGCGTATAAGATTGAATTGGTGTAAATCAAGACGTTTATGGAGCGAAGAAGATTGGAAAAATATACTATTTAGTTATGAAAGTATATTTTGTGTTTCATATGGTAATCAAGGTATTCGAGTTTGGAGAATGAAGCAAGAAGCATTTGATAAAGAATGCCTTAAACGTTCCGTAAAATTTGCTGCTAGTGCCATGGTTTGGGGTTGCATGAGTGCAGAAGGACCTGAAAAGTTATGCATCGTCTACGAAAAGGTTAACTCTCAGATATATCAAGAAGTTTTGAAATATTACATGATTCCATCATCAGAAGATTTATTTGAAGATGATTTCATCTTTCAACAAGATTTAGCATCACCGCATACCTCGGTGTCAACTAAGAATTGGTTACGCCAATGCAGCATTAAGGTACTTCCTTGGCCACCAAACTCACCAGACCGCTTAATCCCTTCGAAAACTTATGGTGTATACGGAAGAAAAATCCTCAAGAAAATACTTCTTCAAGTAAAACTGAGTTAGTAGCACGTATAAAGTCTATTTGGGCTAATATTGATAGAAATGTTTGTAAACACCTTGTATATAGTATGCAAGATCGATTGTACGCTGTTATGAAAGCTAAAGGGGATGCTATAAAATATTATCTACCATTTACTTCATATTCATAAGGTAATATTGTTGCGCAAAATAAAATATTCTAATATTTTGAACCAATCTGAACTTTATTCTAATATTTTGATGTGTTTCAGAAAGCTGTATACGTAATTTATTGTACTGTATTTTATATTTTGAAATGTTAAAATCGTATCTAAACATACCAGATTTATGTAATTTATAAGAAATTTAATTGCATTTACTTAGCATCAAAAATAAATAAATGAAAAATAATTTTTTCTTATTACTTTTTCTCAATTATTCTAATATTAGTATGAATGTGAGCTGTACAATTATACTTGCTATATTGGAATTTTGTTTCAGTCCCTAGCAATTCCGCTTTGACAGGTTTTACTGTATAAGATTGTTGTGTATATTTAGTGTTAGTAAAACTTACTAAGATGGAATCTCAAGGTCCCAGAGAAAAAATTCCGTTTTAAACAGACTTTCACCTTAGAATGTATAATATTCTTACCGTAGGCATAATGAATAATTTTTACGTTCAAGACAGATTTTTGTTATAGATAGGTTTCGTTTTAATAGAGTTTACTGGATTTTTTATGTCCCGATTTCAGCCGTTTTCCCACTTTTTTTTTATTTCCTGTCCTGCTTTTTGCGACACTGGACCTGGCAACTCTAAATATGACACCGACTATCAACGACCTAAGCCCTAAACCAGCTGATAATCCTTTAGGAATTATTTGTAAATAGATTATGTATATTTTTTAAAGTATTGTCCTGTTTTACGTGATTTAGAGTAAAATGTATTTAAATATCAATTATATATGTATTATTTTTCTTTTCTTACGAAGCTTTGTTGTGCCATAACCCACCGTCCATCGCTCATGGCAACGTGACAGTGACTGTGAATACGACTGTGCCTGGTACGACTGCAGAATACATGTGTGACAGTGCCTATAAACTTATCGGTGAATCTGTGATCACTTGCGACTCGACAGGATTCTGGACATCTAAGCCACCAATATGCGAGCGTAAGCAGAAGGCAAAATTTATTACTTTCAATAATATATTTATTATGTTTATAAATTATAGATTTTGTTTTTAACAATACTATTATTTAATTGGTACAACTATATCTACCATAAGTACACGAGGTCCGAATTGTAAATATACAATATAATTGTGAGTTATTGTATATAATTAATTATCGGTAGCTTAGGACGGAGCTCATGACGTCAGATCCCGTGATCTCCGCCAACCCAATATGCCGAGAAAACCGTCCACGGAAGGGGGAGATAAAGAAGAGTTTTCTCGGCCGATCGGGCCGGCCGAAGATCACGTGGTCTAACGTCCTGAATTCCGTCATAAGGTCCGAGAAACAAACAAGAACTTTCTCGGCAGTTACCGAAGTCGGCCGTGCTATTTTCCTCAACCTACGCATGCCTACTTTTTTTTTTCGAAACCACGCCACAGCGCCGTGTCTGCGCGGTTCTGCCAAATTAGACCAAGCTGAAAATCCGGGAAAAACCGGGTTGTCAAAATGGGGATCACTTTTAAAATATTCTTAAACTTAATTTTTTATTAAATCGAGAATACAAACATAAAATAAACTAAATTATTATTATTATTTTTTTAATTTTCTGCGCAAGGCAATTTTTAAACAACATAAAAACTATTAATAAATAACGCTAATAAATAAGCTTGTTATTTTTTTCCGTCAGGCTCTGCTCTCTTGAGCTTCCTTCCCTTTCCCATTTAATAATTTTTAAATACGGAATATAATATAAACAAAATTGAAACTTGTGTTTCACAGGACAGGGGGTCTAGGGGACCTAGCCCTCTGACAAAAATTTCTTGGTAGTTCATTTTTTTTTTTTTTTTCTTTTGCAGTGTTTAAATATTTATATCACTTGGGAAGAATAAATTATTGCATATATATATTTTTTTTCAAAATCATTAGAGATAAAGAAAATTTAGTTAATTAAATTTGGAAATTCGGGAAAGGCCAATGGTCCTTCCTGCTCCTCTCTATACGCCATCCCTCTTAAATATTGATAACCTATAATCGAAGTATATCACATTCAATCCTATAGGCGGTATAACAATTTCTGAATTCACTTTCCGTGTTTAATAGTCTGGAAGCTAGCGACATTTTTTACTTTATCGTTATATACAAGCTGATCTTCAAATATGTAGTTGATCTTACTTAATCAATAGCTATCGTGACAGCACTGGATATCGGCTCGGTGGGAGGGAGGAACATCCTCCACTTAAAGAGAAATGAATGACAACCCGATTATGGAAGACTGAAAGGTTGGTTGGTTGATGTTGACGGCCGATTATCTACACTAGGGATATAGGGCCGAGGGGGGAGTGCCCTTCGTGGGGGTCTTTCTAAGGGAACCTAACCCGTATTTACGCATGGAGATCCATGGCTCGAAGAAAACCACGAAAACTCCGAACGATTAGGCCGACGAGCGCGATTGGGATCAAACCCAGCACTTCCCGTCTACTAGCTTCGAGAGCAGAACCTCTCAGCCACTGGTGGGACGGAAGACTGAAAGATATTACCCTGACCAGTGTCGATCTTTTACAATCGGGTTGTATAATCGTTTGTCTGTGACGGGAGAATGTTGTTGCCACAGAAGCCGTATCCACTGCTGTCGAGACAGCTGTTTTGGGGATTGATTAAGTAAGAAGCGTTTGAAGATTAGCATGTATAAAATGGTTAAGTAAAAAATGTCACAAGCTCCCATACAACCATGTGAAGGAGCTGGGAAAATGTTATATTGTCTATACAGTTGGATGTCAAAGAACCTTACTCCATTTAGAGATCATTAGTATTTAAGAGGGGTTTCGCAATCTTCCGGACTGTAAGGGGAAGGAACTAGTACAAAAAAAAACTTACTTTATTCAAGATTTAGAAATTTTGCCCGATTTTGTATGTAAAATACTTGAAAAGTTGAAACAAGATACTGATTATTGTAAAATTACTCATCAGTTACATTGCGAGAAATACAAGTGTTAAAAATCGAGAACAACGTAGTTCATTAATCAAAGGGGAAAAAAATTATATTTCCATTTTCAAAGCAATTAAAAAATCATAAAATTTTATGTCATTTGAAAATTAAATTTTAGAAGTTTAAATTTCTATTTGTGTTAGAAAGATTATTTTTATATGAATATTATCCTTTCCTATTCTATTATAGTTGACAAAGAAAAGCTTTATAATGCAAGAATTGAACATAAACAAAAACGTAATCGAGCCTCTATTGCCGCAAGGTTAAATATGGGTAAGTTTATTTCTATTTTGTTAAAAATAAATAAATGAATGAATAAGTGTACCAACTATTTGCTAAACCCTGAGCCATTATATTGATATTGATATTAACACAGAAAATTATAAAATTAGATACCTAAAATAATAAATTATACTTGGAACGTTTTCTTTTATTATACAAGATATATAATAAATACACACTTCCAAAATTTTGGTGCTGCACTGAACCAACTTCTAGTGTTGTAATAATTATAATCATAAGATGATGAAACCTTGCTCCAACATTTAGTGCCCCGGCTTAACCATAAACTTGTGTAGGTTCAATCATGAACTCATAAAACTATTAATAATAAACTGGGAAAATGTTGAAACGAGAACTAGTAAAATATTGAAAATTAAAGAGGTAAAATGTTGAACAATAAATTGGGAAAATATTAAACCGTAACTAAAAATGTTGAAGAATAAACATGTAAAATGTTGAACACAAAACTATTAAAATGTTGAACGATAAACTTAAATGTTGAAGAGTAAACAGGTAAAATGTTGAACTGAGAACTGGCAAAATGTTGAACAATAAACAGGTATTTTGAACCGAAAAACAGTAAAATGTTGAACAAAAAACTGGGAAAATGTTGAACAATAAACAGGTAAAATGTTGACCGAGAACTAATAAAATGTTGAACAATAAACAGGTAAAATGTTGACCGAGAACTAATAAAACAAAACTGCATATATATTAAGCGTTCAATGTCAATACTGGAACCTGGAGTATATTGAGACAGCTGCACCATCTGGTGAACGGGGTGAATAATGCAAATTCGCGGGTTTTCCGTATGACGTCATCTATGACAGAATATCTACTATCTGCGCATCCCTTGCGCATCTTTTCTGAATCTTTACTCACTTATGGAAGATGAATCTATTTTACCAGATTTATTGCAAAATATTTTTATTACAGTTTGTTTTGATAAAATTATGTACATTAAAAAAAAAGTAGTCGCAATATCATTTTAATTTCGGGAGAAAAGTACTAATGCTACGAAAGCATTACTGCCTTTTGCCCTTAAATTAAAATGACATTGCGACTTTTTTTTTAAATACACATATTTTTATCAAAACAAGCTGTAACAAATATATTTTGCAATAAATCTGGCAAACAAGATTCTCTCTGAGACATCTTCTGTGAGTAAGTAAATATCTGAAATTCGTAAGTGAATTTTTAACAGGGATTCTCTAAATGGCTTTGCTTGTTTAAAAAAAAAATAAAAAAAAAATCTAATCTGGCGATTTTCGGAAAATTATTGAAGTTATTGCCTAGGCTCGCAAAATATTTAAACAAATAAAATAACAACACTTGCCCGTTTAATAGTACAACATTTAATACAAGCATTTTTAATTAAAGTGATTCCGAATATAAAATGAAATGAGTTTTAAATTAAATGAATGAAATATTTGTTAGTTAAATAAGATGATTGCAATGCGATTAAGAGAATATTGGAAATTTATCGTTTGCGCTTTATAAGCGAACAAAAGGACTTAAAATTCAATATTTTATTTATAATTAAATTCTATACGTATTCTAAACATTCATAAACATTGTTTTCTCATCGATAATACAACCCTGTATATCATTTTTTATAATTTTAGCACATCAAGAATTGAGTAAAAAATAAGACTACAAAATTCAATCTTTACACATTAACTACTTACTAATTTTTATGCGTCATTTTTCATTTCATTAAAAGAAAATAATTAAAATGAAGCGTATTTAAATCAACACCATTTGATAATATATATTAAATAATATTTTATCTTTTTTTATTAAATTAAAGTTAAAATACTTAACTAACTTGTTTAAGTCTTTGGAAAAGGACAGATATGAATTCTATAAGAAAAAAGAATTTTCTTACAATTTCGAAAACTACAGTTATTTGATGGGCAACATTTTGCCTTTTTAACAAATAATATTAGTTCTAAAAAGAACTGTTTTTATTTAAATAATCAACTATAATAAATAAGTCAAAAAACACGAATAAAAATTAATATAATATTCTATTACTGTCAGGATATAAATGGTACAAACAAATGAAAACACGACGTTTGTGCTTGCGCAGTTATTTCATAGATGTGCAATTAATAGATTGTCCATAAAGAAGAAAACAGTTAGGCATATTTCTGTAGTTCACCCCGTCCGCTACGTGGCATGCGACCTTGATTGATGTGACCTCGCCTTTAATCTTGGGGTTACCTCTCCCATTTAAGATAGGACGCTTACTCATATCGCTTTGCTAATAAAATGTTGAACAATAAACAGGTAAAATGTTGACCGAGAACTAATAAAATGTTGAACAATAAACAGGTAAAATGTTGACCGAGAACTAATAAAATGTTGAGCAATAAACAGGTAAAATGTTGACCGAGAACTAACAAAATGTTGAACAATAAACAGGTAAAATGTTGAACCGAAAGCTAGTAAAATTTTGAACCGAAAACTAGTAAAATGTTGAACGATAAACTGGGAAAATGTTGAAGAATAAATAGGTAAAATGTTGAACCGATAACTAGTAAAATGTTGAGCAATAAGTAGGTAAAATATTGAACAATAAACTGGATAAATGTTGAACCGAAAGCTAGTAAAATTTTGAACAATAAACTTGAAAAATTTTGAACCGAAAGCCAGTAAAATGTTGAACAAAAACTGGGAAAATATTGAACAAAAAACTGGGAAAATGTTGAACAAAAAACTGGGAAAATGTTGACCGAGAACTAATAAAATGTTGCACAATAAACAGGTAAAGTGTTGAAGAATAAACTCGGAAAATGTGGAACCGAAAACTGGTAAAATGTTGAACAATAAACTGGAAAAATGTTGGAGAATAAATAAGTAAAATGTTGAACCGATAACTAGTAAAATGTTGAGGTAAAATGTTGAATAATAAATAGGTAAAATGTTGAACAATAAACTGGGAAAATATTAAACCGAAAATTAGTAAAATGTTGAAGAATAAGAAAGAGATAAAATGTTAAACAATAAACTGGGAAGATGTTGGACTGAGAATTTGCAAAATGTTGAATAATAAACAGGTAAAAATTTTTCAACAATAAACAGGTAAAATGTTGAACAATAAACAGGCACAATATTGAAAAATAAACTGGGAAAATATTGAAGATTTCACAAAATTATGAAAACTTCTTTGTAATGTACCTTCTTTTCAGCTGTACCATTTTACAAAAAAGTATGCAATATGTAAAATTGGGGGAAAAAAAGAGAGAGACACCATACACTTTAATCACCAAATTGTACCAGAAAAACAACAACAAAAAACAGAAATGGCCATTGAAAAGTGAAACTTATGTCTTTTTTTTTAATTATTATTTATGCTAAAACCCAAGTTTAGGGAGTCATCTTCATACTGAAATTGAACCGAACTCTGAAATTTTCAATACGAGCACTTAATTTAGACATCATATTTGGCTTTTTTGATACAATTTTACATTAGGATATCAAACGTGAAGTTATTCGGTCAAGTAGTTTAGGAATTGCAAAGATTTAAAGTTTGGAACTCCTATTGTTAAATTCCTGTGTAATTGTTGCAAAAAAAGATTGTGATGCCGGTAGTGTTTTAAACACAACTCAAAAACTACTTGGCGGAATGAACTGTAATTTTGGATTCACCTATTTGAAGCTTTGTTTAAAATAATTCCTTGGTTATAACATTTTTTTCGAAAATTTATTTCGAAAATATATATTATTTGAAATTAATATTAATATATATATATATATTGTATCATAGGAATTTTTTAACAGAAATCGATATCATTGTTCAACAAATTTCAAATTTCGCTCTTTCACGAAACCGAAATTAGTTGTTTATTATGCGGTTTTTTGTGCTGATTCCGAATCTAGTTTTAGATTTACTCCAGAAGGTCTTGCTTTTGAGATATTTGCATATTTCGATTTATGCAAATTTTGTACAATTCTATGCAAAATTTTATGTTATGATTACTGTCTAGTTTACTTAAGCGTTGGTTCTGAGATTATACTGACATGTGACCCTGAAATAGTGTGCCAAATTTGCATATTTTTCATGTTTTCTAATAATGTTTCTTGACGTCCAAATATTTCTGCCACACGATTGCGCTAATATGTTTCTAAACCAGTCATTTGCGCTGATTTCAAATCTGGCATCTATTTTCTTCTATCACGTTTAGTTTTTGAAAAAGGTAAAATTTTAAAATTTGGAAATTTGGTCAAAAAAGACAGAAATCGCTTTTTATGCTACTTTGTGGTGTACTTCAACTGGTTAGGATAGATTCTACTACTTTTTCCATTTTTTTCTTTTCGATTATATAAATTGTTGTTTATGTCTCTGATACGAATCTGATACTGTTCAACCTTTTGACAATGTGGTACGAACCCCTAAAAAGTATCTTATATCAAACTTGTGTTAATACCGTACAAAAGTAGAAGTTCATTTTACTCAAAAACGAGACACGATATAAAGAAATAGATTGCAGATTTGAAATCAGCATAAAAATCTAGTCCACAAAAACATTACGGCAATTCTGTGGCAACTACTTTAAAGTTAATAGTAATATAAACATTACAGTCAGCGATTCCCAACCTTTATTGGTACGCGACCCACTATATATAATATAAAAAAAAATTCGAGACCCACCTAATATGTGGCTGTATCTAATATCAGTATGGAAATTTTGTATCACTTCTATAAGTTATCGGCTATCCAATCCTGCGAAAAAGACAAATTTTCGTACGAAAGATCAAAATCAAGAATTGGTAATCCCAATGTGTGCATGTCGAATAATAATTAAAACAACAAATGTGATGAAAAATACATTTAATTATTATCAAAACACACATCTTTACAATCAGTGAGATTTCTGGCATAGGTGTTTACCTATGAGGACATCTATATAAGTGTTAAAACTGGTTAATTTTAAACTTAAGTCACTTTCTACACGCAATTTGTTTCTGTACTTATTTTTCAAAAACAGCAAAGTAGAAAAAGCACGTTCACACAAGTATGTCGTGTTGAACCCTATCAAGGACCTCAAAGCTGATTTAGATATTTCTCGATATGCTTCTATGTTCATCCAGAAGGAAATTAAGGATTTTTCCAGGGTTGCCAAAACGATGGCGCGACTACTGACATATCTCGCAACGAGGTCGTAATATAATACCGACTGACGGTTTAAGAAAACACCGCCTTCTCACAAAGTTTTAGTTTAAGCTCATAGCTTTCATGATTATTGCGGTTGTACAATATTGTATTTGTTATACATAATTTAAACAGATGAAATAGAAGATATCTTTTTGTGGCAAACCTCGATTGTTCGGCGACCCACCAAAACACCCGCCGCGACCTAGAGGTTGGGAACCGCTGCATTACATAATTGAAAAATATACAAATTAGGCTTAATGACTGATAGATAAATATTAAGAATACGCAGATCGTGACATTTGTCTGAAGCAAATAGTCCAGTATTCATTATCTAGGAAAGGTAATTCAATCTGACATTTATTGTATCTAGAATGTGTATAAAACCTTAACACACTAACACAACCTTAACCTAACCTTAACCTAAACACAAAAAGCTTAAATTTGCATAAACTTAAACATACAAATTTCTCAAAAACTGAACTGCCTAGAGAAAAACGGAAAGTATATTCGGAATAAGTGCAAAAAACTGACCTAGAATCAACTAATTTCAGTTCTGTGTCAAAACCATTGTTGTCCACTCTACAAATTCGTGAAATACTTTTGCAACACTTACTGAACATAGTAATTAACACTTCTAACTAAAATCATTTTCGAATGTGTTGCGAATGTATTGTGCCAAATAAAAAGATTGTGAAAAAAGTATTGTTAAAAATTACAAGAGGAGAAAATGTGTTTTCAAAACATTCATTTTTAAAATTGTGTTATAAATGTTTAATAAATAGTATGTTTTAAGTGTATGTGTGTATGTTGTTTTAATGGCACCATGTAGAAAGTGTTTTGAAAGTGTCTTACATGTGTTGTTTTATAGTGTTCTAAATTGTGTGGTGTTTACAATGCGTTGTTAATTTGGTGACAAAGTGTTGTGCAGCACAACACTGTTGTAAGAAAATATTTCCATCAACACTATTTACAACACGATTTCAACACAATTAATAACACTATTTTTAGAACACATTTTTAGATAGCAATACTTTTGCAACGTATTAAGAACACAATCACAACACAGAAAATATTTTGTATATGAAGTTTTCTAATTCACAACACATTAATGTGTTGTTAATTTGGTGACAAAAAGTGTTGTAAAATGTGTTTATTTTTATGTTTGAGAATTTGGAGTGCAGTGTTTCTAGAAGCTTCAAATAGGCGAAACCAAAATTACACCTCTTTCCGTCAAGTGATTTTGAGTTATACTTAAAAAACTGTCCCCATTGCAACCTGTTTTGTAAGGGTCACAAATTAATTTAACATTAGGGGTTCCAAACTTTAAACATTCACAATTCGTAAACTATTTGACCGAATGGCTTTTTTTTTGTATCCTACGGTAAAATTTACCGAAAAGGCCAAATGTGAACTCAAAATTTGGTGTTCATATTGAAAATCTTAGAAGTTGATGCAATTTCTGTATGAAAACGACCTCCAAAGCTTTTTTTTTTTTTTTTAACATAAATTAAAAAAAAGACATAATTTGCAGTCGAATGGCTATTTTCGTTTTTTTCTGTGACAATTTGGAAATATAAATGTATGAAGGTGTAATATTTTATTTTATTTATTTATTGAATTTTATTTTATTTTCATTTTTATTGGCCGACTGTGCAACTTTAATTTTGAAGTGATTTAGAAACAAAAAGGAGAAAGAAACAAAGAAAAAGAAAAGATGAAACAGAAATAAAAAAAAATAAAAAGATAAATTTAAACAATGTATTATTATTTATTTTGTATTTTTCAATATAAAAGATATAGTTTTATACGTTAATACATATGTATAGTATACTTTTGTACATTTTTTGTATAACAATGTATTAATTCAATATGATCCATCAAGTAAGTTCTAGTACAACTTCTTTGGTAGTCCCTGGTTCTTAAATTATCCAACGCGACATCAATTTCATTAAGTGGATGACATAAAATGTTTCGAATTTTACAATTTTCATTTTTGTGCTTAAAATTAAAGCATACTTAGTTAATTCGAAAAAGTACATTTTATATACTTTCGCAATATATAAAACTGTAAAAATATTCTATAGAGTGTTGAAATTTTGCATACTTATATAAATAATTAAGTTCCTTATCACTCGCTTTCTATTCTTTGCATCTGCCAGATACAGGGACTTTTTTTCTGGCTGAGTAAATTGCGATAAAATTTTTAAACAAATTGCGATATAATTTCCAAACAAAATGCATTTGAAAGTAGTATATGTTTTTCCTTATTCGACGATGTAAAAATTAAAAATGTGCGATGTTTAGAAGTAAAAAAAATATATATATTATTAATAATAGTAAAATGCAGTAAAAGCGAAATTTGATCATCCGCTGTTGCCATTTGCAAAATGACGTCAGCAGTACACACAGGCATACTTGTCCTTTATAATATAGATAGACAGTAGCACATATTAAATTTCTTTAAATGTGGCAAGAAAATAGCGTTTTTTTAATCTTTTATGTAGTTAGGCGTTCTAGATACAGTCAATTCGGGTAACTTTGGCCCAAAAGAGAAAAAAAGATTAAATCTGCTACATCCCTTGAGTTATCGGCAAAGTTTTGATCTCAAAATAAAGGTAGCAACAATAGCGTGAGGTTGAAAGCTCATTGTAAATAATTCGCCAAGGTTCTACCGTGGCAGCATGAACCAAAGTCCAGTAAATGTGGGCCAAAGTTACCCTAATTGACTGTATATGTGTTTGTATTGTCTATTTGTGTTTTCTGTATATAAATAAATGTCATGTTTGTGTATAAAACGGTATAAGTGTCTAATTAAATGATTCATGTGTCTGCTTAATTTTAATACTAGTTAATTTAAGCATTTTTATTCAGCGGCTTCAAAAGGAACTTGGTGTTGCGAAAACACACAGCGCAAGATGATTCAGTATTTTTTATTAATGAAGATTATTGATTGAAATATTTAAGAGAGTAAAGGAATGGGTCATAAATAAAGAATTTATATATATATTTATAGCAGGCATAGTTCCTTTAGGTACAGGGTACAGTCAATTAGGGTAACTTTGGCCCACATTTACTAACTTTGGTTCATGCTGCCACGGTAGAACCTTGGCGAATTATTTACAATGAGCTTTCAACCTCACGCTAGTGTTGCTACCTTTATTTTGAGACCAAAACTTTGCCGATAACTCAAGTGATGTAGCAGCTTTAATCTTTTTTCTCTTTTGGGCCAAAGTTACCCTTATGAGTCAAAGTTACCCGAATTGACTGTACTTATAAGAATTTTCGTTATAGCTGATTATTTGTATATTTTTCTTATTGAATTTACTTTCCTTTATATTTCAGGCGGTATTATTGCTTTGGGAATATTTGGAGGTTTTGTGTTTCTGGCAGTTATCATTTCGATAGTTGTTATTATTGTCAGGAGGTAAGTCTAAAACATATTTTTATATTTATTATTATTATCGACAGCAAAATGATGATCAAAGTTACTTTTTTAAGTTTCATCATTTATATCCTACTTTTTACAGTTCGTGTCAAAAATGTTTTACACAATTTTACACCATGACATAAAATTGTAGGAATTTGATCAGCAATAAATTAATTTTTATACAGTAAAAATAATAAGCTAAATGTTAAAGACATCAGCAGAACATAAAAACAGGCGACCAGTTTCAACTATAGGGAAGGCAGCAAAATATCTATATATATAAGCATAAAAGAAAAATCTGTATTTGACATCAGTGTTATGCTCTCGATATACAGGTTTTTTTTTCTTTTTTCTTTTTTCTTTTTTTTTTTTTTTTTTTTTACCTCTGTGTTTTACGTCTGATATTTTGATATTTCTTAGAAATTAATATTTTGCAAGTAAAAATCAACTTTAAGCACTTTTCACGTACATTTTAAAATAAATCTAACTAAATTGATTTTATTTTCTTTTTAAATAATTTTAAAAACTCTTTTTATTTTTTCAGTCGTTTAATATGGCTAAAAATGTTAGGTAATGTGAAAATATCAAATAAAAATTAATACTAAAATTTTATGAAATTTATCAAAAAGTTATTAATGAATTATGAGCACAAAGTTAGATATATAGATATTACATAATGAATTATGAGCACACAGTTAGATAGATAGATATTATATAATGAATTATGAGCACAAAGTTAGACAGATATTACATAAAGAATTATGAGCACTCAGTTAGATAGATAAATATTACATAATGAATTATGAGCACAAAGTTAGGTATACATTACATAATTCATTAAATATATTTTTATAAATTTGATAAAATTTTAATATCTGTCGTTATTTGATTATTAACGATTTGAGTTGAAACTTTACGAATATGTAACTTTGTTTATGTTATTATTTTTTTCCTTTTGAGTTGTATTTTACGAATATATAATAATATTTTTTGCTACGTTGTTAAAGCAAAAGTTATGAGGTAAGGAATCCCCGTCAATAATTCATGGACACTCTCTGTATATATACATATAATAACTTTTTTTCGTAAGAAAACATTTTTAATATTTTCTGTTTATTTATTTTTTTTGGGGGGGGGGGGGGGAGGGGGGATTGGGAAGTGTCACCTTCCACCCTTGATACCCTATTGCTAGAACAAATTCCTGTTGGATTTCGTAACCCATCCATTCTTGAAAAAACATTTTAACCCTTTCGACTCCGGCATCTCTTACACGAATTTTTTTCGGTTGGCACCACTTTTTAAAAAGAAGTTACCTTCAATTACACAATTTAAAAAATGCTCTAACAAAATAAGACAAATTTTATTTTCCTTTATTACTGCTACCAAAAATAAATTTTGCAAGAAAAAGATGATATCGAGTCAGACTCGACATAGGAGTGCAAAGGGTTAATAAACATTTTCGATGCTGTATTTTTGCATTGCTTCTTCATTAATATTTAATGCAGGTCTTAGATATGTAGTTTTGATCCATCTTAAAATATACAATAAATTGTAAAAAGCGTCCATTAAAACTAATATTGGTGTAACTTTTGATCTTCATCATTTAAAGCCGATTAATAAGGATCAAAATTTGGCATTTTACTTTCGTGAATAATTCGCGAAATTCGTCATTTTCGCAATCAGTAGCCATTCTGCATATTCGGGTAACAAACCATCGGTCGATGTCAAAATATTTTAATAATTCTTTATGTAGCATTTTAAGCTCAAGGTAATAGTTACAGTGTTTCAAAAAGAAATCAATCCCATAAATGTCAGTTGTTGACAAGTTTCCAGAATCTAATTCTCAAAATGATCAATGTGTTAAACGTTCTGGATAATTTAAAGTTAAACAAAATACTTTTTTAAAATGTATGCAGTCTTAAAGGAATATCATCTTGATCTTGAGTTTTTAATTTTTCGATAAATGAATTACATTTTGAGTTATGAGTGATTGTGGTCCCGTGATGGCAGTTTACCACCCTTTCTAGTAGCCATTTTGCATATTCGGGTAACGAATAACCATCGGTCAATGTCAAGCAATTTTAATAATTTTTTATGTAGCATTTTAAGCTCAAAGTAATAGTTACAATGTTTCAAAAAGGAATAAATCAAATAAAAGTAAGTGTTTTATTTGAATTTTAGTATTTTCTATTTTATTTTTTTAGGGTTGGAGTGTCTCCCCAATGTATTACTAATATATGGTGTGTGTGTGTGGGGGGGGGGGGTACACACTACCCCGAAAAGATAAAACAGAAAATACTGAAATTCCCATGTATTACTAAATTACTCGAAAATACTAAAAAATATGAAAAATAGAAAATACTAAATTACCGATATATTAGTAATATATGGGGGACTCTTATTCCCCATATATTACTAATATATGGGTGATTTAGTATTTTCTATTTTTCGTATTTTTTAGTATTTTATATTTAGTATTTTTTAGTAATTTAGTAATACATGGGTTGCGAAAATCACGAATTTCGCGAATTGTTCACGAAAATAAAATGCCAAATTTAGACTCGAGTTCCAATACGGAAATCGTTCATTCATTATATTATCTCTCTATTCTAAAAAAAAGTAACTACCGCTGTCACCGCCGCCGCCGCCGCCGGTTTTGATTTTTTTGTGACCAGAGGCCTTTCTTCGTTAATATTAACAAAAATAATGCATACAAAAATATGAAAATCGGTGGTTTTATACAGAAATGTTTGATAAACACGCTGATGCAGACAGTTTTCAAATCGAAGAATTATTTTAAGAGTTATTTAATGCTAAAGTTGAACAAAATCGTTCCACTAAAAAAGTTTTATAGCAGCAAAAACTATACATGACAGTGTAATCATTTTTAGATCATTTTATGCGTTAGAATTTGCCGGAGTGCAGATTGCATTAATTTTTTTTATTTTGACTCATTTTTTCAGGTTTTATTTCTAATTTAAATTCAAATTTTCAGCATTTCTAGAGATATTTTTTACAGATTTCAGAAAATTGTACTAATTTAAACTGTTGCCAACTGTATAAAAAGCGCAAGCAATAATGTTTGCTTCAAATTAAAAATTTATTTACACTTGACTATTATAAACAGGAAAAAAACTTTGAAATTAGAATTAAATAATTACGTATAAAAAGCAGGAACTTATTAAAAATTACGTCATAAAAAGTATACACGTGAATTTTAAAAGAGAAAGGATATTGTAAAATAATAAATTCATTAACATGCGTTAGAAGTCTTAGGAGAAATTACGTCATATTTACGTCACATTATAGTTATTACATAAAATGAACACAAAATAATATTGCAAAAAAGTTTAAATTTAGAAATTGCGCTAGACATTTATTTGATATTTTGAGAATTAATTTAAAATGTCTCATTTAAAAGAACTTTCTTTTCGCTTTGTTAAAAAATACCAGGAGACAAAGACTCTCTTTACTTAATTCCTTTTATATTAGCTTATTTTGAAATGTTGTTACACGTGTATGCGTCATCAAGTTATTTTTATTTCGCCGTTTTATTTGTGTTTTTATTAATGTTGTATGAATTTATTTGTTTTTTCGTTATTTAAAATAAAAATTATATCAATTTGTATAATTTGGCGAGTGGTTTGGCGATTTATATAATTTGGCGAAATTGGTCGACAGGATAATCAAGTAGTACCGCAGCGGATTTGGCGTTAAAATTCCCCAATCAAAGAGAAATGAATAGAAATTCGTTTATAGGGAGATCGCCACTGTTTTTAAATTATAATTCAATCTTTCGAAATCTTTTTAAAGCCGATCAAATTAGCGTGCATTTAGAGTCTGCGGTGTCTGGACGGGGGTTGGCGAGCGCAGCTCGTAGGGGGCCGAGCCCCCTAGTTTTATTAAAATACGTTCCCGTATCTCTCTATTCTAAAAAAAAGTAACTACCGCTGTCACCGCCGCCGCCGCCGCCGCCGGTTTTGATTTTTTTGTGACCGGAGGCCTTTCTTCGTTAATATTAACAAAAATAATGCATACAAAAATATGAAAATCGGTGGTTTTATACAGAAATGTTTGATAAATACGCTGATGCAGACAGTTTTCAAATCGAAGAATTATTTTAAGAGTTATTTAATGCTAAAGTTGGACAAAATCGCTCCACTAAAAAAGTTTTATAGCAGCAAAAACTATACATAGCAGTGTAATCATTTTTAGATCATTTTATGCGTTAGAATTTGCCGGAGTGCAGATTGCATTAATTTTTTTATTTTGACTCATTTTTTCAGGTTTTATTTCTATTTTAAATTCAGATTTTCAGCATTTCTAGAGATATTTTTTACAGATTTCAGAAAATTGTACTAATTTAAACTGTTACCAACTATATAAAAAGCGCAAGCAATAATGTTTGCTTCAAATTAAAAATTTATTTACACGTGACTATTATAAACAGGAAAAAAACTTTGAAATTAGAATTAAATAATTACGTATAAAAAGCAGGAACTTATTAAAAATTACGTCATAAAAAGTATACACGTGAATTTTAAAAGAGAAAGGATATTGTAAAATAATAAATTCATTAACATGTGTTAGAAGTCTTAAATAGAAGAAATTACGTCATATTTACGTCACATTACAGTTATTACATAAAATGAACACAAAATAATATTGCAAAACAGTTTAAATTTAGAAATTGCGCTAGACATTTATTTGATATTTTGAGAATTAATTTAAAATGTCTCATTTAAAAGAACTTTCTTTTCGCTTTGTTAAAAAATACCAGGAGACAAAGACTCTCTTTACTTAATTCCTTTTATATTAGCTTATTTTGAAATGTTGTTACACGTGTATACGTCATCAAGTTATTTATATTTCGACGTTTTATTTGTGTTTTTATTAATGTTTTACGAATTTATTTGTTCTTTCGTTATTTAAAATAAAAATTATATCAATTTGTATAATTTGGCGAGTGGTTTGGCGATTTATATAATTTGGCGAAATTGGTCGACAGGATAATCAAGTAGTACCGCAGCGGATTTGGCGTTAAAATTCCCCAATCAAAGAGAAATGAATAGAAATTCGTTTATAGGGAGATCGCCACTGTTTTTTAAATTATAATTCAATCTTTCGAAATCTTTTTAAAGCCGATCAAATTAACGTGCATTTTAGAGTCTGCGGTGTCTGGACGGGGGTTGGCGAGCGTAGCTCGTAGGGGGCCGAGCCCCCTAGTTTAAAAAAAATAATATAATGAATGACAGAAAACGTCTTACTTCTGTTACAAAACTCTATTTCATGCCAATGAAATTTTATGCTCGATTTAATCAAGGTTTGAGGATATCTTTCAATAATATGTTTTCACTGGCAGAATTCAGTGCTATATATCAAAAGCATAAATTATACTGATGTATTTTTAAATAACTTATTTCTATATAAACAATATTGTTTCATCTTCGTATGTTAGACTAACAAATATTACTTATACGTTTAAACAGGGAGCCACAATAAAATATTTCCTTTTCCTTTTTTTTTTAAGCAAATCATCTTTAGAGAAAGAACAATCACAGCATAATAGGAAGTGTCCTCCTTTGCCTCCACCACAAAAAGGAATCAAAAGGGGTTTCGATTAAAGGTAATAATTTCATGTGGGGGAAATGGCAATATTTTACTTATGTAATTAAAATTCTTCTCTAAGGTGGAAAATCAATGTGGCTTTTCTTTCACTGACATATACTATACTTTTTACTAACAATATTACTAACAACAATTCGTCATAAATAATGTTTTGACAGAAACACTAAAAAGAGAGAAGAAAGTTAATAGTGTTACAGCAGTTTTCTTAACTGTTTTGTAATATGTCGTTTTTTGCGAAACTATTTCATACAGTTGAGCATAAGTTTTTTAAAAATGTCTTAAGGCTGTTTTTAAGTCCAAACTGGCTACATTTTAACGGATATTTGAATTCATTTCGTTCGCAAACACACGAGATGGGCTAGTGCTCTTATTCAGAATTCATGCAATAGAACAGTTTTTTCCCCCCGTTTTTCAGCAAAGGCAGATCTTTCTTTAAAATGCTGTCAAAATTGGCATTTTAAACCGAATTTCCAGGCGCAATAACGCCAGAAAGGGGAAAAACTACCATCACGGGACCATCACTCATAACTCAAAATGTAATTCATTTATTGAAAAATTTAAAAAACTGTTCTATTCCAAATCAATCATGCTTGCAAGTATCATATGCTTTTACCTTTAAATATGAGCCCATAAATGTGTCAGAAAGTTTTGCGTTGTTCCCACATAGCAATTTTAGTTTGCAGCAAATTTTCAGTAGTCTTGCTTTGCAAGGCCTAAAACTTGCAGAAAGTTAGTTCAGCATGACACGACAGCAAGTTCATAAAAAAACTGCAGCAAGATATCGCAAACTCCGATGTCATCATCCTTTGAATTTGCAACAATCTTGTCGTGCAAGTTGCAGTCTTGTTGCATCCAATTTCTACAAACTCATTACAAACTAGTAATCTTGTTACGTGCATACTATCTGCAAATTCATTGCAAACTTGGAATCTTGTAATGTCACACTATCTGCAAATATGCACTAATTTCATAGAAATCTTGTGAATGCTTTGAATTTTATATGTAGTACAGGTAAAATAAGATTTGTTTTAGACAACTGATGGCCGTTCACCAAAATTTTCGAAAAACTTCGTTTTGGTACTAGAAATGAAGATCCGATGAGTCCCCAAACAATAAAGTTGCTTTACCATGTTTTTTTGGGGGGTGAAGGTGGCATTTTTAGCTCAGGGAAGTGGGTGAATTCAAAGATTTTTTAAGTAGGTCAAGTGGGGTATTGTTTATTGTGTATTTTATCATTCTGAATCAAATGACACCATCCGCAAGTCGATACGCTAATTTGTTACAAAGTTACGGAAGGTTTTATGAAAGTGTAAATATCCGGAAACGCCTTGAAAATCCACCCCTATCGGGAGATCCTTCCTGCTGTCTATCTCCATAAAATTATTTTTAAAAAATGTGTTGGGGGGGGGGGGCGATCCATATACTTAGAAAAGTAAAATTAAAATATTATAGAGAAAAATACCATCAGACTCATCCAATTAGTAATCCTGATCCAGAGGAATTTTTAACCCTTAAATGCCGGGTGTTGCTTTTCGGCAACATACCCAATTTAGGCTTCTAAAATACTATTAGAATAATATTGAACTATCATGCCTAATGTTGCCAATAAAATACATTCTTAAAATATTATTAAATCAATTTTCAACATGTAGATGGCAACACTTGTGCTGTTTAAGAATAAAGGTAGATTTATTTTTTCAGTTGTTGCTACTTGCTCTTTTTGTTTTGTTTGGAAGCTTTCGAAATACCCTATTTTGTTCTGCAGTGAGCAAGTAAAATTTCTTTCTTTCTTATAGTTCCTAAAATTCTTGTGTGTTTAATATTATAGAATTTTATCAAGGAAAATTATTTTTTCAATTAAAGACCAGTATTGCCGATTAGTAACAAGCTGTTTTTTATCCGTAAACCATACTTAAAACAAAATACGATTTTTTAAGTATTTTTCCCATGATTTATTTGAAAAATGAAAGCCGAAAAACATTATTACAATGATTTTTGAAAAATCCGGCATTTAAGGGTTAAATATAGAATAAACTAATTTTATATAAGAAAATTTTATAAAACTTTTTCGGTTACTTTCTGAGATTTTCTTGTAGAGTAATGTTCTAATGTAGGATCTCTACATTGCAAACTCTCGAAACACTTTTGCAACACTAACTGAATATGATAATTAACACTTCTAGCTAAAATCATTTTCGATTGTGTTGTGAATGGGTGGCGAATGTGTTGTGCCAAATAAAAAGATTGTGCAAAAAGTATTGTTAAAAATTACAAGAGGAAAAAATGTGTTTTCAAAACATTCATTTTTAAAATTGTGTTATAAATGTTTAATAAATTGTATGTTTTAAGAGTGTGTGTGTTATTTTAAAGTCACCATGTAGAAATTGTTTTGAAAGTGTTGTTTTACTAGTGTTCTAAATTGTGTGGTGTTCGTGTTGTTAATTTGGTGACAAAGTGTTGTGCAGCACAACACTTTGTGAAATTTTCTGACTCAAAGGCTCATTTTAAAAAGTAAAAACATGAAACTTGCTGACGTGATTTTTTGAAGAGATTTATAAGCGACCTGTGTTTTTATTTTCCGTTCAATTAATTAGAACTTGATTAACGAATTATTTTCTCAGTACGACCATTTTTTTTTTCATTTCCAGCACTATCGCTTCGAGAAATTCGGTTCAAAATCCCCATTTTGACAGCCTCTTTTGAACTATATTCTGCCTTTATCAAAAAATCAACCAATACAACACATTATATAGTTTCTGAATAACAGAACCTGCCGGTTGGATGAGTTTGAGAGCAAAAATGAATTTACAAATGAATCGGAAAATAAACCGTTTGGATTACACCCTTAACACGATAATTTTTACGTCAACTCCTATTTTTGTTTAATTTGTTTTTGCTGTAAGACTTGGTCCTATCAAAAACTTGTCAACATGAAAGTTGTAGATAATATTGAGAAGATGTATAATAAATTCAAGCTGATTGGAGATATTGTGAATTGATGAAGTTATGAATCTTTCTCTTCTTCAACACCCCCTCCATTTTTTCCGTTTTTAATTTTTTTTTTACGGTAAGAGTTGGTCCTATCAAAAACTTGTCAATATAAAAGATGTAGATAATATTAAGTAGATTTATAATTAGTTTAAGAGAATTTGATACTTTAAGAATTGATGAATTTATGGATTTTTTTCGCCCCTTGAGCCCATTTTTAATTTTATCAAAAATCTGTGACACCTAAATTTTCGACCCTTATCCTACAAGTAATAATAACTTTAAACTGATTTGATATGTATTATAATTAATAAGTTATGGGTTTTTTTCGGTTTTTACAAACCCAGTCCCTATTTCCACCCCCTTAGTCCGATTTTATGCATTAACGAACTTGACCGAGATTTTTTACCCCTTGATTTTATGTATCAGTTTGGAAGAGATTTGTGCGGAATTACGGAAGTTATCGTGTCCATAAAAAAGTGATATATATATATATATATATATGAAAGGATAAAAACCCTTTAAAATTCCAAATTAAATTTTAAAAATTTAAGTTAAAATCCGAAGTCTCTTTCTTCTAACTTTAAATCTATTTCTAAAACCAGTTTCTCCCCTTGTAACTTTGTTTCCCAGCAATACATCTTATTACTTTCAGAGATTTTTTAGGACGATTCTTAAGCGTGAAACTGCTAATCTAAGCGCTTTTTGCAGGCATCTGTGGGTAGGGCTGATACGTCACAGTCCCTGGGAATTGTGTGGGCCTTGACCACAGATCAATCAAAACTTAATGCACCAATTAAATTAAATGTTCCTCCCAAATTAACAATTCTGCCCTCTGCTGGAAAATATTAGAATCTTCACCATATTACCCCGAACACGCGCGAAAAAAGGGGGATTTTGGCAATTTGAGCTGCTTGCTAAACTTACGCCGATGTAACCTGCCAAAATATATGACGTTGGCTCCGGGACGGCGATCGACTCGCGAAGCTGATGTATGGACGAGCAGCCTAATAAATGAGTTCGATTCGCATAAAGGTTCCCGAGTCACTTTCTTCGTCCTCATCTAGGACCATACCACTGGAATCATTACATTATTATTACAGATATATATATATATATACATATAACATATAAATACCTGTGTACGTCAGGTCTTCCTGAACAACGCGCCACTGAAATATCCGTAAAGTATTCACGGACTATTATCTAACAAATTAAATAAATTTAAATTACAATGTTTATTTCAGCACTTTTATGCTTAATAATGTATGGTAATAAATTTTATTTTGTTCCGACAAATCCAGTTAAACTCCTAAAATATTTCAAGTATTAGAATATTATTTAAGTAAAAACTTTCTGAGACTGATTTACAATAATACGATGAATTTTTACACAAAAATTTCATTTTTAAAGATCCTTATCTATATGTTTAAGATCCCATATTTTCTTTCATTTTCCGACCTTAAAGAAAACTAGTCGGATGTGCCAGTCCCAAACCTTTCTCCTTTCTCATACATGTTAATATTTTTAAACGTTGTTACATATGTTAATACTTCAGTATTATTACTTTAATACTACACCAACTTTGTTTTTCATCTGAAATTTTTGCTTCCTTTTATAGACCGGGAGGCTTCAGCCCAGACAATCACCTCATCAGGTTTATGGCTGAAATTCCAAAATTAGTTAAAACTCGATTCGCATATTAAAACGCAATCGGTCTGCCAAGTCATATCTTGGTAGAAAACACCTGAAAACCCGATTTTAGCGGTTGACTCGTAGGTTTACCATTGTGTTTTCCTGCACCCAAAGGTATGAAAACGGGGAGGACTTGGAGCAGGAAGACACAAGTAATCCTACAAGTCAAACATTTAAATTGGGTTTTTAGGTGTTTTCACCAAGATAGGACTTGGCAGACCGATTGCGTTTTAATATGCGAATCGAATTTTAACTAATTCTTGAATTTGAGCCATGAACTCGATGAGGTGATTGTCTGGGCTTCCCGGTGTGTCTCCCGGTCTATTACTAATCGGAGTAAAAACGAGTTAATCTCAAACATAATATTTAATAAAATCAATATTTTTCGATATTCTGTTGTGCTTCAGCTGCTTCAGAATCGTCAGGTTAGCTAGATGAGAATTTCCCGTCACACTGCACAGAACTACACAGAACTTCGAAACATACAAAAGAACAGCGAAAAATCGAGAAAAATCATTATTGCAGCTCCCCGTTAAGGGAGAAAATCCTCTTTTTCAACTGGGACCTGACGTCCATAGTCAAATATATACATAGAATATGAACTTTTGTTCAATTCTATGCATAACTTCGTACACTTTCCGATTATACAATATTGAAAATAACACAAAAATTGCTATTACAGTGCCCCCTTCCGGCGGAATGTTCCCAAATTCAAGGAGGACCTACTGGCCATAGAGAAAAACATACACAACAATTTTCAGGGCCCGACTTATGCCGGGCATGCGGGGCAGCTGCCCCGCCCCCCCCCCTTCTCTTTTTTTTAGAGGCCCCCATGAGAGTAATTACGATTTCCTTTAAAAGGTGCCAAATGATTAAAATTAGCCAAAAGTGACCAAAATTCATATATTTTCAAACATTTAGGAATAGAGTGCGGTCCCCCTTCCCCTGTCTGCTTTCTGTACTCCCTCCACCTATGCAAAAAACAAACTATATCGTCAGAAAACTAAAGATTAAAATTTTATTTTAACAACTTAGTATTCTATTGTTTTCAAAAGAAATTCTTTATTAACCTTTTCCTCGTAACGCGGCAAGTTAAAACCATTAATTATGACCAATTTGGGGCATTTTCTTTTAGGCATCTTATAACGTACGTATATAAGCGAAGTAAAAGTTTGCAAAGAAATATTCCTGTGAACCAATCTGTCATTTTTTCTACAATTATCCTACTAGTATATTTTCTTAAAGTTGTGACCATCTTTTTTCTGATACCCTGTGTACAGATGTAAGCAGTGAATTTATGCATACATATAATATGTATGAAGTTTACTACTAGCTACTTCCACATTATTCACAAATCTATAGATAGATTGAAAAGGGGCCCCTAGAATTATGCTTGCCCCGGGGGCCTCCATAGCCTAAGTCGGGCCTTGACAATTTTGGTTCAATTCTCTGCATAACTTCATACACTTTTCGATGACACAAAGAGGACACACGGACGGAAAGACAGATGTTTTGTTTAAACATGTTTTTCGGAATCTCTGACCCCTAAATGTGTAAATAAAAAAAAAAGGTCATAAAAAAGGATGTTTAAAACGCAATTTTTCTTCTGTGCCTTGAATTCCGTATCAACAGGTTTGTTTACGCATCACATTTTCCCAAATAATTTTTAATAATATTTAAACCATATAGCATAAAGTTATTCTGCCTTTGTAGGTGCGTTCGTAATTATATAAATGCGTAGCACCTATTATCGTCGTTCAGTCCGTTTGTCTGTCTGTCTGTCTGCATATAATAGAGCAAAAACTACCAAACCGAATGGTCTGAAATTTTAAATATATAATTGATGCCAAATTTTGTCGAGTCATTTCAAATTTTATGAAAATCGAATGCATAGTTTAATTACAGGGACAATCAAAAGTTTTCCGTTACATGACGGCCAATGGGAAAAAAATATTGCAAGTGCATTTTAGTGATCTTACAGCCTTCCGAATGGTCTGAAATTTTAAATATATAATTGTTGCAAAATTTTGTCGAGTCATTTCAAATTTTATGAAAATCGGATGTATGGTTTAATTACAGGGACATTCAAAAGTTTTCCGTTACATTTCGGCCGATGGGAAAAAATTATTTCAAATGAATTTTAATGATGTTACAGCCTTTCGAACAGAATGAAATTGATATGCACTTAGGAAGTGCACTAAAATATACATTCAGTACAAAATGCGGAGCAAAAAATATTTATAAAACTAGTTATAGTACGAACACATCTCATTTGCCACGTTTGACGAACAAATTTCAACTTGTTTAAAACCGATTTTATTTCCCTTAACAAACATTTCAATATAAAATAAAGTGGCTCAAGCCCCCCATATCTGAGGATCCTCGACCCATTATTTTCTCATGATTAAAATAGCTCATTTTTCAAATTTCATATATAGTACGCTTATGTCGCAATTTTATTTTTATAACTGACTGTATAACGAATAAAATATCATATTTAACTTTATTCTAAGTTCAATATTTAAAAAATTAAAAATCATTTTGTAAAAAATGGGTCAACCCTCCCTAGTCTCCCCTAAGTGAAATGTCAATAAATATTCTGAAAAAAGCCCGATAATATCTCTTTTCTCTGTAACAGAAAAAAAAATGTAAAAATCACGTGAATTTTTGGCAAAAGAAATAGAACCTTCCCTTAATGTTTAGTAAGTATTATCAAGATTTTTTTTTAATGGAATAAATAAACCCAAAATGATAACATTTAATTAGAATGTTTGTAGTACAAAAAGAAATGACACGGGATAAGCCAGAACAACGATTTTTATTAGCCACAAAGGAATAAGATGAGGTTACCGTAACTATACAGATGGCAATTTAGACTATGGAATAGAATTTTGAACGAAGCGACAGGCTGCAGTCCAATAATTTAGAAAAATCCCAGTCTGGCAGGATGGTTAGTATAGGCTGTTGTACAAACAAGGCTATTGCTAATATGTCTTTTCTATTGATTTCCAGATAGATGATGGTCTATTTTCATTATGTTTTTTTCTATGAAAAAAAGACAAGTAATTTTCAAGAACGACGAAGTGTGGAGATTATGCGATTGAATCTATCATAAAAGTCTGATTTTTTATCAGCCATCCACTGCATAAACATTTGTTTTTTAGATGAGATCGTTTAAGAACCACATTCTGGAACACGCTTCACTTCAACATAACTAGTCTTATATTTCATTGTCATCATCACATCGCGGGTGTTTCTCTTCGATATACATTGTTCTGAATACAATAGGTAAAACCAAATGGAAGACTAAACAATGATGCTTGTGCGACGAATAAAGAAATCAAGAAACTGAGCTTTTTATATGTTGCTTTCTTTTCCCAAACGTTGCTTTTGCGTTCTCGGTACAATTTACTTCTCCCAAAGATTTTATGTTCCAGCATATCATCTAGAGAAGGTCGGAGCCGAGGATTCAAGCATGAGCAACCCTTGACGAAATTTCGCAAGATTGTTAATCAATTTTTCATCTAAATTAGATCCCAAAAATGATTTCTTCACTGCATTTTCAAATTTTTTCTTCTTCACAATTTCGAAAATCTTTGGATATATCTACTTACACCAAGTCGATTTCAGTTCAATGGACTGGCAAAACTTTGGAACAGCTTGATTTGTGAACAGTTCCAAATTAAGAAACCTATGGACAGTATTCTCGTGATGCCACTGTAGCAATCACGTGGTGGAAAAATAGTGGCTAGCGCGTTTATTGACCTTATTGCGTCATTTGATGCACCCTAAATACAGGTAAATGCATGCGTAAAATACTGCAGATTTATTTTGTACGAACTATTTTCGACGAATACTTATATACATATTAATTAAAATCCATATATACTTATTAATGAAAAATTTAAGTTTTTATTGTATAAATAAAAGGGAAAATATCATGCAATTCCATTAAAATAGAGAAAAGAGAATATAGAGAGAGTCTGTCCCTGAAAAGGTCTAAAACTCTATATAAAAATAAAATATAAGCATAAATTTTCTAAACACAATGCTTTTCAACGGTGAGGTTATGTATGTTATTCCCAAGCAGACTAATATTTGTAGCCTCGAACCCAAAGGGAGAATGTTGTCCACTGTGTTAAGCATCATAACTAAAACCATCCACTTCGGCTTTTTGACCGTTTTCAGAGACAACCGCTTCTGGAGGACGATACACGAAAGGGGATGCTTAACTATCAGCACCTGCTTTTGTCATTGTCAACGAGCTAAAATCACATAACAGTGCTTTTCCGAAATTAGATAGCAAGGCATTATTTGGTTTTATGTCAATATAACAAAACGTTTGGAGTAAATGTTATATATTCCCGCGGCCGCCCTCTTGGATTTTTTCTTGGCATGAAAACCCCATTTTCCGCCAAGTAAATGTCGCCAAGCAGCGATTTATGCGCATGTTAGGCTTAACGGGGTTGCCAAAACACGTCACTCGTCGGGGTTGTCTTATCGATAAACGCAACAAAACATCGCCAAGAAATCCAAAATGGCGGCCGCGGCCAAATATAACATCTTAGCGTAAATTTTCTACAATGCAAATACTTTATTCCCCTTGATGCATCTCGTAAACAAGATTTAGCAGGATCAAATCCGTTTCTATTGGCTGACAACACCGAATCTTCTAACACGAGATTGACACTTGTTGGGATGAGTGGCATAAAAAAGGCAAATGTTCCTGCCGATGGAATATATTGCACATGATTCAGAGACAACACATTTTCATTTCTTAAAGTACGCCATATTTCTAATTCAGTTCTGTTCACACTTTCTTGAAGAACTATCTTGACAGCGATGTTTTCATTTTCTTGTTTTATTGGATAGAACACTGTTCCAAAACTTCCTGAACTCAAATTCTGGATGAACGGGTAACCTCCTTCTTTCAGGCTATTTACCTTTTATAAACTTTTCTCTCGCACTACTGCATTATGAAACTTTTTCAAGATAAACTTCAGTCACTAAAAATACACTTTTTTTAATGTGAAATGACAGAAAATTGCAATATTTTAAGTACCTCGTAACACTTCGCACAAGTCACAAAATATTTAGATGTGATTGTTGGAAATAACTGTTTATTGTATTTGATTTCATGCATTGATTAGCTGCACCATTGTTGTAAGAGAAGCTTAACCGAATTTATTTGTTAAAATAGTTGTTTTATTCATTTTAAAAATATAATTGTTGCATAAATATTTACAAAATTTTATTAATGTTAATCACAATATTGTTACAAAATTCCTAACAATAATATAAGGAAAATCAAACAATGAAAATTTAAAAAATAGGAAGGAGTCAACAACGAACTGTAAGAAAAACGTAAATAATAATACAACTTTTATATTTTGTTACTTTATAGCAACAAAAAATCGTAGATTTTTACCAATAATTAATTAACAATGTAATTAAGATAAAGAGCAAATTGAATAATGAATATTTAATTTTTAACTATACAAAGATTTTCAGTTTTTTAATATTTCGCATTTAAATTAGTTGAAGCATACTACTCATAATCAAAAGTTTTTTCCGCTCTCTGACCTCTCAAGAAAACATTCTATGTAAAAGTAATGTAACCCACTATGCAAAACCTTTGTTTAATGGGGGTGGAAAATTGCATCTATTTTGCTTCTATAGCTCAAAATTCAGATATGCAGTTATATAATCATGTTATTTGAATGATAGTAAATAAAAACTTGTGTGGAAATCTAAATCACCAAAAATCAATGTTTAAACACACAATAAATACATTAGGTAATGTGAATAAAACCAGACGTATACATTTCGTGAGTGCCAGGACTTACATCATCAGTGTATAAAAATCTATGTATAAAAATAGGAATCTCCCAACTACATGCAAGGAGAAAACACAAATGTCAGTAAACACAGCACCGAAAGACCATCAAGTTCTAGCAACCAATGAAATCAGAGTGGAAGTGAAGCATCCTGACACACAATAAATCCACCCAGAAAGTTGAGATGTGAGGTACACTAGACAAATCATTAACCAAGTATTTTTTTAAATCTATGAATATGAAGAGCTTCAAAAAATGTCTAAATCTAGGGGAGTAATGCATTTCTTGATAATAGTAGCTGAGTCAAAATTGAAATTATGTCCTTCCCCCCAGCAATGAGAAGCAATACAGGATTTTTGCAATTCTTTTTTCTTTACATAGTTTATATGTTCCTTGACTCTGTAACGGAGTTTTCGTTCAGTTTGTCCAATATAGGACAAACCACATTGATATTGAATATTGTAAACGCCCCAATAATTTTGAAGAGGAATTTGATGTTTTAGCTGTGAAAAAGTTAATTTATTGACTGATTTAAAAACCACTCTAAAATCCTAATGTCTTAAGATATTAGCTATTTTAAAGCTAATACTATTATGAAATGGTAAAATGATAAGGTTAGAAAAAGAAACCACAGTAACAGAAGAATCAAAATTATTAACACATTTATTAAGACTATGAGAAATTAAACTATTGATAAACCAAAACCACGATCGATAGCAACAGATCTAATATAATTTAATTCTGCAACAAGGGGAATTGTTATCTGAACAAATTAAGCGCGCTCTATTAATCAAATAAAGAAAAGCCGAAGCTTTTTGGGAAGGGGGGCGACATGAATTAAAATGGGGGGGGGGGGAGAGTGTGACAGCGAAAGGTTTACGGCAAAAGCAAGTGTCAAATATGTTAAACTGACGTGTGACCAACACATCAAGAAATGACAATTTATTATCAATTTCAACTTCATAAGTAAATTTAATAACAGAATCTATTGAGTTCAAAATAGTTATACTATATTTTCATTTTCAACAGAAGAAAGAGATAGGTATAAGAGCGCCAAAGGAATCATCCACATATCTACAATAAAATGTGAAGTTGATAAGGTTAAACATTTTAACCTCAAAGTAATGCATATATAAATCGCCTAGGAAAGGACTAAGGGGATTACCCATTGCTAAACCATTTGACATAGAATAAAATTGATTTGAAAATTGAAATGAATTTTGTTTTAAACAAATACTGAATAACTCAATAATGTGATTGATTTTGTAATCTGTAGAATTCACCTCACTAAGTCAGGGACGAAACTAGCCTTTTTTGCACCCGGGGCAAACATGGATTTTGGCGCCCCCCTCTTCCACAAAGTATATTTACAAAGAGAATTTTACTAATTTTATAATAGACCACTTATTTTAAAATTTAAAATATGTAATCATAAAATATGTAATACTGAACTACGTAATCTACAGTGGCGGATCCAAGGGAGAGGTCCCTCTGAACATCAACAAAAATATTCTAAAGATCATTTTTAACATGACATATTCAGTAGAGTCCCGATTATCCGAGTTTCCGCTTTCAGCGAGTTATTTTCTATTGATGGACTGATGGCTTCCATTATTATGAAACAGCCATTATAAATGAAGTGTTAGGTGAAGATGAAAGAGAAAAAAAATTATGGTCATTTTTTCCCCCCATTCGGACCAGAAAATCAGAGTTCTAAATTTTTACGGCTGCTCTTTCATCTTCACCTAACACTTCATTTATAATGGCTGTTTCATAAAAATGGAAGCCATCACTCCATCAGAAGAAAATGATCCTTTCCAAGGGTATAATCCTTCATTTGGCGCCCCTTCGTTCTTGCGCCCGGGGCACATGACCCCTCTGCCCGCCCTTAGTTTCGGCCCTGCACTAAGTCAAACTATGGCAATGAAATTACTGCATCACGTAGCAATTAGGTAGATTTCGTAAGAAATACTACCTATTGCAGTCGTTACCATGGTGCGACTTTTGAAAAATTCCTTCATAACTTTTCATTATATGACCCCAGGAACCCAAAACCACCCCCACCTAAAAAGTTTATGTATATATATATATATATATATGTATGTATGTACTAAATTTTGTCCGCACGATAAAAGTCGCAAATATGCACGGATCGTCTTCAAACTCGCCAACAACTTTGAGATGGTTAATATCTCGGCGGGAATTGAAAATGGGCAAAATCGGCCCAAGGGAATGGAAATGGGGAGAGTTTAAAATTTTGAATGTCGTCTTAACAAGATTCTGATAAAACCAGCTCTTTTACAACAATGACAGGAAAAAATAAATATTTTTCGTTATAGCAGTTGCCAACAATTAAAAAAGAAAAACAATAAAATTCTCACCACAACAATTGCTTTTCTATTGCAAGATTTTCACGTGGAAAAATAAATAGTTTGACGAATTGAAAACAATTTGAATAGTACGTCATAAGTTTTCTAGAGCAAGATTTCAGCATGAAAACTCAAAATAAAATAAATAGTTTAACGAATTAAAAAGAAAAAAAATATTGCGTCATATTGGAAATATAATGGACTTCAGCAGGTGAATATGTAACGTCATGTGAGTTTGAAGAAACGCATTAAAACATGATAAAAACCCGACTATGGAAATATTAACAAATATTTAGCTCCCTAGAGCTCATTCTTAATGAAGGAACTAGGTTTATCGCTAATCTTGATTTAAGTTTTGTTAGTGAATTTAGTACTTAACTTCGAAATCTACCTCCGCCTGTAGGCCCGAGCCGGCAGGGATTTTTTTTAGGTGGGGTGGCTTGTTTTTGAAATTAAGGTAATTTATGACTTATTAACGCATAAGTAGAAATGCACCACACGCACTGGGTGGAGCTCTCAAAGCTTATGGGGAATTACCCGTATTCTGTTGGCTTTTGTCTAATGTTTGTGGGGAAAATCGGGACGCTGATTAGCTATATAAAAGAAAAGCGCCATTTTGACGTTGCATGACGTCAGAGATGTTTGTTGTCCATTGCGTAAACAAAAATATGTATATGTTAATATCAGTGGCGTGGCGTCCGGTCATCGCACGATGCGGCGATGACCAAGCAATATTTTAAAACTCTTAATAAGCTTTTAAAACTCTACGATCCAGTTTTAGCAGAACATTTGGAGTTCATGTATAAGTGAAGGTAAGATTTAAAGTTTCTTTTTTGAACATTCAACCATTGAATTTTAGAGTTAATAATTTTTCACCACAAACTTAAATAATTGCGATGACCACCGAAAATTTTCACGCCACGCCACTGGTTAATATGTAATTAATCTGTAAGCAAATGCATATAAACAGTAGCGAAGACTGAGTGGCAAAAGGAATTAAAATATGCTAGTGCATATTGCTGGACACGAAAGATGAGAAGCACCAAAAGAACAATGCATGAGATAAATACTAACAAAATATATTTTCATGATACATTTTATTGAATTGTTATCCATTACAGTGAAAATACCTTTTTCATGTTTTCATTTTTATCTAGCATTGTAAATTAATATAACAATTTATTCGTTATTATTAGAAAACTGTTTCTCGAAAAAATGGTACGTGTTGGAACAAATTGGATGCCATATTTAGATTTAGGAATGTCAGATCTATGTAGTTTGCATATTTATTTCGGGAGGAGACATTTGTTTTTGCCGACCAGTGTTATAAAAGATAAACATGTTCAAATATTTCTCTTTTTATGTTTTCAGGAATTCAAAAAGCCGAGATTCACTGGACTCGCTGAGCACTTACGAAAGTGGAGGCAGCCGTGAAAAACTCTACCAACGCCAATGTTGGACTGGTCATCCGGGCAGCCCTCAAGGGATGCTCCCACATCCCATCGAAGATCACCAGAACGTTAAGGGAGTGCCTGATCCAGTCAGAGATCACATGAACAGTTCTCAACAACAACGCCAACGTAATCATCGCCATCAACATCATGCCAACGTACACAGAGACAGTAGTGAAATCAGTTTAGAGACTACGGCATCCACGTCGAAGTGGTGTCCGAAACACGAGAAAAGGGGATTATATTAACGGTTGTTCGTTAAACTGGGAAGTTTAACGAAATAAAATTATTTTAAAAGATACAAATGAATGAGTGATTGTTGAAAAAAAACTAAGACTAGTTTTGAATTTTTTGGAGAATAATAATAATTTGAAAAACATTTTTAGGCCTATCAAATAACAAATTTTACGACTATTTTTTTTTTTTTTTATTACTTTTTTGTTGGTGTCCAGTTTTTTCTAATTAAAAAACATCCGATGACATATTTACAATGCATATATGTTGCTTTTAAATGTTGGACTTAGTTCTTGTCAACATTAAGCAGTGTTTTCACACAAAAAATCTTATAAAAATCTTATAATTTTTGTTGAACAAAGAAAATTCGCATACATAATTTTACGAAAATATTCATAGTAATTAAATGACATTTTTATTGACATGATTTTTTTTTTCCTTATGGAAATTTTAACGTGAGAAAGAAGCATAACAAAGAAAACATAGTAATATAATTTTTAAGGTAAAAAATACGAGAATACTTATGGAAAAAATAAAATTAATAAAATAAAGCATTAACCTAAAGATAAATTTTGCATAAAAAAAGAAAGATTTTAAGTACTTTATTTTAATATTTATTAGCAACACTCAACTTTTAAATTCCCCCACCCAAAACTGCACAGGTACCCGGACTGAGTTCCTTTCTTTACGACAGCGATCGATAAACATAAAAAAACATAGAAATTATCTCGAAATGAGAAATGTCAAAATATGGACTTAGTTCCTTCCTTTCAACAATCACCGATCCAAATGACTTCCACTCGTCTTAAATATCTCCATCTGATTTGTTAAAAAAAAAAAAAAAAAAAAAAAAAAAAAAAAAAAACATACAAACCTTGCACATGTCAGTGCAAAGCATATTTGGGTCATTCTCACGAAAATGTGCTTTTTTCGGTCACAAAGGTATAAATATAAGGAAATGTAGCAAATTTCCTAATATTTTTATTATGTAAGTATATCGTATATTATGTAAGTATATCGTAAGCTATTAAATACATTCAGGGGTCGATCCAGGCAAAATTTAGGGCCTATCACAAAAACCCATTTAATAAAACAGTCCTTTTCACAAAATTCCTCTTAATAAAACAAGTCCCTTTACAAAATTTCTCTTAATAAAATAGGTTCCTTTAGAAAATTTCGTTTAATAAAACAGACCCCTCCACAAAATTCCTATTAATAAAACAGCCCTCTTCAGAAAATTCCTCTTAATAAAACAGACCCCTTCACAAAATTCCTTTTACTAAAACAGAACCCTTCACAAAATTCCTTTTACTAAAACAGAACCCTTCACAAAATTCATTTTAATAAAACAGGCCCTTTCACAAAATTCTATTCCATAAAAACATACTCTTCAAGGTCGATGCTAAAATTCGTCTGCTGGCGGTACTTACTTTTGAATATTAGCATAGCGTTCTATGCAGTATGCATTATTAATGTTCTTTTGTTAAAAATACTGCAAAAATATACATTATTGTGGCACTAAATACTTAATAAATTGTAATATAAATTCAAAATATTATTCCGTGTCTGAGAACATTCGCTAATTTTGCAAAATTTCGGTTAAACTTTATGTACGCAACCTGGGTCGAGGCTAAAAGTCGTCTGTTGGCAGTATTCGCGACTGCGCACACTGGCATTCTTGCGGTACAGTGGATAGAATAACGGATCACAATACCGCCAGCTCTGGAGAATGATGTCATGTGCATAAGGTCATTAGAGCCTTACATTGGGCCCTTTTTTGTGAAAATGACCCCTTTATAATTAATGTAATTTTTAAGCGGAACATGTTTTACCTTCACAGATCTTGAAATTCAATATGTCTTCATATGATTATTCACTTTACGTTCGATAATACAGACATAGAGTATTTCATAACGCCATACAAATAAATGTGCCTATCACTTTGGAATTGAAAAAATTAACGTTTCATACCGTCCACGTGCATCAAGAACACATGTGTGTCACTTTCTCAAAGCAAAGCAGTCAATATCTCAAGGGTGTTAGTCAGTGAAATCTCAAATTCTTCTCGCTTATATTAAACCTATTGGCGTGGAATGCATTCCTATTTTTAAAATATCGCCTCAAAAAATTAATATTTTTATTTTTTTCTGTGGATTCTTAAAGGATTTCTTTTCTTTTCTTTTCTTTTTTTTTTTTTTTCCTTGGTTGTCAAAATATTTTTACAATATATGTTTAATATATTTACTTTCTTCTATCTTTCAATGGAAGAAAGTATTGTAATCGAAATTTTTTTCCACTCCCGGTTTTCGACGGATTTACACGTTTTAGTGGTCAGAGATCACAAAAAACATGTTTATACAAAATGTCTGTCTGTCTGTCCGTATGTCGCCATTGTACCATCAAAAATTGTATGAAGTTATGCTTAGAATTGAACCATTTTTTTTTAAAGTTTTTGGCTATGGTAAGCAGGTCCTCCATTAATTTGGAAAAAATCTGCCGGTAGGGGGTGCTGTAGCAGCAATTTTTGTGCATTTTGAATATTGTACCATCGAAAAGTGTATGAAATTATGCATAGAATTGAACCAAATTTTTTGTGTATGTTTGTGGCCATGGGAAGAAGGTCCTCCCTGAATTTTTAAAATTTCCGCCGGTAGGGGGCGATGTAATAGCGATTTTTGTGAGATTTTTGTGCATTTTGAATATTGTACCATCGAAACGTATATGAAGCTATGCATAGAATTGAACCAAATTTTTTGTGTATGTTTTTGGCCATAGCAAGAAGGTCCTCCCTGAATGATTTTTGTGCATTTTGAATATTGTACCATCGAAAAGTGTATGAAGTTATGCATAGAATTGAACCAAATTTTTTGTGTATGTTTTTGGGATTGGCAAGAAGGTTCTCCCTGAATTTGAAAAAATTCCGCCGGAAGGGGGCGCTGTAATAGCAATTTTTGTGCAATTTTCAATATTGCACTATCGAAAAGTGTATGAAGTTATGCTCAATTCTAATAAAAATACTAATAAAACTAATTATAATGAAATATTGGCATGAGATTGAAGAACGTTTTGGGATTTGGACATCCGACTAGTCTGTGTTAAAAAGCTAAGCTGGTGAGCTGCGAGTAAGATTTTAACATTTCAAATAAAATTAAGTATATATTTTAGATATATTTCGACAACCAAGGAAAAAAAAAAGAAATCCTTTAGGAAGAGCACGGGGTAAAAAGAACTTAAAATTATTAATTTCCTGGGGAGATATTTAAACAACAACGTAAAATCATGCGTTAAGCATAGATTATTGAACACTTTCCAACACATTCAAAATTGTATAATAAAACTTCACAGTTTAATAATGTAAAAAAAGATGTCTAAATAAACAATTTTCAAAACGCATAGCACAATTGAAAACACAATTTCATCAATTCCCATCAAAAGTCAAAAGAAAAAAATATATTTGAATTTTTTGCGCAGCCTATATGAACTATAGATTTATCATATAGCACATAGTATGCTAAAATTTAGTTCAATTAGAAAACGCGTATATGAACTATAGATTTATCATATAACACACAGTATGCTAAAATTTAGTTCAATTAGAAAACGCGTATATGAACTATAGATTTATCATATAACACACAGTATGCTAAAATTTAGTTCAATTAGAAAACGCGTATATGAACTATAGATTTATCATACAACACATAATATTTTAAAATTTAGTTCAATAGAAACGCGTATATGAACTATAAATTTATCATGTAACACATAGAACGCTAAAATTTAGTTCAATTAGAAAGCGCGTATATGAACTATAGATTTATCATATAGCACATAGTATGCTAAAATTTAGTTCAATTAGAAAACGCATAGTACAGTTGAAAATACTCCTTCAGCAATTTCCATTAATAAACGGAAATGTACCTAAGATGTTTTATGCAGCCCTGTATATGATCAGTAGAATTGATATACACTAAGAAATTTGCAAAAAAAATGTTTAATTTAAAAACACGTACCACAACAGTAAATGCACCCCAGCACCTTTTGTTCGTATAGAGTAGTACTGTAACCGAATTATTTTGTGTGAACCTGTATATGAATGATGGATGCTTGCGCATCGTATTTTATAGTAAACATCTTGCAGTGCACCTCAGAAATATATACCAATTCCAAAATGCTTGAAATGGTGTAACATGAATAAAATACACCGCAAATGATTTCCCCCCGTAGACCGTAATGTAATGGAATTCTTTTGAGTGTCCCTGTAAATGAACGATGAATTCTATCCATACCATATCGTATAGTAGGCATCTTGTTGTGTACTTCAGATATATATATATATATATATATATATATATATATATATATATAACTTTTAATGAGTTTGAAATTGTGAAACATTATTAAAAATCACCGCAAACGATTTTTCCTCATAGGCCATAATGTAACGGAATTCTTTTGAATGTCCCCGTAAAGGAACTGTAACTGCTACAAGCTTCATTTTGAATACCGAACGTATCATAATGAATAACAATAACATATATCAATTTTATGGCGACCCGATTCTATTTACGCGAGTTATACTATGTTCACACCGGATACCTTAAGATATCTTAGGCCGCCGAACTCTCTGAGAGAGTCCCACAAACTCTCTCAGTGAGTTTCGACTTACTTCGGCTAGATACAGGAACGACCACTCACTCTCGTTGGCTATGAAGCTTCGCTTTTACTGATTGGCTGTTGCAGCCATTGTTATTTTAAGCGCATGCGCATACTTTACTTTTGTTCAGATCACAGACACAGTGACGCTACTGAGATATCTTAAGGTAAGTTTTTCGATGTGAACAGGTATCCAATTCCGGGAGGGTACCACTTCAAAACTGGCGGTCTAAGATATCTTAAGTTTCTAGTGTGAATAGGGTATTAGAGCACGGATAAGCAGACAAACCGAAGTCATAAACACTTTTCAACTGTGTTGGGAAGTGTTAAAAATAAAAATGCATTCTGCCCATAGGTTTAGAATTAGAGAGGGGAATTTGAGACTTTACTTACCAAACCCTTAACTTATTTACAAGGGGAATTGTCTTCAATCGGTGAAATGGTATACTTTTATAAATAAACTCATTATCCCAACTTCACATAAAAATATTAATGAAAACTCAATAAATATTTTTAAAAAAAATTAATTTTCACTCATGGAAGTTCGTGAAAACATTCATGGTGTTTAATAAGCTGAATGTTTAAGATATGTATATTTTGTAAATACAATTTGTTTCTGGATAAAAACAGGTTTTTGAGGATTTAAGGGATAAAACTTCTGAGAAATGTTCGTTATCAGGTGGTTTTCTCAACAAATCTCTTTAATTACAAAACTGTCCATTGTTTCCGAGTGCCTTAAAAAATATATTTGTATGTAAAAATACAGCACCAAACACATTCGACAGAAAAACTGTAAATTTTGATGTGTTTTGGTGCCAATAATTGGATGCTATTTTAACAATGGAGATTTAACGAAATGTTAATTTTTAATGTTTTGGGAAACAATTTTGTTATTTGTTTTTGAAAAAAAATGTGTGATCGATCATGTATTTTTATAGTTCTATTGTATTATACTTTGTAAATAAACTTATTTTATTTTACGATTGATTGGACAATTATTTAAACTAGGGGATCGTACCCGGGCTTCCCGGGTTAAAGAATATAGGTGAAAACATTTTTTTAAATTGAAAACTAATAATTTTTTTATATGCAGTAAATTTTTTAGATTCCCACTTACATTAAAAAAGTATTTTTCATATGGAAAATACGAATTTATACAATCAAATAATTTTTTGAAATTTATCAAAAGCGATATTTTCTTATTAGCCGCATGCTAAGAGTTATTTGACAAAGATTTTGCTACTTATGGCATCCTTTTATATTCTGATAATTTCAGAGCTTATACAATACATGTCTGTTAAATTTGTGTTTTATTTATAGTATATTATTTATTTATTCATAGGGAAATTTTTTTTAATGGATGTTAGCCGTAAGAAAATGAACTCCTTATTTTGTTTTAAGGGCAAACGGATTAATCTTCCGTAATCGAGCTCCGCGCAATATAGATAAATTAAAAAATATTTCTTGCTTTAAAATTGTTTTTAAAACCATAGACAATCAGTAAACTGAGATGAACTTTGCAAACAAATTCCATTTGAAAAAAAATCCTATTTGGTGATCTAAAAATTTAAATTGTACGATTACAAATATGTTAGATTTGTTTTTACAATATTTTTCTTTTATTTGTTTATAAAAGAAGTATTAATTTCGTTAATTTGTCTTTCTCAAATATGTTAGATTGGTGGGGTTTTTAATATTATTCTTTTATTTTTTTTTTATAAAGGAAGTATTAATTTCGTTTTTCAAAAATAGTCAGAAACAAATGCTGAAAAATGTTTGCTGCTTTTTGTGCAAAATGTTTATTATTATTTTGTATTGAAACCGGCACGTGATAAGATAAACTTTTAAAAAAATCATGCTTAAAAATTATTTTAGAAAATATGATACATCAGCCAATTAAGATACAGTTTTTAAACAAATTGCATTTGAATGTAAATTTTTTCCCTATGCGACGGAAATTGAAAATGTACGATGGTCAGAAGATTTAAAAAATTGCAGTAGCGAAAATTTCAAGACCGAAATTTGATCGTGAGGCGTTGCCATTCGCAAAATGACGCCAGCTTTACGCACAGATACTTTTGTTCATTATATAATAGACTAGAATGGTAGCCCGTCAAAAATTGACGGAAAATTAGATATAATGATATATACAACTCATGTGCAAGAATATGAGTTTTCCTCGCTTGTTCCGCAATGGTAGATGCAAATAACACATTTTAAGAACGAAACACATTTATGAAAACTGTGTACAGTAGAAGACCACTAATCTGCGCAGTTTAGTTCCAAGTGTTGTGCGGATTTGAGGCTTTTTGCGGTCGTGTCTATTCAGTCTTTGTTTACATTTTTTAAAATTCATATATTGGACAATTTAGTTTGTTAATTCTTAAAAATAAATAAATTACATACTTGAAGTAAGGTAAAAACTATTAAACTATCGTATACGATTTAATGAAATAGTAGTATATGTGTGTGCTTCACGATCTTGGTTACGACGTTGGTGAAATTAACTACAACTTGTCATAATCATAATTATTTGGGCCACTATAACAAATACGTAACCAGTTTTTAATAAAATTTCTGATATAAAGTAATTTTGAAAAGCTTGTGTAAAATTACCGGCCGTTCTGATGTTATGTCAGTCCTAGGAATAATATTTGTAACACTGAAGAGTTTCCATGTATATGTGGAATGTAGAAAAGCTTCTCCAAAAGAAAGGTCCTTAAATGACATTGTAATTCCTCTAACTTCAGAGTTTAATCGGGCCCTAATGTTGTTTACTGAAATGTAATAAATACAGTTATTTTGAATATTACAACAGAATTAAACAGTTACACTTATTTAACTTAAACCCTCTGTTGCGTCAATGTTAATTTTTAGTATTAAGATTTAATTATTTATTTTTATTTAAAAATTTTATTTTAAAAATTATTTATTTTTTTCAAATCATGCATTTATAATTTTTTTTTTTATTATTTAATAACTAAATAATAAAAAAATATGCTTTGTTCTGTTCTCATAAATATGACAATAAAGTAATGTAACTAAGAGACATTGCAAAATAAAATCTTTGTGAATTCAAACCATAAAGAAACGATACCGCCTCCATTTTACCTACTATGACGTCATAAGAAAATTTTCCATTGATTGTTGGAAAACTGACTTTGTGAATGATCACCTCAAAGGTTTAATATTTTTTACGGATTACGATGAATGAATCACTTGTGTTTGTTCAGGTTTATGGAAGGAGATATTAAGCTATAAACCTAATTTCAACTGAAGCTATTCTAGGATATATGTACTTTTTAATCGAAATTAAAAACAATGCATTGATCTCGAAATAAAATGTTTTAGTTTATATAATTGGTTATTTCTATTAATTATTTATTTAGGTACTTTTCATTATAGCTCATTTTTGTAAAAAAGCTTGGCGCAATTCGGATTTCAGAAAGTGAGATATGTTGCCAAAATATATAAACAGCTATGGAAACAAACCTGATGAATTTTTATTTTTTGTTATACTTGTATTTATTATTATTAATTATTTATTTAGGTAGTTTTCCAGTATAAGGCACTTTGCATTTAAAAAAAAAAGTTTGGCGCAATTCGGGTATAAGAAAGTGAGATGTGTTGCCAAAATATATAAGCAGTTATGAAAACAAATCTAATGAACTTTTATCTTTGTTTATACGTGTATTTATATACATAAAAAATAATTTATAAATATATATAATATTTGTTTATATCAAAATTACAGCACAGATGTCTTAATATGCACTGGGCTACCTAACTGGCGCCAAAATGGTGTTATTTTGCAGATATGGTAACCCGGCTATTGTTTTTTATTTATTAATAAATTGTTTATTTTCTTTTTTTTAATTGTGTAAACTGTTTTGTTCTATAGTTATTAATTAAACTTTTATTTATTTATTGTTATTTCCTTTTCAAAATAATAGCCAATAATTAAAAAATATATGTATGTAACTGGTACTCGAAAGCGAGATTTTTGCCGAATTGGCGTAAGAAAAAAATCACGCCAAACCTGAAGCGTACATGACATGTGTGCAAAAATTACTTCTGTTTCTTTATAAAAATGGATAAATTAGCTTTAAATAAATAAAATTAAATGAATTGTATACATCTAGAAAAAAGTGCTTGTGAGTATGGAACAGTAAATAGGTTTTCAGAAAATACGTTGCCAAACTTCTTTCTCGCCAAGAAACTTTTCTCTGAAGTACTGTACATAAGCGATGATTGCTGGAAATGCATTTTTAATTATGGTATGCGTTTTTATGTTTCACTATATTTATGCATACTATACTGTGCGTTTAAATGCTATAGTTTATAAACGGGCTACACAAAAGAATTCGTAAGGGTTACTGAGTATGAGAGTAAATTGCTTAAATGTGATTTTTAAAGGAGTTATGCATTTTTACGCTGAACTGCATTTAGTTTAGTAAGAAATGTTTGTAGAATATAGATAAAATGATATATAGGGTCACGAAAAGAATTGGGTACATAACCGTCTATGGATGAAAATATCTGGAAATGAGATATCAGTAGTTTTAAAGGCACAGATGTCATAATTGATATTGGCGCGATTTTTTTTCCGTTGCCAATTTGGCGAAAACATCAACAGCATAAACAACATCATCTGGGTTACCATATCAAGCAAAATAACGACACTTTGGCGCCAGTTAAGTACTCGTTGCGTATATGACATTGGCGTCATAAAACAATCGCGTCAATATGAGGCGTATATGACATCCGTGCCCTTTTAAGAGTGTTTTAGTTTAAATTAAATTTTAGCTAAATAGTAGCGTGTAATAACGGTACTATTGGCTATGGACAGTAACTGCTGAAATCAATTTTTTAAAATTTTCATGCGTTTTCTAAAATGTTTACTTAGTTATCTTATTTACCTTATCTCCCTAAATAACGAAGTTTTGTTAAAGCATTCAGGAGGTGTTAGAAAGTGTTTCATGTTCTACGCTTAACGCATGATTTTTCTTTCTTGTTTTAGTCTTATTTTGCATTTACTTTATTCTTAATTTTTTAGTATTATACTGCTTTATAGAAACTTTAATATTTATTGTTTAAACTTTTCGCCCCCCCCCCCCTTGCATATAATATAAACTATAGCGCAGATAGCGCGAAATAATAGACAGTTTGGTACTTTTCCACTATAGAGGCTTTGGCGTTTTTTTTAAAAGCTTGGTGTAATTCGGGCATCAGAAAGAGAGATTTCTTGTCAAATAATATAAACAGCTATGAAAACAAACTTGATGAGCTTTTTTGTTTGCTTGGAAATGTATTTTGGCACTACTTAGTTATCCCGCCGACCAATTTCGCCAAATTATATAAATCGCCAAACCACTCGTCAAATTATACAAATTGACATAATTTTTATTTTAAATAACGAAAGAACAAAGAAATTAGTATAACATTAATAAAAATACAAATAAAACATCGTAATAAAAATCCCTTGATGACGTGTAACTTGCTTAAAGTCAAATGAATGTGACATTTACGATCAACCATTATTGACATTTAATCTTAAAGTTTGGTGATAGATTTTTGGTCGACGGTATAACTAAATAGTACCATGTATTTTATACGTATATTACGGATGTTTTTTATGTCCAAATTACTTCTGTTTCTGTATAAAATTAGATACATGGCTATGACATCTGTGCCAGTGAATCGTATAAATATCGAAAAAAAAAAATGCGTGTCAGTGGATAGGTTCCCGGAAAATACGTTGCCAAATTTCCTTCTTCGCCAATGCACCTATACTGGAAAAGTAACTAAAGCACATTAAAGTCGCGCAGTTAAGAGCTCAGACAGTACAGCGTCGCCTATTGGCGATTATTTTATTAGTGGCATCGTGAGGAAGATGTAGAGATGTTCATTTTCGTATATTACACTTTAAATTCTCACCCGTAGATTTTGGAAAAAAAAGACCTTAAAAGAGAGGAGTTTAAATTAAATTGCGGTGATCTCCTTTAAGAAACATTAATGGTTTTAAATGGGAATTTCTCCAGATTAGCCAGCTATCACCAAGTTGGCTTCAAACATGACAATTTATTTTTGTCACCAAATTTGGCGCTACTGTGGTAACCCTGCATTAGTATTTTTCAACAATTGCTCATTTCAATGAGGCGGTCCTACCGGAAATGTGAGGGACACACAGAGACTTGGATTTTATATAAATAGATACTTAATCAGTAAAATATAATAAAGATAAGTTATTAGGATGTGGTTATCAATTGAGGCTCTTATGCTTGGTATTCCGGAATGAAAAACAGCAATTTTCACCTTCTCAAAATTTGCATACGCACTTCTCATATCCATATTCATCAGTTTAAAAAAATTTGTATTTTGTTTGATCATTAAAAGATGATTTTAACTCAAAACTTGAAGTTACGATTGTCAGCAACATCTTTTATGTGAACAGACGCACCCTTTACTTGAGATTCTAATCTCAATTCCGGAGGTAAACAATTTCCGTAATTTATGTTTTTTAGACGCATTTGAGTTAAAATGGTTAGTTTTATCTAAGAAAATGGTCGTTTTCTTTTAAATATGACTTCATTTTCACTTAAATAAGCATTTCGCCTAGTGTCTGAAATTTAGTATCAGTACACATGCAGAAGGAAAAACAATATAGAAAATTTATGAGGAAAAATGCGTGTTTTCAAAAGCAGTATGTCATTTTCCGTTATTATGCCTCTAATATAATATAATCTGCTCCTAATGGGATTTTGAGCCACTAAACCCTATACAACAATTTTATCAACAAATTTGAATTTTTATCAGAAAATAGCATGAATAAAGATAAAAATACCTCATTATTTCTCTCTTGTCTGCAATAATGAAAGCTTTCTAATTTTTACCATTTTGAAGAAATTTCATAAAATGCTTTTTAAATTAAAATATAAAAGTAGGGATATTTAAAAAAAAAAATCAGATAGTGCGATCACATCTACAAATGAAGAGCTTTATTTTAATATATATATATATATATGTAGGATTTAAATTTAAACATACTTTATTTTCTTTATGACGTACATGATAAACAAATTAACTGATGCTCTGGTATTTTTATTATCCATAATTTGAAAGCACGAGTAATGAAAATTCACAATCACGAGATCAAGGTTTGGACATATTCAAAAATTAGAAAAGAGTCAGTCTAAAAAATAATGTTGTGCATGAAGCAGCGGCTCATTAGATGCCAAGGAAGGTATTGTTAAGCCTAATCAAATTATTCGTAAGAAATATGTTGTAAGTTTTAAGTAAGAAAGGTGCTGTATTTAGAAAAGTATCAACGAAGTGATGTAAAGTTACCCTTATAGAATTGTATTAAAGTGTACGTATTGTGATTCAAACGTCTACTTATTTAAATTATCTATATATTAACATTTTACAAACAATAACTTCTACAAATTTGGGGGCTCGATGCCGGGATTTTAAGCGACTATTAGTGGAATAAATAGTAAAATATTAATCGAAGAGAAATTGTTGTCAATCGCCAGTGTCAAAAAATGGATTGTGAATGAACAAGGCAAGTGTGTAAAAACCGTAGTCATATTTATCCAAGTACAACTTTGAAAAACATGGTATTGTGGTGGATTGTGGTGGTGTCTCTCGTATAATATAATCACTCACTTAAAAACACTTTACTACCTTTATTCGTAGAACATTGATAAACGTCGATTCTGACACTCATCGAATTCGAACACACAAAAACGCAATGTAAACATTTTCGTCTGCGCTGCTATGACAACGGCTCTGGCCAGCTGCCATTCCGAACGAAAGAATTTTCTCCCTTGCCTTTCTGCGGCTGCCACAGAGTATCCCCCCAGTGACGTAGGGTACCGAAGAAACGATATACAAGTGTATACTATTTTTTTTTTTTTTTTTGACTATCTGTGTCAGAATCCACGCTTGTGGAGAAAAATTACAAGGATATTTACATGAAATAAAATTGCAATATATAACAAAATATAGGCATAATGTGTAGTATGCAAAATGAACAATTTATCAACAATTTCAGTAAGTAATATAAGATGCCAGTTTTTTAGGAAAATGGACATGTCTGCCCGAACGTGTGACAGTTTTTGTTTGGTCAGGGTTACTGTCCGCTTTAAGAGAGAGTTTTAATTTAGAGTTCTCTGGAACAGTTTTCGTGGACAAGTCTGAAGTAGAAATCAAATGAGTTGGCTTCACTCGATCTATTGATACCGTAGACTTACGACCATTAAGCTCGATTGTTATAGTTTTCCCAGTTCTACTTAGGACTTTGTGAGGACCAGTATATGGTTGACACAATGGAGGTTGTACATGATCCACTCTTAGAAAGATGTGTGAACAAGATGTCAAGGAAGGGTGTATATAGAACTTCTCTTGGCAGTGAGATGATGTAGCAACTGGACTTAACTGCCGCATGGTGTTTCGTAGTTGCGTGACGAAGTTATCGTTGAAAGGTCGGATCTTGTATTCATCCAGCATATCACAGGGCAATCTCAACGTAGTGCCGTAGACAAGCTCAGCGCAAGAAGCTTGTATATCTTCCTTCACTGCTGTGCGAATGCCTAGTAAAACTATCGGTAATATTTCAGTCCACCTACTGGTTTCGTGAGCTTTGATGGATGACTTTAAATGTCGATGAAATCTTTCGATAATGCCATTCGATATCGGATGATATGCCGTTGTGCGGATCTTCTGTGTTCCCATCATTTTTGTGAATTCATCAAATATTGCTGATCGCATTTGTGGGCCTTGATCCGTGGTTATGAGCGAAGGGCAACCAAATCTTGATATCCAATGCTTTAATATGGCACTACAAATTGTTTTAGCTTGTGTATCAGATATAGGTACGGCTTCTGGCCATCTGCTAAATCGGTCAATCATCGTTAAAAGATAGCTGAAACCGTCAGATGGAGGCAAGGGACCTACGATATCTATATGTATTTGGAAAAAACGTGCATCAGGAAGAGAGAACGTGCCAAGAGGTGCTTTGGTGTGCCTCTGTATTTTTGATCTTTGACACTTCTCACAGCCACGAACCCAGTTTTTGATGTCTCGTTTCATATTTGGCCATACGTATCTGGAACAAATTAGTTTTGTGGTAGCTGCTACGCCTGGATGGGCTAGGTTGTGCAAATGTTCATATATCAGCCGACGAAAGAAACTAGGAACTAAGGGTCGAGGCGTACCTGTTGAAGTATCACATAGTAGGCTACAATCAGAAATGAGGCAAGGTTTCAATTCCAATTTGAGCAATGTACTATTATGCAGGTTCTGTAGCTCTGAATCATTTTCCTGAGCTTTTGCGAATTCCTCAAAATTTAAGATTGGAGATTTTGAAATAGAATCAATTTCAATTCTTGAGAGGCAATCTGCAACAATGTTTTCGGAACCTGGTACATGTCTAATGTCAGTGGAATATTGGGAAATGTAATCTAAATGGCGTGATTGCCGCGGCGAACATTTATGGGGATTTTGCTTAAATGCATAAATTAGCGGTTTTTGATCAGTATAAATTTGAAAAATTCTCCCCTCTAGCATGTGCCGAAATTTTTTTATTGCCGAATAAATAGAAAATAATTCCCGGTCATATGTTGACCAATTCCGCTGACTGTTGTTTAATTTCATGGAAAAAAATGCTAAAGGTTCATAACGTTCCTGATAAAACTGCATAAGGGTGCCGCCGATCGCGACATCTGAGGCGTCAACCCATATACTCAACTGAGCGCCTGGAATAGGGTGCCGTAAAAGAGCAGCCTGAGATATTGCATTTTTGGCAGCTACGAAAGCTTTTTCAGCATCTTCGTTCCAATTAAGGGGTTCTGTTTTAGGAACACGGGAACGAGATTTCTTTTTGTTTGTATGGCCTTCTAACAATTTCACTAAAGGCGCAAGTATGTGTGCAGCTTGATATATGAAAGACCTATAAAAATTAAACATACCCAAAAATCTTCGAAGTTGAGATAAGGTTGTGGGCTGCGGAAAATCGATTATGCATTTAACTTTATCTGGAAGTGGTTGAATACCATGTTCAGATATTCGAAATCCTAATAAATCAATGATAGGTTTACCAAATGTGCACTTGGATACATTTATGCACAAACCATATTCTGCTAATTTGGAAAATAGTGCTTTTAAATGATGATAATGCTCCTCGGCATTTTTAGAGGCTATGAGTATATCATCGACGAAAGCATAGACGCCTGGTAAATCACGTATTACCTCATCTATGAATCTCTGAAATGTTGCAGACGCATTGCATAAGCCAAATTGCATGCGTGTGCTTTCGAACAATCCAAAAGGTGTGCATATCGCTGTTTTGGGAATATCATCAGGATTGATTGGTATTTGATGATATGCTTTGATGAGGTCAAGTTGACTAAAAATTTTAGTGTCACGTAAATTAGCAGTAAAATCAGCTATACATGGTATCGGGTATCTGTCTTTTTTGGTTTGCGCATTCAAGGCACGATAATCACCTACAGGTCTCCAACAAAGTTCCTTTTTTTGGAACCATGTGCAAAGGTGATGCATAGTTGCTACGTGAAGGTCTTAAATGTCCGAGTTGTATCATATTTTGAAATTCTGTTTTAGCAATTTTCAGGCGATCCGGAGCCAACCTGCGGGGTTTTGCCACAACTGGAGGTCCTTTTGTTGAAATAAAATGCATTGTGTTGTGTTTGACAGGCTGATTGGGATCTGGTAATTTTGTAATAGATGGGAATTGTTTAAGAAGTTCATTATATATATTATCAATATTGATTGTTTTTACTGAATGAATTAATGCACATTTCATGTGACCTGTTGTTTCAAATTTTGTTTTTAAATCTCTTAGACATTTGTGGCGGAGATCTGGAACCAATTCGAAATTATGGAGAAAATCTGCTCCCAAAATTGGTGTACTAACATTTGCCACTAGAAAAGTCCAATTAAATTTTCGTCTTAACTTAAAATCTAGAGAAAGGGTTTGTTGACCATAAACATTTATAGGGGAAGAATTAGCAGCCAAAAGCGTTTGTACGGGTGGATTCCGTTTTTGTACATTGTTGGCAGGAAGGATTGACACGTCCGAACCGGTGTCGACCAGAAAAGAAACATTTGTAGTCCGGTCTCTAATGAACAGGCGACGTGACTGTTGAGGCAAAGAATAAGTCGCCTCTACTCTTTGCTGGTTTCGTTTCCCGCCCAAGAACACGGCTTTATGCATTTTTCTTCCCTACATTTTTTTCCAAATCTTCTATGATACCAACAGATACTTGAATCCCGATTATCACTATTACTTCGCCCTCGAGGTTTACTCCAGTTTCTGCGGTATGGGGACCGACCACGTGAAACAGCAAGCTGATCGATGCGCTTATTTAATTTTTCGATTTCTTTCAATAATTTACCCTCTATCGCCTGTTCATTCGAGCAGGACACGGCAATTGCAGAAGCTGGGGAAGGGGTAACTTCTGAAATACGATCTGAAATTTCCGCTGCTTTATCAAGGGTTAATTCAGAAACAGCCGCTAAAATTGTCTGAACAGAATTTGGTAATCGTTGCAAAAACAATTCTAACATTAAATTGTCTGGAACATTTAGGGATTCCGCGCGACGTTTCATACTACGTAATAAATCTGAAGGTTTCCGATTTCCTAGTTCTTCTCCAGACAAGAGCTGTCGTATCTCTTGCTGGGATGATTCACCTGAGCGCGCAATTAATTCCTTTTTTAAGACACCATAAGGGTCAGTAGCATCTGGTTGCATTAAAATATCACGAATGATTGATGCAACATCGGGTGGAAGATGCGAAACTATATAATTATATTTTGTAACAGATTCTGATATTGCTTTGGGGGTAGCTAAAGCAAATGTGCTTTCGCACATCACAAACCATAGCGCAGGATCTGATCTGTTATATAATGGAATTTGAACAGCATCGACACTAGACATGATTTATGGTAATAAATATATAAAATAGTACAATCAAACCAAAATAAATTCGCGAGTTAAATTTTTCTAATAAAATAACAGAAAAAATATCAGGAAAATGACTCAGAAGAACTTATCTGCTTTCCATCGAGCCGCTGTAGAACGATGTATTCTTTGAAAGATGAAGATGATCGGATAACATTCCAACTCATCTAGGAAGGCTGATGCTCTATATAAGAACAGTCCATGGTCACCATTGTGGTGGATTGTGGTGGTGTCTCTCGTATAATATAATCACTCACTTAAAAACACTTTACTACCTTTATTCGTAGAACATTGATAAACGTCGATTCTGACACTCATCGAATTCGAACACACAAAAACGCAATGTAAACATTTTCGTCTGCGCTGCTATGACAACGGCTCTGGCCAGCTGCCATTCCGAACGAAAGAATTTTCTCCCTTGCCTTTCTGCGGCTGCCACAGTATCCTTAAATAAAGCTAAAAGAATTGATCTAATAGATCTCTGTGAGGAATGCGGAATTCAACCACCAGAAAAACCGACAATCCATGTCCTAATAAAGCTAATTAAAACTGGGAAGATTACGATGAAGATTTTATAAAGGACCGCCTAGAAGTAATTGTGGCAGCTATAAAAGCGGAATCAGAACTTGAAGAAAAGAAATTAAGAGCAGAGACTGAAGAAAAGAAACTAAAAGCGCAATCGGAACTTGAAGAAAAGAAACTGAAAATGGAAATGGAAGAGAGAAAATGGAGAATAGAATTGGAAGAAAAAGATCGCGAAAGAGAATTTGAGATTAAGAAAATACAACTACAAGAAAATTCAAGACAGCACATCGATGTGGACACAAGGACAAATTCAGGTAAGCAATATGAATTGCTTAGATTATTAACAAAATACGATAGTACAAATGATATTAGTTTATACTTGGCTATGTATGAAAGGCAAATGGCGCAAACGGGCATTGATAAAAAAGAATGGGTCAACTATTTAATTAACCTAATGCCATTAGATGTGATTAATATAATAACCAGGGAGAGTGAACCCGAAATGCAGGATTATGACTATATAAAAAGTATTCTTTTAAAACGGTACAAACTATCGCCAGAAGAGTTTAGGCTGAAATTTTTCTCACTCAAAAAAGAGCCATCGGCTAATTGGCGCGATTTCGCTTATGAGATCAAGGTATATTTTAAACAATGGATCGACGGCCTTGAAATAGATAGCTTTGAGGAATTATCGGAATTAATTGTAGTTAATCAAATTAGGCATAATTTACCTGCGGAAACAAAGACACATTTTGCAGAGGAATTGTTAATAATAAAAAAGATAGACGAATTAGTAAACAAATTAGATATTTACGAAACGGCACGAAGGGTTTGCAATAAACAAGCTATAAGGAATACAAGTGGGAGTTTTGAGGATAAACGATCGAGAGTGGCTGACTACGCCAATTCGAAAAGGCGCCAAGTTGACAATAGGCACAATGTGAACCATGGAAGAAACGAGGCACATATAATATGTTATAATTGTGGCAGACCTGATCACGTGAGTAAGAATTGTACCATGGGAAGTAAAACACAACAAAATTATTCAAATTATAACCCGCAACGTAATCAAAATTGGCGAGAAACGAAATACCAAGATTGGAGCCAAAACACGCAAAGAAAAGTAGTTAATACGGGCACGTTAAATGGAAAGAAAGGAAGAATCCTGAATATTCAAGGAATAAAAACAAACATAATAATCGATACAGGGAGTGATATTTCAATCGCCAATTCAAGATATCATACGGCAATAAACGCGGCAAAGTTAACCAGCGACAGTATATCTATATCGGGCTTAGGTGGAGAAGAGATTAAACCAACGGGTTATTTCTTGCATAAAGTTTATGTAGATGGTATAGAAATACAAGATAAATTTTACGTAGTACAAGAAACTGACTATGATTTAATAATAGGTAGAAAAGCAGTCGAAGGCTTGACGTTAAAAGTAATGGAAGATGTTGTTAAAATAGTAAACGACAATTCAGTTCGAGTAGGATAGATTAAAATTAATGATGTCCTTTCCAAAACAGATGAAGTAGCCGCATCAAGTATAGATAACCATAATCGAGCTTGGGAAGATATGGTTAATATCAACTACGTAAATGCCGAGATGGATTTGACTCATATTACAAATTTAACTAACAGAGAAAAAATACGAGAATTTATAGAATCATACAAACCAAATAAAACAAAGGATACTGGGTTAAAAATTAAAATACTATTAGCGGATGAAAAACCTATCTGTGAACGACCAAGAAGGTTACCTCTAGTGGAACAGGAAATAATCAGTAAGCAAATACAACAGTGGTTGGAAGATGGGATCATTAGACGAAGTTATTCAGATTTTGCGGCCCCAGTAGTCCTGAGTAAGAAAAAAGATGGATCACACCGGTTATATATCGATTATCGGAAAATAAATCGGAAAATATTAAAAGATCGCTATCCACTACCGTTAATTGAGGATGTGATCGACAAATTGCAGAAGGCAAAAGTATTTACGACATTAGATCTCAAAAACGGCTTTTTCCACGTCGAAATTGATGAAAACAGTCGTAAATATACAGCTTTTGTAACACATGAAGGAGAATACGAATTTTTACGTTGCTCATTCGGATTGTGCATATCAGGTAATCAATTTCAAAGATATGTAAACACAGTATTCCAAGATTTACTACGAGAAGGCACTATCATTGTATATATGGATGACTTTGTCATTCCCTCAGATGATGAAGAAGATGGGATAAAGAAGCTGAAACGAGTATTAGAAGTAGCATCAGCGTATGGTTTAGAAATTAACTTCAAAAAGTGCCAATTCCTTAAAAAGAAAATAGAGTTCTTGGGTTATATAATTGAAAATGGGACCATAAAACCGTCCGAAGCGAAAACAAAAGCTGTGCAAAATTTCCCTAAACCGACTACAACAAAACAATTACAATCCTTTTTAGGTTTAACAGGATACTTCAGAAAGTTTATCCCGAATTACGCCAAAATCGCCAAGCCTCTGAGTGATTTATTAAGGAAAACAAATTGTTTCAAATTTGAAAGAGAGCAGCTTGGAGCTTTTAATGAGTTAAAGAGAATACTATCAACAAAACCAGTTCTTCAATTATATAAACAAGGATCCACACTAGAACTCCATACTGACGCAAGCAGCCAAGGATTTGGCGCAGTTTTATTACAGAAAGGAGATGATGGAAAATTTCATCCATTACAATACATGAGCAAGAAAACTTCACCACAACAGGAAAAATATTCAAGTTATGAACTTGAAGTATTAGCCATAATAGAAGCTCTTAAGAAATTCAGAAATTACCTAATGGGAAATAAATTCAAGATAGTAACGGACTGCGCTGCGTTCCAGAAAACATTAAACAAAAGAGATTTAACACCTAAGGTAGCAAGATGGGCATTGCTCATCGAGGAATACAACTACGAGATAGAACATAGAGCAGCAACAAGAATGAAACATGTAGATGCATTAAGCCGAAACGTCCCGACAACACAATCAGTATTAGTGATAACAAGATCGCAAGGAGAAATAACGAAAAGAATCGCAATAGCGCAAAGGCTAGATGAATCTATACAATGCATCAAGTCGCTTATTAAAAATGGACCGTCCGATAATTACTTAGTAAAAGATGATGTATTATACAGATTCGAGAATGGAAAAGAAATATTGGTGGTGCCGGAAGAGATGCAACGAGAAATTATACGAAAAATTCATGAAAGAGGACACTTTGCTATATCAAAAACGGAAGATCTAGTGAAGCAAGAATTTTACATAGCTGGATTAAGGAAGAAAGTAGAGACAATAATCGCGAACTGTGTTGATTGTATCTTATATAATAGAAAGCAGGGAAAAGCTGAAGGTTTTCTAAACCCTATACCAAAAGGAGACAAACCATTGGAAACCTATCACATCGATCACATAGGTCCATTACCTCTCACAAATAAAAAATATCAATATATTTTCACCGTAGTAGATGCATTTACGAAGTTCGCATGGTTTTACCCAGTGAAATCAAAGTCGGCCAAAGAAGTAATAGAGAAATTGGAACTACAGCAAACAACTTTCGGGAACCCAGCTAGAATTATAACCGATAAAGGAAAAGCTTTTACTGAAAGCGAGTTCAAGGAATATTGTACAAAGGAAAGAATTGAACCTCTAGAGATAACAACTGGGATGCCAAGAGGAAATGGACAGGTGGAAAGAATACACAGAGTGATGATATCCGTTTTGTCAAAATTATCTAGTGATGATGAATCCAAGTGGTATAAGTATGTACCAAAATTACAAAGAATTATCAATAGCACAGTAACACGAAGCACCAAGTATAGTCCTTTTGAATTAATGACAGGAGTTAAAATGAAGGACAGTAACATGCAGAACATCAAGAAAATTTTGGAAGAAGAATTTACCGAATGTATGATGGAAGAACGCGAAGACATGAGAGAAGAAGCAAAGAAAAATATACTCAAAATACAAGAAGAAAACAAGGTGCAGTTTGATAAGAAAAGAAAACAGCCACGAAAATACAAAATAGGAGATATCGTCGCCATAAAGAGGACGCAATTTGGCAATACTATCAAACTTAAAGAAAAATATTTGGGGCCATATGAGATAACTGCAGCCAAGAATCATGATCGGTATGAAGTAAAGAAAGTAGGAGATCATGAAGGTCCAGGGAAGACGTCAACCGGGGCCGAATACATGAAGCCGTGGTCTATGGGTTAAACTCCTGGACGAGTCGGATAGATTAAATATACGTGTATGTGTATTGAACCTATAATCAAAATTTTATGTGAAAGAAAAATGTATAAAAGTCTCAAGAGTGTAGCTGTTTAAACATAAAAAAGAAATAATAAGCCAAGATGATGATGTCGGGACGCCATCATGTCAGGACGACCGATTTGTAGGATTTAAATTTAAACATACTTTATTTTCTTTATGACGTACATGATAAACAAATTAACTGATGCTCTGGTATTTTTATTATCCATAATTTGAAAGCACGAGTAATGAAAATTCACAATCACGAGATCAAGGTTTGGACATATTCAAAAATTAGAAAAGAGTCAGTCTAAAAAATAATGTTGTGCATGAAGCAGCGGCTCATTAGATGCCAAGGAAGGTATTGTTAAGCCTAATCAAATTATTCGTAAGAAATATGTTGTAAGTTTTAAGTAAGAAAGGTGCTGTATTTAGAAAAGTATCAACGAAGTGATGTAAAGTTACCCTTATAGAATTGTATTAAAGTGTACGTATTGTGATTCAAACGTCTACTTATTTAAATTATCTATATATTAACATTTTACAAACAATAACTTCTACAAATTTATATATTAGTAAAATTGGTTCAGCAGAAAGATCAGGGCAGATGACTAAAAAAAAAAGCAGATAGTGCGATCACATCTACAATTGAAGAGCTTTATTTAAAAAAAAATAATAGTAAAATTGGTTCAGCAGAAAGATCAGGGCAGATGACTAAAAAATACACTTGTGTTTTAAATATATAGATTATATAAAATTAGGAAAAATTAAATTAAGCAAATTATGTTATTTTGGTAAAATTATAGTAGAATGTCCTATAGTAGAATGTCCTAAATAGTAATAAAATTTTATTATTCGAGAGAATTTTAGACAAAACTTCAGGAACATATTATTTTAAACCACGAATTATTTGTTTGCTTATCTAACTCGTCGAAGCAAACCCATCAAGGCGAGAATCGTCAATTTCCGTAATATAAATCGCTATTTGCATGTCACCTGTCTTCTATAAAGACTCTAAATTTTTGTAAAACATTGCGTTTTATCAGTGTGTGATTTCGATTACATTATTTTCAAAAGTGAAGCATTTTCACCTGTGAAGAATTTCAAAGCAGCTATGCTGTGAAAATGACGCACTTCCACAAAACCTAATTCAGGTTTAAGAATTAAAATACACGCTTTTTTATAATATGACGTCATTTGCATTCGCTAAAGCAATCCACTTTTACAATCCAGTTTTAAACTTCGTCTATAGAAAAGTATGCATATGATGTCATTATCACGGAATAACAGACAATATTCTTGACACAGCCCATACTTTAATTTCAACTTTTTTTTAGGTTTTATGAGAAAATGGCAACAAAAAGATACAGTATCTCCTATTTTCGACTATTTTCCGTTTACTTTCAATGACTTTCAATAGAAATGGGGTACTTTTGTTGCCACGATAAGAAAAATGGTATTAAAAACTACAAAAAAATTAATATCTCAAAAATAAATTGAGATACAGCTTTCAAACAAATTGAATTTAAAAGAGCATTTTTTTCCTTATACGACGGTGTAAAAATTTAAAATGTGCGGTGTTTAGAAGTTTAAAAATTTGCAGTAGAGAAAATTGCAAAACCAAAGTTTTATTTCAAATTTCAAAGTGTTGCCATTCGCAAAATGACGTATGCGTTACGCACAGATATGTTTGTCCTTTATAATATACGCAAAATGACGTATGCGTTACGCACAGATATGTTTGTCCTTTATAATATAGATACTGAATTTAGAAGGTATCATAATTTATACCAGTGGTTCCCAAACCGGTGTGCACAACTACATGGGTACGTATTACAGATGAGTTCGGACTCACTTCTTGGAGACGGGGCCCGCCCGAGTCTGACGATTTTAAGAGGACCTTCTACATTAGAAGTTTAAAAAAAAAATCGATTTTTTTTTGTTTAAATCAGTAGTATTTCATCTGTGGAATATGCTCCTAAAATCTTAAGTCTTAATTCAAACTGCAAGGGGTCGAAATATCCATTCGTAGTGCGTGTGCTCCGAGCAGAGCGGCAAGTAAGATTTGCTCCAACAGTGTATTGGTGGGCATACACAAAACACAAATGAAAGTTTTAATGCCACCGTTTGGCGAATGGCACCAAAAAAAAATTTTAACGGCGGCAGAAAAGTTATTGAAATTGCAGTTTGGATTGCTGCTCGCATTTACAATCAAGGATATTTCTCAGTGTTACGTGTTATGTCAATGTTAGATACAGTTATTGGGCCTACTTGTCGAGACCTGATCAATACAGTAAACACCAAACGAACAAGCTGTCAAAATCGTCGCAGTAAGAATCTTACGCCGGCTATCAGGAATTTGAAGAAACAGCAACAAATGAGCTGTACGAAGAAGAAGAGGGTCTTTTATATAGAGCAAGGATAGCAGATTAACCGAACAGTATAAGTAAATAAACGATAATAAGCTTTTATGAACCATTTTTCTTGTACGAAAACTTTAAACGCGTTTTTTTCAAAACCACATTTTTTGACACGGTGGGCAAGATTAAAAAAAAATTAATTACTCAATGGATCATCTTGATTTTTTTTAAATTAAAGCTTATTTAATTGCCTTCGATATGAATTAAAGCTTTTACTAAAGTTATTTTTTTAAAAAAAAAGGTTATTAACAAATAAAAACGAATTTTTAAAAAATATTTTTTTTTAATCAGCCATTACATAACTTTTTTTTTAAATAAATTTATCGGTTCCTTTAATTTAACTAGACGAAAACTCATGAAGTTTTCGAAAAAAAAATTATTTTTGTGTTTCAGATAATTCTTTAAGGCGCTATCATATCCACCGTCCTGACGTAATTTTTCAAAGCAGTTGAATACATTTGTTTATAACTTAGAGTAGAAGCAACAAGATCTAATAAAAAAAATTCTTGTGTATACCGAAAGATATGTACAATAAACTGTTAAAATTTCAAAAAGATCCATCACGCAGTTTTCTTACAAAAAAATCATAAAAAAGTGCTTTTTTTTTGGTCTTCTAATGTAGAAGGTACCCTTAAATCTGAGCCCGAAACATTTTGTATCATCATAGCCCGATAAAAAGTACAAAAAAATTGCATAATATTTAAAAGTTGTACTAAATGTAAACAACTTCTTACATGAAAATAATTGTTAATCACTATAGCACATAATTAATTTTATGAAATTTACATTCGATCTTATTAACCCCTTGGGGACGAGCGACCGGTGTTCGTGCAGCGTAAGGTGCCCAGAATCGGGGATTATTCTCACCAGTAAATTTTTATTGTAAATTTTGCCTTATTTAATCCGAGCATTTTCCCGATTCAATTATGCAAAAAAATCTGTTTTAAAAACCGGTGATTAAAGATTAAAAATTCTGTAAAAGACGCTCGTCCCCAAGGGGTTAAAAGAGAAGTTTAGTATAAAAAATAATATACATTTTTTTACCAAAAATAAAACCAACTTCGAATATATTCTTTCAAGTGGCATCACGAACGAGCGAATGTTTACAGTTTAGATTTGATTTTTCAATCTTATAACGTGTGTTTTTTTTTTTATTAATAGCTAAAACATTTATTAGGAATTAAAAGTTTTTTTTTTATTTATGAGAAATTGAAATTCTTTTAAAAATGCAAATTCGTCATTCTGACGGGCTATCATCTAGTTGTAAATATGACTGGCGATTAACAAAATCGAAGAAACCGATTGGAGAAGATCGATTACTGAATTTGAATGGAAATGTCTCAAAATTATTCAGCTACAGCCAAGTTGGCTTCCTTTATGAAGATTTTTGGTCGCCAAATTTGGCGATATTTCACCAAATGGCAACAACTTGACGCTAAAGTATATGAATACATAGTTTTATGCTTATGATTGGGAGAACGGTTACAACAATGAAAGATAATTTGCGAGAAATCATTGATTGCATATTAGTTTTTGTTGAATTACTAAAAAAGTACTGAACCAAATTTGATGAAACGGAAGTGGTGCCAATTCGAGAGTATTCTCTTTCAATTAAAGCGAAAATCACATGAATCGGTAGCATAGTTTCGGAGTAATCGGTGAACATACATAAATATATATATATATATATACATACGCATCGAATTGATAACCTCCTCCTTTTTTTGAAGTCCGTTAAAAAATATACTTCCCTAAAAAGATTCTCATATTTTTCACCAGCAGCAAGCAAATCTATGCCCACATTAACGAAGTGCCGTTTTATGAATGACGAAGAATCGAACAACGCTTTTCTATTTCTTATAAAATGAGTACATCTTTCGTAATTCTCGTGTCCTTGAAAATTAGCTTAAATTACAAATTTGACGCCGTTACCTGGAAGATCCGATGCCTTTATACGAAAAGAGGAAACACTGTTCTATTGCTTTCTATCGAAAATAACAATGCATGCCAATTTTATTTACTTACGGATGAAATTGACTCCATGAATGGGAAAATCAGAGCCACAGCATGAGTGGAGTTCAAGAAGAAAAATGGATAGAATCACTAACGTTATTTTCATATAAAGAGCGATTAACACTCGCAGACAATAGAAGATTAAAAAATTGCAAACCTTAAGATAATGCTGATTGACTTAAAAGAAAATGTTCATTTCGCGTTAAAGCACTAAAAATAGATCACTAAATAAAATTGTCAATTTCTTAAATGAATAAGCCCGAGCCCGTGTCGGGCCAACGCCCCAGCCTTGACACGCTTCACGTAAACGTCACACAGAGCAGGCAATAAATAAATAAATCGAACAACTTGCATGTTTCGTTTTCTTTGGCTCATGGAATTATTATTAGAAAATAAGAATAAAAATTCCTCGAGACAAAGAAATCGAAACATGCAAATTGTTCGAATTTTCTTCTTTGTTTCGCTGCTTTGTGTGACGTTTTCGTGACGCGTGTCAAGGCTTTTTCCCATATCTAGGGGGCGTTGGTCGAGCCCGGGCTCGGACTGAGACCGTCTTATCTCTTATACGTATAGTCATGCACATTAATGATGAGCCCGGGCCCGCCCAAGCCCGACGTTTTTCATGTCAAAGTGATTGTTGCTCCATAAATACATCGCCGAACCACTGAAATGACCCAAAATTGTTATAGAAATGTAACAAAATATTCAATTCCAGAAAGAACCTTATGCAAACTTCCTTTCTCTTTTAAGACCCAAAAAGAATTCCACTCTGGAAAAACACTTTAAGCCTCTAATTCCCATGGTAGAATACGTTCTAGAAATCATGTAATTCAGAGAACCCAAAACTGCATATATATTAAGCGTACAATGTCAATACTGGAATCTAGAGTATATTGACACAGCTGCGCCATCTGGTGGACGGGGTGAATAATGCAAATACGCGGGTTTTCAGTTTGACGTCACATATGACAGAATATCTACTATCTGCGCATCTCTTGCGCATATTTTCTGAATCTTTACTCTCTTATGGAAGATTAATCTTGTTTACCAGATTTATTGCAAAATATTTTTATTACAGTTTGTTTTGATAAAGTACATTTAAAAAAAAAAGTCGCAATATCATTTTAATTTCGGCAGAAAAGCACTAATGCTACGAAAGCATTGCTGCCTTTTGCCCTTAAACTAAAATGACATTCCGACTTTTTTTTAAATACACATATTTTTATCAAAACAAGCTGTAACAAAAATATTTTGCAATAAATCTGGCAAACAAGATTCATCTTCTGTGAGTAAGTAACAAACTGAAATTCGTAATTGAATTTTTAACAGGGATTCTTTAAATGGCTTTGTTTCAAAAAAAAAAAAAAAAAAAAAAAAAAAAAATCGAATCTGGTGATTTTAGAGAAATTATTGAAGTTATTGCCTAGACTCGCAAAATATTTAAACAAATAAATGAACAACACTTGTTCGTTTAATAGTACAACATTTAATGCAAGCATTTTAAATTAAAGTGATTCGAAATATAAAATTAAATGAGTTTTAAATTAAATGAATGAAATATTTGTTAGTTAAATAAGATGATTGCAATGCGATTAAGAGAATATTGAAAATTTACCTTTTGCGCTGGATAAGCGAACAAAAGGACTTAAAATTGAATATTTTATTTATAATTAAATTCTATACATATTCTAAACATTCATAAACATTGTATTCTCATCGGTAATACAACCGTGTAAATCATTTTTTATAACTTTAGCACATCAAGAATCGAGTAAAAAATAAGACTACAAAATTCAATCTTTACACATTAACTACTTACTAATTTTTATGCGTCATTTTTCATTTCATTAAAGAAAATAATTAAAATGGAGCGTATTTAAATCAACAACATTTGATAACATATTAAATAATATTTTATCTTTTTTAATAAATTAAAGTTAAAATACGTAACTAACTTGTTTTACTCTTTGGAAAAGGACAGATGTGAATTCTATAAGAAAAAGAATTTTCTTACAATTTCGAAAACTACAGCTATTCGATGGCCAACATTTTGCCATTTTAACAAATAATATTAGTTCTAAAAAGAACTGTTTTTATTTAAATAATTAACTATAATAAATAAGTCAAAAAACACGAATAAAAATTAATAGAATATTCTATTACTGTCAGAATATAAATGCTAGAAATAAATGAAAACACGACGTTTGCGCTTCATATTCTTCAGTTATTTCATAGATGTGCAATTAATAGATTATACATAAAGAAGAAAACAGTTAGGCATCTTTCTGTAGTTCACCGCGTCCGCTACGTGGCGTGCGACCTTGATTGATGTGACCTCGCCTTTAATCTTGCGGTCACCTCTCCCATTTAAGGCAGGACGCTTACTTATATCGCTTTTCAGAGAATCTGAATTCACACCAGGAAATTTCAATAATAAATTTCGTTTTATTTAAATAAGGTCTGTTAATAAAGTAAATATTGCTAATTTAAATTTTTGGTATGAATTTGGAATATCAGAATTAAAAAATCCACTAAATTCGAAGCACTGTTGGTAGTATACAGCTGGCAAAAAAATATTTGTACACTTCCTTTTTTTAAATTATAATAAAATCAAATAAAAGATTTAAGCAAGCAACAATTTAATACATTAATTTAATGCATTATAAAAATATAAAAGCAAAAACAAAAAAAAAAAAAAAAGAATTGATTTTTTACATTTTAACAAACAAATATACAAAAATATAATGCAAAAAAGTATTTGTACACCACATTAATGTACTATAATTAATAAAATTTAGTTAAATGATACAAATTAATACTTTGTGTGAAGTCCTTTAGCTTTAATGACTGCTTCTAGACATTGTGGCATAGATTCCACCAACTTTTTTTTTTTTTTTTTTTTTTTTTTGCAGCGGTTGAGTCTATGTTATTCCATGACTCAATAAGAGCTTCTTTTAAGCTGTTTTTACCTGATATATATATATATATTTTTCGAATTTGTGCATCCAATAGCATACACAAACTTTCTATTGGATTCAACTCTGGAGATTGTAGAAGAGTTACCAATCGCCTTCGAGCATTGTACAGTAACCATGTCCAGGTGATCATAACAGTATGTTTTGGGTTGTTATCCTGCTGAAAGTTAAAAGTTTCCTCTAAGCCTAATTTCCTAGCACTGCTTAATAAGTTATGCCGCAACATATCAATGTATGTTAAAACTGTCATTCCAGTGTCGATAAATTCCAAATTTCTTGCTCCATTAGAAGCTATACACACCCAAACTATAACATTTCCCCCACCATGCTTGATAGTTGGGAGTAAATGTTTTGGATCTAGAGCAGCTTTATTTTTACGCCAAATTTTTCTAGTGCTTGGTGGAGAGAAAATTTCAAATTTACTCTCATCAGAAAAAAAAAAAAAAAAAAAAAAAAAAAAATCACTGTTTTCCAAAAATCTATTGGTTTCCCAGATAGCATGAACATTAGCAGCAAGTTTGATTTTTTCTGATATTATCTTGCCGTGACAAATTTGAATTCAGAAATTCGCAGGAAATCTCCCGCAAAGTATACCATCACTCACTTGCATGAGTAATTTGTTGTGAAACTGATGGCAAGACTGTCTTTAAATAACGAAAGTAAAAAATCCCTCTGTTGAGAGGATAAACAATCAGCAGATACGCAGAAATTGCAGAAAGTTTATTCTGCTGGCACCGCTTATTTTAAACGCTATACTTATCAAACACCAAAAAATGCTCGAATTGAAGAGCACAAATATTTTAACCTAACCTGTTTATGGTGGTAAAAACGATGCATGTACCTTAACGGTACGTATGCATCAATAGATTTGATCAGGTGTGTGGACCCCTTCGATAGGGGTTAAACTTATAGTGTAACTGTTGTAAATAGTTGATGTGGCATGGAAAGATTGCTACTTTACAGTATTTTTGATTACTTGTTTGCCGTTAATTTGCAATAAATTTGACGCTGCATAAATTTAACTTGCACGACAAATTAGCTGCAAGTTCAAAGTGTGGTGACTTTGGCGTTTGCGTTGTCTTGCTGCAGTCTTGTTATGAACTTACAGTCTTGTCATGCTGATTTTGCTGCAACTTTGCAGTTTTTCAAAGCAAGAATTCTGCAAATTTTCTGCAAACTAAAAATGCTATGTGGGTTGCTTCTGTATGCCAAAGAAAATTCCAAGCGTTTTCGCCTGTTTGTTTCACTATTGAATAACGTTTTCCTTGGGGTTCTTCCTTTTAAATCTGCATTGTGGAGAATTTTCTTATGTTGCTCTGATGTTAGAAGACGTTGCAAGGTCTTCACCAAATTTTTGAGCTGAACCCATAGAATTTTTTAAGGCTGTTTTAACAATACGTCTTTTTATTCTCATTGTTAATTTGCTGGGGCGTCCTGGTCTTCGTTTATTTTCGATGCATCCACTTTCTGCATACTTTCTCACAATGTATCCAACAGTTGTAAATGGTAATTTAATAGCTTTTCCAATTTCTCGGTACAATTTTCCATTTTTATGAAGCTCAATGACACGATTTCTTATGTCTAGAGTAGGGATGCACAAACTGTGGCCCTCGGGCCAAAAGTGACCAGCGATGGGTTAACATGTGGCCCGCGAATTTCGCCAAATTATGACTGGAAAAAATTGCAATTTTTGTCCATAGGTCGCAGGAGAAATCGAATTTCGTCAATTTGCCGAAGGAAAATTTTAAAATTTTGTCAGCCAGTTAAGGGGTATCAGGACAATTGGAAAAAAGACCATTTTCAACATTTAATGTCATGATTAATTATTTAATTAACATGAAATTATTTAATTAACATGATAACATTTAATTAATATGAAATATATGTTTTGAAATTTTCATGAAAAAATATTCAGAAGTTTCTGAGGTATCCTGCGTGTTATGCCCAAAAAAGTCATTTGGAGAAAAATGACTTCAAAGTTTCGGAAACGCCGCTTCAGCTGTTGAGCGGGTATAATTCTAAAAGAAATAACTTCTGTTCTAATGGGAATTTCAAGGAAACAATTATATCTAAATATTCAGAAAACATAGGAATTTAACATCTAAAAAAATTAAATTTTCTCAAATTTTGAAACTTTAAGAGTCCTGAGACCCCTTAAGAATCCCGAATTTTGTCGAACAAGCGCGGAAAAATCTCAAATTTTGTCGATCAGGCTCGGAAAAACAGCAATTTTCGTTGATCGGGTGCGAAAAATTCGTCAATATTGTTGATGATACGTGGAAAAATTGCACATTTTGTTGATCGGCTGCGGAAAAATCGTGCGTTTCGTCAGTCGCGAGAAAAAATCTCGAATTTCGTCAATTTACCGCAGGAAAAAAATTGTAATTTCGTCAGTCAGTTAAAAATCGCGAATTTCGTTGATCGAGTGCGGAACAATCGCGAATTCTGTCGATTAGGAGCGGAAAAATCTCAAATTTCGTTGATCGGCTGCGGAAAAATCAAGTGTTTCGCCTGCTTATCGCGAGAAAAAATCGCGATTTTCGTAAATTTGCCGGAGGAAAAAATTGCAAATTTCGTCAGTCGGTTAAGGATCGCGAATTTCGTTGATCGGGCGCGAAAAAATTGCAAATTTTGTAGATCAGACTCAAAAAATCGCAAATTTCTTCGATCAAACTCGGGAAAATCGCAAATTTCTTCGATCGGGTGCGGAGCAATTGCGAATTTTGTCGATTTGGAGCGGAAAAAAGCTCAAATTTCGTTGACCGGCATCGGAAAAATCAGGTGTTTTGTCTGCTTATCGCGAGAAAAAAACGCGAATTTCGTCAATTTGCCGCGGAAAAAAAATGTAAATTTCGTTAAAGTCGGTTAAGAATCGCGAATTTCGTTGATTGGGAGTGAACAAATTGCAATTTTGCCGATCAGGTTCAGAAAAATCGAAAATTTTGATTTTGTCCATTGGGCACGGAAAATTCGCGAGTTTTGTCGATCCGGCTCCGAAATCTCGCGAAATTAGTTGGTCGCGCACTTATTTTTTCGATCAGGCAAGGAAAAATCGCAAATTTCGTTGACCGGGCACGGAAAAATCGCTAATTTTGTGAATGTTGCGCGGAAAAATTCAAAATTTCGTTGATCGAAAGCAAAAAAACGTGAGTTTCGTCAGTTTAACACGAGAAAGAAACGCGAATTTTGTCAATTTGCCGCCTGAAAATTGCAAATTTCGTCAGAATCAGTTAAGAATCGTGAATTTCATTGATCGGGCGCGGAAAAAATGTCGAATTTCATCCATTAGGGCAGAGAAATCGCAAGTTTCGTCGATCAGGACGGAAAAATCGCGAGTTTTGTCGATCGAGCTCCGAAGAATAGCGAATTTCGTTAGTCGGGCAAGAAAAAAATGCGCGAATTTTGTCGATGAGGCGCGGAAAAATCAAAAATTTCGTCTGTAGGACGCTGAAAAAAAAGCAAATTTCGTCGATCGGCTTAGGAACATTTGTGAATTTTGTCGATCAGACATGTAAAAATCGCAAAGTTCGTTGATCGGGCGCTGGAAAATCGCGAATTTCGTTGATCAGGCGCGGAAAAATCTGAAATTTCATTGAGCGGCTCCGTCTCTCCCTTTCGTTCATAAAGTTCACATTTTTTTTCGGCACTAGCCACTTTCATGCCAATGTTTGGTTTTTTTAGCATTTTTAATAAAACGAAATTTACTCCCCCGCATAAATACAAGGAATATTATCACTCTTTGAAAACAGTCCTTGCTATATCTGTGTTATATATACAAACGTAAACTGTTGATATATCCTTAAAAACTGAATTGGATATGTCGACTGGGTAGGGTAACCTTGATGGGTAAAACTCTACCCCCCCCCCCCCCCTTATGAAACCATAATTTTTATCTGATTTTAGGCCACAGATTACCTCTCTAAAATAGATTTATGTCCGTGTTACTGATGTGGCCCTCGAAAGCCCAGACGTTTTTGTAAGTGGTCCTTCTCTAAAAAAGGTTGTGTACCCCTAGTCTAGAGGTACCTCTCTAGATTTAGGTGCCATTCTCAATTACTTCAAGTGCATATTAAATTAAATGCCTGAAAAATATAATATAAAGTTATCAATTATTAACAGCTACTGTATAAATAGTTCTTTAAACCATGAACACTATAAACGCAATGAGTATTTTGCTATGGAAATGTACAAATACTTCTTTTGCAAGAAACTTATAAACTTTTCCGATTAGAAATTTATTTTACATCTTTATGGAAAATATCTGTTGTTTAATTTAAAACGCACGGTAAACATACTGTATTAAAACTGTTTTTGCCAAAATATCTGTTATTAGGGTGTACAAATAATTATTTTGTTAACTGTATATGCGACCATGGGCATTAGAGGGTTAAACAACTTCCCTTACATGATTTTTAGTTGCTCATTCATAAACCCCGCGGCAGAAAATGACTATGCTTTTTTCTGCGACAAACCTTATTAACAGCAAAATCTTTCTGCATGAGCAGTTCCTGAAGTCCTGACAAGAGGGATAACAGGCGAAACTACAGAAAAATTAAAATACTTTGCTCCGCCCCACCATCCCCATATTTAGGTAAATTTAGAATGATTATTTTTCGTTACTTCAAAGTAACAAATAAGATAACCAAGGTACTAAGGCAAGACAACAAACAAATAAGACAAACACATTTCAAAAATATTTTAACTTTGTATGCTGGGGGAGGAGAAGTAGACATTTCAGGGGAGGATTGCCAAAAAATAAAAATTAAAAGGAATATTTATAGTTTCCGAAAAGTAACAAATAAAACAAGAAAACTTAAAGTAAATAAATAAATAAATGTAAATGCTTTAAAATTTGTAGGTTAGGAGCACAAGAGAAACTAAAATTTTGGGGGTGGGAGGGAGGTAAGTAAATGATCATTCACTTAATGTTATTCCAAAGTAATAAATAGAGTAGGATTTACTTTTTTAATCAAAGGGTTTTAAAACATTTTAAACTGGGTGATGATGAAGCAAAGGGGAGGTGATCGGAATTATCGAGGGGGTGGGGGTTCTATATGAATATTTATGTATTAGTATTTCAAGGTAACACATAAAAGCATTACAGCAAAACAACATTAAAAAAAGGGAAACAATTAAAAACTAGTATGTTGTGGCTATCACAAAACTTTCTTTTATATAAATCACATCAATTAAATAATTTAAATATCACAAGAAATTACATCAATTTAGCACCAATTCATATCAAAGTATATCTGAATTTGAAGTTGGATGAAAATTCGTGCATTAGTTCTTGAGATAGAGCTATTGTAGAAATTCTAAAAGATGCAGAATAGCAGCGACACCTGTTAAGCGATTTGAACCAAAACATAAACAGCACTAATTCATATCAAGGTATACCTGAATCTGAAGTTCGTTGAAAATCCAAGCATTAATTTTTGAACTAGAGATATTGCGGAAATAAAAACAGCATAGCAGCGCTACCTGTTGAGCGATTTACACCAAAATGTATAAAATGTCAATTCATGTCAAGGACTAACTGATTCTGAAGTTTGATGAAAATTCGTACATTAGTACTTGAGATACAGCTATAATGGAAATTCTGAAAAATGCAGCATAGCAGCGCCACCTGTTGAGCGATTTGCACCAAAACATAAACTGCACTAATCCATATCAAAGTATACCTGAATCTGAAGTTTGTTGAAAATCCAAGTATTAGTTATTGGGATAGAGCGATTGCAGAAATCGTGAAAAAATGCAGTATAGCAGCGGCACCTGTTGAGCGATTTAAACTTCAATTGATGTCAAGGACTAACTAAATCTGAAGTTTTATGAAAATCCGTGCATTAGTTCTAGAGATTGAGCTATTGCGGAAATCGCGAAAAATGCTGCATAGCAGCGCCACATGTTGAGCGATTTACACCAAAAACTAATCAGCTCCACTTTATATCAGGGACTAACCGAATATACATTTTTATTAAATTCCGTGCATTAGTTCTTGAGATAGAGCGCCCACAAAATTTGTGTCACATACAGACAGACATTTTGTAAAAACATGTTTTTGGGGATCTCTGACCCCTAAAACGTGTAAATCCGTCGAAAACCGAAAGTCAAAAATTTTCACCAATCCAATACTTTCTTTTCTTGTAAAGATAGAAGAAAGTAAAAATGAAACTTGACAATTTTTAAGATTAACAACTTTAACCCTTAACTGTTGTTGACGGTCTCACAGACCGCTGTTTTCTCTAGGTTTCACAGTTTAACTATAGATACTAGTGAAATTTTGTTTCGTTCGTAAACCTAGTACTATTGCTAGAGGATTTTGTGTAGGTGAATTTAAATTATAATAGTCCTGTACATAAAGTTTAGTACAGAAATAGTATTTTATGGGTTAATGCAACCTTTTATTCATATTTCAATAAAGCGGTCCAAAAGACTGCTCACAGTATCCATACAACATTTTTTGTCACAGTAGTTAAGGGTTAATGCTGCTTGACAGAGTGAAGAGGGAGGGGGGAGGGCAAAAGAGAAACAAATTTCCGGGAGGGATGATTGATCACTTATTTATTGTTACTTCAAAGTAATATATAGGGCAGTTTTTTAGAGTTTTAAACAATGTGAGGGGATTGGGGGTGTTATGATCGGAAATTGCAATGGGTCTAGGAAATGTAGATGATTCGTTATTTTATTTCAAAGTGACAAATAAAACAATTAGAGCAAAACAATGTTAAAAATCTGGACAGAGCTTAGAGCTTAGCAATTTTACAAATTCAATTTTAATGCTTGAGAGGTGGGGGGGGGGGGGGGGGGGCAGGGGCAAAGGGAGGAAAACGAAAATTTTGGGTTGGGGTGGAGGGACGAAAATCTGACGAAGTGCAGAATACTGTCACCTCTTACCAATATCATTTTGCAGAACTGAAACATAAAAGGAGATATTTTTGCTGTTGCATGAATCTTTTCTCCCTCCCAAAAATATATACCTTTTCACAGATTTTCTTTTTTTCCCCGCAAGAAATCCTTCCCATTCTGTAACATTGTCGCCGCAATTCTGCCACGGGGCTCATAATATAAGCTGAACCTTAGATCTAACAGCTCTTCTGCACAGCAGCAGTTCATAAACCAGTTACTAGGTTTAATTAGACAAAATAGCTGAGGATTAATTCCCCTGCTCCCTCCTCCCTTACATGTTTCCAATGTTTTCTTTGCATTGTTGCGTCAAGTCACAGAAAGTCTAAAGTTGCTTTTAAAAAGCGGAATTCACCTGTTTGAAGAACATTTTTATTCCTGCCATAGCCTTAATGCTTAGCATTTATCTTAATTACACCATATATAGCGAGAGCGGTTTTTAACATAGACTGCAAGCTGCAAGCTTTGAAGCCAACATAAATTATCAATCAACAAAAGAAACATTTTTCGCCTGACGGTATGGTGAAGGCGACTCATGCCTGAAAACCCTAAGCAATGAATAAAAGACAGAGATAGAGAAAAAAATCTACATTAAGCATATGTTATGAGTATATATTGAAACCCTTTCAGCATACTTTAACAAACATTCACCATTTAATTAGGCAAATAAAATATTTAAGTAAACACTTTAGAAAACACGTAACATTTCAAAACCAGATTTCAACAAATACCGTCCGTAGCTGGAAAAGTACTCCAATTCTTTTGTGCAACCTTGTATCTAATCTATGGATCTGTATGTATTTTACATAGTATGCGAAAATTGATTTAGTAAAATAAAAGCGTTTTTTACTAAACTAACACTAAAACTAAACGCCAGTTGAAAATTCAGCTTCAGCAATTTCTATCAATAGTAGGAAACCTATTTAAATTTTTTTGTGCAGTCCTATATATTACTTAGATTTTTATACATGTTACACATTAAGATAAAATTTAAATCAGGCAAAAACATTCTTAAAACTACTGAAATCACACTTCCAGAAATTATCATCCGTAGACAAACTGTATGCAATCCTTTGTGTGACCCTGTATATGATTTTATTTGTATTGTACAAACATCTTTTAACAAACTAAATGTATTTCAACTTAAAAATGCATAACTTGATTATAATGACATAAAAGCCACTTTAAGTTCATACTCAGTAATGCTTACGAATTTTTTTGTGTTGCCCTGTATATGGGTTTATAGCAATTTTAAACACCACGTAGCATGCAAAAGTTTAATTAAACTTAAAAACGCAAATCATAACTTTAAGTGTATTTCCAGCAGCTATCGGTTATAAGACGGTACTTCGGATACAGTGCTGTCAGTGCCTGATTTACAACAGGGCATTCGAGGCACAGGCCCAGGGGCCCAAATGCTGCTGAAGGTTTTTAATTTACTGTCAAAATCTTATATAGTTTTAACACCTAATGGAATTTTACATTTATTTCTTCATTCTATTGTGTTCGCACTGTATTTTTATAACATCGTATATTTTGTCTGAAACATCCCTATTATTATAGTACTTTATTATAGTGAATATTTTCTTTTTCTTTATCACTTTAAAAGTATATTGAATTTTTAATTCTTATTTAATCTTGTTCCTGTTCTCGTCAGATTATTTGGAGGTTGGTGAGCGTAGCTCGTAGGCGGCCAGAGCCCCCTCATTTTTAAATAATTGTAGCTTGGTACTGCAGAAATTTTGTTATTAGTTGTTGCATACTTTGTCATTCCAGATATATAGACTTTGCATAGAAAAAGATACTCAGTACCACACAATTTATTATAAAACGTCTACTCATTTAAATTTCATAATTCTGAAATAATTATTTAAAAGTAAATTGATGATTATCAAGTTTAATTTTTTTTAATGGATATTTTAACGTAAGTATTAAAGTCAATAGTGGTTATCTTAGTGAGTACCTTTTTCAATATTTCTTTTTACTCAATCCGTCTGTAAGCAACAGTGCAAGGAGGCCCCCGTAAGCATCTATGCACGGGGCCCCCAAATTTGTAAGTCGGTCCCTGAGTGCTGTATCCGAAATCGTTTGTGTTCCCCCTTAAATGAAAGATAATGCCATGCACACCATATTATACGACAAATATCTTGTGGTAAACCTCAATAATGTATATCAATTTCATTATATTTGAAACAGAGTAGTATAATTAAAACACGCTGCAAACAGTTTTCTCTGTAAACCATTAACAGGATACTTTGGTATGGCCCTGTAAATGAATGATAAACGCTTTAAGGTCCAGATAGCCGTATCATTCAACTATTTTCGGTGTCAGCGTCTTTTCTTGTGGTCACGCGGTGTTTTTAATCTTTAATGGTTTTAAAAGGAAACTAACGGACATCCAGTAAGAGAATACTTTTCCAGGAAAAGTGTTGAATGATGACAAAACAAGCATCTCGCCCCATATCCTATAGAAATCATGTTTTAGTGCACCTCAGAAATTCATATCGATTTTATTACTTTTGTAAAAGTGAAACATGAACTTTTGTAAAAGTAAAACATGATTAAAATACACCGCAAACGATTTCATCCCCATAGACAATATAATGGAATTATTTTGATTGTCCCTTTAAACTAAGTACTACAGATACCATATTCGACAGTAAGCAAAATTGATATATACCAGTTTCAATATATTTGAAATAGTGTTACATCTTAAAATACACTGTAAAAGATCCCCGCCCCACCCATACACCATAATGTAACGACGTTCTTTTGAATGCCACTGTAACTGAACTACAAATACTACACATTTCATTTTCGAAATCGAACATGGCATGATAAACCTCAATAATGTACATGAATTACACGATAATCCGAGTATATGCAAGAGAGTTAGAGCACGAAAAGACGGTCAAACGAACCGAATGCATAAACACTTTTCAGTTGTGTTGTAAAGGGTTAAAAAGGGTGAGAAATGCAGGTTTATATAATGCATTGCCACCATAAAATTATTTTAATATCACTTAAGAGTGTAGATCAGTTAGACTCTACATCCCCCTCTTCAATGTTAAATCTATGACCATAGAATATACTTTTTCTTTTCATACGTTTGTTTCTTTTCTTTATACTGTTCCTAAACTACATCTATTATTTTTCACTTAAAATATTTTGGATTAACTTCTTACTGAAACACTTAAGCTTGAGTTTTCCTCTCGCCTATCTTTTGGAGTGATATATATATATATATATATATACACTTCTGCTTTGAGCTTGGTATGTGTGTGTGTATATATATAGCACAATTCTGAGAAAAATTGTAAGAAACTTGCAGTAAATTTAGAAAATGTATTTTCATATAGACATTCATGCAGCCTCCTTCCCTTTCCTCCTATACTATACGTAATTTCAATTGTCTTTTCAAGGTCAGCTTTCTGGTCCTTATGTTAGGTCAGTAACACCACATTTGGTTAATTGAATACTCTTTTTCCTATGAGAATGAGGAATGAAGCGGGCGGTCCTTGTGAAGCCAATTAAAATTACATAGAGTATAGGAAAATGCTTTTTTAGTTTATAATGAAATTTACGTTATTAAATATTCTATTACATATTAAGTGCCATTTTGTTTAAATATTGATTATTACTATGTTTTAAAATACTTTTTCATATTTTGTTTTTCCCTTTGACAAAAACATCAATAACTGAAAAAGCACATCCACTGACTGAAGCATAATTACATTATTGCTAGACTGTTCCATTTCCAGTCAGTCACTTTTGAGCATATTTGGATTCATTCTCTTTAAAATTGAAAAAATTCTCTCATGAACAATTATTTGGCCCAAAATCAGAGTTTTGTCGAAAATTCGTTTTCTATGAAAATGCTGCCGAAAATTTGGCCGGGCCGAAACTGGTTGTATTAAAAAAAATCTCATTTCATCATTCAGAAATTTTCAACATTACACATTGATTTGAGCTGTATCAGCTCAAGAGACACTATTTATTGCTATGAACTTCAGTTTATAATAATCAGTCATGACTGACTCAAGACGTGAATGCAAAATATAAAGGAAGAAATACCTTTAGGACTAAACTTTAAAGACTCTTTTTACAAGCTCATTAAAAGCTGCAGACTTGACGGTAATAGAAAAATTTTAGTTTGAAACCGCAGAAATGTTTTGAATACTCTTCGAGAAAGTTCTAGTATAACAGATGATTATTTACAAAAATCATAAAATATAAAGGTATGTAGTACATCTAAAACATTTTTTGAATAAGAAAATCATTGTGTCGTTGAGGAATTAGTTTATTTTATATGAAAATAAAAAGTTTTGGCCAGAGGCACATAGAGCCAACTTGGGCCACACATATAATTATTAATCATGTATGTATTAATTACTTAATTTTTTTTTTTTTTTTTTTTTGCATTTTCACTTGAAAATAAGACTACCGAAATTCGGTTTCTGTCTAACCTTACTTTCTGACTCTGCTAACGAATGTTTTATTTACTGGATGAATGCTTAAGATAAAGCAACCACGATGCAGTTTGATTGGTTCAGATATGTTTTGGCTAACGAATATGATTCTAGAGTTAATTACATTCATTAGCCGAGGCATTAATGTACATAAATATTAAAAATTTAAAGAAGCTGATGAACTGTGAATAAAAACACCAAAGCTCCATAGCTATTGGATTGTTTCAAAATACGAGAAGCTGGAGATAAAGTAACATATTCTCAAACATATTCTCAAGTATTCATAAAATTAAAATTATTTAAACATTACATATTTTTTTAGTCATAAATATTCCTTAACTTCCTCGAGTTCCACTTGCAGGGGTAGTACTAGTCCTAGGTGATAATTCAGGACATACTTTTATCTATATTTCAGGACACATTTATCTGGCATGCTATTTTTTTCTGCAATCGTTCGTCGAAATTCGCGATTTTCCCCTTGATTTTTTGCCGAAATTTGCGTTTTTTCCCACAATTGTTTGATAAAATTCGCAATTTTTTCCGCGATTGTTTACAGAAATTCATGTTTTTTTCTTCTATCGGTTGCTGAAATTAGCGATTTTTTTTTTCGGCGTTCGTTTTCTGAAATTCAAGATTTTTTACCCGGATCATATGCCGAAATTCGCGATCGTTTGCCGAAATTTATTATTTTTTTTCCGTGATCGTTTGCCGAAATTCGAGATTTTTTTCCGTGATTGTGTTCCGAAATTAGAGATTTTTTCCGCGATCATTTGCCGAAATTCGTGTTCCTTTTCCCCCGATTGTTTACCGAAATTCGTGATTTTTTCCCGCCATCGTTTACTGGACCGTTTGACGAAATTCCCAGTCTTTTTTGCAGCACACATCAACGCAATTTTTTTTTCTTTTCACGATTCTGCAGAAACTGCTGATCGTCTTTTAAAAAAGAAAAAAGGAGAAATCCGTCAAAAAATGGAAAAGTGGCATCCCTGCGAGTTTCAGCATATGATTGACTACATTCCCTATTTCTTTAGAGATAAATTGAAGACAATCGCAATTTTTTTTTTCGACGATCGATTACCGGAATTCGCAATTTTCCTTCCTGTTCAATTGACAAATTCCCGATTACCCCCCCCCCCCCCCCTGCAACCACTTGACGAAATTTGTGAGTTTTTCATCATCAGATGACAAAATATTGCACTATTTTCTAGTTGTCCTATGAACCTATTACATCCAAAATACAGATTTTGTGAATTTTTTCAAAAATAAAGGATTTGAGCAAAAAAAAAATATATTATGTATATATAATATATATTCATTCGCAGAAATATCATGACTGTTAGTGCTATAGTACAAAACTTGCGGAATTTCAGGACATGTTACCATATTTCAGGACGTTTTTTCAATTTTCAGGAATTTCAGGACAAGTACTACCCCTGCACTTGAGATAAGTAATATCACACACACAAAAGAAAAAGTCAAACACAGAAATTTCAAAATCATATGTTACTCTTTATTGAACATAGATTTTAACAGCATAAATAGGGCCACTCCACATCAAACGGTGGCCTAAAGCATTGGAATGCTCTGATTTGAATGCAGTAACAGCAAGATATTGCCGACTGTTTGACTATTGAAACAAAAGCACCCTTCATCCCCACAGTCAGATTTCTTTAAAGATCAATAAATAACAAAACATTTTGATTTCAATATAAAAAAATAAATTTCAAATTAGTACTTGATGCAAGAAACTCAGAGCTGTTTAAGGAAAATTTTTCTTCTGGAAAACTGAAGAATAGAGGATACCTTTAAAAGGATGAAGTACTTAGAGAGCATTATAAAAACATTTCACAAAAATAACAGATTTAATTGGCACTATTTATATTTTTTTTTTCCTTGGAAGAGTTTGATGCTTTCTGAATTTATATATATTTTTTTTTTCAAATATACAATCTGTATCAATTACAAATAAAAGGATAGTAAAAATTATTTCACAAAGAAAAAAAAATGTGTTATTGAAAACAGTTTTCAATTAAATAATTTGAGTAATTCTTTGTTATAGAGGCCTCAGTACAACGGTGAAAATGGCGAGATTGAATTGGAATTTTTATTTTTTTTCTAAAGCACTTTCTGGCAATCTTCATTTATATTTTAATAACATCATTGGATTCTTATATCTTTATAAAAATATTATATCTTTTAATCTTTCTTAAAATCTTTATCGTTTATTTTTATTTTTTTCTGTTTATCAAATGCACAAACAATGTTTTATATTTTACATTTAATATATGCGTTGAGAAGCAATTTGTTTAATGTACACATAATTTAGCAATTTAATAACGTAACACATAATATATAACATAAAATAAGCTGCATAATATTAGAATTTATTTCATTGGTTGCCATTTCACTTTCATCATTGTTCATAACATTTGGTGTGAAATTGCACCTTATTAAGACTGAGTTGCGTCAAGACTCCCATAACAAAGAAGTACCAACTTTTGTGCCTTTGAAAAACTGTACAGCAATCTCTTTAAAGAAACCTTTGAAAAGTCAATGATATTACAGTTTTTGCATTTTGTACTCGCTTCTTGATATTTTAAAATCAGACATAAAATACAGTGATAATAAATAACACAAAAAGACTGTTTTCTAGATAACTTTTCATAAATTAACACAATAGCCAATGCAGTTAGCTGAGAAAAATTTTGAAAATAAGCAGCCTACTACATAAATAACTCATATCACAAATTTTTTCACATAACATGATTTGACAATTTTATCCAGAATTATGTTCTAGGAAGATTTAATACAGATCTGTAAATTAAAAAACCCCAAACATGTATTTCAGTGGACTCAATAATTCAAACTGTGTCCTGGGAATTTCATATTGTTAATGTTTAAAAGAAAAAAAAACTTGTCAAGTTAGTCAAAAGTTTCAAAAGAAAAGAACTGCAGGATGTAGTTTCAGCTAATTTTCTATTGCCTAGGTCATGCCATAGTTAAGAAGCTGCAGATACTTTTGTTTAGCTGACTGCAGGCATATAAGATGTGTAAATGATGTAAAATAAATGAAATGAGAAAGTTATTGACCATGTAAAAAACCAAAGCAATTAAAAATCATAAGCTTTATTAAGCGAGAACACATGTATTCTGTATGTATATGTTAATACAATGTCTTTATTTTTTATTTTATTGGATCAGATTGAAACCATGAGAAACTACAATAAATATGAAAGTCTATAATGAAGGTCTTTTGCTAATTGTTGTTAATGATTCTGATCATACTATGTTTCCTTAATTATATTACTTCAAATTGCTAATCATTTGAACATCATTTACGTGTCCCCTTAGTGTTTGAATTAAAGAGCCCACTATATTTGAAAAGTCAGGATTACACAAACTCATTTAAAAGAAGTTTTAAGACTGGCACAGTAAGAAATATAAAATTGGCAGTGATAAATCCTGAAATAAAAAGGTTTGAAGACTAAAAACAAATATATATCAGATTAAGTTAAATACAGTGGATCCTTGTTGAGGAGAATATTTGTAAAATTGGGGAGAAGGGTCCTAGAGAAACTGATAGCAGAAATACATTTTAAGTAACTACAAAGATCTTTAATAATTATCACATCATTCATCACATTACAATAAATATAAATTTTCTAGAAAAAGTTATACAAATATAAAATTTTTTATACCTTTCTAATATGAGGTGTCATTTTTCATATATATTGCAAATATATGTATGCAATCTAAATCTACATTCCTTTATCAAACACAGGTCTGCAATGAAAAAACTATAAAGTTTTTTTTTTCTTTTTTTAAAAAAATTTAGTGATGCTGATAACCGGGAAAAATTCTGTCACATACAGTTCCATCACAATCTAATTTTCGAAGAAATTGGTATATTTAAAAGCAACAAATCCTTATTTTGATGAGTTTGGAAAACATTTCTATAGATTTAAAATAGTAAATTGGTGCATTAAAATAGTAAGTAATAAAGGAAAAACTTATAAATTGAGACTATCCCTCAGAACTGGTGAAATTGCCTGAAAGTGAACTTGTTTACCGATTTATTGTTCAAAGTTTCAAAATCCAATACAAAACTGAAGAATAGAGACTTTTTATAGATTCATCAAAAAGAAACCTAGGAACAGTACCTTTGCATACAGGAAAATTAGCATGCTGATGTAACTGTTTGGCATTGGTTGTTCATTTGATTATCAATAATCTTTCATATTCAGACCATGAATAGAAAATCTGTGATGATCTAAAGATGATTTCTATATTGTTTGCTCAACAAAGTGGGTATAAACACTTTCTTTGTAAATGGAGCAGTAGAAACAAACTACAGCATTGTATTAAGCAAAACTGACCAATCAGGAAGACATTGGATCTTGAAGTAAAAATTCTGAAAGGGAAAGTCTGATTTATCCAAAAAAAGTGTTACTTCCACTGTTTCATATAATATTAGGACTCCCGAAACAATATATCAAGGCATTGAATGAAGGAAAATATTTCAAATACTTTTATGACTATTTTCTGGGTTTGTGCAAAGCAAGGAGGGAAAAAGATGTGTTTGTAGTACTAGATATCATGAACCTGATGAAAATTTTTATTCTAAAACAGAAATAAATGAAAGAAAATCTTTAATTAGTTGTTACTAACTTTCGTGGAAACAGGTGAGACCCAAACCACAAACATATTATAGAAAAGATGCTAAAAAAACATCCAAGATTTTAGGATGTAATGACATTTAAAAGTTTCTTTTCTCCATTCACATCTGGATTATTTGCTTGAAAATTTAAGAGCAGTTAGAGAAGAACAAGATTGACAATTTCAGCAGGGTATAAAGAAATGGACAGTCAATATTAAGGAACATTGAATGTACCAATACCAAATGCTTTGCAGGGATTTGGATATGCAGATGGACTTTATCTTGTGTTCTTGGTTCAAATTTGTTCATAAATTCTTTATGTTCATACCAGTTATTATACTTTAATGATTTTTATTACATTTTCATGCAAAATGCCTTTTGAATATTAGCATGATAGCTGACTACTAATGGATGTTCAAGAGAGACAATCCCTGCAAAGTTCCCAAAAAGAAAAGTCTTTACATATACACTGAATCTTAGAAATCTATCTCACTGAAAATACATTTTTTACATACACACTGAAATACATTTAACATGAAAACGCTTAACATGAAAAATCGGTTAACACAAAATGATACAGCGGACAGTATACTATGCAACTGAATACTTTTTTTTTTCTTTCTTTTAACACGAAACAAAAATCTAACATGAAAAAAATTAGCTTTCGGTCTAGTTAATTTGAATTGAAATTTGAGAATTTTGTGTTAAAACCACTGAATTTTGGTTGAAAATTAGAGAATTTCATGTTTTTTGTAAATTAGCTTATGTTTTATGAGCACAATGGATGAGAAATCGGTGTGAAATCTAACTGCTATTTCACTTCAAATAAAGATGAAGCTGCTTAATGCAGTTGATGAAAAAAGGATGAAAACAGAAAGCTGCAAAGAATTTTGCATTGCCAATTATACTTTATCAACGATAGTAAAAAACAGGGATCCCATTACGTTAATGTTTGAGTGCAGTACGTTTAAGCTGCCAGAGAGAAAACATATGAGAACTGCTAATCACAACAGCTTTGCTCATTTCATTCAAACAAGCTAGATCTCAGAATGCTGAAAAAGACATTTAAAAAAAAGATATCTGATTTTTCCCCAATAAATAATATTTTTTTTTAAACTTGCTTTTTATTCTACTGGATGCAACCTACTAGTAGTTTAACAGAAAATCAAAACAAAATTTGATGACGTAGAAAATATTTGTGAATTTTGTTTTTTTGTACGAATCTTAACACGAAATTCTTTTAACACAAAAAAAAATTTCACTGCCCCCAGTTTTGTGTTAAACGTACTTCACGGTACTTATTTTTTATTTAATAGGTACTTGAACTAGGATACAAAGGCAGTTGAACGGATCTATGAATTAAAAAGTAAATGTCAAAACTTATTGATTTTAAAATACTTTTAAAATATGCTATGTTTTTTGTGAAAAAACATTGCATATTTTAAAAGAGGGGAAAAAAATAAAAATTAGCAAGGAAAATAAATAATAAAAATCAGTCATCAAAATTAAAACAAATTTTTTAGTAATTTTTTTTTTGCAGACCTGTGTAATGCTAAAGAACTAATTTACCATATTACGTTGTTAATCTCATTAAGGATATTTTACTTTTATTATTTTTAATAGGATTTGTTTTTAAAAGGGTTCCACTGTATTTGAACAATATTTCTTATTAATTATTCAACTTTCAACTCTTTACACTATACATGTCTAAATTCAACAAATGTTAAATAAAGTAAGAAAAGAATTTTTTTTTCCTTCAAAAATCTAGAAATTTTTCTGTGCATAACAGCTGACAATATTTTTAAAGTTAAAGGATTCTTTGTTAGAAAAGGCTACAGCTATTATAAAAAATTTATGATACAACATAGTTTATCCATGTTCTAATAAGATACTTATCTAAATCATTCCCCAGACATATTACAAAAATTTGTAAAAAATGACAGTTTCATTGCTTGACAACTGCTATGCATCTTACTCATTAAATGTTGTCAGTAAATGAATGAATTTAAACATTTCTACTTGACTTCAATATGTATACAGTTTCATCATATAAAATTTCCCCAGTGCAAATCATTTTGTAAATATATACAATATACTTTTAACAAGTTAACAAACAAACATTAGTTAACCCAGCACCACCAAGAAAAGAATCTTAATTTTAAAGTATGAAAATTCATCGAATATTTTGATATACTGTATATTCAGGCATATAATGTGCACTTTTGAAACAAGAAAATCTATTCCAATTTACAGGTGTGCGTTAGACGCTAAGTGTAGAAGTAGAATATTACATGTAAGAATTTAGAATTCAACAAAAATGAACAAGAGAAAAAGACAAATGAACGATCCCAAATGCAACGTTGGGATTGCGATAGGCAGATGGACTTTACCTTGTGTTCTCTGTTTGAATTTGTTCAGATTTTCTTTGTACATACCAGTTTTAATTTTTTTTTTAATAATCTTTATTACATTTTCATGCTAATGCCTCATGAAGGTTTCTTTGCAAAAAACAGGTAATATGGCGAATATAGCTTAAAACAGAAAAATAATCTCAATTCAAGGGTGTACATTATGTGCCAGACTGCATTTTTTGATGGAATAAATGGCAATTATATTGAACAAAAGAGACAAAATTTTAATCATTGGTTCAATCAAAATAGTCCAAAAATCATCAGATATATAGCTTAATTATTTTTTTGAGGAGATTGGGGATAGATTCATGCCAATTGGCACGAGACAAGAACACTAAAAAGTTTTATGTTTCAAAGTTTCCAAGACTGATAGAAATTCCTCTATATGCTATTTGCATATTCATAGTAATTACTTAAAAACCTTATTTAAGGATTTAAACCTACTTCAGTGATGCAAAGACACATGCAAACTAATGTTAAACCTATGGGAGCATTCTTTTGAAATCTCATTTGCTTTTAAAGGATTTTTTTTTTTTTTTTGGCATAAGATATCCGAGGTCCGCGATAGTTTTGAACATTTTTTGATAGTCGTGGCAGTTTTATTCTGAAGACACTTTCAATTTCAGAACCAAATTAGTTAGTTCTGAACTTGGTCCAAAACTGAAAGTGTCTTCAGAATAAAATTAACCAAAATCAAAATGCACAAAACTATGACATTAGGCACAGCCCTCAAATAGCCTATGCAAAAAGAAGCAAACGAAAAATTTGTAAAGAACATTTTGCTGGTTTAACATTAGCTAGTAAATGTTGCTGTATGACTAGAGTAAGCTTTTAGTAGCACTTTTAAGGGATATGTGACTTTTTTTTTTTTTAAAGATATTTGTCACAGAAAAAAAAATGATACAATGATACGATAGCTAGCCTATGCTATAATATCCAATTAGAATCAAGGTGAATAGTAACTTTCACTTAAAACTAGATAAGGCATACAGAAGAAAATTGTACAATATCAAACTGTTCAATCTTTGCCAGTAACAGAACTATTATAAAACAAGGATAAAGCTTGTTACATTTCCAAAAGATGCATTTGCGCGTAGCTTACAATAAATATAAATAAAATGAAAGGTGCTTTAATGCCATGGGAAACTTCAATTTAGATCCAAGATGAATTAAATTTTATATTCCTATTTATTATTGGAACTTTGGTCGTAATTATATACATATATATTTAAAAGATTTAAACACAGATTAAAAAATGACAAAGAGAGTAAAACCATCTCAAGCATACAAACAGGAACATTTCTTGTCACAGAAAAAAAAAAAAAAAAAATCCAACTAATAATTCTACAATTAATAATAAATCATATTTTCAGAAAGGTAATAAATAGGAAAACTAAAATTTTCCCAGTTAAGAAATTTAAGCAGGATACCTCAAAGGTTAAAAAATCTCAAAACTTTGAGACTATTCCTAATTTGCAATACAATCGCGAATAATATGCAATGTATGCCAATCAAAATGAAAGTTCAAAACAATTTTGTTCAAGGATTATTTTAATTCTGAAACTTATCTATTCTGGGAATAATGTGCTCATCAGCTTTACTAAATTTACAGTTAAGTACTTAGAAGAAAGAAAAAGTATTGCAAATAGCTATACCAATAACAAAATTGAAGCATTTTCTTATTACAATAGGCATTTAAAGAAGACAATTTTGTAATGTCTTCAATTTTCCTTCATAAGCGGATAAAAATTAAAATTGGTACATAGGAATATTCATTTAAAATTATGAAATTCAAGATAGTATTGCATATTTCAAACCAATATTACATATTTTTTTGCAAGCTACTAATGTTTGTAATTGGGTGCAATTAAATCTTATAAAACTAAGTACTAAAGATGCTGTGATGTTCTATGAAACACCAGGAAGAAACGAGAAAAACTGTCATGCATACAATAAAAATCTTTATGTAATCAGTTGTCTCAGGCCAAGAAGAAAAAAATAAATAAAACGTTGAATCAATGATTAGTACAAACAGGAGAGGGGGGGGGGGGCAGGGAACTAGTTTCAACATATTTTTCACAACCTTTTATTTACTAAATTCCCTTGTTTTGCCTATTTACTCTGACATTACTTGTATACTGCTTTAAATCATATTAAAAGATAGCAGTCTAAAAGTTTACATTTATATATATATACATACACTTTCAAACACACTAAAAGATCGTACAGATGTATAAAGGTTTAAAAATGTTTTCACCTCCTTTTGTCTTGAGGCATTTTAAATTAATGTAGATGTTTTCAGGTAATGCAGATGAGGTTTTAACTAAAGATGCCACAGGAAAGGAGGTGATGAAAATATTTTTAAACCTTTATATAAATGTACAATCTTTTAGTATATTTGAAAGTATATATATATATATTTTTTTTACTATTAAGGCAATTTTAAAGTGAAGCATTTTTTCAGCAACTCATTTTTAGTATGGATTTTAGTTTAAGAGAATTGTAGAGTATTTCAAAATACTATTAGGCTTTTTTTTTTTTTTTTTTTTTTTTTTTTTATAAATAACTTTGAACAGACTTTGTACTTCAACTGCCATTTCATCAACTGTTGAATAATTTGTAGTAAGGAATAATAATTAAACAAATAAAAATATACCCTAACACAAATCAGTCTAAAAAAAAATACTTGAGATCTTATGTTGGGGAAAGGCTTTCCAATCAATATATTTACAGAAGATTCTATAAGAATAATACAATACAGACGGTAGTCTATAAAATATTAAGTTAAATTACATGACTTACAAAGAAATTTTAGAAAAAAAGTATAATAATTTAATTTGGTAATTTTCATATTAGCCTCAATGTCAGTAGTAATTCACCAGAGAATTCGCAATTTACAACTTTTTTTTATTGAGATTATTTCAGTGTAAGTGCATAATTCAATTACATAGTATATGTTAAACAAGTACTTTTTTTTTTTTATATAATGAAGGATTGACCATTTATTCAGACTAGTTGGAAATAATATAAGATGAGAGAACTAAAACTGGTAATTATTCACTCTAAAGTGAATCACAGATACAATTCTATTGATCCCAAAACAGGTATGCACACAAGAATATAGACTGCAGGGAGGGGAAGGGGGGGGGATTAAAAAATCATCACAGAACAACTTTCCATGGCCTAGAGGCCAACCTCAGAGTTTGAGGAAAAGATATGCTGCGAATGGAAAGGATAAGTTTGATGTCATCTTATGGGCACGACAGGTGCTAAGCATTTTCCACTCTAAATAAACAATATTTGTTGATAGTACAGAGCTTCCATAGTTCACCAATGGCTTGCATCTAATACGAAAGTAACTAATTTTCGCATTGTTCAGAATTTAATAACAAAAAAAACTGTCTTATATCAATAACGGAATTTCACTGGGAACACAATAAAACAGTTTTTATGGCTTTATGTGATAGATGTAAAGGAAATATAGGCAGCTAATAAGATTATCAATTATTGCTGTTTTAAACTTCTTAATCGTTGCACCTGATATATTAATGGGCAAACTGTCGTGAATGTATCAAGCACAACAATTAAAGGGTTATGTGGAAGGAAATATATGTGCAAAAAATAAAAATAGAAGAGAACAATTTTTTACACTATAATAGCTTTGCTAACAATTTAGAAGGGCAAAAATAATGAAGTTTTATGGTAGGGTTGCCATATTAAAATTTTTTACCAGAAACAAAAATAAAAAGGACTTTATACAATAAATTAAATAAAAATAACTACTAACAATTATCAATTAAAAATACCATTATTGCTGTTTTTTTTAACAATAAAAATACAAAAAGAAAAATGGAAGAGAAAATATTTTTCAAAGTACTATAATTATAATTTACTATCAGCTTACAAGAATAAAAACATCAATAGTTTTCTGGATGGAATGGCCTTATTAAAAATTTTCAACAGAAACAAAAGGTTTTTTTAATGATCTTCACACAATAGATGAAAGGGGGGGGGGGAGTGTAGCTTATAAAAAAATTATCTGTAAGTAAAAGTATTTGCAAAAGAAAATATTGGAAGAAAACTCTTTCACAGTACTGTAATTGCCATAATTTACTACAGTTTACAAAGGTAAAAATAATGTGAAGATTTTATTACATATGGAAGGACTGCCATATTTGTAACGCATAATATCACAAACATGATTATACTGACAAAGAAATTATGTTGCTATTACATAAATATTTTTAGAACTCCTCACACTCTTTCAAATTATTCTAATTTAGAATTAAAAGTTAGAGTTGCAAAGCTGTGACATGGGAGGTTGGGGTTAGAAGGGTGAGGGTGGAATAGATTTTTTCTAAACAAATGACATTTTTATGAAAATTTTTAAATACAAACTTATATGTGGTAGAAGATCTTTAAAACATGCACAACTTCTCAGCCGTAAATAATGTATTTTGCAGTTAAGAAATACCTGCATTCCACATCATAGAAAAATTGTTACTCTTTAGGGGACTACATTTGATCCATTATTTGATATTTATAATTTAGACCTTTTTAATGAAAAAATTGCTTTATGTATTTTTTTGAAAATGAGTAACATAATGATTTGGTCAGGCATATTTAGACCATGTCTATAAAGTAAATTTAACAGTGTGTGAAATACGTGCAATATTATGCAAAAATTTATAATCTGCACAACTTCTGGCTCAAGAAATACAATATAATGATCCTCTACTGTATTTTGATATGTTTCAGGCATATTTGGTCGTATTTACAAGTCTAATGATGTGGGAAATGAGATTTATACAACGAAAATTCTATCATACATACAATCTCGCCTCAAGGTATATATTACAAAGATCTACTGTAATACCAAATAATGCTTGATTAAAGAAAAGATTTAAAAAATATTTGTTACTCAAATTAGAATACAGTGAAATATGTTTAACACGAAATGATATAGTGGTCCGGACAGTATACTATGCAATTTAATACATTTTTTTTCTTTTAACATGAAACAAAAATCGTTAACACAGGGGAAAAAAAAAAAAAAATCTAAAATTGCTTTTGCCATGCGGGATTCTCCAAAGTTGCAAATTCTTTGGCACCTCAAGTATCAGCCGATATTGAGACTGAGCCGACATTTAATGAAATGTTTGGGAAAGTAGTACTTTAAAATTATTTATTAATAGAAAGACATTACTACAGTGTCCTAAAATATAATTAAATAAATATGTTGCAGTCGATGGTGATGTGTCTGAAAGACAAAGATATTTTGGAGACCGTTCATAAGCCAAATGATTCCACCTATGTAGTATGTTTCTTACACAAGAAAAAATAATTAAATTATTAATATATTTAGATATTTTAATACCATTTTGAATTAACTGCAAAATAACAGGGGAAGAGTTTTTATTCCAATAAGCGCAAAAACTATGAGTCTTAGACTGCTCTTAATAGAAAAATTATTAATTGAAAATCGTACACAGTAATAATAATCTCAACATAAAGTTACAATTTAGTTCTAATAGAAAATGTTACTAGTAGTTATGATTTTATGTTATTTAAAAATGAAAGGATTGAAATTTGTTAAAATGAAGTTTTGTTCATGGCTCAACACATTAAATATTAAAATAACCTCTGACATAAACTCAGTATGTAATACCACTGTACGATTTTACAAATTTGTTCAGAATTTTTTTAATACCACACTGCACTTGACTATAAAATATCAGAATATTAAAAAAGGTACCAGAAAATCAAGAGAAACACACAAGAAATCAGGTGACTTGCAAGTTGTCTGCACCTAGGTCAAATTAACAGAGTTATAACATTTGAATAATTCATTTGTTTATGTAATATTTCATGGCAAAAATTATACACTTACATACTCCCAAACATTCATGTTGTTATAAGATTTCTCTCCCTCTAATCTCAGTTGGAGAGTAGTTTTAAAAAAATTCCTTGAAATGTGTTAAAAAATGACTTAAATTTTAAGTTAAAAAACATAAATGTTACAAGAGAAAGCATATCAGCAGCAGAGGTCTAATGTAACAATTTTTTCTTTTAAACTAAGAAATTATAACTTATGCATAAAAAAAATAAGAATAACAGTAACAAATATATAATTCAAATTAAATCCATCCAAAATAAGCATAGATAATTGCAACAATTCAAAACACTAAATTTTAACAAATCTTGTTTAAAAAAGAAAAAAAAAAACCCTTTATGAACACATTTATTTTTCATACATTGAAAATATCATAAATAATCTATGGGCAATTTGTTTAAGTTCTTGGTGGTGCAGAATTGTTTTCAGTTTTGTTCTTCTATAAAATACTTTCGTAAGCGACAAGGGAAACATATCAAATTTATAATATGAATATAATCTTTGAATTACAGTAAATTTACTGTAAAAACAAAGAAAATGAAATAGAATAAATTTAGCATATAGCTGATTGAAAAGCTTCACAAAGACAATTCCACAAAATTGAAAGTGAAAAATAGCAGCAACAGCAACATACACGCATGCTTAATGCGATGATCATAATAGCCTCTACATTATATATGCTATTGCTGTTTTTCACTCTTTCATTCTGCACTAAAATAGGGTTGCCACTCATTTTGAGAAAGAAATACTTTGTGTTTTTCCCATATATGCATCTAGAAAGTCAACAAGAAACACTATGGATATGATCCTTTCATACTAACGACAGTTAAAGAAATTCACATTTTCTTATGAATGTTTAAGAAATTTAAAACTTCTTATGTTTTCAGTGAATTCCTTGGATTTCTTATATTCTCCAGGAGGCATGGCAACCCCGTAAAAGGTCTTTATGAAGTTTTTAAATAGCTGTATGATAAAATTATTCAAATTATTTCTAATTTTCTTTCATTTTATGATATGAAACAAATATAAAAATTTCCTATAAAATTCAAATTACAATTCACTAATGTGATGTCAAATTTTCATCTGAATCACCACTTTTGGAAGCTATAATAAATGAGGTTATAGATTTCATACAATTACTATTGATAAAAAGTTAACTGATATTTCATTATAAAGATGTGACTATAAGATTTCAAATTAAGTCTAATTTAAATTAATGGAGTTAAAATTTATCTCCCTTTATTTAGGCTAACAACTAATTGTAATAAATATTACATCTTTTAATCATTAATAGTTATTAAAATTTTCATTTATACAACATAATCAGACAAAAAAGTAAGAATTTAAATTCACAAAAAAATAAAGCAATAAAAACAAACAGAGAAAAAACAAAACATACATATTTTTTTTTTTTTAGCAGCATGTAATTTTTTTTTAAGTATTATGAAGCTTTTTACTTTATGTTCAATTTTCTTGCAGCTACAAAATAAAATTCAATTAATTTTAGCAAAAAAACTTCAATTTGCATATAATTGAATTTCAAAGTTTTTTACAATACACGTGTCAAATTTTACACAAAAGCTGTAATGATTCACATACATTTTTAATTCCATATGAAAATTATATTTGTTAAGTCATGTAAAACTTAAACAGAAATTGCTTTTAAAACAGAATTAGAAAGTCATCAGTTAAATAAATATATTCACAACCATTGCACAAGATCAGCAACTGAATCGCACATCTTAATTGTTTTAAAAATAAATACAACAAAACTCAAACTCATGACTTATTAATGAACACAATTTTAAGTTAAATGTTTTATATCAATGTCAATAAGCAGATATATATGTATGTAGAACAGTCAAGACATGTTCCTTTCATGAGATGAATATTTGACCAGTGTAAATCTTAACCTGCTAAGAAATGAAAACATTCAGTATGAAATGTAAAATACATTCTATTCACAATATATATAGATATATTTTGATTTCCTCTGTGATGATAAAACAATATAAACTATCAACAATAATTAGATTCAAAAATAAAACTATAAACATGCTTTCCTTTGATTTTTGAAGATCTCTTTAAAATATATATACATACATATAACTTAAATCTATCAATGTCAAAGTTAATAAATTAACAATAATTCCATAACATGTAAAAAACAAATACAAAAAAATTACACATATTTAGTTTACCCTAATTTAACAATAAAAAAATTAAAATTTTAAATGTTTCAATTAAAATAGCAAGGGAAAAAAACTCACTTTTAATCAGTTAAAAAAAAAAAAAAAAATAGAATGATTAGACTTTTTTCAGCAATTTTTAAAATTTATTTAATAGTTAAAAAAGTTAACAATAAAAACTATGTTATAAGATAAATAATTGACTGACTGTTAAACTAAACTAAATGTACTTCTGGATGGCCATTTAAAAAAAGTAATGTGAGAGAAATATTTTACCCATAAATTTAAATATCGGTAGAAAGGAATTACCCCCCCCCCCTCCCTACAAAGGGGTGGGGGGGGGAGAAAGATAGGGTCTGAGATTTTAAAAAAATTATTGCTCAAAATCTTACATTATACTCAAGGAAAAAGAAATTTTAAAATTTTATATAAAAGTAATTCATTTCTTAAAAGCACATCATTTGAAATTAGTTTTAAAAAATTGCTGAAAAAACTTCAGACACATTCTGTTTGTAATAATTAAAGAAAATATCAATTTCCACATCAGACAATAAAAACTATTAAATTATACAGAATCATTAAAATTTTTAAAAACAATTTAACAACTAATACTGCAGTTATACTGATACATCAAAACTTGATGTTGCAATCTGTTTAATTAGAAAATTCCATTTTCACACATTAATAAAAGATATGAAGTGGCCCTTATAAAGATATCTAAAGTGAGAAATGAGTTTACTGATCTTATGATAAATTTGTAAAAAGCAGACTCCAAATTATTGAGATAGAAAAAGGACTTTCAAAACTAATTCATTTTTTGTATTTTCCAACAATGTACATTTAGCAGTTTCAAAAAATAACAATTTCGTAAAATATACATAAAAAGGGAATTTTTTTTTCTTTTTTTACATTATTGCAGATAAAATGGGTGTAATTAAAATTGTCTATCTTAACCCCTTTGCAATGAGCAACCCCAAACATGAGAGCACATAACACCCCCCCCCCTTTTTTTTAACTAAGATTTTCTAATGGTAATTTTTGCCTATTTTAATCACAGAATTTCTGCAATTAAATTAGGGAAAGATTTCTATTTGGAAATATTGGTTCTAAAAATTAAAAATTTGTACAGGATTCTCACAGCAAAGAAGTTACACACAAAATAACTAGTTTTATTTTTTTTCTCAGCATCTTAATATCAAGGTTGCATCCGTTTTAGTTTTAACAAAGTAAAAAACTGGTCAAACTCATTTTGACTATGGTCAGTGGTTAAAACTCATTTTGATTGGGAAATGAAATAAAAATTTATTTTGCTAAATGATAAATTTAATATAATACTTTGGAAGGGTTTCTAAAATTGATATTTAACATATACACCAATTGGAAATATTTACAAATATCTTACTCATTACTATATTTTAATTATAACTTTCAAATTTAACAGCATAAAAATTTATAAAGATAAGCAATTATCTATTGCAATATTTAAAGTATTGAAATATTTTTCATAATTTCGTCACACATCTAATTTTATATAAAAAGTGAAGGGAACTAAATCACATTAAACGAAATGTTTCATAATCTATGCTTGACGTACGATTTTTCTTTCTTGTTAAAATGTTATTTAGAACCCAAGAAAATGATTACAAGTAACAATTGTTGCTGTATTAAGCTATGTTAATTCTGGATAAGATCAAACATAGAAAATAATCTTTCTACTGGTTAGGATTTTGCACAACCGTTCATCATGGGAATTAAATATAATAATTCCAAATCAATATATTCCAATTTTTCATTACTATCTACCAAATGTCGTAAAGTATTAGATATACTTTAAGAAAAATAAGATTTATGAAATACAAGTTTGTTTGAAATTTTATTATATAATGGGGAGGGGGGATTCCATTTATATTTAATAATTATTAAAATATATATGACTAATAGTCACATAAATATACAGTTTGAGCAATTTATGTAAGCTTAAGTTATTTAATAGTTTCAACCACTTTTAAATGGTTAAAACCAATTTAAAATAGTTTTAGACGGTTCAAATTAGTTTTGACCACTATCATGATTAAAATTAGCTTTGACCAGTCAAATGTGCAACCCTGCTTAAAATGTATACATTTGTTGTTTTATTTTTAACAAACTGAGATCTTTTAAAGCTTTGAGTATCTAAATTTTATGCAAGGAAGAAAGCTAAATATCGCAGGAAACAATGAAACATTTTAGGTTTTTTTTTTTTTTTTCTAAGAGAAAATATTGTATAGATAGAAGACAGGAAAATGCCACCCAGTGGCAAAATTGAGTTTTTCTTTTGAAAAACTTCCAAGGGCGAGAAAACTGGATGTTTTTAACCATTATTTCCTGAAATAATTAAATTTCTTATGGCATAGTTTCCTTTTTTTCTGAAGGAAAATCCCTTTTAAGCACTTTAAATAGAAAAATGTTTTTCGATCATTTTAATGTGAATCATTATTGAACTAATGGTTGGAATTTTATTTTTGAAATTCATAAAACAAATTATTTTCTCTTACAATAAGACAAAAGTAATCAAGCATATACAATTTTTATCTAAGACAGAATAACACTTAAGTAAATTAATTCATAATCTAACTCAGAATAATTTCAGAATAATAAATATCTTTCAGAACAATTCAGACAAAAGTTTAACAAGTCAAATTTAGTGCTTTAGACATTTTTCAAGATTAAATATAGATTTTAATTAAAATTTTATTATAATAGATATTTAATTGATATTCAGCAGCTTAAATGCACTATTTATAAAACTTAATTTTTGATTAAAAAGCATTCTAACTATGGTGCCTATTATTTCAATGATTGCACCAATGAATAAAATTCAATTTTATCTTTTTTTAATGAATAATTTTAACATGTTATTCTAGTATATACGATGTATGTAAATTTTTCTACAGCATGCGCTTTTTTTAATGTAACAACTTTTTAAAACGTAAAAACAGGGTTCGGTGATATATATCCAATATTTATTTTCAAAATATCATGAAGTTTGATATTTTTATATATTTCAGACTAATTTTCAAAACATTGCATATTATATTTTTCAGTCAAAACATGTGTAAATGATTTTTTTTTAAAAAGCTTATTGATTATGCCGTTCTGTAGATAAGAACCTTTGCTTTGGTAGGTTGTTTTTAGCTCCCCACCCCCCTTCCCACTCCCCATTAAAAAATCTTTTCCAAGCCTTATATTTGAAGCTGAATTTTTAAATGTAGAATGTAGAACAAATAATTATGTGGGACAATATTTACTTAAAACAGCTATTGAAATACAAACTGTCTAATTTAGTGATTTCTTTACAGCTTCATTAGAATATTTTCTGGTTTTGGTTTCCTTTAGTTTACACAACAGGTTAATGAAAAACATCATAAGCTTACATTTATGATTTATGTTTGAATATTTCAATAAAAACAAATTGTTTTATATATTATTTTGTAGTATAAAACACAAAATTTTCTGGAAAGTTGATAATTAATCCCATAGTTTGTTTTTTGCGAGTGTAAAAAACAATTTGTGTCTGTTTTCAATTAGTTGAACTTCAATTTTGTTACATAAGTGAAAAAAAAAAAATGTTTAGAATATAGTTTTCATGCTAAAGGCAATATGTTTTAGTTTCTATTTTATATTAGGTCTGAAAATACTTAAAATTATCAATAAGTTGACTATTTTGAAAATATTCGATATATATCAAAATATCGGATATATATATCAAAATATCAGATATATATGAAAATATCGTAAATATATCAAAATATCAGATATTTTCGAAAATATTATATTTACGAACCCTGCTTAACCATCACAAATGAAGGAACTCAAAGTATGACGGCTACATTGCACATTTTATATTTTGTCTTGATCTACCCAGAATAATTAGGAGTCTACTCACTTTCAAGTAACAAAAAAATATATACTTTATTAACAGTTTGAAAGTCATATTTTTAAATAACATCTTCATCAAAAGCCTCTTTCTCAAAAAACCTTTAAATCACACTTCCTATTATTCATAAACATTTATGCTTTATGCAGTCACACCGAGAATTTAAGTTCTTTTGTTCTCATTACATTTGAAACATTAAAAGAAAAAAAAAACCCTCTTAAAATTATTAAGTTAATAGCAACAAATATTTCTATGATTTCAACACAAAACAAATATTTCATATAGAATGAATCTTTTCTTTTAGAAGAGAATGAGCTATCATGGTAATTTGCATGACACTGATAGCCAATGATGTAAAACCCTGATATATGGATCTCTATAAATAAGAAAATAAGCAAAGTATCAGCAAGCAGATAAACTGTTTCTTTAAAAGAAAAAAAAAAAAGGATTTGCTTATTGAACAAGTGTATATCAGTTTTCAGTCTTGCTTGCACGTCTTTGTTAAAAAGAGTATTTTTTTGATAAGCTATAATAACTATCCATATATAGTCAAAAATCACAGCACTAGGAGCCTGAAGGCATATACTGATGGTTCCAAAATCCTTCAATACTTTCTCTCCAACTCCGATAACAATATAATTAAATGCAGCTGATAAATATCGGATAACAGACAGCATCTCGATTCAAAAATCACTTGAATTCAAGCAATGTTTATTTTTTGGAACTTAACACACAAATGGCAGGTTTTGAAAAATATTCAGGAACAAAACACTGATTAACACATTGCATTATGCATTCCAATCTTTCTTATGTGTCTTTCCATTGGACCCAGAAGTCTTTATTCACTGTATTTTACTAAAGGAACTATGCCTCTTCTGCACTATCAATGTAATACACGACCTTTGAGCTTACACCATTACTTTTACTATGACCTACAAAAGATAAAATAAGGGTTGTTTAAACAAAACATCATGAATACAGAAATATTTCTAAACATAATGAAATAAAAAACATTTTCAGTTAAATAGCATAACTTTTCATTTGTTTTAAGAAATCTTATCAGAAAAGTAATCAAGAAGACAAGGTCATTGCCATAGAATGACAAAGTTTTATTTGCTTCAACATAGAGTCCTGCATGGGAAACACGTTGTAATAGATCGGGTCACAAAAATTCCACTTGCAGTCAATCCAAAACCCAACCCACACTAGACCTTAAAAAAATAGTCAATGCGAACCCCAACCAAGCATGAAATGGAAAAAAATTAATCCATACTTTAATACAATTATGGAAAAATATCCTATTTTATCTCTTATGTTGAAAAGGAACATTTAAGTTCAAATAGTTCTTTTTTATTATCTGAAAAAATATTCTAGAATTTGTTGAAAAATCAGGTCAACCCAAAAACCAACAACGAAACAATTAGTCAACCAAACCCGAACCGCAACAAAAAAATTTTTTGTGTCAACCCAACCTGACCCATGAATTGGGTTAATTTGGGCACGCGACTGACTGCAAGCCCTTCTTTGAAAAAAACATCTAACTTTCATTTCTCCATTGGCAATATTGTAATTAGAACCTTTTGAATTTAACTAAATATTGAAATAATAACAAGAATGCATTGCACGTCAGATCAAACTGTAGACAAGACTAAGGACTCAAATGATGCCATTTTAGCAGAATTCGCTGGTTTGAACCTTGTCATTCTATGGAACTGAGATGTCCTAGTATTAATACATAGATTTTTTTAGAATGTCAAAATATATTGAGTTATTCAAGTTACCTTTCATCTTAAAGACATTTTGGATGCTTTCATTGAAAAACATGGTTAAAAAGCATATTTATAATACTTATACATCAACACTTTTCGCAGATTTTTTTTCTTTTCTTCCTCACCAATTGACAGCACAGTTACTTTTTAATGAATACAAAACTCTCTCAAAAAATTTTAATAAAAACAAAAGTGGCTCTTCTTTTTATTAATATGACAATTTCAACAGATTATTACCAAGATGTCTTTTTTATGATCAGTTACAGAAATTTTTATTTATTCCACAAAAAAAATTGCAACCTAAAGGATCTGCTATAATTTCTTTTATACGGCCATTATCCAATTTGTTTACTATGATGTGTTATTGTACATTTATGACACAACTGCATTGTAGTAATAACTATAATACCACTATACTAAGATATCAAATTAATGCAGGGCTGTCACTGGTGACTTTTTGGCTACTAAAATATAGACATTTCAATTTTAGGAAAAATAATAATTATGACGTCACTTTTGATGGAAGAAACAAAGCATATTCAAATTAGGATCCAGACTAAGTAGGCAAAATAAAGCAAACAACATCATTTTCATGTAATCATTATAGATTTAATTTTTATGAATGAAAATATAAATTTCCATTTAAAAATAATGTTTTTACATCTGTGAAGGCCCTTTTTCTTTCAGAAATTAAAGTCCATTATCTATAAAATTTGCTTAATTTTCAAGCTATAAGAAATAGAATTTCAGCAAATACTTCACTATTGGGAATTTGGATGCATTTAACGTTTTTTGGGGTGGGTGGGGTGGGGGTGCATTAACAGAGAAATCTGTTTCATGTGGCAAAGAAAATGTGTATTCTCATTTATAAAGCTGGGGCATGAACGTAATGTCATTTTCCCCCCGGTTATCATTTTAACAATTTATGAGCATGAATGCACAGAGCTCCATTATTGTGATCGTTCTATTTTTAAGACTTATTTTACCTTGAAGGTCCCCATGGTTAATACAGCCAATGCCAGGTGGGTCCGTTAGGTTTTTTACTTAAGGAAATAGAGATTCAACATTCCCTAGAAACAATTTTAGTCTGAATTAACTGATGAGATAAAAATACGCTTGAATTAATGAACTAGTTTTAGCATTAGTTCCATGGCAAAATTTCTACTTGCCACGATTTGTTTGAATTATCACAAGTCTATTGTATACCCAAAATATCAGGAAGATATACAAGGGAACATTAATGAAGGAATGTGTTATTTCTATTTAATAATGAAGACATTAATTCAAATAAAGGATGTTATTCAAAGGCAAAAAGGTTCTATATTCAAGCCCAACAGCAGAAAATTCTCTAAGTGTCTGCGACAGATACTTCAGGGACAAAAAATAATCTGCAGGTAAAATATTTTTACAATTGAAGCGTTAATCAAACAATCACTTACCTGTAGCGTTTTTATGCATTTTATAATTTTTTATTATTAATAATCTTAAGTTTTTGTATCAAGTAATAAAGAGCCAAACATAATATATAAAGAAAAATAAAGTTTCGATGAAAAAGAATCTGCAAAAAAGAAAAGAAAATCTGTGATGCCCGTCTCGAACTTTCTGCTACTGGGTATTCAAGTTGCAGTTAATCTATTTTAGGGGAAGAAGGGTGCATTTTGTTGTTAAAAGGATAAAGAGGATGTTTGAATTTCAAAGGGTAGACAACTCTTTTAGGGTAAATGCAACTTAATCCCTTGCGCTCTAGCGCTGTTAGTGCATGTTAACCACTAGCGATAAGGCTTCGTAATAACTTTTGGACAAAAACTGTGTTGGATATCCCAAACTATTAGAGCAAGATAGCTATATGTCATAAGTGTTGAGTTTGTAAAAAAAATAATAATAATTATAATAATCCAGTTCAATCAATTAAGCAGATTTAATTGAACCATTGTAATTAACGTTTGCAAATTAACATAACTAATGCTAATACAAAATTATGACATAAAGCAAATACGAATACAACAAATACATACAAAACAAAATTTATCATGGAAATATAATTTCTGGATCTACTCTCGGTGACAGGCATCAAAATGGTTTTAATTACAAAGCCATGGAAAATCTACATAACCAGAACACATAAGCAAGGTATCCCTACATGGCTCCCCCACAAGTACAGACTAGTTTTGATTTATGCTGTTGTAGGAAAACGAAGACACGATTGTAAGGGAATACATTTTCACACCTATTGCACGATATACGGGTCGTATGTCATTGTTGGAAATGACAAGAATACCATGACGTACACTACAAATGTTATAGAGTGCAGGAGATTAATGTTAATAACTATATTTACAAGAAATTTCCCTTTTATGGAACTCATGTTTTGTTTTTCAAATTATGCTCTATTTATATATACATGATCACAAAAACAGCTCTTCTATAAAAGAACAAAAACATTTTAAGGATTACATTAATTTCTTAAAAAATACTGTATAAAAGTGAAAAGAAAATTTTAATTACTTACCTAATTCTTTCTCTATACATTGAAATTCTGAAAAAAAAAAAAGGAAGAAATTGTAAAAAAAATTCTTAATGTAAACGTAACAATCAAAATAAACTGTAAAATAATAATAAACTTTCAGAAACTTTTTTTTTCTTTGAAATAATAAAGTTCACATGAAATAATAAAGTTGAAATAATAAAGTTGATGATTTAATAATTGAAATAAAATATTTTCTTAGTTTATAATAAATTGCTTCAAGTAAAAAAACTACTATCATGTAATTAAATGTGAACAACAAAGCACATTTCACTGCTGTAAATAAAAACTGATTAGCTTCACACCACAAATCAATATAGTACGGTCAGGGGTCAGAAGTAGCACGCTACAAAAAGTGCAACTACAGTAGGGGAGGTTGGGGATACTTGAGCCACCCCTATTTTCTCTACAGTAGGTTAATTTTTCTTTCTAAGATTAGCAACATAATATATTTATAGTTCTGCACATGTAAAAAAAAAAAAAAAAAAAAAAAAAAAAAATCTCATATCTTGGAACCATTTTAAATGTATAGTGATTAATAGTTGCTTTTTCCCTATCTTAAGTAAATATTTTGGTGAGTGTTTTTTATATTTTTTTGTAATTAAAGTTTTGTTTTAAGCTGCAACAATATAGATAGATTTAATAAGTATAATTTCAGTTGTATTTTGAATCTAAAATAATTCAAATAGCTGCATGCATTACTTAGTAAAAGTCTGATAAACAAAAATGGTAGTAGTGGGGATACTTGAGCCACTGAGACTGGGGATACATGAGCCATGCTCAACCATCCCTACTAGGAAATTAGACATATGGGTGAAACAAAAAAATAAGTCTTTTTCATGTTCAGAGATAGATTTTTATTTATTTATTTATTATTTTATTTTCTGGGTAAAATGGGAAGTTTTTTTTTTTTTTTTTCTGGGTAAAATGAGGAAGAATTCTTTTTATACTTTTTTCATTAAAAAATAATCAAGGACTTAATTTGAAAATATGTTTAAAAATGCATATTTTGTTAATGAAAATATCCTTTTTTTTTCATTTTGATTAACAAAATAGTTTGTCTAGATAAATGTAGGCATAGTTTGCAGTTTAACTTTTTGACTAATATTAAAATCACTTTTTTAAACTGATTTTACTGGTCATAATCTCTAATATTTTAACTAGTTAGGCCCAAAATGTTAAAATATTTATTTTGTTAATGTAATATGTTAAGATTAAATATTGTACACTGAAATTGTAACCTCTGTTACTGTAATTTTTTTAAAAAACTTAACCACCAACTGAGGATGTTGCTATCATTGATGAAACCCAAGTTGAAATGATCATTCGACCACCAATTATCACAACAAAAAATGATTGTGTTACTAGTTTTGTTTTCACAACTGGTTTCGAAGGACTTAGTGTATCTTAATTTATCACTATGTAAAACATTTATAAAATAATAAAAAGAAAATTATTTTTGTAGGTATTTTTTAGTGTTGGCTCAAGTATCCCTTCACCATGGCTCAAGTATCCTCCTCATGGGGGATACTTGAGCCACAATGTAAAAGAAAAAGTAAAAATTTATTACACAAAGAAAAATAGTTCAAAATTAACTGAAAATGGCTTTCAATTGAAGAAAAAATATCAAATTTTCAACTTCAATATTTTATTTTGTTCTAAGAAAGTATAAAAAATTTAAAAAAATTGAAATTTAAAAAGTGGCTCAAGTATCCCAATCTTCCCCTAGTCATTACTTTTTATAGTAGTTTGTAGTGTAGTGCGCTACATTTTTAACAATGTAGC